>JARHVA010001032.1:542500-1742500 GCA_037957365.1 Torreya grandis
TACTTAGTTTAGTTTTTATAGTTATGTCTATAGCAAAGCGAGTTTTTTTAATAATGGTAATTTGTGGTTATAGGTTGTAGGTAATGTTGTGCTTTGATTTTGTTTGAATGGGTTGTACTCATAAGTGAAAATAATAAAAGTGATTGTTTTCCCTATTGATTGTATGGTGTCATTATGGGCCTTCAATCCACATGTATAGACTATTATAGAGTTCATGAAATTGATTTCCCATAGCATTCTCCCCCTCCCATGTGAGGTGTCATTTGCCCCCAAGTGATGTGGAATGAGTAGGATGAAAAGAGAGAGGATGGGGTCATGATGAGGGTATGAGTGTGAGTGGAGACAAGACTTAATGAATGAATTTTTAATTATTAAATATGTTTTTCAATATAATACATGATGTATTAAGAATAAAAAATGTTTTGCTATAACCAAAAGATACATTCTACCTTTTTAATAGTTTGCCTAGGATTACACAGAGGAAAGTGGCATGTGAATGTTTTTCAAAATAAAATGATTATTATGGTAGTTATAACTTGAATAAATTGGGCCCCTTGATTAATCATGAGATCAAAAGATGTTATCCTTCCATTATTCCCTCAGTAACTTACATCCAATCATGACAACCTGTATAGAAATGGAGTAGAGTTCTTGTAGTGGGATGATAGATTATTGTCCTACCACAAGGTGGTCATTATGGATCTTTGTGTTATCCAAGTCAGGTGTTGTATGAACATGGAAGAGGGGAGATGAGGGTTATGTTAATTTGTGATATTCCTCTACATGAGCCTGCTAATGATTTGTCTCTATGCTATTTTACTCTCTATAGATTCTATGCCTATTAAACTTTTCCTTTAGAAACCAGTGGGATTTTCAAACTTGGGACCTATGCTCCAAAACAAATCCTAGATCTCACTATTTGACATAGTGAAATCATCTCCATTAAATGACTAGAAGCTGAAAGTGGTTCATGTGTGTCCTTGTAGCCATAAATTCTGGTATAAAACACTCTAAATAGAGATTGGAAATGTATTCCTTTGTTATGGTTCTTACCTTGTTATACAAGGATATTCCTTAGTAATGTTTTGAATTTTTTTCTCTAATCCTCCTTAAATCCTCCTCTAGATTATCTGATGTCTTTTATGTATTGCTCAAAATATTATATCCAAAGTCATAGCTTAGATTTTATGAAGAACTAACCTACATGCACTAGAGAGGTGTATATAGGTGTTAAGATGTGCCTATATCAACTATAGGTGGAGACTGTAAAAACTATAAAGTTGTGCCCAACTGTGGGGAAGGTGCCCATAACAACTAGAGAATAGACCATAGCAACTAAAGGAATACCTTTGTTGACAAAGGTGTCTATAAAAATGGTGAGGGAGGTACCTACATTAGCTATAGAATAGCCCATAGTAACTTGAGGAAGATGAATAATTTTGCTTAGAATTATTGTTTATTTTTCATTTTGGTTTTTACCCATAATTAGCCAACAAGATAATTTTCTATTTAGGTCCATTTTATAGTTTTGGGTAGCTATCAGGGTAGTTTTCTACCAAAACACCCAAAAAAGGGTTTTCATTATTATTATTTGACTCTAACTTTTACCTGTAGTAGAATGTTTATTCTAGGTATTTGCCAAGTCAACTATGAGGGTGACTGGTCAAGGACCATTTAAAGGTCTCATCTTTCATGTTAGAGGAGGGCCATGATGTACTCCTCTCCTTCTTCATCTGTATGTTGGTTTGTTCTCCTTTATTTTTGGTGAGACATCATTCTAATCTAGTACATCATTGTATCCATTTTGTAATTGATTACATATGTGCTTGGTAAACTCCTCCTAAGTGAGTGGTTTTTTGTACAACTTTAGTCTATGTCCATTGACCTGTAGATGGAATCTTACTAAATCAATGGTTTGTATTTTCACTACTCCATTATCATAAACATGTTCAATCTCAAATGGACCAAGCCATCTGGTCTAAAGTTTGCCCTTGTGATCCTTATATTTTGAATCAAAAAGGACCCAATCTCCTACATTGAATTATCTAGTCTTAACATACCTTTCATGCCATCTAATCCACTATTCATATACAAGTTTTGTGTTTTATAATTCCTACTATCTGTATTCATCTAAGGCATTCAGTTACATAAGCCTTTTTTCTATGCTTCATATATATCCATCCTAAGTTCTAGTGCTATTTGTAAGGTCTTGTGCTCAAATTCAATTATCAAGATAGGTTTCTTTCCATAGACAAACTCATATGGGGTGATCCCTATAGTGGTATTCCATGTGATTTTTTAAGGCCAAATAGCTTTAGGAAGTCTAGCCTCCCAATCCTTATAAGACATAGTAATAGCCTTAGTCAAAATATTTTTTAACTCTTTATTGGTGACTTCCACCTATCCATTGGAATGTGGATGATATGGAGTTTATTTCTTGTGCCTAATCTCATATTGTTGGACCAAGTTAGTAATTAAACTAGTAGTGAATTGGGTTCCTTGATCAATGACTATTTCTCATGGCACACCATATCTTGTGAATATTTTTTCATAGAGGAAGGCTGCCACCTTCTCATCCTTGACATGTGTAAGAGCCTTTACTTCCACCCTTTTAGTGACATAGTTAGTACATATAAGGATGTAATCTTTATTATTATATTTTGGATCAAAATGTCCTACAAAGTATAAGCCCCATTTTTCAAATGGTTTAAGCACCATTTGAGGTTGCAAAGGCATCTCATCTGAACGTGTGGGTCTTATCCTACATTGGCATCTATCATAATAATCAGTATACTTTATTGCATATCTATGGAGTGAGGGACAATAATATCATATATTCAATATTTTTACTATTATATGCTTGAATATAAAGTGCCATCTATAGGATTCATTATGGTAGGCTTTAAAGATATCTAGAACTTCATCTTCTCTAAAATATCTTTTGATGATGGAGTCATGCCCAATATAGAAAAGGAATATAGAAAACATGAATACCTACCACTTTTTTCTAATCAAAGCTCTTTTTTGTTTAGGGAGGAAGTACTATGGAAGTAACCTTGTTATAATTTAGTTAGCAATATCAGCATACCAAGCTATGGTAAGGGTGAGGGAGAATAGGTGATCATCTAGAAATGAGTCATCCACTATGGTATCTTCTTGAGAGGATTGTAGTCATGATAAAAAGCTAACCATCACATTATCTTTATTGAGATTATCTACAATAGTTATATCAAATTATTTTAATAAGAGAAACCATCTTATCACTTTGCTTGGGACAATTAGTTTGTTCATAAGGTACCTAATGGTTGCATGGTTTGTATGAATAAAGACTTGATACTATATTATGTAGTGATGTAACTTGTTGATAGCATAGACTATTGCCAATAACTCTTTTTCAATGATCATGTAATTTAATTTTGTTACATGTAGGTTCTTGTTTACAAAATATATGGCATAATTGAGTGCTTCTTATTTTTGGCCTATCATAGATATTAGGGAAATATCTAAAGCATCTATGTGAATATGGAAGGGAAGCTTCTAATCAGGACCATGTAAAATAGGGATGGTGGTTAATAATTCCTTCAATTATTTGAAGTCTATATCATAGGCAGGAGTCCATATGAATTCAACATCTTTAGTTAGGATAGTGAATAATGGTGTTGTTACTTTGCTAAAATTATTGATAAATATCATGTAGTGACCATCATGTCTTAAAAAATCCTAACATAATTTTTTTGAGGAACGTGTAGCTTTTTTGTGATGCTAATTTTTATAGGGTCAACATTAATTCCTTCAGTAGATACATGATGGCCTAAGACAATGCCTTCTATCATAAGCATGTAGAATTTCTTGTGACCTAAAGACAAATGGTGCTCCTAAAAAAATTACAGCACTTTTATCAAGTTATTCAGAGACTCATCAAATGCTTCTCCATAAATAATGAAGTCATCCATATAGATCTCTACAGATTCATTGGCCATATCTACAAAGGTACTCAGGATAATCCTCTAGAATGTTGTAAAAGCATTATACAACCCAAAAGGTAATACATCATAAGCATAATTACCCTAGAGGCAAGTGAAGGTAGTCTTCTCCTGGTCTTTAGGAGGAATTCTAATCTAGTTGTAACCACTGAAGCCATCTAGAAAGGCAAAATATTTCTTTCTTGCTAGTGTGTCCAATACCTAATCAATGAAGGGTAGAGGAAAGTGATCCTTTTTTATTATTGTATTAAGTTATTTGTAATCTATGAATACACACCATTATTCATTTTTATTTGGTACAATTATCAATGGTGAAATCCATTCACTATCTGAGATGGGATATATAAATTTAGTGATTAAGAGTTTTTGCACTATTTCTCTAAGAGCAAGATTCATCTTACATTGCAATTGTCTAATTGGTTGGAAATATTATTTGATATAGATATGATGTGTGCATGTTTCTGGGTTGATTCTTTGTATATACTCATAATCCCATGTAAAATTGCATTAGTTTTCATGCAACATGATGACTAGGCATTTTTTCTCATTTAACTCCAACTTACTATTAATAAGCAATGTTTTTCATAGAAAGATTTCAATTTGTCATGAGAGTGATTTCATCATTTCTATATTGCTAATAGATTTGGTTTGGATATAGCTATGAGGTAGCATCTAGTGAAATATTTTTTGTATAGATGTATCAAAATTATCAACTTCTTAGAGGTTAGAAAATGGGCACTCAACACATTTTAAGTGGTTGAGATCTACAGAATGAGTTTGGTAATTATTTTAGAGAATATTGGAGAGAATTATATCTTCTTCCTGATCAGTCAAGGTGCATGAATGATATATGGTGAATACAAAAATCAAGGGAGGTTGGTCTACCTCATCTTTTTCAGCCCATAATGTATGTTCTGATGCCAAGGCTGGCTATGCTGGAGGATAGATGACCGATTTTTTAGTGTGGTTACCATTAGATATCAAAATATTACCTAATTTGTAGTTAATTAAGGCATCAATGATGAAAATCCAAGGTAATCCTAAGATAAGAGGGTATCCACCCAAATTAGACTTTGGTTGTAGCATAATGAAATCTATAGGATAGTCCCAAGAATCTACAGTAATGACTAGATCTTCAATGACTTTTTATGGTATAACTATAGACCTTTTAGCCATTTTCAGCATTATAGATGTGTAATGAATATTATTAAATTGTAATTTGTTCATGGTTTCAGTTGTCATTACATTTATTACAGCTCCCAAGTCTATCAATGTATTGGATAGTTGCTGGTCATAGATCTGAACTATTACTATTGGGCATCCTAGATCTAAATATTTCTTTGGTAGGGTATTTCCTAATATAATGTCTGCTAGTTAGCCAATCACATGCACTATATTGGGATATTTATTCTTCCTTACAAGTTTATGTAAATATAAGTCTCTAACGGACTTTAGAATATATGGGCACATCCTTGATGGTCTAGAAGAGAGAAATTTTAACACAAAGATTCTTGAGCTATCCTATGAAATAAAATTTAGGCTCAATTGCATGGTAATGAAGGCTAAGATGTTATATAAATGGTGGGGTTGTTTCATCAACAAATTTATTTTTTCATTCATAGAGTTCTTGTGGTGGTGAAGGTGGGTTAGTATGATCTTTTAGAGTTTTTTGATTTGACTCTATTATTATGGGTGGGGCTAGGGTGGTATAACTTTCCCTAAACATAGGTGAGCTTCATGAATGTTTACCATTTATGTTGGGTACTAAATAGGTTTAATACTAGATTTTGGTTATAATAACTTATTTTTAGATGCTACATGGGTTGGACAGGGAGCTAGTTAGGCTTGGGTACAACTTATGTATTGAGCATAAGAGCATAAGGTTGTTGTTATTGTGGAGTGAATCCTCCTTGATGGTTTTCCTAGGGCTGATTGGGTTTCTAGGGCTACTACCACTATTTTGTGAAGGGTGGGACTTGGGGTGGTTTCCAAGCTTGTATCTAAAGTGGGGATAGATTTTTTGGAGGTTACTAAGAGGTGGTAGGATAGCTTGTCTAAGGTGGTTACCACCTATAATTAGGAGGTGGGATGTTCATCCATGGACTAGTCCAATTAGTAGTATTTATAAATTGTGAATTAAAGGAGGTAAAATTTATAAAATATGGATTTTGTCCCATGTCTGGATAATATGGTCATTGAACCCATGGATCTCTTTGTGCAACATAAAAAACCTAGTCCCCATCTCTTCCTATAACATATAGCTCTATTATTTTTGGTTCTTCAGCTGTGATGTTAGGTACTTTATATCAAACCTCGTGACACCTAAAATTTGTATTCTTCTTCATATAATCTAGATAATAGATGGTCAAAGTTTGATCTAAGGCTGCTTGATTTTGCCTTGAATACGAGATATCTAGTTGGGTGGCCAAGTGACTAATGATATCTTATTTTATGTCTTTTAATAGGTGTAGAGAGGATTATAAAGTAAGTTAGTCAAGCATTAGTCCATAAAAAATGAAACATGCATAAATAACTAACTAACCAAGACTATATATTCCTATGGGAATTACAAAGGATAGCAAGAAACAAATGAAAGAAAACAACACCATATTACCTTCTCAAATGGATTCACCATACCCATGTGGCTTAAAAACATGTTCTCCCTTGATAAAGCATCCTTGTCCTTGTCAAAAATTGTGGTAATCTCCTCTAATGCCTCAAGAACACTCTATAAAACCTAGGCTCATGATTCCAAATCACTAAACTAGTTGATCAATGAAGCTTGTAAGAAAAATATATGATCAAATACAAAACCTTATGGAAACAATTTAACATTATAACTTTTCAATATTCAATCTTTGAAGATATTTGAAAATAATAACCTTACATAAAAAATATCTTAAAATTCATGTCCATGGCCTCTCTATTTATAGATTTTTGAGATTGGTCAGGATCAACCATGACCATCCATATCAAGATTGAGATGTGTGGCCATGGATAATCCTACTATTTAGAATTAAATCCATAATTATCTTCATCATGACCTTGGCAGAAAGGGCATTGAAGAGGCATGGGAGGCATTAAGTGGGCATGGGTGACTCATAATCCTGATATTTGTGGTATTTATGGCCTTGGGATGTCTTCCCAAAAAATGATGTCACTAGGTGATGTAGATAATATAAATCAATTTTCCAAAAGAATTATTCAACAACTCTCATGGAAAATACACTTAAGCTCTTGATTTAGATTAATTAGCCTTAAACAAGGTTAATCAACATTTGTATAATTATTTAAAAATGGCCCTCAATTAATCAAAATAGTCCAAAAGTCATATTACTAAGTTGTAATTTGACTCGAGAAGAATTAGAAGGTGAAATTAGATGTGTCAGAACCATATTCCCATTTAGGATGTTCCTAAAAACAAATAACAAAATCACATGTCATGTACCAATGAATTATAATAAAAGAGAGATCTAGAGCACAAAAGGCAAAATCATCATTTTGACTCGAAATGAATTTATCAAAGTTAGCTGACTCATAAATTACATTACCCCATTTAGGGATACTTTGACCTAAATTAGCACTTGTAAATGAAAAGTTTGAGACATTTAGTGTGTTTTATGTATTTTGACCTAAAATGTGCATTTGAGTGCAATTCAAGTAAGATTGACAATTTCAACACAAATGGTGTTAAGAATTGAATGTCTACATTTTTCCCCTATTTGAGAAGATATAGTGAGACATTCAGATGAAGCAACATATTTTCAAAGAAAAGAGTTTTCAAGAATAAATTGGAATAGACCCATGATGCCCCCTCGAGAGCACATACTAGGATGAAAGAGAAGGATCTACTCTCAAAAAGAGAGAGAAAGTGATAGATTAACCCATGGAATAGATCACATACTAACAAGCTAATGCTTACACACATGATTAACATCAATGATAAAAATATAATTAGAGGTATAATAGGCCTTAGATATAGGGTTAATGGGAAATATACAATCCATAAATGTAAGGGACACACTGTAAATGTACCCAATTTGAGAGTACAAGCTACATGCTTATGGCATTGATCAATCCCAAGATAAGTTACACACTAAAATATTTCCATCATGGGATGTAATGTGGAGAGTTTGGAATTAGAGGAAAAGAGAGAAAGTTCTACTTCAATAAGGGAATCACCACTATAATAGGTTCTCCAAAGAGAATATAATAAGAAGTACTCTAGTAGAGTAGATTTGATCGTGATTAAACAGTTTTGCCCTAATAGGGCAAATCTTGATCATTGATAAAGAATAAATAAGGATTCACCCTTGTAGAGCTGATTTGATTCAAACATTGTTCATATGTTATACCCCAATATGGGCAATTGATAAGCAAAATAGCTCAAGGATATAACCAAAAAGAGAGGTTAAAGTGAGTGGGCATAAACATACATGCAATTGTGTAATGGCTTAGAAAGCCATATAAAACCAAGCATATGAGAGTGCACAAAGTGATGATAGAGATTAAAAGAAGAATGAAGATAGCCGAGTTAACCTCAATATGAATTGAGCACTACTTACATAGTTCCATGGACTCATGTTCCAACATGAACTTTAGGCCAATGTAGTTCACCCAAGTTTGGGAGATAATGGAATGAGGAATGATGAAAAATGACCAAGAATTGATTAGAATTATAAATTATGTAAAGAGATGCACATCTAAGCATATACAAAGAATCTTGAAATGCATGCTACCTAGAATCCTAATTCCATACCATGAGCCTAGGTTTTACAAACTATTCTTGAGAATCGTTCATTGAAGTTGATGTTGACATTAAGACTTTGAGACCTGAGCACAAAGTGCTTGCTATAAAAAAATAAATTAGGCATCATAAGTATGAATAAATTAGAATGAAATAAGATTTCAATTTCACTAATCCAATTCAAATGTGAATACCTATAACTAAGGATAATGGTAAAATAATGACCAAAACTAGAGTTACACCAAGTTATATTTAAACAAAAAAGCAAAGACAAAGAAAAAGATAAACATAAATGAACCTAACTTGAAATCAAGATATGATCTATCAATAATTAAGTAGGAACAAAAATGTTTAAAAACAAATGTCAAGAACATCTTAATGACATGAGACCAATATATGAATAATCAAGATCCATGTGGACCATCAAGGCATTCTTGAACATAGAAGAGAAAAGCAAAATCAAACAGAAAAATAAGACACCAACAACAATCAAATATAGAAAATGATCTTAGAATAGCGTAATAACATAGGATCAAGATATAAATAATCAAGATCCATGTGAATCATCAATATTTTTTAAAACACAAAAGAAATAAGAAAAAATAAACAAGGAAACACAAGACCAAGATGAGACAAGAAATAATAAAAAAAAGAGAAGAAATAAAAGGAGAGGTGAGAAAGCACAAGAAAATACCAAGAAAACTCAAATAAACACACACAAAAAAAAACCAAATATGAGGTTTAAAGACAAATGTTCATGCATGTGCAGTAAAGGCATTACTTTCTACCACATCATAACAAAGAACAATGACATGACAATTGTTAACTAATTAAAGAGGAACAATGATAAAATAAATGGGGGAAGAGAAGAAAAAGAAGGGGTTGGTCAAGCTAACTCCATATGTATAATACAAGTGGATGCTACCTATATAGTTCCATGGATGCATGTTCCAACATGAACTTCAAGCCAAATGTAGTTCTCTTAGGAAATGGGATAGAAGAAAAATGATGATCAAACCAATATGATTAATGCTATAGAATAAATAGAAGATATGACAAACAAACGAGAATGGTCTAGTAAACAAGATGTTGATGAGATGAGAAAGAATGATCTTGCAAAATGATAAGTGCATGGGACATGATGAAATGAACTGGTGTTTCTATGCTTTCAAAATGGCAAGAGCATTTAAACTTAATAGTTGTTTGTAAAATGGTGAGAGAGTTCAAAATTAAAATTTACTCATAAAATGGTGAGAGTGTTCAAAATTAAAAGTTGCTCACAAAATGGTGAGAGTGTGAGATAGGTGAGATGAACTGGTGTTTTTGTGCTTGTAAAATGGTAAGAGCATTTAAAATTAATAATTACTCACAAAATAATAAGAGTGTTCAAACTTAATAGTTACAAAATGGTGAGAGTGTTCAAACTTAACAATTGCTCATAAAATGGTGAGAGTGTGAGACAAGATGAGATGAACTGGTGTTTCTATGCTTGCAAAATAGCAAAAGCATAACATGGTGGAACAGGAATGTACAAATGTATAAAAGCATGAGAAACTCTTTTTTTTCTTTTGTGGATCATGTTTTGATGTTTTTTTTTTTTTAAAGTATTTCTAATTTTTTTTATGTTTCTAGGATTAAATATGCACAAGGTAGGACCATCTAGTCAAAGAGATGCATGTCCTAAGAGTAGAGGTTCCAATAAGATAGCTAAGTTGACTGCAACAGCCCATGCTCACAAATTAATGAGAGTGAAGTTCTTGATAAAACAAGAAAGAGCAGTAAATACATTATACTAAGAAGATGTGGCTATTCACATGTCTGAAGGTACATAAGACAGTCTTGGCTAAGATTCTTTATAGAACCTATTGTTGAAGATGTTCATAATGTTCATGAGACATAATCAAGATCATAATTGGTCAAGGGACAAAAAGTGTGCAAGCTTATAATATGCCTTTGATAGAATAAAGAATATTCCTCTCAAAGAGAGAAATCTAGAATGGGATGAAGAATGTGTTTAGAGTGCTAAGGATTCAAAGCCTTTAGTTTTAGGATTCATGAAAAGTGGACCATGGTAGTATAAAATGTGTTCAAGGTAAGATAAAAGGGTAGAATAAAATTACAATAGCATAAGTTTCCCCCAAGTCAGAGGTCTTATAGACAATGGTTTAAAGTTTTCATGCATAGAATCTCTTAAGGTGTATGATGTTCATGGGCTCTAAAAGTTCTTCACCATTAGTTTTAGCCAATCGATATGCTCCTAATCCATAGTTGGTTGTGACAATATATGGTCCTAACCAATTAGGCTAAAACTTGCCTTTCTTTTTGGGTTTAACATTCATGTTCTTTTATTTATCTTTCAAAACTAAGTCACCAATCTCTAATTATTAAGGGAGAATGTATTTATTGTAGCTTTTCCATAATCTATTCTGATAGGCCTGTAAGTTTTCTAGGGCAGCCAAATGCTTACCATCAATAAGTTCTAGTTCTTACAGCTGTGAGGCTCTATAGTCTTCATCATCTTCAATGTGCTCCAGTGATATTCTTAATGATGGGATCTCAATATTGACCAAGATGATAGCTTCATTTCCAAAAACAAGAGAGTATGAAGTATCTTTAGTTGGGTTAAAATGATTGGTTCCATAAGCCTAGAGGGTAAGAAAAAGTTGCAAATGCCAATTATAGCCAACATCATTGACAATCTTTTTTAAGATGGCTAGAATGGTTTTATTTTATGCCTTAGCTTGTTCATTGCCTTGAAAGTTATATGGAGTAGATTTCATGTGATTGATCTTGAATTTTTCACAAAGAGATTTCACATCTTGGTTCACAAAAGATCCACCATTATCAGATATGATATGGGTTGAGAAGCCATATCGATAGATGATATGGTAATGAATAAATTTGGAAATTTGTTTCTCAGTAATATAAGTGAGAAGAATGGCCTCAATCCACTTGGTAAAGTACTCAATTATAGTCAAAATGTGCTTGTGGCCATCTGAAGATTTTGGGTTATTTTTGCTAATGAGATTGAGATCCCATGTTGGGAACAACCATGGTGTTATAATCGACTGCAATGGTAAAGAAGGTACATGTATTAGGTTGCCATGCTGCTGACAAAGAACACACTTCTTTACATAATTACAAGCATTTTTATCCATTTTGGGCTAATAATACCCTATTTTAAGAAGTTTATTTGTTATAACACACCATTAGTATGGGCCCCACACATTCCTTCATGAACCTCCTTTAGTGTCAACTTGGATTCTCCTGAAGATAAACAACAAAGAAGCATTCCAACATAGCCTTTTTGATAAAGCATGTTTCCAAGGAGGATATAACATGTTAAGTGATGAAGAAATAGTTTTTGTTGGTTTTTGTAAAGGTTGGTGGGAAATACATGACTATGGAAATAGTCATAAAAATCTTGGTACCATGGTAACTCAGTTGAGGAATTAAGATCAATAATGGTGCATATCCTCTCTGAATCTGATAGAATATGTGATAGCTAAAGAAGATTTTCAATTAAGAACTGATACTCTTTAGCACTTTCATGCATTTGAATCATAGAACTAATTGTTGCCATGAGGTCAATAGATCTATTGTTGACTTGTAGAGCTTTTTCAAACTATAGAGATTTAAAATGTGTTTTAAGGTTATCAATAATTTTCTTGTAAGGAACAAGTTTATCATCTTTTGTTTGATACTCATTAGTTGTCTGATTTATGATTATCTATGAATTTCCATAGACCTTTAAGCTTTTAATATCCCACTATATGGCAAGATGGATACCTACAACCAATGCCTCATATTTAGCCATATTATTTGTACACTAAAATTGTATATGGAATGCTTTGGGGATCAAATCCCCCTATGGCATGATCAATAATATGCCATCTCTAAACCCTTGATATGCGAAGGATCCATCAAAATAGAGTGTCTACTATTCAAGTTCTTGTGATGCTTGTTCTATTGTCATGATAGAATCATCTAGAAGGTCAAAGTTGAGGGGTTAAGTGGCCATAATAGGAGTTTCTACAATTTGGTCTACAAGAACTTGTCCTTTGATTGCCTTTTGATTTTGGTACTCAATATCAAACTCACTAAGAAGCATAATCCATTTAGCCATGCATCCTTGAAGAGTTGATTTAGATAAAAGGAACTTGAGAGGATTTACCTTGGTGATAATAATAGTTTTGTTATTTATCATATAATGTCATAATTTTTTAGTGGTAAATACCATATCTAAACATGCCTTCTCAATAGGAATAGAATTTTGTTCATAGGCTACCGATGTCCAGCTTAAATAATAAACCACATATTCCTTACCATGATCATCATGCTGATCCAAAAGTGTCCCCAGTGCATGTTTTATGGCTGATATATAAAGAAGTAGTGGCTTTCCTTATGTTAGAGGTCTTAAGACTAGTGGATTGGCCAAGTATGTCTTAAGCTTTGCAAATACTATCTAACAATCTTCATCCCATTGGAATGTTACCCCTTTCTTTAAGAGATGGGTAAATGGGTGGCACTTATCTACCAATTGAGAAATGAACCTACGTATAGACTGGATCTTGCCTTGTAAACCTTGCAATTGTTTAATATTTTTTGGTGGAGGCATTTTTATAATAGCATTGACCTTTACAAGGTTGACTTCAATCCCTCATTGTGATACAATGAACCCTATAAATTTTCTTGATGTGACTCTAAAGACACATTTCTTAGGATTCAAGCAAAAAAATTTATGCACGAAGCCTCTCAAATATTCTTTATAGATTGATAAGTTGTCCTACTCTTGTTCTTGATTTTGTTAGTATATCATCAACATAGTCCTCGATAATGTCATGCATCATGTCATGGAAGATGACAATCATTACACACTGATATGTGGCTTTATTATTCTCAAACCAAATGGCATGACTTGGTAGTAGAATATCCCCATGGAGTGGTGAATGTGGTCTTATGTTGATCTTTAGGGGTTATCTTGATCTGATTGTAACTAGAAAATCTAACCATTAAGGATAGCATCTTGTACCTAGAAGTTGAGTCAATAATTATGTCGATGTTGGGCAAAGGAAAATCATCTTTGGTGCATGCTTTATTGATATCATAAAAATAAGTACAAACATGTATGCCTGGGGTCTTTTTACTAACTGGCACTATGTTAGAAATCCATTTATAGTAGTCTAGGGGTCTGATAAAATTGGCTCCTAACAACTTTTACAACTCATCCTTAACCAAAAGGACAATGCATGGATGCATATTTCTCAACTTTTGCTTGACTGGTTTAGCATCAAGGTGAACAACAAGATGATGCACAAGTAAATTTGGATCTAAGCCTAGCATGTTAGAATATGCCCATGCAAACATGTCTATATGATCCTGAAGAATGGATATAATATGTTCACATTCTACTTTAATAAGGGAAGCTCTAAGACAAACAATTTTAGAATCCTCATGAGTTCCCAAATTGATTTTTGTTGTACCCTCCATAAGGAGTGTAGATCCATCTTCTATAATTGTAGGCAATGTATGGTCATGATATTCTTCTACTATATCTTCCTATTGTTACTCCCAAAGATATGGATAATATGAAGAATTAGAATCTACCTTCTCAAGTAAAGGCCAATTGGCAAAAAACTCTAGAAACTCAAGAGCAAGACGCTCAAATATTTGATGTTGTTTTAAAGAGATGCTTGTACTAGATAAGGAACTTGGGCTAGATGGACTTTATATATTATGATGGGATGAGCAAAATTTCCCACATAGAAGTGCCTAAAATAGGTTTTCACTCAAAGGCTTGTCTTTTTCTTTACTTTTTCCCTGATCAAGAAGTGCCTCAAAGAGGTTTTCACCTGAAGATATCAATGTTTATTCTTTATTATGACCAAGAAAGTTTGCCTACTATCCAAAGTAGGTAGCACAATTTAGTGAAAAATTAGAACCTTGATTATGATCCCCAATGGAGAATGCATCTCGTAAGCCCATGTATTCTACAATCAATTCTTCATTTTGGAACTCATTGAGGCATATGTTTGAATTTTGCTAATCCCAATCTATGAGTTCAGGATGTCAAAGGCATAGGTTATAGTGAGGGTTTGATTTAGGATGGGAAGCACCAATGGTAAAGATATAATGTCCTACTTTAAGAAAGGAAGAACCACTAGGATGGTTTTTTGCTTCAAGACGAGAAGCTCCAATAGGTGTTAAGGTCAATATGGAATTTGAATCAAACAAATCTAAGTCAGCAAGCTCAATGAAAAGGTTATAATGGAACATTATGTCACTACTAGGAGTCTCATTACTAGTCACTTTGGAAGAGTCACTACCAAATTTTATGAGGTCATCCTCTAGTGTTTTAAATCCAAGACCATGATTCCAATTGATTACTCCAATTGATAAGGGTTCTAAAATTCCTTATGTCTATGGGCCAAGACCTTTCCTTGTATAATCAAGATGATCCATTATCTTGTTAGGGATAGGATACTTGGGATTCTAAAAACAATCTATAAGGCCTTTAGAATATAACTAATCTCCCTTGGTAAAGGCCTCTCAATATTTCTTTGGTGCAATTATAGGTACAAAAACCACATGAGGTTTTGGCTACTTCTTTGGTTACCAAATCTGATCAGTTTTGTTAGGAGTCCAAGGATTTTTAGGCTTACCAAATGTTTTAGGGGATTTTGATAATTTTGAAATATGGAGGACATCCTTTATATGATACGTGGAAATGATTGCATCTTTAATTATAACCTGCTTGGCCAGAGCTACAGGAAATGGATCAATTGAAGTGGAGGCTAGATCACTAGGGTCTATATAATTAGATGGAGATGGATGAGAAATGATAGATTTGTTCTTCTTTGTAATGAATTCAAAACCTAGGAAATAGTTATAATTATGAAACTCTACTTCAAGATGTTTATATTATTAGTATGGCTACTAATCAATGGGAAACTATCCCGTCATGGGGAAACTTAAGGCATTGGTGAAGAGTAGATGGAATTACCTATACTTCATAGATCCAAGCACAACCAAGAATTATGTTATAAAAAATCTCAATATCCACAATATGGAATATGTGTGATGAGAAATAAACCCAACCATGACTGGCAACCAAATTGTATCAGATGACTCCCTCTTAATGTTATTGTAAGCCTTGATTGCAATAGTCTCTGGATGAATGTATTTGTCCATGTAACCTAATCATCTCACCAATTTAAGATATATGATGTTCATCCATGAACCATTATCTATAAGAACCCACTTGATATTGTGATCCATAATGATTATCTCAATGTATAGTGGGTTATTATGGTTTGGGCCAAGGGTGGACATGTCCTTATGATCAAATGTGATTTTATAAAATGAAGATAAATATCCAACTAGGTTCTAGAACTGATCAATGTTTATATCATTAGGCACAATAGACTCTTGTAAAAGTTTATTAAAGATGGTTTTATGGACATCAAATGTCTGTAAGAGTTATAATATAGAAATTTTCATAGGGGTTTTATCTAATTGATCTGTTATATTATAAGGCCTTTAAATTGTGGATTGAACTAGTTTAGTCTTTGTTGGGATAGTATTCAGCTTTGGAACCATTGGCACAATGTTCTCATTAGGTTTATGGAAATAAGTGGGTGAAGGCCCCTAGATGGTAACTCATAGGTGTCTAGTTGTGACTGCACAACCTAGAGGTGGTAAGTATTTATTATAATTAGAAGAGAAAGATAAAGGGCCTTAGATGGTGACTTACAGGTGATTAATCTGTAATGATTATCTCAATGTATAGTGGGTTATTATGGTTTGGGCCAAGGGTGGACATGTCCTTTTGATAAAATGTGATTTTACAAAATGAAGATAAATATCCAACTAGGTTCTAGAACTGATCAAGGTTTATATCATTAGGCACAATAGAATCTTGTAAAAAGTTTATTGAAGATGGTTTTATGGACATCAGATGTTTGCAAGAGTTATAATATAGAAATTTTCATAGGGTTTTTATCTAATTGATCTATTATATTATAAGGCCTTTAAATTATGGATTGAACTAGTTGAGTCTTTATTAGGATATTATTCAGCTTTAGAACCATTGGCACAATGTTCTCATTGGGTTTATGGAAAGAAGTGGGTGAAGGGCCCTGTATGGTAACTCATAGGTGTCTAGTTGTGACTGCACAACCTAGAGGTGGTAATTATTTATTATAATTAGAAGAGAAAGACAAAGGGCCTTAGATGGTGACTTACAGGTGATTAATCCATAATCATTATCTCAATGTATAGTGGGTTATTATGGTTTGGGCCAAGGGTGGACATGTCCTTTTGATTAAATGTGATTTTACAAAATGAAGATAAATATCCAACTAGGTTCTAGAACTGATCAAGGTTTATATCATTAGGCACAATAGACTCTTGTAAAAGTTTATTTAAGATGGTTTTATGGACATCAAATGTCTACAAGAGTTATAATATAGAAATTTTCATAGGCATTTTATCTAATTGATCTGTTATATTATAAGGCCTTTAAATTGTGGATTGAACTAGTTTAGTCTTTGTTGGGATAGTATTCAGCTTTAGAACCAATGGCATAATGTTCTCATTGGGTTTTTGGAAAGAAGTGGGTGAAGGGCCCTAGATGGTAACTCATAGGTGTCTAGTTGTGACTACAAAACCTAGAGGTGGTAACTATTTATTATAATTAGAATAGAAAGGCAAAGGGCCTTAGATGGTGACTTACAGGTGATTAATAGTATTATAATAATTTTGGGTAAGTGAGGAGCCTTTATAGTTAGAGAAATGGTACTATTGTTTAGGATTAGTAACCTATGTAAATGGAGTAGCAACATGATGATGTAAACTTGACATGATATGACTAGGGGGAGAGGGTACTAACCCTATAATTATGGGTCTCATTTTGTGAGGAACACAAGATTAGCCACATGGTGTTATAGTAATAGTGGTAATTTGGGTTGCAGAAATGCATCCCACAGTGTTATTATAATCATAAGGTACTTTGTTATAAGCCACATTATTAGTGTCGACATTATGATCTCAATTATTCTCATTATGATAATGACCTTGTTTTTGGTTTTTATTCTTCCTTTATCCTTGATTTTGACCATTTGGATTGTTCTTTGGTGGTGGTGGATCATGTTGAGGAAAGGGGTCTTTATAGATTCCCATTTCCTGATTTGTGTCCTGATTAGGGGCCAACTTAATTTCTAGCTCACCATTTTCAATAAAGTCCTCAATAATATGTCATAATTAAATTCAATGATATGCACCATGACCAACAACATGATGAAATTTACACCATTCATTCTCTTTATACCATTCTAGTTTTGGTTGATCTTGAGGAAATGGCCTTGATACTAGCCATATAATTAAATTAGCTATAATGAGCTTTTGTAACACTATTTCAACTAATTCTCCTAACTTTATAAAGGTTATAAAATTATTATTAAATTTCCTTCATGGAGGTTATCTCTGCAAAGTAGGTAGTGGATTTGGGGGAGTTAATTATACATTTGAAGGAGGCATAGCATGTACCATTTGTACATGTTTTATTTCTATCACCCCATTTCCAACCATGATCTTATTTTTTTAAAATACCTTAGACTTATCCTACATAACTATTTGATCTAGTGATTTAGTTTGATTAGACACTTGAACTTGCACAAAAATCTTAACAAGGCCCTTATAAATAAGAGCCTTCTCAATCTGCACTCCTTTGTATATAATTTCTTCAAATGAGTTAGCATAAGCTAAGCATAGATTATGCATAAATTTAGGATGCAAATTTTGTACAAATATATCAGCCAAATATTTGACTGGTAAATTATGTTAAAATCAGCCTGCTAATGCTCCCTACCTTTGCAAATATGCAACAAAACTTTCACCATCACGTTGCTTGGCTTTGAATAAGTCAACAATGATTAATTCATGTTTTATGTTATATGAGAAATGGTTAATGAACGTTTTTTATAAGTCATTCCAATTCATAACTGATCCTTTGGGTAGTTTAAGTATCTAATCAAGATCTTATCCCAATAAACTTCACAAAAATAGTCATAGTAAGCACTTGCTACTATAAGCAACCTCTTGACATAAGATGAAGAATGTTTGTATGTGTTCATGTAAATCTCCTTTCCCTTTGTATTTGTCAAATTTTGGTGCCTCAAAATGAGGTGGAAAGGGGTTTTGGAGAATATAAGTCAAATGGATATGGGCATATCTAATCAAATTTATACTTTTTGACTCTATTATTCATCTCCAATCTTTGGACAATTTCCTTCATAGAATTCCATTCTAGCATGTTTGGTATTTTTGTGGATTGGATAAGACATTGTTGGGGTAGAATGTGCCCCTAGTTTTGTTATTGTTAGGGTGGAATGTGCCCCTAGTTTTGTGTGTATCTATAGAAAGTGTATACCTTTTGATCCATGATTTGGTTCTGATTTACTGCTTGAGTTGAGAACATAGGCCATTGATTCTTGGATTTTAAAACATTCATTGAATCTAGATACGTCATACTTTGATAATTTTAGAAATTTATAGGTTTATTTACTAATCTTTAGGTTGGTTGAAAATAACTAGCCAAATTGTCTTGAGGGACTTCCTCAATTGGAACTAAATATTTGGGTTTCTAAGTTTGTAAAGTAACATGAGGTTCTTGATGATTAAAAACTATATGTTGTGTATCAAATGGAACATCTTATAAGGTCTCTTATGTCTTTAACTATTCATTTATATTTCCTTGATCCACTATGGTAATGTTCTCATCCAATACTCATTGTGTACTTTCAACCATTTCTTCTTGTTCTTTCGAAGCATTATTGTGAATTGAAGTGGCAACTAGGGAGTCTGTTAAGTCTATGACAAGTTGATCTGCATATGGTCAACTTATTATCTTGATCTTAGCTAGAAGATATATATTTATGGGTTTTGACTCTATTTTTATTTCCTTACCTTTGTTAGAGGAAGAAGGTATGTCTATTTGTGCAAAAACTTGCTCTTTCCATCATTGTTATCCTTCTCTAACTAAGGTATGCAATTATTCTATAGGAAAATCAGAAGGTAGTCTAACACTTGATTCTATCAACCTAAGAAGGGCTTCATTTTGATCTTCTTGTGGTTGATATTCATTATAATTATCTTCAAATCTATAGGGATATCATAAAAAAAATGGGGTTATCTTGACCATCATAAAATTGCTCATCTTTATAACTAAGGCCATAAGAGGCCCCACTACGAGTGAACCTTTGAGTCATGTCTAAAAAGAGTTGTTTTGTGTGTTTGACTAACTTTGGACCAATGTTTGGAAACCAGTAAAAGTATGCTTTGGCTCTCTCTTAAACAAATAACCAAGGTACCAATGAGACTATAAAGGAGGGTGGTTTAAAACCATACACAATTTAGAATATTTGGTTCATGAGTTTACTCAACCTTTGGTAAAGTTGAAATCATATAGATCAAAAGAGAGTAAGGTAACTCAAAGACCCAAGGTGAAATCTAGTACACCAAAGCCTAGATCTTTGTGATACACCCATACTAGAAAATCTAGCTTCAACTTTGACAAGTTGACCCTAGAAGTTTAGAGGAAAGCTCTCAAGATTACAAAGAAGACAAAATGAATGAAGCAACTCAAGATGTAAAAACTTACATGAATCACTAAGTATAAAGCTAGGACCAAATAGGTAGCATAACATCAGCACATGATTCCAGTAGGATAAAATATGTTATAGGACTCAAAACATGAGCAATATGCAAGATGACTTAAGTCCACCAAGATGATAATGTGATTTTAAGTCTTAATAAATGACCTTTAATCTAAATGGAAAATTGAACCCAAATTAAAACAAGCTTAGTGCACAAATGGCAAATCTACTTTGACGCACCAACCCTTAGAACTCAAAAAGGTTCAATTTTAAATGTGGATTATAAATGAAGGATTTAAAAAAATTGGGTAGAAAACATAGACTCAATTATGTAGCAAGACTGCAACAAAGTGGATGACATGACACAAAGCTTTTGATAACAATTTGAACAAGGAAAAAAATGAATTTCCCATTTGGATAGCATAATGCCTCCCTTGCTCAAGAAAATTGAGGGCAATGTGTTTTGGTTAATTTCATTGAGTTAATAAGAAGTTTTAGACATAAATCAAGACAAAGTAAGCTAATGATAAAAAACAAATGTCTTAAGTATAAACTAACAAGGTATGCTAAAGTGGGGTTTACTAAACTAGTAAGTTTTTAATCATTATAGGTGAATAAATTGCATAATGACTTTCACATCAAATGATGTAAAAAAATAAGCACAAAAATTAGGTGATCATGGCATTAGATAGTTGTACAAAGGTCTAGTCCTTTTTACAACCATTACATCATGTTATTTGCTTAGTGTAGTGCAATGTCCAAATGTAGATATGTCCCATGTGCAACTCCAAAGGAGTCAAATGAAGTCAATGCCAGGAGGTGAAACCCTAGGTTAAAGCTTCCCTAAAGAACTCATGGGAGGTAATGACATCCCCCTCACAAGCCAAGTTTTCATGAAAATAAAGAAAGCATAAAATAGAAAGACTTTAGGGTCATTTTTAAGATCACCTAAACTTTGGTGAGTTTTTGGGGAGTGCTTTAGGTGACATTCTTTCTAAGCCTTGGACTAGGCTATTTGCAATAAGAATGGCACTTTTGATTCCAAGGGTTCCCTATAAGGGATGAATGGAATAACATACATGCAACATTCCTCTTTTTGACAAAAAAACCTAAGTAAAAAATTATTGCAAACAAGAATTGACAAGTATGTTTAATTTTAAACCCAAATGAAATGTTTGGTGGTGTTCATTTGACCCCTTGGTATTAATTGCAAACTTTTAAAACATTCACCAAAACATTTAATTTTTTTGTTAAACACCTAAAACATAGTTCTTAATTGATTTTTAAGAATGCAAGAGGTGATTTAAACATGTTTTATCAAATCAAAAGCTTGTTCTTGTAGTAAAAATATCAGCATGTCCTTTAGCTTTGAAGCTCTTTTTAGTTTGAAACAATGAACTTTAGAAAAATAGCTCTTGGGTCTGTGTTTTTTAAAAACACAGTGACCAACATCAATTATTACAAATGATGATGGTTACTTTGACTGATGGTTACTATGTAAAATTGTGGCAAATAAAAATGGAAAAATAAAGTTAAAAAATCAATTTGCATGAGTTTTAAGGGTCCAAATGGATATTTTAGAGTTGCAAAGTGATATTATTTAGGTGTGAGATGTGTCTAGTCCCACCGAGCATGCCAAGATGTAGAGAGGATTATAAAGCAAGTTAGTCAAACATTATTCCATAAACAATGAAACATGCATAAAAAACTAACTAACCAAGCCTATATATTCCTATAGGAATTATAAAGGATAGCAAGAAACAAATAAAATAAAGCAACACCATATTACCTTCCCAAATGGATTCACCATACTCATGTGGCTCAAAAACATGTTCTCCCTTGATCAAGCATCCTTGTCTTTGTCAACAATGGTGGTAAGCTCCTCCAATGCCTCAAGCACACTCCACAAAACCTAGGCTCATGATTCCAAATCACTAAACTAGCCTATCAATGAAGCTTGCAAGTATAATCTTGTGGATAAAATTTAACATTATAACTTTTCAATATTAAAGCTTTGAAGATATTTGAGCATAATAACCTTGCACCAAAAATAGCTTAAAATTCATGTCCACGACCTTTCTATTTATAGATTTTTGAGATTGGTCAGGATCAACCATGACCATCGATCTCAAGATTAAGATGTGTGGCCATGGAAAATTATAATAGTTGGATTTAAATCCATAATTATCTTCATCATGACCTTGGAATAAGGGGCATTGAAGAGGCATGGGAGGCATTAACTAGGCATGGGTGACCCATAATCTTGATATTTATGGCATTGGCTTAGGGATGTCTTCCCAGGTAATGATGTCACTAGGTGATGTAGCTAATAGGATTAAATTTTCAAAAATAAATATTCAACAACTCTCATGGAGAATCCTCTTAATCTCTTAATCTAGATTAATTAGCCTTAAACAAGGTTAATCAACATTTGTGCAATTATTTGAAAATTGGCCCTCAATTAATCAAAATGGCCAGAATTTCATATTATTGAGTTGTAATTTAACTCAAGAAGAATTAGAAGGTGACATCAGATGCATCAAAACTTTATTCACATTTAGGATGTTCCCAACAACAAATAATAAAATCACGTGTCATGTACCAATGAATTAGAAGAAAGAGTGATCTAGAGCATAAAATGCAAAATCGTCATTTTGACTCAAATGAATTGATCAAAGTTAGCTGGCCCATAAATTTTTTTACCTCATTTAGAGATACTTCAAACTAAATTGGAACTTTTAAATGACAAGTTTGAACCATTTAGTGTGTTTTATGGATTTTGACCTAAAATGTGCATTTGAGAGTAATTCGAGTAAGATTGACAATTTCAACAGAAATGGTGTTAGGAATTGGATGTCCCCATCGCTTTTTAAAACATGTAGCTCTATTATTTTTGGTTCTTTAGCTATAATGTTAGCTAATTTAGCTCAAACCTCATGACATCTACAATCTATACTCTTCTTATATAATATAGATAATAGATGGTCAAAGCTTGATCCAAGGCTGTTTGATTTTTCCTTGAGTGTAAGCTATCTAGTTGGGTAGCCAAGTGACTAATGATATCTTGTTTTATGTCTTGTAATAGGTTGCTAACTTTAGATTTTTTAGGCCACTTATAGCTACCAGTGGAAGCTTACTGCCCCTAATTTTGTTTAGGGAAGACCTAAAATAATTCTTGCTCAACTCCTTAATGTTTGTGAATGGTAGGTGGGAGATATCTCCCCCACTCATTAGGTCCAAGGCTTCCTGACAATCTTATCTTACTTCTTTTAGGAAGATGAGTTTTAGATGCTCTTTTCCTAGTGCACTTTGCTTAAATTTTTGTATATTGAATATTAACCGTTTAACATAGTCTTCCAAAGATTCGTCCCCTTCTTGAGTCATCTTGGAGATGTCATTTATTCTATAATTTATTCCTCATCCAAATTATTGATACTTAGCTATAAATTTATTTTTAATGTCCTCCCAAGTGTGGACTGGATTACTACCCAGTCCCATGAACTAGGGAAGTGTTGAGTCTTTGAGGGTGGCTAGAAAAAGTTTCAATTTCTGTGCGTCTTGCCTATAGTCATAACTTCTACAGAGGATATCAAATTTGAAAAAAATGTTTTAGGTATTTTGATAATATACCTCTAAAATTGGGTAAGGTTGAAGGTATGATATTTTTTATTTATGTTACTCTTGTTGCATCTATAATAGGAAATTCAAAAGTAATTGTGTTTAGAGTCTTGTTATCATCCACAAAGTCTCATTCTTTATTTATAATGACTTTTTTTATGATATAGATACCAAAGGTACCTAGGATCATGTCTTCAAATTTTATATCATTCCCTTTATTATCATAATAGTAAATGTTTATCTATTGATCCATAATATTTTTATCAGATGATAAGTCTAAAGACTCTCCTAAGCTTTCTTTGATTTGGTCAAGAAAACCTTATTGAAATGTTATTCTGATGTTACTCTCTGGAGTGTCTAGTTCATGTATTTTTTATCGTTTATTTTTGTTAACCAAATTTTACCTCAGTATAATTTATTTAATGATTTTCAAGGAAAGCCAAATAGTAGTTGAAATAACAGGTCATTTCAGAGGTCCAAAGTTGTAAGTCAAGGAGGATAAAGTGTTTTGGCTCCATTGTAGGGTAAGTAAAGTTCTCCACGAGTCAAGTCTTAGACCCTCATAAACCTAAGTTACTCCTCAAGACCAAGTCAAGTTATCTGAATGAATTGACTTATAAAAATTTCATGAGTAGAAGTAATCTAGGTTTACAGACTTGAATTACTCCTTTCAATGCTTTGTGGGTTTTCAACGATGCATGAATTTAGGTTTTCCAAGGAGCAAGTCTTAAATTTATTTATAAGTAGTGAGCAACGAAAGGTCTAAAGTGAGTAATTAATAGGGATTAGAAAACCCAAAATGGTCTTGATAATGCCTCTCAAATTTCCTAGGGTAAAAGTCTTAAACTTTTTTAAAGGGCACGTTCCCTTAAAAAAGGCCCATTTCAAGAAGTTTGAAGGATAGTTCAAATCTTCTGAAGGGTAGTTCAACTTTTCTAAAGTGTAGTTCAATTCTTATGAAATGAAACTCTATCCTTCCAAAGGGTAAATTTCTAATGTTCCAAAGGTCTCTTACCCTTTAGAAGGGAATTTTTTACAAATTTGAAAGATCTTTCTCAACAAAAGTGTCCTTAAAAAAGTTTCCAAAGGGACACTTAGTGAAAACACAAAAGAATTATTTTGGACATTTTGTATAAAATAATCTTTTTGAAAAGAAAAAGATAATGAGAAGATATCACATGGCATGAGCTAGAGCAGAGTCATCTTGTCAAAAATAGATGGAGGATGATCCATAGACATCCATGCCCGGTAGATCAATGACTCAGAATCATCAATCTGAGTCATTCCTTGAGGACCAATCAAAAAGGAAATAAAAATCCAAATAGAATAAAAATAACTTCTTTCCATGCCATTGTGCATCATGACAAGCCAAGGAGAAGTATTTGGCCACTGAAACAAATCTCTAATAGGTGGCTCTATTAGCAGGTATTATTTTTTGGTGCCATATCCACATAGCTCTATTTTGCTAAGCAGCCATTGAAAAATCTTCTCCAAGAGGGCAAGCCAAGGGCATTTAGGAGGGTGACATAGATCAATCAAAATGCCCTAATGAGCATCATTAGCAAAGTCAATTATAGTTGAATATGGAGACTTCTAATAGAAATTATTCCTCTTTATGGTGTCAAAGACCTCCTCTTCTCTCTCTTTTCTTTGCTATAAATATATCCCATAGGCTAGTGTAAAAGACATCCACAAAAGTATGATGACGCCCTACTAAATTATTTTGTCATTTCCTACTTTTAAGAGATCAAGCATAGGTATGTTCATTTCAATTTTTGAATAATTGTTTGAGTGTGTAAGAGACATAGAGTGAAAACACGTTATGGTTTCATCCTTGTGTCCTTTGTCCTTCATGTTTTGAGCAAAGATTTAGTCTAATAGGTCATGTAGAGTGCATATAAATATATGAGATTTTGCATGTGTATAACCTTTTTTGAACTATATAGTTTGTATTTTAATTTATTTACTTTGTGTGAATACATACATCTCACCTCTACATTGAAACATTTATGTTATAGCTTTTCATATCTTGGAAATAGGCTTGCATTTTGTTGTATCATGCAATCATATATGACATTCATGTGAAGGACAATTTTAGTGCATCACAATTTTTAGATCAGATTTTCCTTATGTATTTCTAACCCTTTTCACTTCATTAAGTTGGTTTAAATAGTGGTCATTTTGTAGACACGCATACAGGGAGCTAGCCCTTCAGACCTAGAGGTTCATTTCCACCTATAGGCACACCCACATGCCTGGAAATGTCCCAATGTTGCCCAAATTTGGAGGAGGACTGAATACCCTCTTCTAGGGTGCAAGATTTGGAGATAATAGTTTATTCTTACCAACTCAGCTAATGCTTCCTCTACTTTTGTTTCCTTTTTCAAAGCTAATAGTACTTATTTTGCAAGCTACCTCCTTCAGTTTGTAGTGTTTCCTTCTTTGAGAGCCTTCTAGCTTATGGTATATTTTTAAATAAAATTCTTAGTTATTATAGGTACTTGTGGTTCTTTCCTAGTAATAACTTGTGTCTTGTTTGATAATAATCTCCATTGAGAATTTCTTTCTCTCTGCATAAACATTGTGCCACTCCTTTAGCTGTCCTATCCCTTCCTGCACAAAGTTAGTGTGTTTTTTTGTGTGTTCTAAAGGGTTGTTCAGAATAAGCAAAAAATTAAATGTAGAGAAATAAAGAAGTGCATAAATAAAAATGACTAGAACTGAAATTTTACTTGTAGAAAGCATTAAAGTTATCTACTGAATGTGGAAAAATTACTCTAGAAAGTAGGAAATGAAAGCAAAAAAATTACTTTAAAAAGCAAGAATATTACTCTAGAAAGCAAGAAATGAAAGGAACACTTTATAGAAAGTAAATCACTCTTGTAGGAAAGTAAATTATAAAAAAAAAAAAAAAACCATTAAGTAAATCATAATATTTTAAAGAGGCATTAAAAGTTGTGTACCATCAACATTTAGGAACATAGACATCTAGCATAAGACACCATAGTGTCCTCACTCGACTTTCCCAACTAGGTAGGATAGTGCATTAAATTTTTTTTGCAACATCAACATCTAGGAAATTATATATATGTCATAAGACACTGTAGTTCCCCCACTCTACTTGCTTGGTTGGGTATGACAGTGCATTAATCAATCTTGAAAAGTAATAATTGACACCCTCCCTAACAATGGTGCCAAAATGTTGTGCAAACTTATTACCTAGTTAATACCATATTCGTGAGTTTGATTAGAATTAATTGTCAACCCATGGTATTTAATGTTTTCAAGGATATCATCACTATATATGCATTATTGATCTATAGATTAACTTGCTTACTAGTTGCAGTACAATGAACTTATACTGAATTTACTAGATAATTATACTATGAATTTATTATAACATAACTACATAAATACATAAATACTTTATGATTATGAATCACACATGTATCAAAATTTATATAATCCAAATAATAATGACTTCAACTTACACAACACACTTAAACTAAAGAGGGTTAGGATATTCAATGCAACTCTTTCTAAGGGGGCCCTTCCTCATTCAAAGCTGAGTTCCAATCCTTCTCTAAGAGACTTAAAAAAAATTATTATAGAATCAAACTTCTCATTACTCAAATCTATAATAATTAAATATTTCTATAAAATATTAAAATATTCAAAATGCAATGACTTCTACAATTCTACTACTTTTTTATTATCTATTCAACACTTAATCTAATCTAGGTTATATCACTAAATACATAAGATAGTTTTATTAGATTTAACCAAAAACACTAAACTAAGAAAGGTATAAATAATTTGGGGACTACCCCAGTTAACCTTCAATTGGTTAGTAACTGAAGTTACTTATTTTAGGTCTGACTGGGTTAAGGACAATATATATTGTTTGGTTATTTTACTTATTTTTGTCTCCTTTCCATTGTCATTGTCTTACTCATCTTTGGCATCACATCCAAGATTCTGTGCATGTGATGAGTCTATAAAATATCTATGGAGGATCCCCTTCAATCATCCACTTTATTCCTAAGACAACTAGATGTGTCCTCAAGATCTAATCACATCTGATCATAATAATAGTTATACTCTACGTAGTGGTTACAAGCTCTTGTGGGTGAAAGCCTATAATTGTTGTGAGTAACCTATACGTGGAAACCAATATTTTATATAGGAAACTTGTAAGTGAAAACCAATAGTTGTTAGGGGTAAACTATAGGTGGAAAATAGTATTTGTTATGGGCAACCTGAAGGTGGAAACCAATTGTTGCTACAAGCACCCTACAAGTGGAAGCTAGCAGTTGTTATGGGTAACTTGTAGGTGCAAGCCAGTAGTTTCTATGGGAAACCTATAGGTAGAATCCTATTTTGATGTGAGATTATATATAAATGTTTTTCCCAAATAAGATTCTCATAATCTTATGTTACCTTTCAAATGTTTGTTAAATAAGGTTACACAATTATAATTTAATCAAAGAAAGAGCATCATTAATCCATAACATAACATATATATATCAAAGCACACATAAAATCATAAATTCATTCATTCATTTTAATGATTCATGGATGGTTATGGGGATTTACATAGAAAGGGATATATACTAGGTATGGATAAAGCTATAAAATAAAGGAATTACTGGCCTCATCAAACATCATACATCAAGAAGAGAATATTGAAGAGGTAGTGGTTTAGATGATAAAGAGGACAAGGATGATTAGTAGCTATAAATAAATCTCTTTCAAGAGCTTGAAGATCTTTTCAAAGTTAATTACCAAGTACATGACAAGGTGAAGAAGGAATCTTCTATGGAGAACAATGATCAAGATTAGATAGAGTATGCAAATCTCCCTGATGAGCTAGAAGAACTTACAACTAAGAAGAAACCAAATATTATTGAGAGCCCTATGGAAATAAAATATGAGGTTGCAATTGAAGATACACATGAGAATTTTGAGTATGTTTAGATAGAATTAGAGTTTATTTCTATATCCAACCTATTTTAATCTACCTATTTTTCAATGAACATCATGCTAATGGAGTTGGCAAACATCATGAAAAAGTTAGATTCATCAATGCTAAAGGATAAAAGGCTACATGTCTCACTAAATCCTCCATGTCATGAATAAAGATGAGTTTTCAACTTTAACTTTGATCTAGGATGGAATTATCATATCAAGTTAGTTAATGTTTGAGTTAACTTGTTCAATTTGGTGTGTGTGTTCTATAAGTGTTCATGAAGCACATGTGTGTTGTTTTTACTTTGTGTGTGTCTTTTGCTTTGTGTGGTTAAGGTAGTAATTAGTCTTGTCTTGATAAAATATTTTTTTAAATGGTCAAATACTCCTTTTTTGTATTATACTTTAGTTTACTCCCTAAACCTAATGGACTGATAAGGCTACTAGTCTAGTTAGTATAGTAGGCATACTACCCCTATGAGTCACCAATTTGTTAACCAAATTTGACTTTTAGGTCAAATTAGGACCCCTTTAGGTTAAAAAATGAGGTTTATATGTTTTAATGGGTCTAATTTATTTTCATGGGGTGCATTATATTTTATTTAATGTCATCCTAACCTTGGTATTAGTCATATTAGTCATTTTATCATTTTGGGCCATTTACTGGGATTTTAAGGGTCATAAATGTAAGTGTAAAGTTTTAAAAGGTGCCCAAGTGTCATATTTTACTTTAAAGTGTCCAATATTTTATTTTACCTTTTATTTATATTTGTTACATTATAATCTTGTAGGTTGCTTAATTGAAATTCAAGAATCCAACTAAAAAGAGAGCATTCGGAACTTGTACAGCTCATGGGAAAGTGTGCCATATGAGAAAATATAATGGAAGGCCTATTAATCTTCTTAAAACTCATATAAATTTTTTACATGATCTATAATTACCATTTTTAAGCCAAATCTTTTCTACTCCATCTTTGCTTTCCTAGACATACAAAAGTGACCTTCAAGTTTGTGCTTAGTATAGAAAATTTAAGAGGTTTCAAAGAAATGATTTTGGGAGGTGATATTAAAATTATATACCTTTATTTCCATAGTAAAATTTCATTTATTTATCAATTTTTCTTTATGAATCATCCTTTTGAAGTTGACTATACTTTTCTGCGAGCTATTTCATGCACCCTATAGGTTTTGCCCCATTTTGGTTGAATCTGTATGAACCAATTGGTGATGTTGACTCCAAATAATGTTTTTTACCTTATAAATTTTTTTTAATTCTTATTTTCATGTTTCATAATGTTTTTATGAGCAATTAAGTCCATGCTATAGGAAGATGCCACCATGTGCAGTCTTAGTCAAAGTTCTTATTTGTAGAGTGTTTTTTTCCAATAAAGGTATTTTTTAGTTAGGAAATGATGTTACACATATCTTAGGGTCATATTAATCCCTTATTAAATATTTTTGTTTCACCATATCATGTTTTAGGTAGCTTTCATCTTTACCATCTCTCATAGTCAACTCCATGCCTAACTTCACTTGTAATCACCTATATAAGTTTGTTCATCCTATCCATGAAGTTTTAATGAAGTTGTTTTATCTTGTTCAAACAATTATAATCTTTTAAGAGTTCATTTTATTATTTAGGAAGAGAAAATTTTGGTCACAATCTCATTCACTATGTCAATCAGTCATGAAAAACTCCTACTTGCCTTGTTTTAGATATGTACAAGTGGTTTTCACATTGGAAAAGATGTGTTGTAACTTGTTTTAAGGTTATTCTTGGTGGAATCATGTAATTTATAGGTTTTTAATGATTTTTATTTCCCATGAGGCCTTTTATCTACCTTTTTTTCTATATTCAACACTCACTACCCATACATACAACCAATATACACCTACAATATCTCTTGATGATGTCATATTGGGGTAAATGGCTTGGTGATGCTTTCAGGCCCTTTAAAACATGAATAATACATTTGAGGTTTTGAGATGGAGATACAATATATAAATAAGTCTAAAGTAATACATATTTCCCATGTTCTTCCCCTTGTTTGTATGCACTAAAAATCCACACCTACAAGTGGTTTAGCAGGGGTTAAGGAACCATTTTTGAAATGCTAGACAGGTGGTAAAATTCATTTTAAACACCTAAAATATTGAAAGGATCCTAATATTCAATTTTTAAAGTTATATATTACTTGATCAAGTTGAAATCGCCTTATAACAAGGAGAGACTGATCTAGGGAATTTTTCCCTAAAATGATAAAATAGAGCTCTAAGGGTTTTTTGTAGACCTATTACAACATGCTTATAGATTGTTTCAAAGAATATAAATAAGTGTACCATGTTTCCTCTAGTTTATAAAAGAGATATTACAAGTATTAGAGCAAGAGAGTAAGTGGAAAGAGGTTTTTTGATGCCTTAAAGTTACCCTAAAAAACACTGAAATACTCTATTAGCATCTACAGGCTTGTAGTTGTGAATGGCCTTTTAACACCTTAAGGAAAAATAATGAACACATTTTCATGGATATAATGTTTCAATGGGTTAAATTATATAAAAATGGTAGGAAGATCATCATTGTGATATTTTAATGTATCACTTCAGTCCTCATAGACACCTATAGGTGTCCTTCTATGGAGAAAATAGGCACCTATAGCTAGAAGGTAGTTAGTTACTCAAGAAAGGGGTTTGATGATATATTAGCTCATTAAAAGTGAATATAAGGTGAATTTAGGGTATATATGACTATAATGATTCATATAATACTTAAAAATATCATGACCAATGCAAATTGGCATTAATAGGGTTTTATCTACCTCAACATAGTTGATTGTGTTGATTGATAAGGGCAGTGAACAAGTTTGAGATCCTAAAGAGACAATCTAGCCCAAGTATGAAATGAATGATTTAAGGTCACTAATATATCATCATGTAGATACTAAGGAGAGTATTACACATTTTTATTATATTCCAATCAATAAAAATGCACCTATAAGGGTCTTTCCAAATAGAGAACCTAGTCAGCTGTACTATGTCATATAATGAACATATTTAGATATTGTGAGTCTAGGAAGTACATAAATGGGAGTTATAAGTTTTTAAAAATGTCAATGATGTTATGAGTTTAAAATATTCCTATAATCATTGTATTCTAACTAAACTACATAAGGAAACCTATAGGTAAGAGTCATTAAAAAAGAACATAGTCAGAATAAGGACTCAGGTCATGAGTTCAAGGTACATTTAGAGAGTATAGAAGGGGTTATAATGATAAAGAAGACATATGAGATAATTTTTTGGTATAATTATTACATATATATGCTATTTTTAGTGGAAATAAATCTAATAAAGGGCTCTAAACATATAGTTCACAGTCTACACTAACAAACCCTACACAATCCAACTTCCATGTAGTCCGCCTTAAGGTTTGAAGGATTTGAGGGGCCTATTGACATGATAAAAATATGGTACTTAGTGTATAATTTCCCCATAACTTGGGTAGTATCCTTAACCATGTAACCTATCTAGACAAATATGTGAAGTGACCTCTTTTTTGTCTTAGACAGAAGACACTTCCCTTGGTGCACTAATTGAAAGTTTTTAGGGATGAGAGATAAAGGATGAACCAGGTGTATATGGAAATTTCATGGAGGATATGATAAGTTTAAATATACTTATATAAATGTGAGAAACCATGCATAAGAAGATGAAACCAAACAAGGTTCCCTAGACCCTCAAAAGTGTAATTAGGCTCATGAAGCATAGTTATGCCTATATGCCAAACAAGAGGTCACTTGTAACTATAGATATAAGTGAAATTTATGATGGATTAGAGAATTTTTATGTAGGTATTATGGGTTTTATTTAGCTACCAAGAGTCAAGGAAAACCATCAAAGGTCACTTTAGGCTTTGAGGTATAGATAAGCTACAAGACCAGCATTAGGCCTAATGCCCAAATGAGGAATCACCTTCACTTTCCACATGATGTTATAATTTAAAACTATTGGATCATGTTTTTGGGGTCAATAAAGATGTGAAAAAGATTTTTTAAGGTAGATAAAACACAAATAAGCCACTTTTGGGACCTTAGACAACATTAGGCCTATTGAAATGGAACAAAGAGCTTGAATAGGTGCCTTTAAGTGTTCATATCTCCTCTAAGAGTTTGAATGGGAAATAAAGGAGTTTGGAGGGGTTATTAGGGTCCATAAACATCAGGTTTTTTGTATTTAATGGAAATTTCAATGTCATAACTTTATGAAAAATGCTTAAGACTAAAAACTACCTAAAACCCTACTAAACCATTAGTCAAGACTCGATGGAGAAAACAAGCTTGGAGAGATATCCAAATGACATATTTTGACCATGAAAGATATTATAAATTTTATAGTACTCACTTAGACTTTCTCCTATGCCTTACAATTGTACAAAACTATATAGATGGAATGAGAAATAGGGGTTTCTTGAATGTTTTATGTGTTTTTTAGAATACAAGGGATTTCAAGAGATAAAATCAAGATTAGGGGATATATTAGGAATTTTTATAAATCTTATGGCCATTTAATTCCTTATAAATACTAATAAATGTGTAAATAAACAACTCCATCTCAGCCAATCAAAACTAGCATATTAGACAAGCTAGTGAAGATGGTGGAAAAATTCAAGTGGGGTGATTTTAAGGTGTCCCTAATGATTATAAGACCATGGATGGTCTTTAAAATTTTCATCCAATCCATCCCATGGATTTTCATGGAAAACTAAATCCAAATTTGAGGCCAAGTGTGCAAGGTGCATAAAGGAGGATATTTTTGGATTGCAAATGATGATAGCTCCTTTTCAGGTGATTATAGATGACCAAAATTACAAACAATGCATGTATAGGAATGTATAAAATAATTAACCTTAATTTTAATCATTATACCTGACCCTAATTAGTTATGGGATGTTCAAATAAGGCTAATCATGAAGGCAATTTTTTAAGCCAGATTGAGGAGTTTTATGCCACTTTACAAGAGTTTGATGACATGGATGGAAACTTGTACTTATTAACCTTGAATGGTTCATCCAATATATTATTATCATGCAAAATTAACTAATTCTTTCATCTTTAAAAGTTTCCTTATGACCCTTGAACTTCTCTCTTCTTCTCTCTCTCTCTCTCTCAAGTTTTATAGGAACTAGCCATTTTGGCCATTGTAACTTATGCTCCACCTGAGTATGGTGAAGCCTTGCTCATTTGCATACCATTTTATAAATAAGACTACTGATTTTTACCTCTTCATTACTATTAATAAATTTTTTTTAATTGGATTATGAATCTTTCTTAGTGAAGACTATGGATTCCATAACATGTTGTTTCATTCTTTCACCTTATTTATAGTTGGAAAGCTTCTTCTTATATGGCATGTGAAGTGTTCTAATAAATTTCAAGGATTTATTGAGTTAGTATTTTAATTAGTTCCATTAAATTAATCTATTTTAGTCCTCCTATATTTACACATTCATCCATAACCTCACAAAGTAACATTGATGTGAGAAGATATAGATTGGAGAAGTGTATGTTTAGTTTTTCCTTTATTCTCATGTGTAACATGATACTTGTTAGAAACCATCATCTTATTTGGTGTATCACCTCCCTTATAATAGTTTTTTTTAAGTTTTATCTCTCCCTTTTCCACCCAAAATTTTAGGTGTAGTAGCAATCCAAAGTGGTACATCAAGGGAGATAGCCCTATTTAGATATTCACCTCATCCTTAGGCTACCCACAAGCCTAAAAGTGTTTCCATTGTGACACTTGGATGAGGAAAGATTTTCTATCCCCTCAAAGGGTGAAAATATAAGTGAAAATAGTTTTTGGCATGCCTAGTGGGACTATTGGTCCAAGAGGTTGGAAGATTTTTGGTGTTGTCTTTCAATAATTAGCCTTTATAGGCATCTATTAAAGCATAAATGGTGACTTTAAAGCTATATCAGCTAATCAATCATCCTAGGTTATTATTCTAAGATTATTGGTAACATTTTCCTTTGTGTTCTTTCTTTTAATAAGGTTTTATGGCTAATTTTGGTGTTGAGTTTTGTCTTACACAAGTTGGTGAGACATATCAAGCTCATGGCATTTCCTATCAGCCTTGGTGTGACTCTTACCAATCTTCCTATGACAATTTCCAAACTTAACATGATACTATTATCACTATAACAAACCTTGTCATGATCCTTATCAGTTTTACAATCAGCCTTCTCCATATCTTGATCCTATTCAACCTATTCACTTTTCCAATCAGTCCATTGCAACTTTCAAGAAGACACTCTTAGGCTATGAAAAGTATGTGTTAGAGCTTGATACACTAACGAGAAATGGTAAAGATATCCCTATATATTTTATTCACAAGGTGAGATATGCCTTAGATTTAGTCAAAAGAGAGTGGGAACCTATTGAGAGAGATAATTGGAAAAGGCTTATAGATGAGATGCTAGATGTGAGTGGTTTGATTACATCTTTAGAGGATAAGCTAAGAATTCATGAGAGGCATCCTCACAAAATCCATAAACCTTCATATCCACTTCACCAATTTTAATATCAGCCATATTTGATCCCTACTCATGAGCCCAATCAAAATTGCCAAAGTCATCCTTTTCCAAATCAAGTGGAAGAGAGAGTTGAAAAAACTAGACTTGTATTTAAAGTAAACCTTGATAGATAAATTGAGTTGGAAAATAAAAAAAATACAACAATCCATCTTAGTAGAAAAATAATTGGAATCTAAACCCTCATTTCCCTCTCTCATTACATCCCCACTTTAAAAAGAGACCTCAATATATGTCATTCCAAGTTGGAGACAAGGTGGAGATTCCAAGCCTATGGAGATTATAAGTTTCTTGTATACTTTATCCACTCCTTAATTTCATCACCACCTAAATAAAATACTCCTAATTGAAACATCCTAAGATGGATTAAGATAGTGGGATCATGGGGAAAGAAAGAAGATAGAAGCATTATTAAGGAGTGTGAAGTGGAGAATGAAGTTAGTCCTTTTCAAGTCCCTCCCACCCTTCCGCTAGAAGCTTCTTGTGTTATATGTCAGCTCTCATGTATTCCTTATGATCATGATGATTTTTATGAACTTAAAGAGATAGTTTTCCAATAGAACAAAGCTAAGCAAATTGAAGAGTTAGAGTCAAAGATGAAGTTGCTAAGTCAAGGTGAGATGGAAGTTTTAGACACAAAAGAAGATCCTATGCCTAAACGCACCCCATCTACCCCTCCTCAAGAAAATTTTCAAGCTAAATCAGATGTAGATGTAATTTTTGTCAAGTGAAAGGAAGATGACCAAGCTATCTTAACCCAAGGTCTGCCTCCTCTTCCTTAAGAGATTCCAAAAGAACCCCCTACATTTTACTCTCAATCTGATTTTGAGTTCTATGTGCCACCTCCACCAACTATTTCATCTTGTCCTCACCCCAACACCCCTTGCCTTGATGGAGATATGGTATGGGAACCTAAATATGAGTAGTTGGTTGAGGAAAATTCAAAACTCTTGCTTGAAGAAAGCTTACCTCTTTTGCAACCTCATTGGGCTAGGTCACATGATTTCAAGATGCCTAGTATTAACATCACCATGAAGGAGAAAGAGATGAAAGATCTTTTAGACCTTTAAGAAGACTCTACATTTGATCAAGAACTAGTGGATAATCATCTTAAGTATGAAGATGAATGTGCTATTATGGATGGATAACAATTCCAATTATTTCCTAATGAGGTTGTAACATTAGAAAACTCTCTCGAGATCATGTGCAAGATTTTGTTCTTGAAGATGAACCAATACCTAAGCCTAAGATTGAATCACCATCAAATACATTATAGATTTTAGAACACCATCTTTATGATATCATACATCAATAAGAGAATATTGAAGAGGTAGTGGTTTTAGATGATAAAGAGGACAAGCATTATTGGTAACTACAAATGAAGCTATTTTCAAGAGCTTGAAGAGCTTTGCCAAGTTGAGGGCCAAGTGCATGACAAGGTGAAGAAGGAATCTTCCATGGAGGATAATGATCAAGATTGGATAGAGTATGCAAATCTCCTTGATGATCTAGAAGAACTTGCAGTTGAGAAGAAACCCAATATTATTGAGAGCCCTATGGAAATCAATAATGAGGTTAAAATTGAAGGTCCACATGAGAAGTTTGAGGCTATTTGGATGCAAGAAGAGTTAATTTATATATACAAACTATTTGAAGTTGCCTAGTTTTCAATGAACATCATGATAATGGAGTTGACAAACATCATGAAAATTTTGGAGGCATCAATGCTAAAGGACAAAAGGCTACATGTCTCACTAAATCTTTCATGTCATGAATCAAGAAGAGTTTCAAACTTTTCCTTTGATCTAGGAGGGATTTTTCATCTCAGGTTAGTTAGTTTTTGAGTTAGATTATTAGTTTTAGTGTGTGTGTTCCATAAGTGCTCATGAAGCACATGTGTGTTGTTTTTGCTTTTTGTGTGTCTTTTACTTTGTGTGGTTGAGGTAGTCATTAGTCTTGTATTTATCAAATATTTTGGTTAATGGTAAAATCATCCTTTTTGTATTAGACTTAAGTTTAATACCTAAACCCAATGGACTGATAAGGCTACTGGTCTAGCTAGTATAGTAGGCATGCTACCCCTATAAGTCACCAATTTGTTGACCAAATTTGACTTTTAGGTCAAATTGGGACCCATATAAGTAAAAACATGAGTTATATATGTTTTAAAGGGTATAATTTAATTTCATGTGGTGTATTTTATGTTATTTTATGTCATTTAATGTCATCCTATCCTTGGTCTTAGTCATATTAGTCAATTTATCATTTTTGGTCATTTAGTGGGCTTTTAAGGGTCATAAATGCTAGTGGCATATTTCCCAAGGTTCCCAAGTTTCATTTTTCCTTTAAATAATCCAATATTTAAGTTTAAATTTCAAGTATGTTATTTACATCATAATATATCAAGTTGCTTAACTAAAATCTAAGAATCCAACTGGAAAGAGAGCATTTGGCACTTATACAGCTCATGGGGAAGTGTGCCATGTAGGAAAAGATAATGGAATACATATTAATCTTCATAAAACTCATATAAACTATTTAAATTCTATATAATTTCCATTTTTAAGCCAAAACTATTATGCTTCATCTTTGCTTTCCTAGACATACAAAAGTGACCTTCAGGGTTGTGCATAGTATGGATAGTTGAAGATGTTTTAGAGGAAATTATTTTGGTAATTAAGAGTACACTAATATGCCTTCATTATCTTATTAATATTACAATTATTTATTAGCTATGCTTTATGAATCATCCTTTTGAAGTTAACTATACTTTTCTACTAGCTATTTCATACACCCTATAGGTTTTGATCCATTTTGGTCAAATCCTCACAAAACAGTTGGTGATGTTGATTATAAAGGATGTTTTATACCTTATAATATGGTTTTAATTCTTATTTTCATGTTTCATAATTTTTTGATAAGCATTTTAGTCCATGTTGTAAGAAGATGCCACCATGTGTAGTCTTAGTCAAAGTTCTTATTTGTTGAGTATTATTTTCCTATAAAGATATTTTTTAGTTTGTAAATGATTTTACACATGTATTAAGGTAATATTAATCACTCTTTCCATGTTTTTGTTTCACCATATCATGTTTTAGGTAGATTTCAACCTTACCATCTCTCACAGTCAACTCCATGCCTAACTTCACTTGCAATAACCTGTATAAGCTTGTTCATTCTATCCATGAAGTTTTATTAAAGGTGTTTTAGCTTTTTCAAACCATTATAATATTGGTATATTTAATTTTATTATTTATGAAGACACAAGTGTGGTCATAAGCTCATTCACTATGTCAATTAGTCATGAGAAACTCATGCTTGCCTTGTTCTATATATGTGCAAGTGGTTTCACATTGGAAAAGATGTGTTGGAACTTTTTAAAGGTGATTATTGGTGGAAACCATGTAATTTATAGGTTATAAATGAGTTTTAGTGCCCATGAGGCCATTTATCTACCTTTTTTCTATATTCCACACTCACTACCCATACATACAACCAATATACACCTACAACATCTCATGATGATGTCATACTAGGGTAAATGGATTGGTGATGTTTTCAAGCCCTTTAAAACATGAATAATAAATTTTTGGTTTTGAGATGGAGATAAAATAGTTGAATAAGTATAAATCAATATATATTTCCCATGTTCTTCCTACTGTTTATATGCACTAAAAATCCACACCTATAGGTGGTTTAGCAGGGGTTAAGGAACCATTTTTGAAATGCTATACAGGTGGTGAAACTAAAATTAAACACCTAACATATTGAAAGGATCATAATATTCATGTTTTAAAGTGATATATGCCTTGACCAAGTTGAAATCGCCTTATAGCAAGGAGAGACTGAGTTTAGGGAAATTTTCCCTAAAATGATAAAATAGAGCTCTAGGGTTTTTTTGTAGACCTATTACAACATGCTTACAAAGTGTTCCAAAGCATATAAAGATGTGTAACATGTTTCATATAGTATATAAAAGGTATATTCCAAGGATGAGAGAAAGAGATTAATTTTAAAGAGTTTGTTTGAGGCCTTAAATTTACCCTTAAAAACATTGAAATACTCCATTAGCATCTTCATGCTTGTAGTTGTGAATGGCCTTTTGACACCCTAAGGAGAAATAATGAAAAAAATATCATGGATATAATGTTTAAATGGGTTGAATTGTATAAAAATGGTATGAATAACATTAGTATGATATTGGAATGTAGCACTTTAGTCCTCATAGACACCTATAAGTGTCCTTCTATGGAGAAAATAGGCACCTACAACTGGAAGGTAGTTAGTGACTCAAGAAATGGGTTTGATGATATATTATCTCATTAAAAGTTAATATAAGGTGAATTAATGGGATATATGACTATAATTATTCATATAAAACTTTAAAACATCATGACCAATGCAAATCAACACCTACAGGGTTTTATCTGCCTCAACATAGTTGACTATGTTGACTAAGAAAGGTAGTGAACAAGTTTGAGATCCTAAAGAGATAGTCTAGCCCAAGTATGAAATGAATGAGTTGAGGTCACTAATATATCATCATGTATATCCTAAGGATATTATTACACATTATTATTAGAGTCCAGTAAGGAAAAATACACATATAAGGGTCTTTCCAAATAGAGAACACAATCAGTTGTACTATGCCATAGAATGAACAAACTTAGAGATTGTGAGTGTGGGAAGTACATAAAGGGGAGATATAATTTTAATGATGTTATGAGTTTAAAATAGGAAACCTATAGGCATGAGTCATTAATAGAGAACACAGTCAAAATAGGAAGGACTCAAGTCATGAGTTCAAGGTATATTTAGAGAGTATAGAATGGGTTAGAATGATAAATCAAACCTATGAGATCCTTATTTTGGAACATTATGAACTACATAGGTTATTTTTATTGGAAATAAATCCAACAAAGGGCTCTAAACATATAGTTCACATTCTACACTAACAAACCCTGCATAGTCCAACTTTCATGTAGATTGCCTTAAGGTTTGAAGGATTTGAGGGGCCTATTGACATGATAATTTTTTTTTCCCTAGTGTATAATTTCCCCATAAATTTGTTATTATCCTCAACCATGTAACCTATCTATACAAATAGGGTAAGTGCCCTTTGGTTTGTCTTAGACAGAGGGCACTTCCCTAGGTGCACTAATTGACAATTTTGAGGGATGAGAGAAAAAGGATGAACTAGGGGTATAAGAACATTTCATGGAGGATATGAGAAGTTTAAATATACTTATATAAATGTGATAAAACATTCATAAGAATATGAAACCAAATAGGGTACCCTAAACCTTCAAAAGTGTAAACAGGCTCATGAGGGATAGTTATGCCTAGAGGCCAACCAAGAGGTCACTTTCAATTATAGATTTAAGTAAAATTTATAATGGATTGGAAAAAAATTATATATGAATTATAGGTGTGTTTTAGCTACTAGGAGGTAATGAAAACCATCAAAGGTCATTTTATTCTTTGAGGTGCAGACAGGCTACAAGACCAACATTAGGCCTAATGCCCAAATGAGGAATCACCTTCACTTTACACATTATGTGAGCATTTAAACCTATTTGAGAATTTTTATGGGTTAAATACAGAGGTGAAAAATATTTTATAAGGTAGAGAAAACACAAATACACCACTTTCATGACCTTAGACAACATTAGGCTTATTGGAATGGAAGAAAGAGCTTGAATAGGTGACTTCAAGTGTTCATATCTCCTCTAAGAGTTTTCATGGGAAATAAAGGAATTTGGAGGGGTTATTAGGGTCCCTAAAAATCATGTTTGTGGCATTTATTCATAAGTTCAATGTTAAAACTTTATAAACAATGCTTAAGACTAAAAACTACCTAAAACCCTACTAGACCCTTAGTCAAGACTCGATGGAAAAAACAAGTTTAGAGAAATCTCCAGATGACATAGTTTGACCATGAAATATATTATAAATTTTATAGTACTCACTCATACTTCTTCTTATGCCATACAATTATATGAAACTATATGGATGGGGTGAGAAATAGGGTTTTCTTGATTCCTTTATGTGTTTTATAGGCTATAAGAGGTTTTAAGAGATGAAATAAATTTTGGGGAAAAGATTAGGAATTTTTATAACTTATATGTCCATTTAATTCCTTATAAAAACTTCTAAGTGTGCAAACAAACAAATCCATCTCAGCTAGTCAAATTTGGCATAGTGGACAAGCTAGTGAAGAGGGTGGAAAACTTCAAATAGGGTGATTTTAGGGTATCCCTGATGATTCTAAGGCCATGGAGGGTCTTTAAAATTTTCATCAACTCACTTTAATGTATTTTCATTGAAACTTTAAGCCAAATTTGAGGCTAAGTGTGCAGGGTGCATAAAGGAAGAGTTTTCTAGATTATAAATGTTGATAGATCCTTTCGAGGTTATTCCAGATGACTAAGCCTACAACTAATGAATGGATAATAATTTTTTAAATCCTTAAATTTCATCCTAATAATTATACCTTACCATACTTATTTATGGGATATTCAAATAGGGCTAATCATGAAGGTAGTTTTTTGAGCCAGAATGAGGAGTCTTATGCCACTTTGCAAGAGTTTGATGATATGAATGGACACTTGTAATTATTTAACTTGCATGGTTCATCCCATATCCTCTTATAATTAAAAATTACATGATTATCTTAGCTTTAAAAGTGTAATTTTTACCCTTTAACTTATCTCTTCTCTATCTCTCAAGTTCTATAAGAACTAGCCATTTTGTCCATTGAAACTTATGCTCCACCTAAGTATGGAAAAGCTCTACTCATTTTCATACCATTTGATCAATAAGAATACTAATTTTTACCTCTTCATTACTATTCATAACTATGTTTTACTTGGATGATTAATATTATTTAGTGAAGACTATGGATTCCTTAGCATGTTGTCTCATTCTTTCACCCTATTTATAGTTAGAAAGCTTCTTCATGCATGGCATGTGAAGTGTTCTAGGAAATATCAAGGATTGAGTGAGTTAGTATTTTAATTATTACCATTCAAGGCCTCTTAGCTAGTCCTCCTATATTTTCACATTCATCCATAGCCTCACAATGTAACATTGATGTGAGAAGATGTATATTGGAGAAGTGTATGTCTAGTTTTTCCTTTGTTCTAATGTGTAACATGTTGTTGGTTGGAAGTCATCATCTTATTTGGTGTATCAACTCTATTATAATAGTTCTATTTTAGTTGTATCTCTCATTTTTTACCCTAAAAATTTAGGTGTATTATCAATCCAAATTGGTACATAAGGGAGCTATCCCTATCTAGAGATTCACCTCATCCTTATGCTACCCACAAGCCTAGAGGTGTTTCCATTGTGCCACTTGGATGAGGAGAGTAATTCCATATCCTAAAAGGGTACAAATCTAAGTGAAAATAGGTTGATAAATAAAACTTTTATTTTATTAATTCATCATCTCTGTTGAATATATTTTCTAGGGTGACCAGTCCTTTAGGCAACTTGTTTGTCTTTAATTGCACAATCTGATCATCATACTGTTATAAATGCTTGTCTTGGTTCCTTGAGGAGAATTTTGATTTCTCTTGTAATAATATAACAATATAGCCATAATATTCAAATAATTTACAATTTTCATGGTTTTATATTATATAAGGTCTCACAAATACCTTGATTTGTGATTGGACTTTATCCTTTTTTATATTATCTGGGATGCTGAATTGTGATCCAATAGCAACCAACCTATCTGCATGCTTATTTTTGATTTATTTATATGGAATTAATATTTAAGGATTGAAATTATTCAACTAGTTCCTATACTCTATGATTATAAGACCTAAGTAGTGGGTTCTTTCATATATTAAGTCCCCTTGGTGAGTTACTAGTTTACTATCTCCAAAAGCTTATAAGGAATTAACCTTCATCTTTCTTTCCCATTGAAAACCATGCACTAGTGATTCATATTCAATAAAATTATTAAAATAGCCAAATTAAAACCTGAGAGAAGATAAATACCTTTGATTAGATAGATAAATTAACATCATTCTAGCTCTAGTGTCATGTTTGTTCTAGGATCCATCAAAATATAGCTACCACAATCCATCACTAGGTTGTTCATCTTTTATCAATGTTGGAATTGGTGCATCATTTTCATGAATATAATAGACACCAAGTAATTTTTATTTAATTAACTTTTAAGGATCATGTTCATGTAAATCATAGGCCCATTAATCAAGTAAAATATTTGGGATTCCATCTAGAGGTGATTTAGATTCAACCTCATTATTTTCTAACACCTTGTCTGAGATAGCATAATTAGTGTTCACCATGATTGTCATATATGGATCCAAATGAAATATTGTTATAGGTTTAGAATGTATTGTCACCTTAGTTAAATACCTATTTTTGAACATTAGATAGGTCTAATTAATTGACAAATATCCTCTAATGTTTGAAGTAAAATCTCTTGAAAGACACATGGAAAATAGGGAGATAGGTCCACTACAACTACATCTTACTAAATAACATTGGGTCAATCATGTAATGTTATATTTAGGTCTTTTATCATGCCTACTATTTTTTTTGGTGAGCCATATAATTACAATACTCATTTGGTATTTGGCTCATTGACAAGACCAAGATTGCCTAAAATTTATTTGGGCATGACAGTGTTACTAGTGCCACTATTTACCATACAATTATGGGCTAAAAAATCACCTACTATCAAAGAGAGATAAAAAAGAGGGGTATTTCTTGACTTGTCATTGGATTTATCCACCTTTATCATGTTATGTATTTATTGATTAGGTTTCTTGATTTTTTGGTCTAAATTGGCCAAGATAGCTTCTTATTTCTCAGTTGGTTCTTTAGATACCTTGAGATCTAAAAGTTCTTGAATCAACATGTCCTTTTGTCCTAGTATGGAAATGGAATCCCACATGATAATATTAACATTTTATTTCTTCATTTTATTAATAATGTTAAAATGTGTTCAACTAGCCTTTGGCTGTAACTTTTGAGCCACTAGTTGTTCTCTAGTTAGGGGCATTTGGGGATATTTCATTGTCTCTATGTTATAGGAACAATTTGATCTTTGACATTATTTGACATAAAATTAGGAAAACTAGAAGTATTATTCACATCTTGAGCTTCTTCAATTGCTCTTATTTTAGTTCTAGTTAGAACTACCACTTGACCATTTGTGTTTCTAGTTTCACCAACTTGGTTGAATGTAATGTGATCATCCAAATGACAATTAACATTGATAACATTAGGCTTCCCTATAATTTGGTTAGATTCTCTTTGGATTTCCATCTTTATGTCTTGATATTGACCACCTTGAAGAGGGAACTCTTATTGTGTCATCTTTGTCATGGTAATATCTTGTGATACCAAAGCTTTATTATGAATGTCATTTGGATTGGAAGGTTTCCAACTTGGATCTTACATTAAGTTATTTTGGGGAATAATAATTTTTGAGATAGAAGGAACAATGGGATCAAGGGTTACATATGGATTATTTTGGGTTATAGCTCCTTGATTTTGATAAAGTTGCCTATTGTCTTTGAAACCTTGATAAGGTGGCCTTTGGTTATTGAAAGACTAATAGGTACTCTGGTTCGATTGGTGATAAGGTCTACCTTGGTTTTGTTGTCTCTTAAGTGAAAAAATTTCATTTCTAAAATATTGTAACATGCTTTTCAAATCACCATTCTCACTAGATTGATTAGGAGGGGACACAAATTGGAATTTTGGAGATGGAATAAGGGATATAGATGGACTTTAGGAAACTTAAGGGGGAGGAATAGGTTGTAATTTTGGAAAAAAAGGCATTAGAGGCCTTGGAGTAAGTTTATTATCTTGAATCAAGTTGTTCTCTACTCTGATAACAATCTCGTAAGCCTTTGGCAAGTTATTACTACCCATTGACTATATCATGACACTTACATTAGAATTAAGGGCCTTAAAGAAGTATAAAAATGCATACTCTAGGGATGGTCTAACCAATGTAGAGATCCTAACCCATGTCTTTTGGAATTTGAGGTTAAATTTTGACATGAATTCATGGGGGTACATTTTTATGGTAGTAAATTGCTCAACCAAAGATAAATGATTAGAATTTTCTTCAAATTGCTTAACTAAAGCTGCACCTAACTCATCCCAAGTAGAAATGGATGTCAAAGGAAGAATACTATACCATTTCAATGCTTTTCCCTTGAAAGAGGCAACAAGTAATCTGATAGCCACATTATCTTGAGTAACATTATGAACAAAACATAGATTGGCAATATCTTGGATACGCTCAATACTAGTAGTTTTATCTCATTCTCTAGTGAAGAAAGGGATACCTTTTAGAGTAGACATAGGAATGTTATCATACTACACCAAATTTAGGGGACTACCCCTGTTAAATAAGACAAACACTTGATTTTTGATAACCATTTGGGTAAAAAGGATTTGTCTTATGGGGACAATAAATTGGACTAAAATAATAGATTGAACAAAAGATAAATATTTCTTTGGAGGGTAAGGCCTTTGCTATTGAATCTTGATCTTTTATAAGAAGTATGAGGCAATTCATTATGTTCAAAATAAGTGCCTTCACTTGATGCTCTTATTGTAACCTTTGGATTGAAAGCATTGTCTGAAAGATGTTATGAGATCTACAACCTAAAGGATCTTTAACTTTTAATGATGGTAGATCTCTCCTACTACTTCAAATCTTTATTCTCAATATTCAAAATTTAATTATACCAAAGAAACTCAAGCTCCACTAGGCATGCCAAAATTGTTGGGGTTTTAGATTTACACCCTAGTTGAGGAGGGGATTGTTTAGATATTCCTACTCAAATCTAGTCCAACATGGGACTGATCCTAGGTTGTGGGTATCCTAAAAGTGGATTAGACCTCTAGAGAAGGCCAGATTACTTATGGATCTATTACCTACACTAAACCTAAACTACCACCTACTTATAAAAGGGAGAGAGAATTGACAAAACTTATAAAAGAATGTAAAAAAGTGTTAATGCACCAATGATTTGATCACTCCAACTCACACAAAACACACTATGAGACACTTTTTAGACCAAAGAACATCAATCTCCCATGAATATTTTAGAACAAGGCATTAATCAATTATCATATTAGTAAGAGAGGGCAAACATCCACTTTCAATCTAGAAAATAAACTATAGATTGTGATTATAATGACCTATGAGACTATCAAACCCTTCATGAAGGTGAAAAAACTTAGACATAATTAAGGAACATATATTCACTTAACAATAGTGCATGAATTCATAGAACACACTTCAATCTGGCTTAGAAAATGATAGAATTCAATCTTTATTGCATCAAAAGGTATTGTACTACAAATTATAGCAGAGTATGGTGATACCAAAAAGAGAGATAGAGGGATCCATTTTAAGGCTTAGAAGCCTACATTTATACAAGAAGGAGATAAAGAGAACTATACATAAGAAAAGGACCAACCACTTATGATGGATTATCACCAATTCAAGGATGTGGCTGAGTTAGGATCTCATAAAAAAGGCACAATTTTAAAGGTTTTAAAAAAGAATTTAATGCTCTATTGATCCTTATTTGGCTAGTAGTTCATCATCTCAAGACTCTATGCTACTTACACTTGATCTGTTGACAAGGATCATGTCTTGTAAATGGCTAAAAAGTGCCACATATAAATTAGGTGGCTAATTATATTTGAATTATCAAAAATTATCAATGATGATAGGTGATACATAGGTCTAATATATGTGAAAACCAATCTTAGACCATTAGTTTTCACATAGTCATAATATCTATGAAAGTCTACAAACTTCCTAACTTTGCTTCATAGTCACTAGTTTATCTTTACCTTTTGTATTAAACCCCAAAATATCTATTATATGGAGCATTAATGGAAATTATTGGTCTCTAAACTATGGACCTGATTCAACTTTGAGCTTGGCTCTTCGATATTTTCTTTGCCTAGGTCCATTTAAACTTCTTTGACTTTCATCAAAAATGTCCCAAGATCACTCTCACTTATTGTCTATCAATTTCCAACTAAAATTATCTAAATCATGATAAATTATCTTTATGTTCATTTGCTTCACATATTTTCTAACTTATTGACTCTACCTCACTCTATTGATCTGTCTATGCATAGATACCTGTGATCCATTAATTTTTTACTAACTAAATGTGCTTGTGTCACTTGTCCTTGACTCATTAGCTCTTTGGATTCATTGACTAGTTTAACTTATGCTCACCATCTAATCTTGATGTACAAGTTCATGCACAACATAGATCTCCTTGGTCCCACTTTCTTATCATTTCTTGCACTCCTTTAGATCATTGGTACGATTGAACATGACCACATGATTTAGCTTGGACCCATCCTTTTGTCAGTAAATGTACACCATCGAATATTTTATTGATTATCACATATCATTGGATTATGTCTAACTTGTATATATTTAGAGGATTTAACTTGGGGACCTTTTGACTTGGTTGAATCCAATGCAGATCATTAGATCTTATGTGTCAGTATGAGGGTTCCCACGGTCTATTATATCTAAACTAACTTCAAGCCTTGTAAGGACCTTTTAAACCCAAATGGTTACTTACCTTGATTAAAATTAACATTCATGATAACATAATTTTATGTTCATGAAGACATGTTTGATGTTCCACAAACCATAAAATTTAAGCTCATATAGATTTATGTAGTGTCTTTATTTTGACTCCCATGTGACTATCATCCATTATTTTATCAAGTTTGATAATTTATATCTTGAAATATAGGAATCATGGAAGGGCCAAATTTGTTGGATATGATCCAAGTACTAAGAGAAACATGTCTATGTGACTTGAGGACTTGTGAGGTTTTTTGAGCATACTTATCAAATGTGTAAACAAGTTGACTAGTCCATTTTTTAGTGATGTCTTAATGATGGTCTAGATCCTAGATTTGTTATTTTGAGATTTTGCTTGATCTTTGAAAGATCGAATGAAATTCTAAAGCATAATCAAACTTATCCATGACTTGAACTATAATATTACCTATGAAAGCTTGTTTAGATCCTCCATTTACTCTGTAGACCTTTTTTTTAAGATCAATAGAATTAAAACTTAATCAATATGATATTCCTCTTTTATCATTAGATCCTTCTCTCAATCAATAACATTGCTTAGACTTGAAAGCTCTGTATTTAGGCCAAAAATAGGCAACATTTAATTTGATCTCTCATTGTGATACAATAAGCCCTAGAAAATTTTCTTGAAGTGATGCCAAAGACACACTTCTTGGGATTCAAACAAACTTTCTACTCGTGAAGTCTCTCAAACATTCTTCGAAGAATGTTAGGATGTCTACCATGTGCTCTTGATTTAGCTAGGATATCATCAACATAATATTCAATAATATTATAAATCATGTCATGGAAGATGACCATCATAGTATGTTGATAAGTGACTCTAGCATTCTTCAAGCCAAATGGAATAACTTGAAAACAAAATGTTCCCCATGATGTGGTGAATTTAGTTTTGTGTTGATCTTCTTGAGATATCTTGATCTAATTGTATCCAAAAAATCCATCCATGAGGGATAGCATCTCATACCTAGCAATAGAATCAATAATCATGTTAATGTTGGGAAGAGGAAAATAATGTTTAGGGCACACCTTGTTAATATCTCTAAAATTAGTACAAAGGTGTATACCATGTGGATTTTTACTAACTAGAAATATGTTTGATATCCATTCAAAATAATCTAGTGGTCTAATGAAACTTGTTCTTAATAATTTCTCCAATTTTGCTTTTACCAAAAGAGTGATGCATGGATGCATCTTCCTCAATTTTTTTACTAGCTTGGCATCTAGATGGATAAAAATGTGATGCACAACTAATTTAGGGTCTAATCTTGGCATGTTAGAATATGCCCATGTAAAAATATGAATAAAATCTCTTAAAATAGTGATAATGTGATGTTGTTGCTCATCAATGAGGGAAACTCCAAGATAAACAATTTTGACATCAACGTATGTTCTGAGGTTCACTTCAGTGGTGTTTTCTAAAAGGAGTGTAGAACCATATTCTAGAATAGTAGGTATTATTTGATCTTGATATTCTACTTCTTCTACAGTTTTTGGTTGTTCTTCCCAAATCTTTAGATAATGTGACAAATTTGAATCCACCAGTTCAGGTAATGGTTAGTTAGCACATATCTCAAGAAAGTTAATAACAAGACACTCATATACTTATTATTATTTTAACATGATGTTAGTACTAGATATGGAGCTAAGACTTGGTGGATCTTGTGATTCCTTTGGCAATGAGAAAAAATTTCCATCCAAGAGTGCCTAAAATAGGTTTTCACTCAAGGGCTTATCTTTTTCTTTACTATTTTCTTGACCAATGAGTGCCTCAAAGAGGTTTTCACCCAAGGATATTGATGTTTTATCTTTTTCATGACCAATAAAGTTTGTATACTCTCCAAAGTAAGCACAAGGATATAAATAAAAATTAAAACCTTACTTATGATCTCCAATTGGTAGTCCATCTCTGAGGCACATGTATTCTGCAATAGATTCTTGATTCTATAATTTATCAAGGCATATAAATAAATGTTGTTGGTACCAATCAATGAGTTTTAGATGGTAAAGTTAAAGGGAAAAATGGGGTGTGATGGTTGCTAGGAATAATTTTCACATTAGGTGAAATTAGGTATTTATGGGAAGACAAAAAGTAAATAGTATAGTTGATATTTACCAAGAGGTAAATAAGTAACAGGTTAGTAATTAGTAAATTAGAATATTGTTATATATAACAATATTACATTAGAATATATATATATATATATATATATATATAATTTATATTTTTATAATAATATATCATGTGCTTAGTTAGAGAGATTTTGGGAGAGAATATTGGGGAGAAGTTATATGAAATACATTTCCTATATATGTGTGTAATATCCCAAAATGTATCAATTAGAGAATTATTCAAATAGAAAGATTATTATTGTGTGATTTAAATTTGTATATATGTTAGGATTTAACTATGCTTAAAGATCTTTCAAATCACATCATTGGTATCAGAGTAGGGGAGATGATGAAAGATTAAGTGGCTTAGAGGGGCAATTGTATTATTCTTCACCCCTGTTGATGAAATAATATTGTTTCAACATGATTTGTATGTTATGAGTGTATTCTTATTCTTTGTGCTATACATTTGTTTGAAATATCAATTGGAGAGATACATGTTAATCTCTTTTGGGTGGCATTTTTTGAAAGACAAGTTTTAAGAAGTGTTATAAAATCTATGCAGATCCACATGTAAGTTGTCGAGCCATCAAAAACTTAGTGAACCTAAAAAAGAGCAACTGTAATAAATTACTATATCATGAATACTCAGTGCATAAAGTATTGGACGTCATAAATACATTTCCATGGTGTCAATTTTTTTTTCAAATTCTTGGTAGTAGATATTTGCATTAGAATGTGTCAACTTCATTATAGCACATTGTTATCAAATTTATCTATTATAGTACATTGCTATCAGAATAGAGTTTGTTGGAGTTTTTCCCAAGATCCTAATTTGAACCCTTGATCCTTTTGTAGTCATTCCACACCTCTTATTTATTAACACAAATATTAAGAGATCTATTCATCAAAGCATAGAAAATAAAGGATCTATTCAGAATTTATTGGATATATATGCTGAAGTGTTCCAGTCAATAGATTGCAAACCATAATAAATACAAGTCTTAATTGGTTTATGTCCAACTACATGGATCAGTGAAGCATTACATTGATCGGTTCAGACCTATCTTGTAAAAGTGTTGACATCATCAATAAGAAGAATTTTCAGCTTTGCATGTTTGAAAGAGACTATCAAAAAATTTACCATGTTTTAAAAACTATCCACATCACCACCCAGTTATTCTATATGTAGCCCCTTCTATAGATCGAGATTTTATAGATCGATCAAATCTAGTTATCCTTTAATAAATGGTCTTTTAGGTTTTGGTATTGTTTGAAGTATTTTTTATATTTCATTATTCTTTTTTTAATTCATATCACATTATGTATCAATAATCAAGATATAATTCATTTAATGAAAAGTCATTGAATCATTTTTGTCTTGTATGTTTAGTTTTATAAAAGACTTTTATAATATTTTTTTAGCGGTCTTTTAGTCTAGTAAAAAAATCTTGATAATTGTCATTTTTGGTATTATCTCAAATGGGTTAGAAGTTAGAGTCATTTTTTAATGTTAAAGTCAATAGTATATCTTTTAGTGAGTCAAGTTATATTAATAGTCATATTGTTGTTATTTGTTTAGTGTCAAGCATATTATGTCAATTTTTGGGGTTTATTATTAAAATGTCAAAAGTCATAATAATAGTTTATTGTCAGGGTCATTTTTGTGTCAAAGGTGTCAAGTCAATAGTTGAGTTAAAAGTCAAAAATTAAATTAAAAAAATTGCCACATTTTCACTTGTACGTGATGTCTACATTGTTGGGGGATTTCCCTTAAAAAATTCATGACTTCATCAGATAAGAGAGTAGTGATCACACTGGAGGCTAGAGGATACATAGAGGAAGGAGGTCTTTCAAAAACCTCTCATCAGTCACCAATGATGGGGCTACACCAATGATATGGTGACTTATGTGTGTGTGTGTTTTTCATTTCTATTGTGTGTATTTTCAATAAGAATAGAAGAATGCACATGTTCATGTAATGTAATTTTTGTGAAATTTCAAACATGATTCCCTAAGGTGAAGACATTGTAAAAAGATAGAAAGCACTAATGTAAGTCAGCTCATAGATATTGAAAAGGTTTGTGGTAGAGATCTAGAAAACCACCAGGAGGTGAAAAATAGATAGAGGAGTTCCTATTCATTTCAAGGTTTGTGGTAAACCTATAAAACCATGGGAGGAGTGAGGCTCTCTTTATATTAAGGTCATGACCCATATAGTTTGGCATGCTACAAGAGGTAAGCATACGAAAAAATAAGAGTATGAATGTTTTTACACCATGTAAAAACTGTGGGGGGGAATGTTAGGAATAGTTTTCACATTAGGTGCAACTAGGTAATTATAGGAAGATAAAAAGTAAATAGTAAAGTTGGTATTTACCAAGAGGTAAATAAGTAACATGTTAGTAATTAGTAAATCAAAATATTGTTATATATAACAATATTATGTTAGAATATATATATATATATATATATATATATATATATATATATATATATATTGTTATAACAATATATCATGTGCTTAATTAAAGAGATTTTAGGAGAGAATATTGAGGAAAAGTTATAGGAAATACATTTCCTATATACGTGTGTAATATCCTAGAATGTATCAATTAGAGAATTATTAGATCAAAAGATTATTATTGTGTGATTTAAATTTGTCTCTATATTCAACTTTCTCTATGGTTAAATATATTGCAAATCAAATCAATGGTCATAATGGAGTTTGAATCAAATAATTTTGTGTTAGTAAGCTCATTGTAAGTACTATAATGGGTCACTACTAAGAGTCTCATTGCTAATCAATTTAGAAGAATCACTATCAAAAGTCATGAGGTCATCCCCATGAAGTATAAATCCAAGATCTTATTTCATGTTTGGTTTACCAGTTGATAAAAGTTATAGGATTCTTTACACTCGTGGGCCAAGTCATTTTCCTATATAATCAAAATTATCCATAATCTGATTAGGGATAGGATATTTTGGATTTTGAAAATAATTGGAAATGTTGTTAGAATATAAATACTCTCCTTAAATTAAAGCTTCTCAATCCCAATTTGGTGAAGTAGTAGGTAAAAATACCATTAGTGGTTTTGGTTTATCTTTCTTATTTTTCCAAATCATGTTGGGTTTGCAAGGGATTTTGGAAGGTTTGGGTTTGCCAAAATATTTGGGAGACTTGGGAAAATTAGAAATATGGAAGGCATCTTTAAGAAGATATGTGGAAATGCCCATGTCTTATATAATAACATGATTTTCAAGGGTTGTAGGAAACAAATCAGCCAAAGTAGAAGCAAGGTCACTAGGATTAATATAATTGGATTTAGGCATATGCAAACCTATTTCCTTTTTCTTCTTTGCAATTAATTTAGAACCAATACAATAGTTATAATTATAAAATTTAGCATCTAGGTGTTTGCAATATTCGTAAAGCTAGATATCAGTAGGAATGGTGACTTAAATCCCATCATGGGGGAACTTGAGGAACTGATGTAAAGTGGATGGGACAACCTATAATTTATGGATCAAAGGATGACCAATAAGTATGTTATAAGTCAACTTAATATCCATAATATATAACAAGGCATGATGGGACATAAACCCAATAATGATTGGCAAACATATAGTGCTAGAAGATTTCCTTTTGACATTGTTTTATGCCTTGATTATAATTATCTCTGGTTGGATGTCCTTCTTAGTATAACCCAAACTTTGTACCAATTTTAGGGACACTATATTCATCCCTAAACCATTGTCCATAAGAACCCTCTTGATTTTATGGTTTTCAATTATGACCACAATATACAAGGGGTTGTTATGGCTAAGTCCAAGAGTGGACACATCTTTTTGATCAAATGTAACCTATAAAATAAAGATAAATTCCTTACAAGTTTTTGGAATTATTTAGGGTTAATATCTTAGGTAACAATGGATTATTGAATAATGTCATTCAAAATAGTTATATAAACTTTAGACGTATGTAAAATATCTAAAATAGAAATTTGCATAGGGGTTTTACTCATTTGGTCCAAGATACTATAAGGTTTTTCAATAATAACATGAGATAGTTAATCCTTGGTTAGTACAATGTTCAACTTTAGATTCAAAGGCACAATTTTCACATTGGGTTTAGTGGTAGAAAAGGGCAAAGGGCCTTGAAGAGTAACTTACAAGCATCTAGTTGTGATAGTGAAATCTAGAGGTGGAAAGGATCCATTACAATTAGAAGATGAAGGTAAAGGGCCTTGGAGGGTGACTTATAGGATTCTAATTATGTTGGCACAATTTTGAGTTGGCAAGGAGCCATTATAATAATAAGAAGGTGGCCCATAAATAGTAACCCATGGAAATTGAGGCATAATAGAATTTCTTGTACTTGACACGGTGTTACTTGAAGGAGAGGGTCTTGACCCTATAATAATGGGTCTAGTACTTCAAGAATCATGGGATAGTTCATAAGATTTAATAGTGATAGTGGTAATGTGGTTTGAAAAAGTATGCCCCATGGTGTTATTGTAATCATAGACATGTTGTTCTAACCTAGGTTATTAGCATGGGTATTGTGATCTTGCTTATAATCATGATAATTATAATTATGGCCTTGGTTCTATTACTATTGATTTTATCCTTGGTTTTGATTATTTTTAGTTGATTGTTGATTATGTCTAAGAAATGGGTCTTTGTATATGTTGATATCTTGATTATTATTTTGCAAAGCAAGCTTGATTTCAACTTCACCAATTTCAATCAAATCTTGAATGAGATGTCATAATTGAACACATCAATAAGAACAAGGACCAACAACATGATGGAAGTTATAAATTTCATCTAATCGATACCAATTAGGTTTGGGTTGATCTTTAGGAAATGGCCTTTGTATAGGCCACACAATTAGATTAGCTACTATGAAATTTTGAAACACTACCTTAACATGCTCTCCCAAATTTATAAAGACTCTATATTTGTTATTAAATACCCTTCATGGAGGGACTCTTTGCAAAGTGGTTGGTGGATTAGGTGGAGCTAATTGCACATTTAGATATAGAATAACATGCACTATTTATACATGTCTTGATTCATTCATTCCATCTCTTACCACATTCTTATTTTTATTAAACCCCTTGGGTTTCTCTATCGTAATAGTTTGAATAGGTGATTGGGTCTGATTTGACATTTGACCTATTGAGGTATGTTCCTATTAGTGTGTTTGTGGAATTAAGGTTATCATTGATGTCCCTAAAGTGATCTTGTGAAGATACATGGTGTTTTATGAAACATAATCTTATCTTAGTGGAGGGATACATAGTAGGGCTATGAGATGGACTAGTCCTTGAGCATGAATATGGATTTAAAGGAATGATGGTGGTGATATATATGTGTTTGATATTTAAGGTGCGTATTAAAGTGTTATAACATGTGAATAAGGTGTTGAGTCAGTCACATGACTCTCAGAGTGAATCAAAGGGGTATGCTCTTAATTAGTGGTCTTCTCATAAACCTTGTCTTAAAACCTTAAGGGGCATGATCATGTATCATGATCAATTTTGGAGGCTTGTGATTTTATGTGATCATAGTATAAGTTCATATGACATATTGATGAGGTATTAAGAGCATTACAAGAGGATTTCAAGGTGTGTTCAAGGTCTAACCATGATTGGTAGGTATAGGTCTAGTGTGGCCTAATGAGGGGTTAAAGTCAGTTCTCAAAGTGATATAGCTAATTTGATTTTTGATATAGCTGTAAAATTTTGTTTCCAAAATTCTCATGAAGTTTCAGGTCTTGAGTTGAAGAAAAAATCAAGAAAACAAGTTTGAAGGTCTCATATGTATGTAGATTAAAGAGTTGTAGACCCAAGAAGGAAAATTTGATGCTCATTTGATCATGTAAGCTTTGTATGATGTATTGATTATTTGAGGAGATATGGGGAAGGGTCCTATTTAATACATCTAAGCATTATTTTTGTATTTAAAGTGTAATACTGTATGAACAATTGTTAACACCAGAACATGTGTTAAACCCTCCTTAAACCCTTGTAATGACCTAATAAGGAAAATCTTGTTGGAAATGTCCCATAATTATTTTTTAATAATATTTTTATTATTTTAAGTGGTAGAGGAATCCCTCGGGCATCTCTAAGTAGTAGTGAATTATCAAGCTAGTGAGTGGAACCTATAAAAAATCACTTATTTTTTAGGAATTTGGTATAACATGAAGGGTTAACCAAGTAAAAGAATGAAAATAAATGGAGGTTGAATCTTGATACCAATTTTTGTTTTCCATGGTGTTATTTTTAAAATTTCATGCCTCTATGTCAGCTATTTTTGTCACTCATGTTGATCTATCGCTAAACTAGGCTAATGGTGAAACCAGTGAGAAAAAATAGTTAGAGTGAGAATATGTTTAGGGATGAGTTGAATTGGATTAGGAATGAATAAAATTACTTTAGTTTGTTATTAATGACCTATAAATCATGCTCATATTTATTATATTCTTTGGAGTTCATTGAAAAGGGTGAAAATGTTGTTCACAAGTAGTCATGTCAAGTTCAGTTATGATAGTGAGATTGGTCTACAAGATAAATGTTGATATTTGACCATATCATATGGATATTGGAGGTAGATATAATTATATTATATGATAATTTTAATTCTTTTAAATATATTTTTTATGTTCTTATAGGTTTTGTAAGTCATGTTCACCATGACTAGTTCTCAAGGCAAAATGACAGTTCTAAGTAAGTGAGTGAGAACGATGAGTTGAAAGATATCTATAATTAGATGATGCATCTCATGAATATGATGTTTTTTTTTAAAGATATAATTTATCTATACATTACTTATACAATATTTTTAGTCACTCTAATATGTTTTAATATGAAATCCAAATGGATTATCTAGCTGTGTAAGGATTGTGAGAAAGAATCTCAAAAAATTGGTCTGTAAGACCAATGATTGAAACTAGAAACATTGATAAATATATTGGATGGTGTTATAGAGGTCATATATAAACTATTAATATGAATTATAAGTGTTTTAATTATCATTACAAGAGCTAGAGATAAAAATTATCATGACTATGTTGATAGGCTTATTGTTAGTTTTGTGTAGTCTTCTTGTAGAGATGAGTTTGGGGTGTTTTGGATAGAGTTGGAGAATAAAATTTATATTAATATATTTTATAATTCTTTGAGGTTCATGAAAATTCATTTATATTCATATTTTATCCTTTTTCAAGATTATAGAGTCAAATGTCCTTGACTGTATGTTGGTAGTGTTTAGTATTTCTAAGTAAGCCTTTTGCAGGAGTATTCTTGAGGCATTTTGGCCTATGTGGTGGAGAATAAAGTACATGGTGATGACCTTGAGGTCATGAAATATATATTAATGTTTTTTTTAAAGTTATTATATTGTAAAATTTATTATATTCTTTAGTTATGTGAGGAAAACTTTTTAGGTGTGTGCAAACCTAATGGTAAGTAGGCCTAATAACATGTTTCAAATGGTGAATTGAACTAAAATGTGGTATGTAAATATATTGATGTTATAAATGGTAAATTTTAAGTATATTTGAAGTTTTTAATTTGCTAAATTTTTTTAAACATGGTCTAAGTGTAACATGTGCTTTGATAGACCTAATGGATTAGGTCTCTAAGTAGGCCTAGAAAAAGGTCAAGATCGAAATGATTTTGGAAAACCTAATGGTAATTATATATATTTTTTAAAAAATTTATTGAAATATTCCAAGGGTTATCTATGTATGGATATATTTTTGGCTGACCAAGGAGGATGCAAGCAAGAGTCTTGTATTTATATAAGGCATACTAGGCCTATTTGGGCTAGTTAAGGAGATGAGAGTAAATGAAGAAAAGAGATTTTTGAGGAGTATAAGTAGGTCATGTAGACCATAAAATTGGAGTATAATATTATTCATGAACATCCATTATTATATATATTTATGATGATTAAGGTAAGTTGATCTAATCAGCCTAGTAAGAGGCATATTGAGAGAGGGAGCTTAGAAGGTTGTTTGAGTAAGATAAAAGGTTGAGAAGAGATGAATGAGTTGATTTCCTATTGATATAATATTAAGATACATCATATATTTGTTCCAAATTTATGATATAGGATAGATAATATAGAATATCTAAAGAAGAGGTCAACATCTATTAGTTGAGCAATAAGGTGTCTTGAGGTGATCAAGTTTGTCTTGGTTGAGTTAGTGCGTAGTCAAGAGGGAGTGGGAGATGCCTTTCAGGTTGGATATTGAATAATTTTATTTTAAGTATTTTTGTTTATTACAAGTCACTTATGGGGTTGTATCCTCCTTGTAAGTTTGATCTTTCTAAAGGACTAGTTGAGTTGGTGCTTGACTAGTGAGGGGTTGGTGGTCATTTTGGGGTTGCTACCTCACTAAAAGTTTATCTATTACTTATAAGACAATATTCCAAGTTTTTTTTCAATGGTTTTTATCCCCCATGAGGTTTTACCATATATACCTTTTTTTCATATGTTGATATCTTACTTCATTCTTATATGATTGCTTCTTTATGCATTGTTTTTTTACTATATTGGTTTAAAAGGTTAATTAATGGTATATGGAATTGAAATAAAATTTTATACACTAATTCACCCCCCTCTTAGTGGTTATGCTTCCAAAAATTGGTATTTGAGTAGTTCCTTTGTTGAATTTTTGATATATTGAAGTTGATCTTAGAATCACAAAATGGCTAGGCTTGTGAAGGTAAGTTGCAAGATCAATGTGTTTATCATTTTGTGGAAGAAGAAAGCTTGGTGTATGCTTGTTGATTCTTGATAGATGTTACATGACAAGAAGGTTTTTTCATTAGTCTTAGTATATAAAGAGATAATTTAAATAATGAGTTTTTCAAAGAGGTCTATAGGTCTACAAGAGTGCTTGGGGAGCAAGTTAAAATGCATGAGAAAGTATAAAGGTGATGAAATGTTTGTATATGAACATTTAAAGTAGTGAAAAGAGTGTTTGCAAGACTGTGAGGTGATAGAGGATGTTGTGAGGCATCCATAAATGATTTTATGGAGTTTTAGTTATTACTAGTGATCATATAGAGAGATAAAAATGCATCCTCTAGCATAAGAAGGACCAAACCATCACTGAATCTCACACAAATATGAATGTACTGATAAGTTTTTGAATTTATTATAGGTACTCAAAAAGTCAACCCTAACTAAATTAAAACATAGGAATGATGTACTTAATGACCTAAAAGTGCCTTAAAAATTTTGGTGTCATGAGGAGTTATCCTCTTCAATATATAATCTTTCAAATATCATCTAGAAATCTGTGAAAAGAAAAAAGACGTCAAGTTTAGGCTAAAGGAAATAGCCATTGAAGTTTAAAAATATGAATGTTAGATTTCAAATGATTGTGTATGAAATGAGGACTTGAGAGGAGAGAATATGTTGTATAAATAAATATATTAGTCAAATAAAGTTGGAATAAAAATAAAATTTTAAGTAGACTCAATGAAGATCATCTCTAGGTGGTAGTCTATCTCAAAAGTCTAGACAAGTGCACTTATTACTGATCAAAGCTGATTGTTCCTTGAGAATGGTAGATAGGGGTATCTTGGTGAGTTGTGTAGTGTTTTTTTCACTAAATGAGGTTGTTCAAAGTGATTGGTAATGTTATTAAGGTATTTTAATATTGTATATCCTTTATATATGATGAGATTTATTTTAGATATGAAGATAAAGCTCAAATTTTGAAAAATATAGGTATGAGGGTTTCAAGTTATTTTGTGATTACAAAACCTAGGTGTGCTTTCATGAAGCAAATGAATCTATAATAACCTATGTATTTTAGTGTGTTTTATAGGGATTAAGTACAGATTTTTATTCATTATATATCATGCTTTCAATGTATGGTTGAGCTCAAGGCCTAGAGATGATCTAAAGAGTAAGTTGACATGTTATATGTGCTTTGTAAGTATTCACAAAATATCTAAAGGTGATCATGTTATTATAATAATAAAAATAATTAATGAAATAATTGTGATGTAGGTTTCTCTATGGTATCTTAAGTAACTTTTGGATATATTAGGAGTCTTATAAATCACTATCTCATATTTTAAAAGATAAAAGTTTTTGATTATGCATTGGTAGCATTTGACCATTGTATGTTGCTTTAAGAGATTGGCATAAAAGACCAATATTGTTTAGTTTTTAAGAAAAAGGTTGATTTTTTGTTTTCTCTATATATCCATATGAACCATTTTAATGCATTAATATTCATGGTGAGTTCCCACACAGGGGTTATAAGTTCAAGTTTTCATGACTGTGTTTTGGTGTATGATGGTAGTCTTGAGTGAGCAAGATACATTAGTGAGTTTGAGATATTATTCCTTGAGTTGTGATATATAATTCATATAATGTTTCTTTTAAGGTCATGTAGGTTCTGTACATGTTATTTTTTCATGATAGTTAATCTATTTTAGTATGTTTATGACTCAGGAGTTTAAGGCAGTTTTTTGTGTGTGCAAAAATATAATATGATTGTATGTTAACCAAGAAGGTGCCTTGTAGTGGTTTGATCCATGATGTATTGTGATACTTTAAGGGAATTTATTTTTTTCTATCAGGATTATATTAAGTTTTTCATTACTATATTAGGTGGTCTTGTTGGCCTAATAAGTTAGTGTTGAGCAAAAGGAGTGGATCTATTTGAATTAGGTCTCTATGGGACATATTGTTGGTATGAGGCCTAATGAGTAATTCATAAGGTAAGATAATGAGATATGTATTTTTTTTAAACCACTGGTTTTTGGTTTCAAATTAATTTATATAGATAGATAATGGATTTAGGGGTAGTTAACTCAAGTCTCTTGAGAAGCTTAAAGAGAAGTATGTATGGACAAAGGGGGAGCTTGCTTGTTCTATGAGTGGTTAGGTCCAAGGATCATTGGAATATGTGTGGATGACCTTATGAGAGTGTATATGAATTTTTTTAATTAATTTCAAAGGGGGATAAATAATTTATTGGGATAAATTCTATCTTGGAGAGATGAGATTGATTTATTTTGATAGAGTTTTTGCCATCAATGACAAAGGGGTAGATTATTGAGGTATGTTCCTATTGGTGTTTTTATGGAATTAAGGTTTTAATTGATGTAAATATAAAATTTAGTTTAATTTATTTCAAAAAAGTGATCTTTTGAAGATACATGGTGTTTTATGAAACCTAGTCTTATCTTGGTAGAGGGATGCATATTAGGGTTGTGAAATGGACTAGTCCTTAAATATGAATATGGCTTGTAAAGGGATGATGTTGGTGATATAGATTTTTTTGATATTTAAGGTGTGTAATTAAGTTTTAGATAATTTGAGTAATGTTTTGAGTCAGTCACATGACTCTCAAATTAAATCAATGGGGTATGGTCTTCATTAGTGGTCTTTTCATTGACCTTGTCTTAAGACCCTAAGGGGCATGATGAGGCATCATGATTAGGTTTGGAGCCTTTTGAGATTATGTTAAAATTTTATTAGGTGATATGACATGTTAATGAGGTATTGAGAGTATTACAAGAGAATTTCAAGGTGTGTTCAAGTTCTAAACATGACTAGTAGTTCTAGGTCTAGTGTGTAAAGAGACCTAATGTGGCCTAATGAGGGGTCAAACTCAGTTATCAAAGTGATATAGATAATTTGAGTTTTTATATAGATTTTAAAAATAAAAAAAAATATCATGAATTTTTAGGTCTTGAGTTGAAGAAAAATCAATAAAATGAGTTTGAAGGTCTCCTGTATATGTAGATTGAAGAGTTGTAGACCTGAAAAGGAAATTTTGATACTCATTGGCAAGTGTAAAATTTTAATGGTATATTTATTATTTTATGAGATATGGGTAATAGTACTATATAATATATCAAATCATTATTTTGTCATTTAAGGGGTAATATTACATGAATAATCATTAACACCATAAAAGGTTTTAAACCCTCCTTGAACCTTATAATGACTTGATAAGGAAAATCTTGTTGGAAATGGCCTAGAATGAATTGGTAAGGCTATTTTAATGATTATATCTGGTATATGACTCCATAAATCATATTTATGTGGTAGTATATTGTCGAGATAGTGAGTGGAACCTATAGGAAATCACTTATTTTTTAAGAATTTGATATAACAAGAAAGGTTAACAAGGTCAAAGAATGAAAATAAATAGAGGTTGAATATTGAGACATATTTTTGTTTTCCATGTTATTATTTGGAAAATTTCATGCCTCTATGTCAACTATTTTGGTCACACATGTTAATCTATCGCTAAACTAGGCTAATGGTGAAACCGGTGAGAAAAACTAGTCAAAGTGAGAATGTGTTTAGGTATGAGTTGTAGTGGATTAGGAATGAATAAAATTGATTTATGTTGTTATTAATTAAATATACCTCATTTTAATATATATTATATTCTTTTTAGTTCATTTAAAATGGTGAAAATGTTGTTCACAAGTTGTCATGTCAATTTTAGATGTGACCATGAAACCTTGGACAGTGAGATTGGTTTGCAAGACCAATTTTGATATGGATATTTTAGGTAGATATAATGATATTATATGATAATTTTCATGATTTTAAATATATTTTTTATGTTCTTATAGGTGTTGTAAGTCATGTTCACCATGACTGGTTTTCATGGTAGAGTGATAGTTCTGAGTAAGTGAGTGAGAATGATGAGTTGAAAGATCTCTAAAATTAGATGATACATATAATGAACATTATTTTGTTTTTTAAGATATAAATTATATATAATTTATTTATGTAATTTTATGAGTTGCTCTAATATGTTGTAATATGAAATCCAAAATGGCTTATCTAATTGTGTAGGGACTGTGAGAAAGAAGTTCAAGAAATTGGTCTATAAGACAAATGGTTGAAACAAAAACCATTGATATATATTTTTTATGATCATATATATCTAATATATAAAATTTTAATTTGATTTATAAGTGTTTTAAGTATCATTATAATAGTTAGAGACAATAATTATCATGACTATGTTGACAGGCTTGTTGGCAGTTCTATGTAGTCATCTTGCAGAGATGAGTTTGGGGTGTTTTAGATAGAGTTGGAGAATAAAATTTATATTTAAATGTTATAAAATTATATAAGGTTCATTATAATTACTTTATATTCATATTTTTTCCTTTTAAAGAGTAAAGAGTCAATTGTCCTTGACTGTATATTGGTAGTGTTTGGTAATTTCGAGTAAGCTTTTTATAGGAGTATTATTGAGGCCTTTTGGCCTATGTGGTGGAGACTAAAGTACATGGTTATTATATTTAGGCCATTAAATATATATTAATTTGATTTTTTCATTTTTTTATATTTTAAATTTTATTTTATACTTCAGTTGTGTGAGGCAGACTTTTTGGGTTTGTGCAAACCTAATGGTGTGGTTTAAGTGGTGAATTGAACTAATAGGTGGTATGGACATATATGGATGTTATAAAGGGTAAATTTTAGGTAAATTTTAATTTTTTAATTCATTATTTAAGGCTCAATTTGTTTTAATGTGGTCCAAGTATAACATGTGCTTTGATAGACCTAACACTTTAGGTCTCTAAGTAGGCCTAGAAGAAGGTTAAGGTCTAAATGAGTTTGGACAACCTAATAGTGATTATATTATTGTTTTAAACGTGTGTATTGGCATATTAATATTTTTATCCATGTATGGAGATAGTTTTTTTTCCAAACAATGAGGATACAAGAAAGAGTTTTGTATTTATACAAGGCATAACAGGCCTATTTGGGCTAGTTAAGGAGATAAGATCAAGTGAAGAAAAGAGATTTTTGAGGAGAAGAAGTAGTTAATGTATAAAATAAAATGGGATAATATTATTATTAATCAACATCCATCATAATATCTAAGTATGATGAGCAAGTTAAGTTGATCTAATGAGCCTAATGAGAGGCATATTGAGCGAGGGAGCCTAGAACATTGTTTGAGTGAGATAGAAGGTTGAGAAGAGATGAATGAGTTTATTGAATATTTATATAATATAAAGATACATAATATATTTTTTATTTATGTATGATAGAGGATAGATAATATAGAAGAGTGGAAGAAGAGGTCACCATCTATTGGTTGAGCAAAAAGGTGTCTTAAGGTGATCAATTTTATTTTGGCTGAGTTGGTGATTAGTCAAGAGGGAGTGGGAGATGCCTTGAAGGTTCAATATTTCATAATTTTCCTTGATTTTTTTGGGTTATTGAAAATTAAATTAGGTATTTTTATCATCCTTTCAATTTAGAGCTTATTAAAGGACTAGTTGAGTTGGTTCTTGATTGCTAAGGGGTTAGTGTTCCTTCTGGGGTTGGTGCCTCACTAAATGTTGATCCATTGATTATAATATAGTATTAAAAGTGGTGTTTCAATGGGTTTTATCCCACATTAGTGTTTCCCACATATATCTTGTGTTCATATGTTAATATCTTACATCATGCTTATATGATTACTTCTCTATGCATTGCTTGTTTACTAGATTGGTTTGAAAGGTTAATGAATGGTATATGGAATTCAAGGAATAGTTTATACATTGATTCACCCCCCCCCCCATTATAAATTTTTATGATTCCAACATGAACATATGAATAAATATTGACAAGGACTTTGGTAATAATCACGTTCTCATTCTACACACCCTTGTCTATAATTTCTTCAAATGTGTTTGTGCAAGCAAGCCATAAATTATATGTCACTTTAGGGTGTATATTCTATGAAAAAATATCAAACAACTATTTTTGTAGAAAATTATATTGAAATAATCCATCTAATTCTCTCCACAACTTTAGATATGCTATGAATATTTCTCCATCTCATTGTTTGGCTTTGCATATGTTGACCATAATCAGCTCATGTTTAATATTATAAGAGAAGTGGTTGATAAATTTTTTAGATAGATCATTATAATCTACCACCAATCCCTTAGGAAACTTAAGGAGATAATTTAAATATTATCCTACTAAAATTCATGGAAATAAGTTAAATAAATAAATGCTACTATAAGCTACCTCTTGGCATAATATAAAAATATCTAAATATGTTCATGAGGGTCACCCTTCCCTTTATACTTGTCAAATTTGGGTGCTTCAAAATGAGTCAAAAAGGGTACTTGTAAAATAATCAAATAAAGTTAATATGGACATATTCCATCAAATTTTTATTTCTTGACTTAGTTTCCAATATCCAAATGTGACACAATTTCTTTCATTGAATTCCACTCTTTCATGTTTGGTGCATTGGTAGGTGGAATATAATTTTTTTGGGGTGGTATTTTTCCCTATTTAATTGATTTTTTATGGATATAAAACCTATGATTTACAAATTTGTTTTGGTTTAATCCTTGAGTCGAGTTGGTGGGTCACTAATTCTTAGGTTGATAAACATTCCTTACAATCGATTTCCATGAATTATATGTGTTTTATTGATTTTGGGGAGTTCATGGTCCATTCACCAAAGTGTGAATTGGTTGAAAGTAACTTGCCAAAGGTTTTTGAAGAATTTACTCAATACACACTAAGTGTTTCCTTCCTTTATTTTATGAAGGAACAAGAGGCTCTTGATGATTTAAAAATGTATGCTCTATGTCTAGAAAAGCATGTTATGGAAGCTATTGAGGCTTGGTTTGTGTAATTGAGGTACCATGATCTATCATAGATGTTTCCTCAACTAAAATAGGTTACATTGGTTCTATCATATTCCCTTATTCCTTGGAAGCTTCATTGTGTATTAAAGTGGCATCTAAATATTCAATTAAATCCATAATAAGTTGGTCTGCATATCATTGATTTATCTTTTTGATCTTTGTGTCAAGATTTTTATCATTAAGTGTTGACTGTATGATCACTTCCTTTCCTTTAATATAAGAAGAAATGTTTAATTTTTAAATATGAGAGAGGGATTTTTATCTATTTTATTCTTCTACCCCAACCAAGGTGTGCAATTATTCTATAGGAAAGTATGATGGTAATCTAGCAACCGATTCAATCAAATTTAGGAGTGCTTCATATTTATCCTTTGAGGGTTGATATTTTAAATAGTCTTCCTTAGATCCTATAGTTATGGGAATGTCTTCAAATACCATAGGATTGTCTTGTCCATCATAAAATTTATCTTCCATATAAATAGGGTTGTAAGAGACCCCACTATGAGTATACCTTGTCATGTCTAGAAGATTTGTTCTCTATGTTTGCTAAGATTTTAAATGTGTTTTCAAATGTTAAACAAGGTGTGTTTTGATTTTCTCCAAATAAGTGACAAAGTAAAATGAGACTATAATAAAAGAAGTGGGATAATACCACATAATTAGAAGAAATGGTCATAAATTTACTCAAATTTGGTGGGTTTAAATCATCAAATTAGAAGAGGTTATAATAAATCTAAAACCTAAAGTGCAAGATAACACAAAAAACTTAGGTCAAAGATACGTCAATATCGTAAGATCTAGATACAACTTCAATGAGTTATCACTATAAAATTAGAATAAAGTCTTTCTGATAAGAAAGATACAAATAAGAATTAATAATCTTAAGACATGAAAACACACAAGAACTACTAAGTATAAAACTAAAACCAAATGGGTAGCACAACACCACCATATGGTAATAGAAATTAGAATGGTTATAGGACTTAGAGCATGAGAGAATGTAACTTATCCTAAGTCCATAATGATGAAAAAGGATGATAACGAGTCTATATAATGGTCTTTAAACCAAACAGGAAATTATACACAAGTTAACACAAAACAAGTACAAACAACAAACTAATTAACACCTTGGCCTAGAACTTAGAAAGATGAGATTCCTAGTTTGAATTAAAAATGAAGGACTTGAAGATTTTTTAAAAATGGTCTAGATTCAAATGGATAGCATAACAATTTTGTTTAGGAAAGACAAACATAATGTTTTAAATGAGGATTTTAACAAGTCAAAAGGTGATTTTGATTTGGTCACCATAATGCCACCTTGGTTAAATAAAATGGTGGATAACAAAGGTGTCTACTTGACATGTTTTGGTTTTAAAACAAGTTTTAGACTTAATAATAACAAGAAATTAAAGGATGAAAAGACAAAATACAACAAAGTATAATGTCCAAAGTCCTAAAACTGACAAGGTTTCATTGTACCATTGAATTTCATATATATATATATGATCTTGAGAGGATTTTAAGTGTTAATACAAAAAAAAGTGCATGAATAAGTAGGGTTTTACACCTCCCATTCTCCCAAGATATTTTATTATGACATGGAAATTTGGGCTACTCACCTTGAATCAATAATATATTCATGACAAGTGGGGTTATTCTATAACTAAAATTTCATGCATATTTAGATGGTCCCAAGTGTGGATAACACTAGAGATGACTCACATAAATTAGATTCATATAAATTGGATTATTTTGAAAATGTATTATCCTTTTCACAACCATTACATCCATCACTTGATTAATGTAATGTGATGTCTGAATTGCCCCTACAGTTTGAGTTGGAGTACCACTAATAGAGTTTGTTTAACCACTCAAGCAAATGTCCTAGTGGGTCACCCTTGATTTTTATACCCCAAAATGGAGTGGAGTTAAAATGATGCTAGGAGATGAATTCTTAGGTCAACTCTTACCTATAAAAATTGTGAGTATGTCATGAAATCTTGCTCATAAGCCTAGCTGTATAAAAAAGAAAGATAAAGTGAAAAGATTATAAGGTTATGTTTATATCACCCAAACCATATGTATTTTAGGAGATCCTTAACAACATTATTTTCATGCTTTTGGACAAGAAAAAAATGCAAAGAAAGAGTGATTTTAGTCACCCAAGTTCCATAAAGGGGATTGGGGGAGAGCATACACACATCCTTCATTTTATGAAAAATAAACAAGTATAAAAGATCCAACATAAAACAAATAATTATGAATGCTTATTTTAATACACCAAAGTGAAGTGTTTATGAAATTTGGCCCCTTGGATTTATTTTAAAACTTGTAAAAACTTTCACAAAATTATTAAGCATAAGACCTCTAAATTTATTTTAAGCACCAAATGAAAGTATTCAAGACTTTATGATTTGCAAATTTGGCTCTTTTTCCAACTTATGAATTATAATTTTTAGAGGGTTTATGGCTACCTTGAAGTACAAATATCAATGTGAAAATAAGATTGAAAATTGCTCTTAGGTTTCACTATTTTCTTGACATAGAGATCGACATTAGTCCACAAGGACCAATGTTGATTACAATAAAACCAATGCTAGTTACAATAAAATTGATGTCAGTTTACTAAAACTGATGATGATTGCCTACAAGATTAACATGGTTTTAAAAAAAAATATTTGGTTATAAAAACAAGCATAAAAACAAAATAATTCTATGGATCCTATAATAAAATAGCTAGAAAGTATGAAAGTTTATAAAACCCATAATAACCACTAAAAACTTCAAGAAAAACACAAAAATATACCTTCCATCATGTTCTACCTTTTACATAGGGACTGACACCAGTTAGGATAGGATCGATGTCGATTAGAGTAAATCGATGTCGGTTAGAGTAAACCAATGTCAGTTACTATGTAAATTGTGTGTCTTCAAAAGAAAAAAACACATTAAAAAATGAAGACAAAATTGATTTTTAGAGACTTATAGGGGTGTTTTATAAGATCTAGGAGTGCCAAATTAGTCTCCTTACTCATATGGGATGCATGGTTCCACTAGGCATGTCAATATGTAGAGATAAAATCCAAAGTGAGTTAGATCATGCATTAGTCAAGAGAACTAAAAACAAACATAAAGAACATAACTCACAAAGACAAATCCCTCAATGGAATTTTGCAAATGAAAATTAAGATCCTTTTAAAGAATGAATATACAACAAACCTTTCCAAGAGCATCCCACTTCCAAGTGTGGCTCAAAAACATGATTGTCCCCTAATTTGGTGCTCCAAGTCTTTATCAATGATGAGTGGCTTACTCCACCATCATCTCTCAATTCACTAATGAACTAGGCTCATGAAATTAATCAATGTTATGACAATAGTAAAGCTATCCTACTTCAAACTAAGCATAATAACACTACATAAAAAGAGTATGTGAAGGTAATTCTACATAATAATTTTACACTAAAGAATATTTAAAATGGTGGTCTTAGCCCTCTTATTTATAAATTTTTGGAAATTATTAGAATCAACCATAACCATCCATCATGGGATCAAGAAGTGTGTCCATAGATCAATTCAATTTTGGAGGCTCAATCCATAAATATCCCCATTAATATTTGGAAGAAAGGGGAATTAATAAGGCATGAAAGGGGTTAAACCTAATATTTATTCCATTTATGGCTTATGGATGCTACCACACATATGATGTCACTTGATGATGCAAATATTAGGAATGAATTTACAATTTAATAGATCTTCAATAACTTCCATGGATTTTCTATGTAAGACCTTGATTTGGATTAATTTGCTTAAGTAAGGTTAATTAATTTTTATTCAATTCTTTTGAAATTGGTTGCACACTTAATCAAACTAGTTGAAAAATCAAGTTATCAAGTTGTAATTTGAATGGATTATAATTAGAAGAAGGTGTCAGTTGTGTATGGACCAATACCCCATTTAGAGCATTGTCGACATGAAATAACACATGCCCATGTCACGTACTTCCAAATTTAGAAGAATCTAGTATTTTAGAGCATCAAATTATGTTTTTGTCATTCTGACTCAAAATGATTTGAGAAAAATTAATAATCACATAAAATGCATTACCCCATTTAGGGATACATTAGCTTAAATCAACACTTGTATATGACAAGCTTGAACCATTTAGCATGTTTAAGTGATTTTGGCCCAAATCATGCATTGTTGTAGAATTTTGAGTAAGATTGATAATTTCAACATAATGGTGTTAGGAATTGGATGTATACAACTAGAACGTATGTCATGCCTAAGTCTATAGATGATAAATTAGGAATTAAATATAAACCTAATGTAAAAGGGGTTTTACAGTTAGATAGGTCTCTTACCAAGACTGTGGGTGTACTTAAAGACCTTGAAATCATATTGGTTGTTTGTCCTAATCATATTATTTATTAGGATGTGAAAGTAGTTGACCTCCCTACCTACTTTTCCTTATGCTTGTCTAGGAATTTCAATACCAAAATTGGGGGTATCTCTATTTTGATTGGTCCTAAATGATTTTTAGGACCAAGTATGGGACAAAGGTTACCATAAGGTTTGAACCTATCTCTAGGTTCTACTCTAAACCCTACATGCCCAACTTATCAAATGTCAATTGCACTATCTTAGATGAGGATGAGCACCCCAATGACCAATAGCCCATGGAACTAATAAAATTCATATCATATTTGCTTCTTAATGAGTGGAACATAGATAATCATGGATATAATCCTTATAAAAAGATTGAAAATTTAGGTTTGGGTGTGTATTACATGTACGAGGAAGGAGATACCATACGAAGTCTCACTAGCACAAGCCAAGATCATGAAGGGGTATGGAAATTATTTTTTGATGGGTTTAGACCAAACAATAGAAGTTGGGTAGGTGTTATGCTTGTCTCCTGTTTTAAGCAAAGGTATTATTCTGACCTAAGATTCCAATTTAGTTGCACCTATAATATAGTAGAATATGAATCCCTCATCCATGGGATACAATGGACAAGGAAGAGAGGCATCAAGCTTTTGAAAGCTAAGGGAGATAGTGAATTAGTGGTATAATAGGTAAGAGGCCTAAGTGCAGTCAATAATACACTCTTTAAGGCCTACAAACATATGGTTTTGGACCTCTTGGAGGACTTTAAACCCTTTGACATTTGCTCTATTCCTATAGAGGGCAGTCAACATGTAGATTGGATAGCTTCCATAGAGCATAATATGATATTATTATTGGGGTCAAGGACATCAAAGAATAGTCCCAAATCAAGGTTGTATGTAGGATTTTAGTTACTGACAATGAGGTGAGTTGGAAATTATTTGAAAGTGATAAGCAATTTTTTTGTTTCTTATAACATGAGGTAGAATTCTGCTCAAAGAATCAAGGTAGGATGCAACATTAATATGGGGATGAAATTGTCCAATTGAGGACAAATAATTTTCCTAAGGGCTTGGTAAAATTTTAGAGCATATTAAATGAATATGACCAGCTGAGAAAGGATAAGTTAAGCAGTTATACTATGGAATAACATTATGAAAAGGATGTCATTTTTAAAGACAAGTTAGGAAAGGTGAACACCAAAGAGGAGAATGCAACATTCATAGCTTTATGTCAAGAATTTGTAGATGTTTTTTCATGGGAGAATCATGAATTGAAGGGGTTTAAACCTAGGTTGGCTTAACATACCATAAATTTGGAGGAGAGTGCCAAACCTATGAGACAAATACAAAGACTGGTTAACCCCAAAATTGAGATCCTTATGAGGAAGGAATTGGAAAACCTTATTGAATCCAACATTATCTTCCCTATAAAACATTATTCATGGGTGGAAAATATTTTATTGTGATTAATAATAATGGGGAGATAAGTTTGTGTGGACTTTAGAGATCTCAACAAGGTGTCACTAAGAGATCACTACCATCTACCATCTATAGATCAAATTATTCAGAGAGTTGTAGGTTCACAAAGGTTATCTTTTCTTCATGTATACTCTAAATATAATTAGGTATTTGTAAGGGAGGATTATCAACACAAAACTACCTTCACAACCAAGTGGGGCACTTAATCATACAAGAAGATGACCTTTGGACTATCCAATGTAGGGGATACCTTCTAAAGGGTAATAGATGTGTCCTTATAATGGATCTTAAATGAGATGGTGATCATATATATTGATGAAATAACTTAATTTTCAAAGGACCCTAAGTATCACTTGACACATTTGAGGTTGATGTTTGATAGGTGTAGACAGTTTGGGGTCTACTTGAACCCCCAAAAATGTATATTTTTAGTCCATGAGGGTAGACTTATAGGACATGTGATGTCAAAATATGGCCTCTCCATTGATATTGAGAGGATAAAGGAAATCTTTTCCTTATCACTACCTAAATAAAATAAAGGATTGAAAATTTTCTTGGGAAAAATCAACTTTATTGGAATATTTATACCTAGATTTGAATAATTGGTGAGACTACTAACTCACATGCTTAAGAAACATAAGGATTTATCATGCAGTAAGGAAGGGAAGATAATGTTTTAGGCCACAAAGTAGGACATTTATAAATATACCACCCTCCTCAACCCTAATTTTACAAAATATTTCTTCATGTATGCCTTCTCTACAAGTGATACTATTTCCACCATGCTCATGCAATAAAACAGTGAAGGCCTAGAGCAACCCATAGCCTTCTTCAGTCAAGAATTGGATGGGTATGAGGAGAGGTATAAATTTATTGAAAAACATTTCCTTGATTTCATGAGAGACATAAATAATTTCAGTCGTGTAGTATTTCTAATAATAATATCTTTGTAATGGTGGTTCACCCTAGTATAAAAGATTTCATACTCAATAGAGACTTGAGTGAAAAGAGGGCTAGTTGGGTGACAAAGTGTATGGAGTATGATATATAGTCTAATATTACTAATTTTATCAGAGTCATAGGACTTTGTGAACACATTTAAGTAAATTCTAAGGAGAATAAATAAGTGGTTTTGATAGTCCAAGATTATCAGCAAGCAGCTATAACTATTCTTCCTTATATTTGGACCCAAAACATGGTGAAGTTTCTACAAATGAGAGAGTATCATATAGGATTAGATAGGAAAATTAGGAGGTAATTTATAATCCCTTACATCTTGATTAATGGGGTATTATTTAATAAGGACCTTGGTGGCATGCTTCTAAGATGTGTAGAGACTAATCAAGTTGATCAGTTTCATGATGGGCCTATAATAAGGGACTTTGAAGACAAAACCACAACATCAAAGATCATAAGATCAATAAATTTTTGGCAAAATTTATTTAGTTAATCCCATTATTGCGTTAGGATGTGTCCCAAATGTAATATGTTTACTAGCAATCAAAGACTAGCTCCCTTACCTCTAAAATCTTTCAAGTTGAGTATCCCTTCATGAAATGGAGCCTAAAATTTATAGGTATGATCCATACCCAAAAAATTATATACATAAGTGGTTTTTTATAGCTAAATATTATTTTAATATGTGGGTAGAGGCATCTTCACTCAAAGAGGTGAATGAGAACTTAGTTTTCGAGTTCTATGACAACCTAGTAACTAGATTTTGGGTCCCATCCACCATTATATTAGACAATGCATTAGAATTAAGTAGTAAAAAGGTGTGTGAGTGGGCCTTTAATCATGTCATATACCTAAATTATTCATCTAACTACTATCTATAGGGCAATGGACTAGTAGAGTCCACCAATAAGAACTTGATTAGGATCATAAAAAGGATAATGGAAAATAACCAAAGGGAGTGGCACACCAAGTTAAGGACTACCTTGTAGGAAGATAAGATTAATCATAATAATTATAATATTCATTAAAATTATCTCTTTATTTATGAAAAATAAGAAAAACATCCCATTTCACTTGAGTTTCCAACCTTGGAACTTGCAAATTGGCTTGAACTCATGGAGAGTAATGCAATTTAAGTGAGGTTGAATGAGTTGATGGAATTGGAATAGACAAAATACAGTGCCATACATGCCATGTGGTATAACCAAGACCAAGTAAAAATATCATTTGACAAAATATCCCCAAAAAATACCTTCCAACAAGGTGACAATGTACTTAAGTGGGATGAGGACCATGCCAAGCCAGGTAAGCATTCAAAATTTGATAGTCTTTAGAGTGGCCCATATATCATTACCATCTATAAGGAGAATAATGTCTTCCAATTATATATATTTAGTGGTGAGGAAATCAATATCCATATCAATGAGATATTCCTCATGTATTATTATTATAATCACCAAGTTCTCTTATATGTAGTAACTAGTTTCCTTCTTCTAAGTGCTTCTTCACATGCTTGTTAGTTGTTTGTTTGTTATAGTTGCTTGATACTATGTTTATTTGTTATTTTATTGTCTCTTATTTTATAAATTATTGCGTTTGATTTATTACTAAAAGTATGTAAGGTATTATAAAAATTTAAAGTGCAGTCAAAGGTTTTCATCTAGTTATGAATGATAAGCAAAGACATTCTAGGTCCTCTTGACCAACAAGCAGGTCAAGCCAATTGAGTCACCATAAATGTCAATTAATTTATACCATTAGGCATAAAAATGAGTCAACCCATGAATAATAACACAAAAACATCACTTTTGGTTATCTTTCTTATGTCCTTAAAGGGTTAAGACAATCTAAAGGAAGTCACTAATTGTTATGCCAAGGACAATAGGTCTAGTGTTGTGTCAAGCTAAGAAAATATCATGGCGTTTTCCATTGTTCCTTGTTATAACTTTTTTAAAGTGTCATCCTTATATTTTATCATGTTTTAAGTTCCATAATTGGCTTTGAAGTGGTCTCAATAGCCCCAAATGTGCCATGATGAAGATAAATGAATGTTGTAATTGATAGCTCAACATGAACCTTTATAGTGTATTCAAGTTGTACAAGGTATGGCTTGATTAAAAACTTTAATAATGTTTTGAAGGTATATGATAGCCCAAATTTAGTCTTTGGAAGGTTTTTAATCCTTTTAATAACTGTTAAAATGCCATTCATTTTAAGCCTTCACTTGAAACCATGATATATTATCTTTAAAATAGAGTTTTTGGCCTTAAATGATGGTATTTGACCTTAAAAGGACAATAAATCCATAAAAAATGCCTTAAAGGACCCCCATGAGCACCACATTACCATGACCAAGCATTTCATTTGCTAATGAACCCCTTTTCATAAGTTAACACCTCTAATTGCCACTAGATGGGGCCCACATGTGTTAAAATGTGTCTCTTAAACTCCCCAAATCATACCATGAGATTTTAAACATTCCCTATCCCCTAATTTTCCATCCTCTTACTTGATAATAATGATTTTTGGTTTGAAACATGATAAAAGACAAGACATTTGTAGGTTATAGGAGTTTTCTAAGTGGTACAAATCTGTACAATACAAATTTACTCAAGTAGAGTTAGGAGCCTATAAGGGGAGTTCAAAATGAGCCTATGATGAATAAACCTAAATATTTTAGGGCCTAAAGAGCCAAAAAAATGCATTTCCTCTATCAAGCTCTTTGGTAGACATGGAGAGCACTTCAGGTCTATGTTAAGTCCATGCAAAGGATAAAGAGAGAGGGTCTAGGCTCTTGGATAAATAAATTAGACTTGATGACCTTTTAATCATGGTCATTATTTGAAAGTTTAGTCTTATGAACTCTATGAAAAAATGTGAAGAAGATGGGTATAACCTAGTCATCATCTTCATCTACATAGGGAAAAATAAGGGGAATGGTTTTATTGAGTTTTTGGTTTGTTTGATCAAAATAGTGATTATTCATGGTTCCTCTAATCTTATAGAGATTTTTCATGGCATCCTCAACCTTTTTTTTGAATGTATGGGCATATAGGAGTGAGGAATGTCTAAGCTAAAACTATCTATAGGCTACATGCAAGTTTTCATTGGTGGGAAGGAGTGTTCAGTGCATACATCTAAGGGTGAACAATATTACAAGGTTCATGCCTCTTTGGTTCAAGATTGAATGTTCATATAGACCTCAAAATATCTCCAATGGTGCCTCTAAGTGAATATTACCAACATGTCTAAGTTTTATTTCATATAAGGGTAGTATGTTGTATAGTGGCAGCTTTAAGGTTATCAAAAAATAGCAAAGGATAATAAGTAATATTATATTCACACCAAGATATCTTTATCTCAATATTTTTAGACCTTTTCATAGCCTCCATAGGCTAGGAAACCATTATTTAGCCCTCAAACACCTCTATAATCTTTCTTAGTAGAAATTGAGGTTATTTAGCATAAGTTAAGGTTTTTGGAAAGTCCTAGGTTTCCATTTTACACTATGTCTACCTCATTAATGTTATAAATATGTTACATTATATTAGGTATATTAATGGAGATGTATATAATCATTTTAGGTAATTTTGGGTATGATTCCATAGTTTAAACCAAGATGTCAAAGAGCCTCTGCCATTTGACAACCTTGGCACTATCAATTCACCTTAGTTGGAAGCCCTGTATTCTAGGTTTCAAACTCTATATGACTTCACAATCACTACCTATAGTTCACTACCCTCTAATAAATATAAAGGTATTAAAATGAGGTCTAAATTACCTATAATTTTATCAACACCATCAGTACTATAAAAAATGAGTCTACATAGTCATAAACCCTATTGAAAGAGTAAATCACCACCTATATGAAATGACCTAGGTCCACCTTTTAAAAGTACTTTAAATTAATCATATGCAAATGAAAGCTAAGCATAAGAAAGGGATATGAATAGGCAGAGGTATATATTATAGATGTGGATTGGAATATAAAAATTACATTGGGACCTCAAGTGTAATTAAGAGGATACTCCCTTAACTCAAAGACCTATTCCATAGACTCCTAGTCAATCAATACACATGATTTAGTGCTAATAGAACTATTAATGATTTTTACCCTTATCCATGAAGATAAGATAATATATGCACATGAATAAGGAACCTAATCCAAGGAAGATAGGATAGGGATGTTGTGTCACCAAAGCAATAAAACCTATAGAAATACACTATGGACTGAGTTGGGCATATATAGCCAGTTAGAGTTGCCTAGAGAATGAAGGTGTCAAGTTAAATAAAATGAAAATGACAAGAGAATATGAGAGGGATTCTTAAGGTGATAAATACACATGTTTATCTCAAGATTTCACATGATGGTGTTATCATTCTAGGGTGATTACCTGATCTGATTTACATACTTATGACATACAAGCCTTATTTGTGAATGTGTTAATGAACCTATCTGGTAGGGTTAAATAAGATGTGACTTATGGATATGATCATGATTTAAAACATTATTTTATAACCCTAATACCATTATTATATATACATAATGAGATTGCTTAGGTTTTCAACATAAATTGCTCCAATTTGATACACAAGACAATATAGCCAAGGTAGGCTTAAGAAAGAGAGAGTAGGGATGATGGGATGGTCTAGATAGATGAGATCATATGATCAAGGTAGCTAATAGATTTAGGAAGGTATTATGGTAACATGTAATCCATATATGCATCTACAATGGGTTGATGTTACAACACTTAGTCTGACCCTATAGGGCTAAAGACACATTTAGGTCTTGAGACCCTACCTCCACGTCAGTAGTAGATCTATACCTCTAAAAAGGCTCAATATAATATATCAGGTATAGGGAGGTGTTTTGTCCCTTGAGGAAGATGTTTGAGGTATGGGAGTGTAATGAGAAAGTTAATTTTTGGGTTTATCTCTCTCTCAGGCACCATTGCTTAAGCAGATAGGTCAAGTTGTAATTTTAAATATTCATACCTTTTACCATAAAGGGATTTAGACCTAGGGAGATTAGGGAATCTTGATCACCCCTGTGGACTCAAGATTCATAAAAGAGTGAGTGGGCTTGAGGGGTTTATATTTATGAATTAATGTTAATAAGGTAACCTACATAGACTACCTAACATAGAGATTGAGACACATTCTTCTACTCATACTTCCACATACACTTTACATTATACCCTAAGTTTTTTAAAAGATATGGTGGTGTCTATGGACTATAAATTCATAATAAGAGGTTTTGGTTTATATGTTTGTACTATATGAACCATAGTTGAGATGGTGGACCTCTAAAACCTTGCCTAAACCCTGGCCCAGACTTGATGGAGGAAATACACCTCCAAATTCATTAAAATGGAGTAATTGAGCTATGAAATAATCCTAATGGTCTCCCTAGGTGTATTAATCACTCAAATGACCTATTTATTGGCACATGTAGGGGATACAATATATATATTAGGATTGAGAAAGTTATTTTATTCCTATAAGGAGTTGGGAAAGATTTTTATACACCATAGGTTTTTTAGGAGAGAAAGTGTCCCAAAGTTCCCAAATGATCTCAAATTAACCACATTTAGGGGCCTCCATGACTGGTAACTCTTGAAGACAAACCTAAGTGTCCAAGTGAGAGATTATATGCATTTAATAAAAGGTAATTGGCTTGATTAAGCCAAAATATATACTCTAATGGCACTAAGGGGTGATTTAAATGTTAGAGGAAGTGAATAAATTTCTCACTATCATATCCTAAGGTTAACAATTAGAAAACCTATAATTAGAAATATTAGTATAGCACCTTATTCAAGGCAATGTCACTCAAGAGATATAATAGAGGATAAAAGGGGATAAATTGGGATCTTATACCTTCATGGAGATGTTTATCATGTTTTTTTATATGTGTGGGTCATTTTAGTTTGTAGGGGAGATGCCTCAACTAGTCATTTTGGCTTGAAGACACCTCAAGAGTACCCTAAATGCATGTTTCTCACCCAATAGGTAAGTTGAAAAACTCACAAATATATGTATTAGTTACATGGTGAGATAATCAATTTAGGAGAGGTGGGGGGTTTTTCCATAAGATATTAGTGGCATTGGTTCAGAGGTTAAGGTCCTAACCACTATGAACCATTGTTAATAATACTAAACCCTGTTAGACCTCCCTAAAACCTTAAAAAGGACCCAATTGGAAATATCTAAGAGGAAATGTATCTAAATTCATTAAAACCACCTGATAAACACTTATTTCATGAATTCCACTTAGAGAAGGATTATTTTAGGGTATTGATCTGTATGTTTAGTGTACAAACACCTATAAAAACTCTAAGTTATCAAGATTTTGAGTAGAAAATGAAGTGAAATACTTTGTAAAAAGTTTATAATCAGTAGAGGGGGTGGTATGATACTTTTTCCATCCTATAAAATAATTAAAATTATAAAACACTACATGGAAATGCTTCTACAAACCTCTACCAATTAGCCAATCTATAGAAGCCAGTGACGATGGTCTAGTCATCTAAGAAGGGTAAGATTTTAGGTGTGGGATGTTTGGAGTACCTAATTATTAATTTTTTAAATTTATTTAGGTGTAAATAAATCCCACTCATATATCTTGAATTTTTGGCTCAATTCTCATGACTCCCTAAATAGTGAATGATAAGGAGACTAGGCTACTAATTCATAAGCCTACTTAGCCAAACAAATAAAAATACTTATGGGAATAAAAAATTGATATGGAGTTAATGTTTTATCACAAAACATTTATAAATACACCTTGTGGTGAGAAAAATCCATATCTATGATCAATATGAAGAATTTTGGGTGGTTTATTGATCATGGCCAATGTGTAGGTAAAGATAGCTACTTAATGCTACATGAAGGAGAACTAATGGGACCTTTTAAAATTCTTGGTAAGTAATGAGGGTAGATTTAATTGAATAAGGATGGAACACATTGCCTATTAATGAGTCAAAACTTACTAAAATTATACCCTAATGCTCCAAGGTGCTCATTCAAGACACTAGTCAAACCAAACAACACATGGTGGAGTGTGAAGGATTATTGTAATTGCTGAGTGAGTGGATGATGGACATTATTAAATATTCATGAATAATTATATTCCAATATTACCTCCTCTCTCTTTATCACATTCCTATATATCTAGGCCTTGATGCATTTCTTCTCATCCCTCATCTAGGTGTAGCAAAACTCTGTGAAATTGTATCTTGAACCTTAAGAATCAATAGAGAAAAGGACTATTTGTAGACTTCTTATTTGCATTAGTGTGTTGTGTATATTTATTTATAGAAATTATGATGTTTTTTTACCTATTTTAATTCCTCCCCTTCACCTAACTATTGTAATGTCATCATATATAGGTCATGTGAAGTGTTAAGAGAGTGGTAGTTGCATTAGAGAGTGAGCTAGTTGATAATGTCTCAAGTAGGCCTTCCTTCCATTTCCTTCAAGTTGTAGACCTTACACATAACATCCACATGAAACACTTATGTTTAGGAGTGTTTCAATAATCCTATTTATTCAGTAGTATTTCATTGGATTCATAAAGTGTGTTTGAAGATCAATCAAGAGAGGATACATGAATATTGGTGCATCACCATCATGAGAGTAGGTTTTCTTTTCATGTTTTCATCCTATCCCTTTTCATCCCAATATTATTAGGTCTAATAAAAAAATCATAAGTTTATGTACAATGGGATATATCCCCATAAACTATAGTTTTCATCTTCATATATGTCACCCATAGCCTTTAGGCCAATCCCATGTTAGTCCAAGCTTGAAGAGAATTGAACTATCTCCTTCAAAGGGTGTAGCTTGGAGTTATAACACTTATTAATAAAATTTTAGTCTATTAACAAGGATAAAAAATTTTACCTTGTTATTCTTTATTTCATTAGCTTTAGGACCTCTAAAGTTATCACTTCATCACTGAAACTAGTCTCTTCTCCGTTTTAGTTTGATGATAGGGATGTTAGTATCTTTAGGCTTAGGCTTAACTAATACAAATTCAATGAATGGACTTAGAATTTTAAGAAATTGAAAATTCATTATTTCATGAGGTCATGAACCTCACACCACTCTAATAATGCAACATTCAAACCTTTAATTCACCTATGTGCTTGGAGTGATAAGCACAATGTAAAATAAACAAGACCATACCATATCACTTAAAGAAGGTAGTGTTGGAATGAGAAATGAAAACATTAATATACCTATAATTGAATTTATAAGAGTGATAATATGGTATAATACCTTCATCCACATTCCATCAACTGTTGAAAACCTCAAAACACTTAAGGGGCCATGACATCAAACTTGTAAACTATGCACAAGTGGAGATTTCTTGTCTTTCTGAGGTCACACATGCCAAGTAGGCATTTGAAAAGAATTTTATATGTTTTCACATGTCCCATATATATTATTAAATTGATATCATTCATTCAACTAGCCTTAAACTATCATTTCAAGGAGAAAAATGAACATGTTGGGTTTATAGGTAGTTTTAGACCACCCTGCCTTATTAACAATTGTTCATAAAGAAGAGGCCACCAATATGAAAAATATGGCCATTTATTTAAATTTCATTGTGACCCCCTCCTCTATAAAAAAAATAGGTCTCAAATCTATTTTTACTATACATAATGAACATATGAAATTGACCTTTATTATCTTGCCAAGGGAGTGAGGAGGAAAGGAAACATATTTTGCATTCTATAGACCTATAATTACAAACCAATCATGGATTTTTCTTGGTAAATTTGAAGAGACACTATTTCCATACTTTTATACTAAAAATTAGTCTTTTGGTCTATACAAGTGGATATTATGCCTTATTTAAGTGTTGAAACTTACTTGTAACTATTTTTCAACATTTGAAACTAATTTGTCATAAAATACCTACCAAATTCATGTTACATCATTTTTCATAAGTCATATTAAAACACATTTATATGTATTTTCACCCTTTTGGGATCTGAAAGTGACTTTTTGACCATTTTATGCCTGTTAATGACTTATAGAAGAGGTTAAAAGTGACTTGTTGACCTTAAGTACAACATGGGACTTATTTAGGCAAATAATTGGACTAAATGGGGTATGATATGACTTTGTCACATGACATATGACTTGACAAGGCACCTTAAACTCCTAACACCACTTGAAACATATGAAGAATGACATAAGTGACTTAGACAAGCATAAGATCAAAATAGATATTACCTTAAAATTATAAAAATTACCTTCAACTATGCTAATAAGCATTGCATGGGGAAGATTTTTGTGATCTTATCCTATTGCAGCCAAAATTTTGATAACACTACCTCCTATATATACTCTACTTATCCATAATTATTCCATTAGCTAATATTACTAAAATATATATAAATGTGACAATATAATATTGTTATTCCTTGCACAACACACCCTAATTTCATTATTGAAATCATGGAACTTCCTTTTTCTATGGGGTCTAGTCTTTTGCTTTTGATAAGTTTTTGTCGTAGGTCTATATCAGTTGTTGGTCTAATAAAAATGAGTCTATGAGGTAAGCTACAATTATTTAAATTAAACTTGTATTGTTATTTTTACCAAATCTGAAACAGATATTTTTATCTTATGTGCTTGGTCTTAAAAGATTGCATTTGGGGCTGCATAGATACATCCTAAGTCATAAGGTTCAAGTTCAAATTTGATTTTGATGAATATAAAATTTGGTTCATGTTCACCCATGGATAAAGTTAAAAAACAATCACCATTAAATTTGAATCATAGAAAAACATAAGAAATGTATATAAATAATTCAAATTAGAGTATTAAATATACTTCTTCAAAAACTAAATGTCTGAATTCAAACTATATAATTTTTTTTAAATAAATAATTAAAATAAATGATAAAAATAAAAATAATAAATATGTGTAAATAAATTTAAAAAATAAAAATAAAATAAGATTAAAATAATTAAATAATAAAAAATAAATTAAATAAAAAACCTAAAGGCTAAAATTTCATTTATCTAACTTTGTGATTATTATAAAATAAGAAAAACAAGGAAAAGAAACCTACCTTTATCCTATTCCACTGAGCAAGTCACCACCAATAAATAGGTTTTTTATCACTCAACACACTCAACTAGTCGATGCAACACTGAGAACTCCACCCAGTAGTCACAACAACAGTTAGGACACTCCACCATGGCACTCCATATAAGTAATGATGTATTCAAATGCACATTCCTCCAAATCATAGACACACAACAAAAATAAGAAGTTGAAAAACCCTTTTGATAGGATTGAAATCATATACTTGAAATGATGAATTCATCTGGGTTAGTCTCCACATTAAATTTGATGAACATGATGAATTTGACCACATTTTTGGTCATGCACATTCAAAAGAAATCTAAACTTTTACCAAGAAGTTTGGTGAACCCTATGATGTAGGATACAACTATCTGAATTTGAATTAATCTAATAAGTCTTAGTATATTTTGATCAATGTTGTGAAATTTGTTTATAAATATTTTTTTAAGGATATTTCACCTTAGATTTTTTCAAATCATTTAACAATTTATAAATTTACATGACCTTTTCTCTAGTAATCTAGTCCATATCTAGTCCTTTTCAAAGTTAATTAATTAATTATTTTTATGATTTCAATTAAAGTCATAGTCGATATATTCAAAGTGGACTAGCTTTAGCTTTGACCTAGAAAAATGACATGTCTTCATTTGTTTAACTTCTTTAAATTTATATTTATATGGATTTTCCTTAATCATTTGTCAAGAAAATTTTTAATTTGAAAAGTATAATGGCCATTGTCCTTTTTCTAGGCCAATGATAACTAAGCCTTCTTGCAAATCCTTAGGCAAGTGAGGATCATACACTTATCACTTCCTCATTTTTTTGAGACTCTTTTAGAATCTTGTAATGAAATTACTTAGATGTTCACATAGAATGATTATTTATCACACAACATAAATAAATTAATATGAGAGATCACACAATAATAATTGATAATAGAGTAGAATACTAGATAATATAACAAAGCCACTTTGGGGGGGAAGCCTCCACAACAATGTACTAATAGCATACTACTTAACATAATCCATAAAGACTAACCACTACCTCATATATATAGTCTAATTAGCCAAGGTTATTCCATTGGCTAACCTATATAAGAACATAGAGAAATGTGACAAGTATATAAAAGAGGTATGTAGGCCATAAGTCGGCCATACATATCCCTAAACACACTAATGGTTAAGGGTACAACATGCCCCTCCCCTTTAAAACAACATTGTCCTTAGTTTTATAGCAACTCTAGATGTTGCTTCAAAAATGCTACATCCTCCCAAGTGGCATCCTCACATGGTAGATTCTTCCATTTGATCAGGTACTCTATAATCACTCTAGAACATAGCTATTTAGTGTGCATTTAAAGGATCACCTCAGGATCAAAAATAACTCTGGCTTCCTCATCTAATTTTGGTAATTCTATTTGAATGGTAACTTTGTGTCTAATGACTTTCTTTAGGCATGATACATGAGATACTAGATGTATGCGAGTGGATGAAGGAAACTCTAACTTGTAGGCCATGCTACCAATTTTATATAAGATCTGATAAGGCCCATAATACTTAGGGGAAAACTTGTTATCCTTTTTTTGTTTCTTCAATTACATCTGCTTATATGCTTTCAATAAAATAAATACCCAATAACCAATGTAAAAATTCCTCTCACTTATGTGTTGATCTACTTGTTGCTTCATATGATTCTGGGCCATAGCTAAATTTTCAAGCAAACTTGTAAGGGCCTCCTATTGATGGTGAATATGTTCTTCAAATACAAAAACCTTATGATGGACCTTCAAGGTTGAAGTGATGGATGGAGGGTGGTATCCATACAGTGCCACAAAGGGAGACATTTTAGAAGAACTATTAATAGGAGTGTTATACCACCATTCAGTAAGTGGTAACCAATGAACCCATTTATCTTATTTATCAAAAACAAAACAATGGAGATATCCTTCTAGACATTTGTTGACTACCTCAATTTGTATATTAGATTGAGGATGATAGGATGAACTAGGAGCCAACTATATGCTCAAACATGTAAATAAATTAGTCCAAAAATTATTAGTGAAAATGGGATCTCTATCACTGACAATGATCTCAGGGGTCCCATATAGTTTGTAAACTATATTGAGAAAAGTAGCAGCTACTTTACTAGAAATAAATGGCTGTGAAAAAGAAAAAAAATGAGCATACTTACTAAGATAATCCACAACAACCATGATAACATTTTGACTATCAGATCTTGGTAACCCTATAATAAAATCCATAAATACCTCTTCCCAATGTTGGCTAGGGATGGATAAAGACTATAAAAAACTTGGGGTTTTGTTGGTTTCACCTTTATTTTGTTGAAAGATCATACATTCAACCACATATTTATGGACATCCCCCTTGATTCCTTCCCAAAAAAAATCCTACTTGATTTTGTGATAGGTTTTCAAATATCCTGAATGACCCCCAATTGGAGTTGCATGAATTTCCTAAAGGATTTTTTATTTAAGAAAATAATTCTTACATAGGTACAATCTATCTTTACACCATAATGCATTACCCATCCATGTGAATTTTTCAAATCCACTTAAAACTTGATAATATTTTGAATCAAATCATGGGTAGCACTATCATGTTCCCATTCTAATCATGTTTTATCTAGATAATTTGCCTACAAAATGGTTATGGCACATACTAATGCCTCAATTGATTCATATTTTTTAGATAGTGCATCTACCACCACATTATCTTTGCCTTTTTTTAGACTATTTAAAAATCATATCCTAACATATTATTTACTCATTTATGTTTTTCTTCAGATGACAACCATTGTTCCAAAAAATATTTGAGACTATCATGATCAGTCTTTACCTGAAAGTGACAACCCATCAAATAAGGTCTCCATTATTTGACTGCATGTAAAATAGCCATCATTTCCTTCTCATATATGGGCGTATGATTATTTTTAACCTTTAGTTGATGAATTTTAAATGCATGTGGTCTACCTTCTTGCATGATTACAACACCCATACCATACCCAAATGCATCACATTCAACCATAAAAGTCTTAGAAAAATCAGGAGTGGCCAATACTGGAGTAGTGCACATAGCCAATTTAAAAATTTAAAATTCCAAGGTAGCTACATCATTCCACTAAAAGAAGTCTTTTTTTAATAAATAGGTGAGTGGGGCTATAATACTATCATAATTTTTGACAAACCTGTAATAGTAACCAGTCAACCCCAAAAATCCTTGTAGTTGTTTGAGTGTCTTAGGAATTGCCTAGTCCACCATTGCTTGGATTTTTTTAGGATCTACTTTCACTCCTCATAAGAAACTAGATGACCCAAATATTCAACCTCAAAATCCCCAAAAGTACATTAGGAAGGTTTGGCATACAATTGATGTTGTTCCAAAATGGAGAGTACCTATTTCACATGTTGCAAATGGTCTTCCCAATTTTTACTGTAAATAAGGATATCATCAGATAATATCAAAACAAATTTCCTCATAAATGGCCTAAAAATAGTATTCATCAAACTTTTAAAAGTAGATGGTGTATTTTTTAGACCAAAAGGCATAACTAAAAACTCATAATGGCTCTCATGAGTCTTGAAAGCTATTTTAGGTATGTCTTCATCATGGATCTAGATTTAATGATACCCATAACATAGATCTTACTTAGTAAAATAAAAAGAACCATTAAATTCATTTATAAAATCATCATTAATAAGAATAGGAACCAAATCTTTCATAGTGTACTTGTTGAGTTCTCTGTAGTCAGGGCACATCCTCTAGATGTCATCTTTCTTTCTCACCATGACAAATGGTGAAAAATATTTTATTTGGCTATGGAAAAGGATTCTTGCATCCAACATCTCTTGTACCATATTTTAAATTTCACTTTTTTAGGCATGGGGATACCTTTATGGCCTGATGTTGGGTGGTGTACTACCAAGAATAAGTTTGATAGCATGATCATGTGTGTAGCTAGGTGGAAGTCCTTTTGGTATGTCACCAAAAAAAATAAAATGGGCATCAATCACTTATTATAGATCAAGAGGTAGAGATGGTTGAGTTGGTTGTACTTCCATGGAAAACAAGTGAGCAATAAATCCTTCAGCACCCTTAAGGAGAATCTTTGTCATTTGAATGGAGATAACAAGTAGTGGAGATTTAGCCCTTAATCCCCTTAGCTCAAATGTCCTTTCTTCATAATGAAAAAACATGAATAATTCTTGGAAATTCATCTCAATAGTGCCTAAAGTGGTGAGCCACTATACTCCAAAAATAATATCAGCCCCACCCATGGGAATAGAAAACATAGAAAAATCTAACAAGTAGTCTCCCATGGCTAGCTTAATACTATGAAATTTTCTTGAACAATTGAAAATACCAGCATTTGTAATCATAACCTAAATTATGGATCTAGATAAATAAAACAATTCAAATGAGTAGCCAACTTACTATTGATGAAGTTGTGTGTGCTCTAGAATCAATCAAGATTATGGCCTTTTATTTCTTAAGGAAACTCATCACATTAAGAGTTTGGGGAATAATAATACTTGAAAGGGCATGATAAGAAATAGTAAGTTGAGAGTCTTCAAATTCCTCCTCAGGACCTTTTGCATCCTCACCATGTAATTCTTCATCATCTTCATCATCATTGGCACCTTCAATGTAAAATAAATTATTTTTAGCACACTGATGATATTTGTTCCATTTTTTATCACAACCATAACATAACCCTTTGGTTCACTTCTCAATTTTTCATTGTGTTAATCTGGTGGGCTATGTAAATGATGGTGCTAGAAGGTGTGATCATGACCAGTGGTGAAAAGTTTCCTTTTGACCATCTCTTTTTATTCTACCATATGTGCCCTAGGGATAACTTTTAATATAGATGTTGGGTTAAACATTAAAACCTTGAATTGGATGTTATCTTTGAGGCCACCTAAAAATAGATCAATCAAATTTTCCTCACTGATATATTCCACCCATAAGGAGATATTCTGATACTGATGAATATAATCCTTCATAGTTCCTATTTGCCACAGTTTGGCTAATTGATTGAAATAGTTATTAGAGACATTATTTTGATAATGATCCAAAAAATCCATAGTGAAAATAAACCATGTAATAGGAGCACAATTCTTTTTATTTTTAGCACATAACTAGTGATACCAAATGAATTGCTCAGGTTCCAGATATAGAGATGCCACTATCACCTTTTGAGAACTAGGGGTTGATGTAACTCAAATAAATTATCAATTTAGGTAATCTAAGTGAGAGTATCCTTACCATAAAACTTACACATGTCCACTTTTGGCAACATCAGTTTCATACCAACATGAGTTTTTTGTGTTGAGAGGAGGATTTGAATGTTGAAGTGGCTGGTTGTTGGGCTAAAACTAAGATGTAAGGGTAGCCAATTGTGTAGTGATATGATACAATTCATTGTGAAAACCATTAATCTTTATACACATACTTAAAACATTATCTTGGACTACAACAAAGTCATCATGCCTCACCAAGTTCTTTATGTCTACCTAAAGCTGAGAAATTGCCAGATCTAAAGTCCCAAATTTCATGTCATCAGCAAAAGGAGTCTTAGGATTTTTTTCCCCCCTTTTCTTCCCCAAGTACTAGGACCTACCATATACAAACCCTAGGAGGGTTTTTACCCCAAAAAAAGTGTACCAAGAGATGGTACCATTGTGATCACCTTGTCAAGACAAATCTAATGACTACCTTTGTGCACTAGGGTAAACATTTTGGCACCAAAAAAGTGTACCAACTAAATATACCATTATGATTATCTCACTAAGATGAATCCAATTACTACAATTATGTAAAGGGAAAAAAAATCTAGACTTTTTTTTAATATATTTTTTTTCAAAAAAGCATTTCAAGCAATACTGCACTGATGAAAAAAATCAATTCTTCCCAGATTATAAGTTATGTTTTTTCACTCCCACCACTCCTAGAAGCCATGCCTCACCAGATCTAAAAAAAATACCATACAAAACTTTCCCAAATTGAATCTTTGACACCACTTTTAATGAAATTACTTATATGTTCACTTATAATGATTTTATATCACACATAATAAGTAAATATGAGAGATCACATAGTAATAATTGACATCAGAGCATAATACTAGATAATATATAAAAACCACTTCAAGGGGGAAACCTCCAAAATAATGAACTAATGGAAAAATACTCAACATAATCCCTAAATACTAACCACTACCTCCTATATATAGTCTACTTAGCCAAGGTTATTCCATAGGCCAACTTATCTAAGAACATAGAAAAATGTAACAAGTATATAAAAGAGGTATGTAAGCCACAAGTTTGCCACACATATCCCTAGAAACACCAATGGCTAAGGGCATAACACTTTAGCTTTGACCTAGATAAAATGACATGTCTTCATTTGTTTAACTTTATATTTATTTACATTTTCCTTAATCATTTGTTAGTAAAATTTTTAATTTGAAAAGTATAATGGCCATTGTCCTTTTTCTAGGCCAATGATAAATGAGCCTTCTTACAAATCCTGAGGCAATTGAGGATCATACGCTTATCACTTCCTCACTTTTATGAGACTCTTTTATACTTAATCATTTTAATATAATCTTTTAGATGCCTGATATGAGGATGTGTGGTGTAATTCATCTTCTTCACTTCCCCTAGTCCCCCTTAGTTTCTTCGACATACCACAAACTTTATAGGTCCATAAGATCATGCCACATGGTATAATCTCATTTCTCCAAGCACTAAGGATAGTCAATATCATTTCATTATATTGCAAGATTTTAGACACCTAAGATCATGCTAAGTGGCATGATCTAGTTCCCCACTTTTTGGGATGGTTATTATATTTTTAAGTCTTAGGGAAGGTCCCAAATAAATTAAATCTTGACACTTGTCAAGATATAACTTCACCAAGATCATAAAATTCATCTGTAAGACCCCATTTTTTCATAGTGTTCATCTTTGACATTTGATGACTATGATATTTTGGCTACTCTGACTTAGAGTTAGGATTTGTGTTATTAGTCACATCTAGCTGAGGTGTGAAAATATTAAGAGAAGACTTATCATATGTTGGGAACTATGGGAAAGACCTATTATCAATCACATTTTGATTACTTACTCATGAAATTATAATTCTTACATTTTATTTATAAAATGTTGTAATTATGAATCTGATTATGTCTATTAGAGATATTGACTTAAATGATGTTGGATCATTTCTCATAAAATTGTATATTATAGATTGCATGTGTATAAGGTTATATGATTTTATCTTTGTAAATGTTTGCATTGATTGGATAATTGGCTATTGCTTATATTGATTGAGTGATTGATTAATTAAATTTAGTATCTTTGACTATTAGGTTAGAGGAATTTGATGTGTGCATCGAGTGTGAAGGAACAAGGAAGGGGCTAATGAAGGAAAGGGACTATGCCAAGCATGGTTATATCACTAAACAAACCTACCTTAAACCTTTATTAAATCTATATTAATTAGTTAGTTGTTTATGATACCATTATCACCTCTTTTTGACTTCATGTGTTATTTAGGTAGGTGTCCTTTAAGTTAGTGGATTAAACTTGTTATCTCCTGGCCTTAAGATCTTATAGGCAATGTATAAAATGGCTAGTAGCTAACTAATAGATCTTGGATTGATTGTCTAAGTATTGAATTAAGTGGGAAGAGGTAAGTGAGTGTAGGAAGCAACCATAGGAACCTATAGGCCATATACCTTAATTTAACATGGAAAATAATATCATATAATGAAGAATGGGAAGGTGAGTAGAGGGTGGTTGGCAAAGTCTAGAACATATATTTTTAGTAGTCAAACACTTGAGGGGAGTACTTTTTTTGGTTATCATTTTGGAAGAGGATAAACAAAGTAAAAGTGAAGAATGATCAAGTTGGAAGAGTTGGTTAGAGAACCAATTCTTAGACAATTGAAGGATAGCACTTATGAGGTCTTGAATCACTTGGGTAGGATTTATAATAACTTGTGTTACTGTTTATTCCTTAAATTAAAATAGTATTATTCTCTATTTGACTCTTTATATTTAAGCATAATAAGACCACTTAGTTTATTATGCATTTCTTATTGTCTTTCCATGGTTATGCATTGGCTGTGATGTAGTTATTTTCTTAGTTAAGGGCCTTGCATAGGTTGTGTTCCTCCTTGTTTGACTTGAATGTTTTAACTTATTGCTTGAGTGTATAAATTTTGTTGTGACATAATGTGATGGTTATCTAAAAGTAGCATCTTCATGTTGGTAGAATGTCAAGACTCATATGTTAGGCATGGTGGTAGAATGCTTGACCCTCCCATGAATGTCATGGTGGTAGATTGTTGAGCCCTCCCATGCTAAATCATGGTGGTAGATTACTTGACCCTCCTATGACTATTGGATGGATGCATTTGAGTGAAGTTTATTCTTGATATCCAATCAAAAAAATACTTATTTATGATATGAAAGATTCCATATTTATTTTATATATTTATAAATGTTTAGATTCATTTGAATATTCATTGAATGATTGTTGAAATTATATTTAGGACTCGGAGTCTCCTTGGGTAAAAACAATCAAGAATAGGACTGTATGTGGGTGTACAAATATTCCCTTGAGTATAGTAACCTAGATATTCACCCTTTCCTTTTCCAAGTGATGTAAACATGTTTGAAGATGGGAGTCTCAAGCTTCGGGGTGTCTAGAGTAGTAGCTTGATGGTGACAAAAGGTTGGGTGGTGCGCCTTCCTTCAAATGGCCTACCTTTAATTGGAGCAAATGAGGACCATTCTTTAATAATTTTTATTTTTTTGTTATTAAATTGGGCCTAGAATTGTGCCTTTTATTTATGTATATGTATGTATGATACTTCTTTTATTGATAAATGGTAATAATAACTAGTTTGCTTGTAATCTTATTACGAAAGATAATCTTTTGCATAATGACCTAGCTATGGGTAAAGACTTTTATTATAATTTTATTTAAATATTTGATAAATTGAGATGTAACTAAATGGCATATAATATGTATGTAGATAATTTGGAATGATTTGTTATGTAAGGAAATAATCCTTAGTTGGTTTGGACTTTTAATACATATTGACATTTTGATTCTCTTGCTTAAATATTTGTTATGAGAAGCTTATAATATAATCATATTTTATCTATTTTGATCTAAATGTGGTGTGATTTAATGGGATAAAACTTATCTAAAAATGATTCTAATTTAAATAAATAAATAAGAGATTGTTATTGAGAATAATAATATAGTTGGTCTGCTTAATCTGAATATTGATGTTTCTAGTTTAAAATATGCCTTGTGAAAGGAATCTTGGAAGTTTTAGTATTTGAGTAATATGCATGTTATAAATATTATTTATAACTACATAAACTTATTATAAGAAGAATTTTTAATAGAGCTTGCCTCTACTATAATAATTATCACAAGGTTGTAACAGTTAGGATTGATTGTGGTCACCTTTACAAGAATGAAATTAATGAATGAAATAATACGTCTTGTTAATCTTCCTATAGGAGTTGCTTATGATTCATAAAAATTAGGGTGGTATTATTCTTCCCTCTTTGAATGGATTTGGATGGGCCTGAGATTCATTACTTTTTGTAACATTAGATTTAGCCTTAAAGAAGGTATCTTAGTTTGAACATATCATTTAACCTTAGATATTATATGTAAATTAGAATCTTTAGGATTATATCCTTATTTAACCAAACCAATTAGGAGTATTAGTTTGGGGTTTCCAACAATCATCATAGGCATATTAGATTTCCTTAGCCAAGTTTAAGCTCATTGAGTGGTCTCTGATTTTTACTTTGGTTTGTGCCTATGTCAAGTTGTAAATTTGATAGTACATGGTTATATATTTGATCTTGACTTATTCATTCATTGAGTTTCATTACACAACATTTTTCCTTAGAAACCTTTTAGTTGGGTCTTTATGTGGCCTTTTTTCCTTAAGATGATTAATCAATTTGGCCTTTTTATTTCAAAGGTTCCTTTAGTCAATTTTATGACTTCTCATGAGTTGGTAAAAGGAATCCATGTGTTATCATACTAATAAAATAGGAGTGACATAAATTGGGATTATTTTATGATTACTATCAAAAAATTAAAGTACTAGTGGCCATCCATGTGTCATCATCTCACTAACTTCAGAGTGACATTAGCTAGGCTTATTGTATAATTAGTGTCAGGAAAGAGGAGCATCGAGGGCCATCCACATGTTATCATACTAATAACATGGGTGCGACATCATCTTGGCCCATTGTATGATTGATGTATGGAAAGAAAATTATCAAGAGTCATACATGTGTCATCATCCCACTAACTTGGAAGTGACATCAGCTTGGACTATTATAAAACCATCATCGATTGAGTAGATAACCAGGATCTATCCATGTGTCATAATCATGTTATCCCATAGGTGGTACCTACTCAGTATAGGTTAAAAACATTTTTTGTTAAGTGGACCATCAAGAGCCATCCACTTGTTAACATCCCTCTAATTCAGTGAGGACCAATTAGCATAATTTTTTGTGTAACTTGGGGGATTCAGGTCAATAGGGAAATGAAAAATGGAAGATAATGGCTACAATAGTTGAAGAGAAATTAACATGTCCATAAAGCCTACTGAAATGGCCTTGTGGATCCTAAATATGTTGATATGGGCTAGGGTCAATTTTTATGGTCTTCTTAATAACATAAATATAGTAAACTTTCCCATGAGCTAGCAAATGAATTATGTAGTGTTTGATCGGATGAGTAGATACCTTGACCTCTTATCTTTTTAATGTGCCCATTCATTAAAGGATGATAGTTGAATGGATATCATATATGTCTTTATTATTGCTAAGAATTATTATAATTACTCATGTTTAATGGTTGTGTCATGGTTGTTTATGATGAAAAAATGGGCATGACATCAATAGCCTAGGTGGACATTAAATTAGGCCTTGGATGAGTGAACAAACACCACATGGCATGAAATGAAAACTATATGACATGTTAACATCCATGTTAGCATTACATGTGCTTAAATTTGATGATTTTCTAACCCATCAAAACTATCATAACTAAGATTATGCTCAATACATAGTATATTACCAAATTATTTTAGGGTTTCATTTTGATTTTTCACTTAAAATTAAATTAGTCTATCTTTTGATCATTTTCAAATTAATAGACAAAGGGTTTATATACTTTCCTTCTTAAGCATAGTCATTGTTTTGTATCAATTTGTAAACTAGATTTTAAAGGGGGTTATTTGGTTAGGAATTTTTGCCCTCTAGTTTTGGCCTATCTTTTCCATATTTTGATTATAAATGGCTAATTTTTTGTTCTATTTTGTCTTTAGTATTAGCCAATTTTATTCAAAATAAACTGAATCGATTATGTTGATATGATTTTATAGTGGGATTTAGTCATTCATATTTTAAATTGACTAATTCAGTTATGTATTTGGAAAAATACCCTTTCACTTATCTATATTCATATGTTTTTATACTCTCTTCTCAAGCTTTTGCCTTAATCATTTTTCAATGAATTTTTTGTTCTAATGTCTAGTTTAATTAAAAACTAATGGCTATTTATTTCATGTAGGAAAATATTCCATGAAGAGTTTCCACCTATTAATATCTTAGGTATTTGCTTCTTTGGATCACTTTGGACTAGGAACTCACCTAGACATCCTTTAGGTCTCTAAGATGATGACACATATCACAGTCTTATTTCCTCAAGCCCCATGATAGTCAGTACAACTTCATTATCTAATGGACCATTTGAGTGAATAGGATTATGCCATGTGGAAACATCCCACTTCTATGTGCCCTTGGGTTAGGAAGGTAATTATAATAGAAAAAATATCAAGTGAAATCCTATAATGAGGTTATGTGGTAACATTTCATGGCTCTAGGGTAATCAAGACACATTGAACATCAAGAAGGACCTATAGATCTCTAAGTTAGTGATAAATTTTCACCTATCAATATCTCACTACACCATAGATAAATAAAATTCAAGACATTGGGACCTTTAACCAAGTTACAAGTTAACAAAAAGTTGTCACATAGCTTATACCTTGATATTTATAGACACATTGGCTCCCTGACTAGCAAGAAGCATACATATAGCATGGTCTTACCAATGAATATATGTGTATCTCATTGAATAGGATAAAGGCCTAAATTCAATGGTTGTCTTTCCCATATAGGTTTTAAATATCTATAAATTGGGCTATGAGCCCAATCAGATCTAAAAAAATGAATGGTATCTTGTCTTATAGTGGTGAGAGGGGCCATGAGACTTAGTTTCTTAGGTAAATCATATAGTGGGTTTGGTTAGGTCATGGCATGCATGTAAGAACTAAGAAAACTTTATACCAAAAAAAGACAAATAAAAACATTAATTATATGTGATCATCATAGTGTAAGGCAATCCCAACTAGGCATTCCTATAGATCTCAATGACTCTTGGTTTTCTAAATTCAATTTAAAGATAATAAAAGACAAAACTTTGTCTTAATCTAGATTTAGTACCTCTACATAAAATGTGATCCAAGGAATATCCCAAGGATATTTCCTCAATGATTATCCACCAAGAGTTTAATTTAGAGATCAATTAGTGTGGTTTTGAGCTTGATTTCATTAAGATTGGGCACAATTTGATTCTAATTTTGACTTAAGTGGGTATGTCCCAATTCAATACTTGTAACCACCCCATAGTGGGATGATCAATGATTCCATAGGCTTGAATTGCCTATAAAATACCAATTCTACATTATAATAGGGGATGGTCCATTTAGGATTAGATCTAGATTAGAGGTCTATACCTTTTCATTTCCTATATTTCCTTCTTTATTGGTTTAGTTTTTCTTTTTTTCATGATCTGAGGTTGTTTGAAGATATTTTTGTAACTCATCTAAGTATTGATGAATCTTTTTATATGAAACCTTTCTTAGTGATATTCATTATCTATGAATGTCTATGGTGACTTTGTTTTCGTCTTCTACATAACCACTTGGTCCTCAGACTCCTACACCATCTATGATTTCTATTTTTGTTATGCTATCTAAATAGAGACTAGTTTTTTCAAGAGATATGTCTACATAATAGAGATAGGTTTGTCCTCATTATAAAGTGAGCCCATATTTTATTTCTCCATACCCTCTCCTTATTTTTTTATTTTTGTTTATTTTATTAGAGTAGGTAGTTTAGTTTTATAATTTTAATCTTTGCTTACATGTATATCTTTATTATATGTTCTAGAATTTACTTGTCATTATTAAAGTATTTTTGGATCTTTTAGACAAATGGAAAGTTATCTTCAACTATGAGTTCATTGATAAATCTAAATGAGCTGGTTATTTTGAGCATAAGAAAGACCAATGTTTATTCCATAAGTTTAGAATGTACTATAAATGGGCCCCTTATATAGAATAACTTACATCAACCAAATGTTATATCTAGTTTTTTATGACCCAGTTAAAAATAACCTTGTGGAAGTTACTTATTAGCCTACTTCCTTTTAGGAGAGGTGGAAGGGGAGAGGTGAAATCCTCACCAATTGAGCCTTTCCTTTCCTCTTTTCCTCCTATATTTGGTATATTGTGCTAAACAAATCACCAAAAAATATTAAATGTATGTAAGCCACAAATCAATCACACATATCCATAGACATTTTATAGGCTAATGACATAGAAAAAAAGGAAAGGAAAGGAAAGGCTCAATATAATCATCCATCCACCAAGATATAATATAATCATCTTGACTTTGTGATCCTTCCTCTTGTGCTTCACCTTGTCTTTAATTCACCTTGTGAGGGAATTTTGACTACTTTAATTCACTTTACACATGATTAATCATTCCTTTGAGAAATTCAAATCAATATGAATCTCCCTATTTAGATCACTCATAAACCTAAGCTCATATCTAGATTGAACCATACCTTCAACTTAGTAAATCCTAACTAAATATAATAAAACCATATTTGGATAGGAGTGCACCCTGATAATTTCATCTCCCACCAATAGTGTCCTCATACCAATTAACAAATATTTTTAAAAATTCAAAATTTTTATAAGGTTCATTTCACAAGTTTAAGAATACATCTGAAGAAATTATAAAAATACTACTACAAAATCACATTGCAAACCATTTTTCACACAAGAAGCTTCCATACTTAAAATCACTATAATTATAATTTCTCATTGAGATAAAATTCCTTATTTATCTTAATTTTGATTACATACAACCCCAATATACTTGAGATAAAGTCTGACTACACTTCCATGGTCATAAGTCATAGTTGAAGCACTTAATCACATTAGGATTGCATCAACATCTAGCATTTTTCACTAGTTTCACACACACCACCATAGCATGGGATAACTACATTGAGTTTGATCCATTTTTAGAGTATTGGCATGTAGGTAGTGCTCAACATAGGGGGTGTTGAGGTCAAACACAAATTTAACCACTAACCTTTTTTTACTCCATGATAACATTTTTTCTTATTATTTATTGAACTAGGGTCTAAAGTGTAAAAATAGTTACATAGTGGTCCCCAAAGTGAATAAAAATATCCTACATAGTCTATATAATAAATAGGTTAAGGCCCACATAAACCAAAAATACTTAGATTCATGTTGTATGTCAGACAAGGTCATCTTATTTATATAGTAGTATACCCCAATTCTATCAAGTTACAACACTATTATCCAATAACATTCTACCTCCTGATTTGGATCCACACATAGTTAACATAGTTTATTATCTATTATTATATCCAAAAATATCATGTATCTTAGTTTTCCATCTACGTTTATATTTATCTTTTTCATTTTCCATATTTAGTATATTTTTATGTTTAAAAAGTTTTAAATCAATGTGTAGAATTTATTGCATATATATGTAGCAATCTAATTTTACATAATATTATTTCATATTAGGTAATATATATCCCTAGTTTTCCAAAATTTGTATAACATATTGGTGAACGGACTTATTTTTTAACATTTATGAAAGCCCTAGTATTGTCTTAAAGGTTTCCTTTTAAAAATTTATCTTCTTAGGATTTCAAATTAAATTTTGATTTCCTTTAAATGGTGTATTTTTTTAATATTATCTTATCTCCCTCATTTTTTTGTCATTTTAATATTTGTATAATTTAAAATGGATAAAAAAGAGTCTATTCATCCTAATCTTTAAAGTGTTGATATATACTTTCCCTCTAACCGGGTCCATGCTATCACCATCCCAAGAAGAAAGGTATCCCATCTTATGGTAATAAAATAATGTAACCATGTATCCTTACTCAAAACCCTCCTCCCACATCTCCTCTTGATGGTGTGTGTATGTATATTCAATCAGAAGTACCTAGGGTTTATGCTTATGAATCCCTCAAAGATCAAATCATCATTATGATAAAGTTAATAGAAGAGTTGCAATATTAAAATAATTATTTAAATTCAAACATCAAATTAGTTTAAAACCATATTAAATATTAAAATAATGAATAATAAGCTTTTTTTAATCATGCATTTATATATTCATTAAGAAATGTTGTGAAAAAAAAGGTTTCATATCAAAATAAGAACTTAAAATAGAACACATCTGTAATAAGTGATTCAAAAGGTATGAAAAATGATAATAAGAGTTCAAGTGAGATTATAAGTTAAATTTTTATAAATAATTTGATAAAACTACCTCTTATCCATTCTCTAAGGATATCAAAATACTAATATGCATATCATATAATTAATGGGCATCATACATATAGTTGTTTGGCTTTGAATAAAAAAATACAAAATATAATTGATAGTTGTGATTTTATCATTGATACATAAATAAATAAACCCAATCACATAATGAGTGAATATTCTACAACACAAGTGAAAAATAAACTAGTATGGCTGTAAAAGGATAATTTAAATAAAAAATAGATCAAAATGAAAACATTAGAGAAATAAAAGATTAAAAGGCACAATTAAAAAATAAAGGATTCAAAAGGAAAAACTATGGAAAGAAATATTACAAAAGATACAAGATGAAAAATCAAAATTATAAAGGGAACCATTTGAAAATAAAAGGTTACAAAAGTTAAAACAATATAATGAACAACTACTAAAACAGAAGTTGTCGAATCAAATTCAAGATAAGAAAAAAAAAGACATGCTTAAAGAAGGGTTTATAACAAAAGAGGTTCAAAATAAATAATTACCTATAAAATATAAACTATCAAACATTGTTTAAAAATGGGAAACTATAATCCCTTGTTCATATCAAGACCTCTTCAACATCATTGCTCGTATAGATGGCAAATAATATACATATATCAAGGTTATGGACTATTAGGGTAGAAAATTATTGGTATACATCATTTCTCTTATCTCTTGGAAATAAGCATAAAAATTTAGATCAAATTAATGCATATGAAACATGTATAGGATCAATTAATTAAAGAGTTTCATTTTCTTGAAATAAATCGTATCTTAATTTTTGTGTTATTTCAAATTCAACTGCATATAATGTTGTGCTTGGAAATTCATGGTTATAATCAATAGGAGAAATTATTGATAAAAATAAAGGTTTCACATAATTTTATCATGAAGGAAAGGTCACATCATTTTATAAATAAGGAACATATTTAGAAAAAACCATAAAAAATAATATATATCTTTAGCTAGTTTATAAAAAGATATAAGTAATGGCATATCATTAGAGGCACAATCCATGATACATATTATAAAAGATAAATCATAAAATTCAATACCACAATATAGATTAGTTTGTTTTACATATCGATATACAAAATAATACAATAGTGGCATCCTTTAAAATTGATATGATATAACAATACAAATTGGTATGATCATGATGACACTGATTATGCATAATATGAATGTGGTAATGATATTGACCCTACACAATGGCATGATCATTTCCTTTTACAAGAGTTCATCCTTTATATGTTATATACATGACCTATTGATTTTAAGGTTGGAATCACTAGTGCTAAGATTAGGGGGGTTGAATCAGTGTCTTAAAATAATCTTTTCTTTCCACTGAACATGATTAACCTTTCAAACCAATATAGTGATCAAGCAATGTATAGAGAAGTAATCACATAAACATGAAGTAAGATATCAACACATGAACATAAGAGATATGTGGGAAAACCTAATGGTTAATAAAACCCACTAAAACATAGATTGGATTATAGTTGCATAAAACCATGAATCAAGATTTAGTGAGGTACCGACCCCTCACTAGTCAAGCACCAACTCAACTAGTCCTTTAGAAAGATCTAACTTACAAGGAGGTACCAAACCCATAAGTAACTTATCACCAAATCATCCAATTTAAGAAAAAATATTCTACCACCAACTTGAAAATCATATTTCACTCCTTCTTGACAAAACACCAACTCATCCAAGACCAACTTGATCCCCTCAAGATACCTTGTTACTCCACCAACAGATGGTGACTTCTTCGTCTACTCTTTATCTTCTCTATCTAAATTATACTCACTATCATACATTATTAAGACATATATAATGTACCTATTATAATCTCCCATAATATATTAAACTCATTAAACTCTTCTCAACCTTTCATCCCTCTCAAAATAGCCTTTAGGCTTCTTCACTCAATATGCCTCTTACTAGGCTTATTAGGTCAACTAAACTTGATCATCATAACAATAAATTTATTGGATATTAATGAATTTTCCTATACTACCATTTTATGTTCTACATTATCTCCTTCTTCTCATCAAGGTGCTATTTTATTCACTTGCACTCTCATTCCTCTTACTCACTCAAATAGGCCTATTATGCCTTGTACATATACTAATCACTAGTCACTCACACTCTTGGTCAAAAAAGACATTAATCCATTAGGTTTAGAACCAAAAAATGTATTATGACATGTTAAACACAATAATAAATCTAAATAATATCACTATTATGTCATCCAAACTCACTTAGACCTCTTTCTTCTTTTAGGCCTACTTAGATACCTAATGCATTAGGTCTATCCTCTCCATAGAACAAATTGAACCACTATGGCTTAGATATACCTCACCAAAATCCTCATACTTTTCAATAAATTATTTTAAAGCCTAAAATAACATCTTCCATCCTCAAAAAGTCACAAATCCTTTGCTCACACCTTGAAAGCATTGTTAGGCCTTAACAACCTATTAGGCCTAATTACCCCAAAAAAATTATCTTCAAATATGAAGCTCAACCCATATATATAAAAAAATTATAGGAAAAATAAACACATGTATATAAACTTAATTACATAATGGTCATCATATAACTCATTATACTCCATCACTCAAGCTCCAAAGACTCAAAAACACCTCTACAAAAGGCTCACTTTGATTTGCTAAAAAGCTCCAAAACACAATCAATAAACTTTGGCCACCATAATCTGTATAAGAAATTTCAAATAATAAAAATTAATTTATAAGATCACATGTCACATATAAAACATTAAAATATGATTTTTACACTTAAAAACTGGTCAAAATGACACAGGAACATCACACTAACACAAAAAACTGCCAAAAATCCTAAAAATATAGTCCTGATGAATGTTGTTTTCAAATCTTGTAAGGACACTTAAAATAATTATAGTTAAAATTAATATTTACTATGTGACATATATAACATCCTATAATATATATATATCATAATATCTAGTGTCAACCATTGGTCTTACAGACCAATTTGTTAAGCTTCTCTTTCAAAGTTCTTACACATCTAGATAAGCCATTTTGGCTTCCATATTTTAACTTATTAAATTGAATTTAAAAATTATATAAACCATGTATAGGTATTTTATATCTTAAAAAACAATATCATATTCATTTTATGCTTTATTTAAGTTCAAAGAGTCTCCAACTCATCACTCTCACTTACTCAGAACTACCATTCTGCTTTATGGACTAGTCATGATGATATTTCATTCCAAAACCTATGTAGGCATAATAAATAATTAATGATGAATTATTATTATCCTTATACATATTTATAACATCTCCAAACACAAATATATATATTTCTAATGGAAAATATGGGATATATATACCAATCTATGAACCTTACACTTTCACTATCTCATCTTAATTAGACAGGCCATCTTATGAACACCATTTTCAAAATTTTCAATGACCTTAAAAACATATAAAAAATATGTAAAAGTTTTATAGGTCTTAAAAAATAACCCCATGAAATTGGATCCATTCCTAATACATGGAAACATATCCCCATTCTCATTCTCACTTCTGCCTGGTTTTTCTCACTGTCTTCCTCACTAGACTTTTTAGTGATATGTCATCTTTCATGAATGATTTAGAATATTTTAGTTATTTAAATTTATAATAAACCAACATTATAATTAATTACAAGTCATATATTCAACCTCTATCCATTGTGTAACTTTGAATCAATCAACTCTGCCTTTTATACCAAAGTTTTGAGAAATAAGGGTTTTCCTATAGTTTTCACTCACTCTTTTGTCAGACCAATTCCACCTATAGGTGCCTAAGAGATTAATATACTTTATCCAAATATAAAAATAGTTCAAAAAATCCATTTTGAGACATTTCCAAAAATATCTTCCATATTAGGTCACTATGAGGGTTTTAGACTAGTTTTTATTCTTAACATTTTTTAATAATACTATGCCCCTAAAACTAAATCTGAATGATTTAAAAACATTTTTAGGAAACTTTTTAATCTCTCCCAAATATATCATCTTCCCATTTAATAGTCACATGTGCCAACAAGCATGAAAAGTTCCTTCTCGGGTCTTCATCTCTTCATTCTGCACATATAAGAGACCTTCAAACTTATTTTCATGATTTTTACTTATAATCAAGACCTAAAAATTAATAATAACTCTTTAAAAAACCTATCACACATAAATCCATTATCACATGATCTCACAAGCCTTCAAACCTAATCATGTTACCTCATTTTTCCACCTAGGGTCTTAAGACTAGGTCCATGAGAAGACCACTAAAGAACATACCCTTTTGGATCACTCTAAGAGTTTTGTGACTAACTCAACACCTTTATCATATGATTATAATACCAAATTATACAAATTAAATCTCATACACATCTATATCACCACCATCATTCCTTTACAATCCATATTCATGCTCAAAGACTAGTCCATGATAAAAACCTACTATGCACCATACCACTATGAGATTTTCAAGACACCTTATAGATATTACTACTCACATACATAAATTTAAGATATAATCCAAAAAATATCCCATTAGTATCCTTTGACAAAGTCTCCTTAGACCATATAGGTCACTATCAAGGCTAAACTAGCCTTCTTGACATCAATCACAAATTTTAACAATCTCCTCCTTTTTCATTGATGGAAAAACATAAATGAACTAATAATTATCAAACCACACCACTCTCAAAAAATTTCTTCTCTCTCAAACTGAATGATTTCATCAAGAACTTTCTCCCACAATAATTTTTTCCATCAAAAACTTTCTCCTCCTTTAACATTAATGACAAAGGGTCATATACACTCTCAAAAGATCATATACACATAGTCCACTGATCCTTGGACCTAACCACTTATAGAACTAACAAGATCCCCCTTTTTCTATACATACTTATCTTCAAGCTTCTCAATCCATCATGGCTTAGATCACTTAATATCATCTTCATGGAAACACATGATCAAATAGGTCTTGTTAAGAAAAACATAGAACTTCTATTATCCTTAGGCCTTTAAACATCTTCATGTCATTCAAAACATGACAAAAACTCACTTTATGAATTTTATGAGGTCATATTGACATAAAAATAGTATTTTAACTCAAGACATAACCTCTAGAGAAACACCACTTCAACATTCTTCAAGATTACTAGAAATTTGTCATACTATAGGAATGATCACCTTTATAACTTTGTTTCTCACCTTCAAGGAAAAAACAACTTGTAATCTCACTCTTAGAATCAACTCCAGACCATGGAATCACATGATCAACGCTTTTTACCTTCAAAGGCATTGGTCTTCCACTTATTCTATCTTTGCTACTTAGACATCACCTTGCACTCAAGCAAGCATTGCAAACATGATAATAGCTATATTAAACATTACAACAAATCCATATAACACTCCACTAATATATATAAGTCAAATAAGAACCATTTATATCATGAACATTCACATTAAGGTTTATAGACTCAAGAAGCCTTGAAACCCTCATACCCCTATTCATCATGTCATTGAGCTAGTTATTCACAACTAGGATCAATCTAACCATTTCAAAGCACTAAAAAGAGCTTTAAGACCTTAATAACACATCCAAGCACTTTGATCATCCATCCAAAGTGACCAAAAGCTCCACACCACTCATCAAGTCATTCATGTCTGCCAAAAACACAAACCTTAAGCATAGTCCTTTTTCATTAATATTTTCTTACACAAAAGAACACTTTTAAAACTTCCTCAATACATGGAACAAGACCATAATGAGGTAAAAATATCATTCAACACTTACAACACCAATTCAAGACTAATAGAGAGGTTCTAAATCCACTTTAGTCAATTTGGGCTATCTAAACAAAAACATATTCAACAAAATCTAAATTTGACCCATAATAAATTCACTTGAATAGACATCCAAGTCACCAAATCACTTTTAGGATAATCTACAAGAAGCCTACTCCATTTTTTATTTTTACACCAACAATTTTTGACCTATTCCATGGTTTTTATAGGCAAAATAATGCTCTTGGGTCCCAAAAACTCATTCATATTCATTTGAATTCATACCCCAATGGATATATTTTTGAATTCCCAATGACTATTTCTTGAATCATACATTTGATGACCTCTGGCATGTCACTGCACACAAGACCAACTTTGAAAGCTCATAACTTGAGCTAGATAATACATCAAGATACCAAACTTGCAAGGAAGGATATTAGCACTATAGAGAACACTTCCATGAATCCCTTTTGACCAAAATTGACTTTATAGGTAGATATAATAAATTCACAAACAAACTGGTCTCTTCATACTTGAAAGATATTTAATGATGGTCTAGTTTCTCTTAAGCTATAATGGCACCTTTTCTCTCTCTAAATGATAATGAGAAACACTAGAACCTCGTAAATGCATATAGGTAACCCTCATAACATCCTCTATCAACTAAATGACTTGAAAACACTCTTTACACCTAGCCATATCAAAAAAATCTTCTTGAATCCTTGAATCATCTCACACATGCTCCCCTTATCACCATGCACACCTTGGTCTACTTAAAATTGAAAAATTGACCAATATATTGAACCATCATCCATACTAAGATATACCTTGTAGACCACCTTATAATTCCTTTTAGGACCTCAATAATACTTTCAAACATATTAACTACTTCAACCTATCTTCCTATTGTCTTATCATGTAGTCTTTTATGTAAACCTCAACCATGACCTAGATAATGCAAACCTCTAGATGTCTTAATTGTCTTTAAATTCTCTCTTTCTATAGTAATAATGATAAAAACACCTTCATGTCATGTATAACCTACCAAGACTCAATAATCATCCACCAATCTTTCTTATTCCACAAGTTGATAAACATACTAATCTTGCAACTTGCCTTCATAAGCTTAGCCCTCATGTGCTTCTAGAATCACCTTAAAGCTAACAATATTTTTCTAAAGGACTTGATATGATACCAATTATTGGAATTAATATGATTTAGGGGGAGGGGGTGGGGTTAAATCATTGCCTTAAAATAATACTTTATTTCCACTTAACATGATTAACCTTTCAAACCAATATATTGATCAAACAATGCATAAAGAAGCAATCACATAAACATGAAGAAAGATATAAACACATGAACATAAGATATATGTTGAAAACCCTCATGGTTAATAAAAACCACTAAAACATATCTTTTACTATTGTCCCATAAAACCATGAATCAAGATTTAGTGAGGCACCAACCCCTCAAGGAACACCAACCCCTCACTAGTCAAGCACCAACTCAACTAGTCCTTTAACAAGCTCCAACTTACAAGGAGGAACCAAACCCATAAATGACTCAACATCAATTAGAACACTTCAATAACAATTCTTAAACCATAAAATTCCAAGGAATCTCTCACTCCTTCTTGACAAAGCACCAACTCAACCAAGACCAACTTGACCACCTCAAGATATCTTGTTGCTCCACCAACAGATGGTGACTTCTTCTCCAGCTGTATATCTTCTCTATATAATTTGTACTCACTATCATACATTAGAAACACATCTATGATGTAGCTCTGATATTCTCACACTATAATTAACTCATTCATCTCTTCTCAACCTTTTATGCCTCTTAAAATAGTTTCTAGGCTTCTTTGCATAACATGCCCCTTATTAGGCTTATTAAGTCAATTAACCTTGACTATCATACTCAAAACTTCTATTATATATTCATGACTTATTTTTTACTCCCATATGATGGTTTAAATGACCTTTTTATGCTCCTAAAGGCGTTTTTTTTTTATTTTTTTCACTCTTATTCCTCTTGCTTACTCAAACATGCCTATTATGCCTTGTACTTATACCAATCAATATATCACTCACATTATTGGTCATCCAAGACATTAATCCATTAGTATCAAACCCAAAACATGTCTTAGGACAAGTTAAAAATAATAATCAATTAAAATAGCATCACTATTAGGTTGGCCAAAGTCACTTAGACCTCTTTCTTCTTTTATGCCTACTTAGAGACCTAATGCATTAGGTCTATCCTCTCCATAGAACAACTTGAACCAATTAACTTATATGTACCTAACCAAAATACTCAAATATTTCAAGCACTTATTTGGAAACCTCATATAACCTCCTCTATTCTCATTAAGTCACAAATCCTTTACTCACAACTTGAAAGTATTGTTAGGTCTTAAAGACCTCTTAGGCATAATTACCCACAAAACACTATCTTCAAATATGAAACTCAACCCACCTATATAAATACATTATATGCACAATACACACATTTATGGAAACTTCATGACATAAGGTTCATCATAAAACTCATTAGACTTCATCACTCAGGATCTAAAGACTCAGAAACACCTCTACAAAAGGCTTACTTTGATCTGCCAAAAAGCTCCAAAACACAATCAAGAACCTTTAACCACCATTACTATATAGGAACTTTAGAATACTAAAAATTAATGTATAATATTCCATGGAACCTATAAGACATCACCACATGCTTGGTACACTTACAAACTAGTCAAAATCACATAAGAACATCAAACTCACTAACACATAGAAAACTACCAAAGACCTTGAAAACATAGTCCTAATGAACATTATTTTAAAATATTATAATGACACTTACAAGACTTCTCATTCACATTAATAGTTCCTATGTTACCTCTAAACATCCTCTAATACATAGATCACAGTTCTTACATAGATAGATAAGTCATTTTGGCTTCCATATTTTAACTTCTTAAATTAGATTTAAACATTATATAAATCATGGATATTTATTTAAGATCCTAAATAACAGCATAATATTCATTGGATGATTTATATAACTTCAGATATCCTCCAACTCATCACTCTTAGTTACTTACTCAGAACTGCCATTTTGCCTTGTGGACCATTCATGATGATCTTGAATTCCAAAACCTGCTTAGACTTAATAAATAAGTCTTGATGCATTAATATTATCCTTAAAAATATTTATAACATCTCCAAATACAAATATATAGAGTTATAATGTCAAATATGGGATATATAGACCAATCTCTGAACCTTACACTTTCACTATCTCATCTTCACTAAACAAGTTATCTTGTGAACACCATTTTCAACACTTTCAATGATATTAAAAACATATAACCAATATATACAAGTTTTATAGGTATTAAAAAATAACCCCATGTAATTGGATCCATTCCTAATCCATGGAAACATATCCCTATTCTCATTATCACTTCTACCTAGTTTTTCTCACTATCTTCCTCACTAGGATTTTTAGTGATATGTCATGTTTCATGACCATTTTACCATATTTAAGGTCTATAAATTTATAAAAACCAACCATGAACATGAATTAAAAGTCACAATATTCAACATCCATCCATTTTTCAACTTTGACTTAGTCAACTCTACCTATTATACCAAATTTCTAAGAAATAAAGGTTTTCATGTAGCTTCCTCTCACTCTTCTATTAGACCAATGCCACAAAAAGGTACTTGAGAGAGACTTATAACTAATACAAAAATAAAACTATGTCAACTAATCCATTTTTATATATTTCCAATAACATCTTCCATATCGGGTCACTATGAGGGTTTTAGACTAGTTTCCATTCTTAACATTTGTTTATAAAAATCTTCCCCTAAAAACAACTCCTAATTCTTAGAAAACATTTTATTACCCTTTTCCATCTCTCCCCAAGAGCTTATCTTCCCATGAAATAATCACACATTCTAACAAGCATCAAAATTTCTTTCTCAAGTCTTCATCTCTTCATTCTACACATACAAGAGACCTTCAAACTCATTTTCATGTTTTTTCCTCCAACTCAAGACCTAAAACTTCATGATCACTCTTGAAAAAACCTCTCACACCTAAATCCATGCTTACATGATATCAAAATCCTCCAAACCTGATCATGATACCTCATTTTTCCACCTAGGGTCTTGAGATTAGGTTCATAAAAAGACCATTAAGGAAAAATATACCCCTTTGGATCACTCTGAGAGTCATGTGACTGACTCAAAACCTTTCTCACATGATTATAACACTACATTGTACAAATTTAAGCTCATACACATTTATATCACCACCATCATGCCTTTACAAGCCATATTCATGCTCAAGGACTAGTCCATCATATAGACATACTACGCACCATACCACTTTGAGATCTTCAAGACACCTTCTAAAGCTTACTACTCACCTCTAAACATTTTAGATAGAATCCACAACATCTACTATAAGTATCCTTTGAAAAATTCTCCTTGGAACATATAGGTCACTATCAAGACTAAACTAGCCTTCTTGACATCAATGATAGTACACAAACACATGACATCAATGACAACTTTCAATAGGTGAATCTATTAAGGGAGTCATTGGTTAGTATAATTATTTCTATCTTTCAATTCATATCTATGAAAAAGATATAAGAAATCAAATATTTTTTGAAAAAATAAAAATTGGGACCTATACATGCTTATGTTTAGTTCATTTATATCAATAAATTTCTACATAATATTAAGTATTTATTTTTATCAAGTCTTCATAACATATATGATTCAAAATTATACATGAATGAGTGTGGAACATGTAGGTTTCCATCCCCAGACCCAGTTATAGGTTAATTTATTATATCAAACATAAAAACCACATTTAGATATTAACACCCTATATGTCTAATAGTGTACCCCACTATTTTCCACTCACCTTATTATTTTCCAAGTGAGAAAATGCTTTCATTTTTGAGATCCATGTCACATAAAGGCCTTATATAACATGTAAAAAGATGAACAATATCACTAGATGAATATCATACATAAATTTTACATTTATTTTGATATCCCTTATTGATCATTACTCATTAATTTACACAGCATTACATATATTGATATTGCTCACTTACTAACACATTGATATCTTATCAGTTACCTATGTTATTAAATATACTAGTGTTACAAATTTTTCATGCTGATAAATTACATAGAATCATGCATTCTTTTCATTTTTGACTTTTTTCTTAGTTTATTGTGTGAATTCCACATTTATCTTGAGGAAATTTGAACATTTTATTGTGTGTGGCTTTAAGCCTTCATTCTATGTTTTTATGCATGTGTGTACATTTTAGTATGTCCTTGTGTGTGTTTCTATGTATGTTAGGACATTTGAACATGTCCTTATGTTTGTATATAAGCCTTCATTATATATATATATATATATATATATATATATATATATATATGCATTTAAGTGGAATTTTAATATGTCCCTTGTATGTGTCCCATTGGCCTTATATTACATGTTTTGTGTGCTTTGCATATACTTTTTATTTATATGCATCATAGCCATGACACTTTCTTTCTTGTTTACTTACATTTTTCATTCCATGATAATTATTATTCATCCTCCCAATTTTTGATGCAATGATGGATATCATGCATCTTTCCCAAATTAGTTATATTCATCTTGCAAAACTTAGTTTTGATCGCTTATTTTCATACCTAATTGTAAACATTTATCTTGTCATGCTCACTATGTATGTGTGTCTATACATTCATCTCACGATACTATTATTTTCATTTTATCTATATGATGATGTCATGATTTTACATGTTATCATAACTACTCATATTTTACATAACATATATCATAAAAAAAATTATTTTGATTTAAGTTATTATTCAGGCTCAAAAAATCATCTCAAAAGAGAGGGCATACCCAGTGTTTTGTATTAGAGACTAAGCACACTAATTAAAATTAATAGATAGACACAAACATAAATTTAGAGTTATCATAAATACAATCACATAGCACACCTAGAAATCACTTAGAAATTTAGTTTGGATAGGAGTGTTATAAATGGACAAAAGTGCTCCCCATTATTGTCTAAATAGGGCACTATTGTCTTAAAACTTTGAAAATAATAATTTCCAAAATATATCATAATCTCATGTAGTTTATAACTTTTTTGAAAGGGTTAATAGTTTTAATTTCTTAAAAATAATCAAATATTGTCTTAAATTTGCTCAATTTGAGGGCAATGTGTGTGTCATGTGTTGTAGGTTAACTCATAGGTTATCACCCAAAATATCAATTATTATTACTCACTCTCAAAATCCATATATACCATATATCAAATTGGGGAAATATGAATTCTTCCTTTCTCTATTTTGAATGATTTTCATAGATGGAATCGAAATCCATGTCATTCTCCAAGATATATACACCAAACCTAGATTATAATAAAAAATTTCACCTATGTTTTCCTAATTTTTCATCATAATTGATCCTTATTCCATCTTCAATGGCTGGTTTATCAATTCTTACACCATAATACTTTATTATAATTGATGCAAGGATTCCAAACTACTTCATGTTAGGTGTGGAGCCTAATTGTCTTCCAGGATTAGAGGTTAAAAATCTAATGTTATTTTAGCTAGGTTTTGGATCCCACTCTTTGTATCCATGATGGAATAGGGGGTTATAATGTGGGAAACCCCCCTTATGGTGTTTGGGAGGTATTAACCCATTTATGGTTGGTTTTGGGGCCATGATCCCTGATGAGGGTTCAGGGGTAGCACCCCTAAAGCAAAAATTTTATTAAAATTGCCTTGTAAAATTATAATTTCATAGTCAATCTGGGCCATTGATTAAATTTTATAGATCTAATGGTAGAGGTTATGGTTAGGTTTTTTTTTCCCCTAAAATTTATTTTTACATGGTTTAGATGAAATATGAAACATATCTCACATAGAGAGGAGGTAGAAAGAGGTAGAGAGGTGTAATAGGGTTTATTGCATGATTTGTTTCTCCCTTGTATTGCTGAAAATAATATACTGGACAAGTTTTGTGGATGTTTCCCATCTTGGATGAACCACATTAATCTGGTGTCTCCTATTATATGCATGTTTATGATTATTTTCTATATGTTTGATTGATTTGTTTCATAGTTTCTCTTGTATGCGATTTGGGGATAAATCTGTGTTTTATTTTATCCTAACACTTCACTACTTTAGGCATGAAATGATGGAGTCAAACACACCTTGATTTATTAATCACATTAATATATAAATAATTATTGGGGCATGCACATTCCAATCCAATCCCTTCAATGTAAAAAAATGTAAGGGTCCTACCCTTTACAGTCACTAGTTTTTGTACTAGTTTTTTACACTAGGAAAACACAATGGCTTACATATCCAATCAGGTTTACTAATTACTTGCTATTTTCTCTATAATTTTATTTTATTTAATTCTTTATATTGATCTTAAGTAAAGACTGATTTTACACATGTTTAATTATAGGTTTAAATGAAGCACAATTCAACATTGTGGCTTACATTTAAGATTACACTTCACAGGTAAGTTTAGGTACACACTTTTCCTTTCACTCTAGTAATTTAAATTTTATTTCATTAATATAATAAAATTAAGGAAATTTAGACACATAAATTAAAATTTAATGTAAAATAAATCACTTATGACCACTCTATTGACACACTTATCTCATGACCTATTCTAGGGCATTTTGTCCACTTTCCTTCACTTTATGCAAGATGTCTCATTCCTTCAAGATACCTAAATTAGTCCATAGTGTCCCTAATCATAAACCTAATCTCAAATATATATTTAACCATGCCCTAAACTTATTAAATCCTACCCTTAGGATAATAGCGCCCTATTTGGATAAGAGTCCACCCTGCTATTGTATGTTCCCACTAGTAGTGTCCTACCACTAATTAATGCATATTTTAAGAAATTTAAATGTTTTACAAAGTTAATAATATAATTTTAATAATAAAAATATAAAATAATTCCAAAAATACCACTATAAATGTACATTTCAAACTATTCTACATGTAGAAGGCTTCCACACTAAAAAACACTAGAATTCAAATTACACATTGAAATAAAATTCTCTATTTCTCCCAATTATGATTACATACACCCCTAATATCCCTGAGATAAATTATGAATACACTTATCAGTTCATAATTAATATTTGAATCACTTTATCACATCAATATTACACCAACATCTAGTTTTTTGACCAATTTCAGACACATCACTATAACATGGGAGAACTACAGGGAGTTTGATCTCTCTTCAGAGTATTGATATGTAGGTAATTACAACATATGCGATGTTAAGGTTAATAAAAAAATTTAAATGTTGAATCCATTTTAATCCATGATTGAATTTTTGTTCTTATCTATTGAGGTAGGGTTTCAAGTGAAAATAAAATTACACAATGGTCCCCTAAAGTGAATCCAAAGATCATGTATAGTTTGTAGAATAAATGGATGAAGGAACACAAAACCTATAAATATTATATCCTATGCACCTACTATTTTATATTTTCAATAATATTTTATAAAAACCATTCCATCTCATTTTTTTAATCTACACACAACCGACATAGTCTACCAACCAGTATTAAATCTAGGAATACCCATATCTCAATTTTCTAGCTAAGTTCATATTTATCTTTTTGTACTTTACATATTTAATGTATTTACAAATTTAAGAAGTTTTAAATTATTTTTTAACATTTATTACATATTTTATTAGTTTTATTTTTCACATTAGTTTATAATACTAGGTATTTTATTTCCATAGATTGCCAAAATTTGATAAAACAAGCATCATGAACATTTTGTAGAAGTTTGAAAGGTGAGTGATGATACCCACTTAAACTTGGTATAGTAGATTATTAGTGATCAGGTAATGTTTTATATTTTTTTAATAATATTATTATAATTTTAACAAAGGATTTGGTATAATAAAATGAATGTAGGAAATCAAAGCTCAAGTGTGTAAATGATGTAGTGAAACCGAGGTAATATTTGGGTTATTGGAAGAGTATGAACAAGTATTAGATGTAGCCACAATTAAAGCTAGGTAACTTGCATGGTATATTATTAATTATAAAAAAATCCATGATGTATGGAAGGTTATCATACTATATTTAACCTAATCAGATAATTCAAATGTGATCATGAGATCTAGAAATTAACAATCAAGATGGAAAATACTCTATAGGAATCACTAACATTGAGAGATAATATCATGATCAAAATGTAGATATGGGAGATAAAAATGTTACAAAACATATTTTTAGAAGTTAAAATGTAATTTTAATGAAAATATGATGTCATTAATAATATAAAATAATGTGACACATAGGTCAATCATTATATCCATAAGTGATTTTGATGTTCAATGCATCATGCAAAGTCAAGATCATCTTCACACTTTTTTAACAACTCCAAGGATGTATTTATAAATTGGATTAATTGGAAGAATTATTTGAAAAATCTTGAAACTTTAATCCAATACATCATTGAATAACCAAAATACATCCCACCTCTAGAGATCATCAAGCTTCTCCATGTGAATAAGTCTCCTTAGTCTGATAGCCTCAACATCATCTCTCAGTGCACCCTATATTGTAACAATAGTCTAGAATAGTAATTAATTTTACATCATCATCAACAAACTCATTAGTATATATGTATTATTATAATTCCACTCTTTCTACACCCACATATGAAATTCCACATCCACTATAGCAAGGTATTACATTTTTCATAGTTTTGATCATTTTTGGATACAACAAATTTTGTATGCAAGAAATACTTTTGAGAGGAGAAAATAAGGTTTAAAACCTATAAAGGGTTTCATCAAAGTTATGCTAGCATATTAAAAATAAATAAAGTGTAGTATTTTTATATGATTCTTATTTAAAATCCTAAAAGGTTAAGAAGTGAAAACCAATAAACAACACTTTGATCAAAACTGTAACTAATGCTTCTTGAATATCTAATTAATATATCTTAAAACAAATCCAATAACATTTATAAGTTTATCCAACCAATTTAAGTCCTAAAAAAACTTTTTCTTGGAATGATACAATGATTTGAGTATGGTAAAATGTTGTTAGGAAGATGTGAAGTATAATTCACACACAATTTTGAAAATTTGAATGTGTGACAAGTTTACACCATGGCATATTTTGTATAAAATATAGTTTCATGTAAGTCAATAAAACACATTTAAGTTTGTGTGGGAACCTCAAATACTTTATAAGAGGAAATTAAATGTCACAAAGATGAAAATTTATGGTCTATTTACACTCTATATATTCCCTGCATTTGTAAAAGAAACTATTATAATTTTTTTGGAAATATTTTAAAACTTTGTATTGCTTTTTAAAAATTATACTAAAATATATATACAAATGTAAATTATGTTGAGTATATATTTATTTGAGAATGAATTTATTCTCATATAATGTTTTAATTTTCTTTATAAAATGAATAAGAATGATAATGTGTGTAAATGTGTTTGTAATGAATTATAAGAATAAAGTTTTGTGTATGATATCACACTCAGTTTAGATTTTATTTTTATATAATTCATGTATTAATTCAATGTCTCATCATAATGTTTATATATTAAAACATATATCATTTCCTAATGAGAGATAAATAATACCTCCACTTATTTTACCCTTGGTGCAAACTATGGTGCATGTGAATTTGGAATATGATAACTCTATGTTAGTATTATAAAATGTTAAAAGCCATGATTATTGAAGTTCATATATAATATCAAAATGTATGAACCCCTTTATTTGAACATTAAAAATGTCATTTTCATAGTGTTTCTTGATTATTTGATTAAGTTTAAGAATTAACTTACCATTTTGATCCCATGAGTCATACAAAATCAAAAATACAAATCAAAACAAAAATTCATATAAAAAATAATGCAATAAATTTCATAAGGGTCCATTTTTAATTGAATTTAAGGTAATATAAGAGCATAATTTACATATTCTAATGAAACCATAACTTTCAAAATTCTTAATAGCTTAAGGTAATATGAGATCATTTCTATTTTTACAATCATATGCTTAATCTTACTAAATTAATCATTTTTACCAATACACATGTGTAAATTAGAAATTTAATACTTTCACAGGACTGAATGTGGGAAAAAAACAACCCCACTAGATTAAAAATATAATGAATACAACATATGACCCTAATAATAATAAAAAACAATATACCATAACACATTTCAATGAAGGTTATATAAATAATACAACTGCTTCTAATCAAAAAAAGTGTGTTCAAAATGTACTATGAATACAACTACATAAATTGAGCACCAAAATATCATTATAGAGAGTGTGAGTATCATTTATGATCTTTTATTGCAATCACAAATCCTTATATTTCCCATGGACATCTCCAAAATGGGATTGGTTTCACCTTTCAATGAGGGTGATAGATAAGAGAGGAAAAATAATAATCGAATCATATAACCATGTTCTAAGAAATTACTAATCACCATCATAAATGTATTCAAGTCAATTATTATAGATAATATAATAAAATAAATCATCAAAATATATAGATAATCCATGACATACATATTGAAATTGATAGTGAAATGAACATGGCAAGTGATTTATATAATAATTTCTTTAGACAATGAATTAAGAGTTGGAAACCATAAAACACAAGACACTCAACCCATAATTCAAGGGTTTGTTGAGAAAATATTAAAAATTATAACTCTTTTTGTTCATCATGCACAAAAATCTCATCTCTAGTTTAAAAATCAAATTTTATGCATTACACTTTATACACACTCAACATACCAATGTATATCAATAAATAATTTTTGTAAATTTTTAATCATAACAAGAAAACTATAATATATTTATAACTAAAGGTCAAGTCATGTAGATTCAAGGATTTTATTTAGGTACCTCACATAGATTCCCATATCAAACCCATTGTTATCATACACTGATGTCAAAACCATGGAACTAATATGAGAATGTTGGGGAAGCCAATGGGAACCATATTCTTGTTGGAAAAACTAGTGATCAAGTGGTATATAAATACCATTTATACATTAAAATACATCAATAAATAATAATATATTTTATTATTTACATTACATTATTTAATCTACACATTAATAAATAATAACATATATGTTATTAAAACTTGCCTTTGGGTGGGAGTTTGAACCCATTGGTTATAATGGCTCACTCCACTTTTAAATGATTTTACATGGTAAAATCATTAACCTAAACATACCCAACACATTAAAATTCAAGCATTACAATTTATTTTAATAAAGTGTTTGAGAAGAAGCGACAAGTAGAGGGATTAATGTATGCCCGGTTAAAATTAGTTTCTCAAATCAATGAATAATATTTTGTGGGTTTTTTTAGCTCCATATGAGGTTTTACTACATAACTTTATGTTATGGTTGTGTGATTTTTTCCATCCATTCTTCATATCTAGATCTATATCTATGCATATATTTATTTTAACATGGTTTAATATCATGTTTGATAGTATTGATTATTTTTAAGACCTATTGTTTGATTTTTTTGGCTTATGGAGACCTCTATTCAAGCATTTATTCATATAAATTGAGCCTTGTGTGGCCTTTTTACAACATAGTATGAAGAGAAAAAATATTTACAATCTTGATGGAGCATATGTAATTTTGAATCTTTATAATTTTATCAAACAAACACTTCAACCTTCAATCCAAAAAATGGGACAAATCAAATCAGAGTTCAAATCTCCTATGTGGTTTCATAGTACAACTAAAATCAATTATGAAAGTATTAGTAAAACCTCCATTAAATTGGTAACCTTTTTCAGTGTCCTATAATATATATATTTCAAAATACAAACCAAAAAAACACTTGGAAATCAAAAAAACCTTCGAAATCCTCTATGAATGCATGTATGACATGGTACGTCCTAAGAAGATGAAAAAAATAGTATAAATTTGTTTCAATGATTTTGCTACCTAAAATTAACCTTTTTGTGGATATTTTATTTTTGGCTTTTAAAACCCTCCCTATCAACCCTATGGATAACTAATTCAATTTATATAAAACATTTCTCCACTTGGGGATGATGGTACAACTTGTGTGGGTTGCAAACAAAAAAATAGTTGTTTATATAAAATTTTGATATTGCCTATTGTATGTTCATTGAAAGGATATTGGAGGGTTGTATTGAAGTTTTCAGGGCATGTGTTTGACTCCTACACACCACCATCAGTGCCCCTACATTCCTACTATGCAATGGATATTCTATAGCACTTCAATGGTTAGTATAAAGTTTTTAATTTTTTTTTAATAAATAAATTAGGATTTACATGCAACCAAAAGTGGTGAGCCACTTTCCAATTAATTATTTATACCTAATAGTAAAAAATAATGCATTATATTTTTACATGCACATGAATTATTATTTTTTATTCAATAAAATTGGATTAAATAAACTTTAAATACAATATCATGCATTAAAAAAATCATAAAGCATTTTAGGTGAGTTGGTTAGTGTAATATTGAAGAAAACATGTAAAAAACAACTTTGAGGTTCAAACACACTAACACCAATATTTTTGGTTAAACTTATTATTGGTCAATTTTTTTTAAACGCTATAAATGATTAGTAAGTTTATTTTTTATCTATTTATCCTTGTAAAATCCCACTTTTGACACTAGCAACACTTCTTGTAACTTTTGTCTAGTCACTCTTTTTTATGAAGGTGGACATGTGACCAATCTATCTATAGGTTTTTTCACATTATAGAAACAATTTAATGGTATATTTTATTATTTAAAAAAAATTGTATGGTTTTTAAAACTAATTTATTAAAAATATTTTTTACATTGCTTTATTTGTGAAACTTATGAAATTTGTTATAGTTGTGATTTTTTGAATTATTTTACAAATATGTAAGTGATTATTTTTGTTTAAACACAATAATATATGTTTTATTAAAAAAATAAAGTATGATATCACATTAAAAAGTTCATTTTTTAAAACTTTTTAAGTGTTTAATATAAAACATAAACTAGTAAGTGTTGAACTTTGAAGGGAAATTATAGCTTCTCCCAATTTTTTGTTATATAAGTCACAAACATTGAATGGGTCAAATTATAAAATTTATAAAATCCATATTAAATCCTAATTTATGGATCAAAAACTTTGTAATATTTTTGTTAGGACTAAAAAACCCTGTTAAGGAGACATGTCATGACTGAACTTACCAATGTGTTTTAATAGAAATTACAAGAAGCCATGCCAATCATTTTAAAGAGTGTAAAGGATGAATTCCTACACCATATCATAAATCAATAATTTTCCAATGATTCCTAAAAAATCCTTGAATCTATGAATTAGGGCACTTTTCTCTTTAGAATCATTAAATTTATACTTGAACTACTCAGTACTCCCAAGAAAGGTGATGAAAAAGTAGTTAATTCTATTACAAAAATTAAAAAAAATTAAATAATTAGATGGTTTAATTTTTAATATTATTCAAGATCATTTTTTTATTTTATTATTTAGTTGAAAATTCATAAAAAATTTCATAATTTCATTTATATTCTTAATTATAAAAACCAAATAGAATAAGACATTCATGACCTCACTACACTATCTTCTCTTATTACTCAATAAGAACAAGTGATGTCAAATTTTTATTCTAAATATAATTCCACTCAAGAACTTATCTCACTTAATAATGTTCTTGAAATCATTGGAAACCATAAAATTAAACCTAAACCTTCCAATGGTAAAAATGGAAACAAGAAATATGGTAATAATAATAATAAAGTTAAATTTAATAGAAACTAAAATCTATGTGGTAAATTTCAACATAAAAGAGAAGAATACTAAAAAGAAGAACATATCTAATAATAAAACCTCTAAAAATAGAAAATATAAGAAAGGTTATAATATGAATAAATATAAAATTCAAAAATAAAATCAAAACAACTATCAAGAACAAAATTCTAACACTATTCCACAATATATTGCCTTATTTACTTCTAATGAAAATGAATGGATTTTAGGTAATGGTGTATCAAATCACATCACATGTTTAACAAATATTTTATCTAACACTAAAAATGTATCTAAAATTATTTATTTAGGTGATACTTCATTTATATAATCCAATAATCAAGGAAAATTTAAATTTGAAAATGTAATCATAAATGATGATTTCTATGTTCCTAAACTTAATAAAATTTTATTATATTATTATTAGCTTACAAATAATAATTTAATAGTAAATATTATTGATTATAAATGGTATATTAATAATCAATTTGGTTATCTAATTTCTAAAGGAATACAATAAAATGGTTTGTATATGTTTTCTACTACATTTGCAAGATGCCTTTCTTTGCAAAGTAGAAATGAATCTCAATTATGTCATGAAATATTACATCATCTTAATTTTATATGTTTCTATTATATGTATTGTAATCATATTGTGGTTTTTATTTGTTCTATTTATTTTCTTCATGAAACTTGTGAGGGTTGCTTGTGCGGTAAGCAACACACTAAATCCTTTCAAAAATATTATGATGATAACTCCTCTCATCCCATAAAGCTTATTCATAGTGATGTTAGAGGACCTCTAGAACTTAATTATCTTAATGGTTTTTTATATGCTATTAATTTCATTTATTATTAATCTATGATGATTTGGTCTTATTATATTAAAAACAAATATGAAATGTTATCTAAATTTAAAGAATGTAAAGCTTTAGTTAAAAGTTATTCTAACTTTTCTATTAAAATATTAATAACTAATAATGGTGGTGAATACAATAGTAAATAATTTGATTCATTTTTAATTAATTATGGTATATAAATAGAGTTAATAACTCCATATTCCTGACATCAAAATGGAATTATTGAAATGAAAAACCAAACCATCCTCGAAATGGTTAAAATAATGTTGCATTCTAAAAATTCTCCTAAATTCTTGTGTGCCTAATCCATTAATATAATTGTGCACATTATAAATAGATTCCATATTAAAAAAAATCATCTTTATAAACCCTTATATAAGTGGTCTAATAAGAAACAAAGTGTTTATCATCTTAGTGTATTTGGTAGTCATGCCTCCATATCTTTTCCTAAAGAAAAAGGAAAGAGACTTGATCCTACCTCCTACTCATGCATTTTCATAGGTTATGGAGGTAAAAATAAAGTATTAAGATTTATGATCCATATCAATTAAAAATAAATGAGAATAGGATTGTCCAAATCCTTGAGAAATATTTTTTTGAGCCTTCTGTTGAGCCCCCTCAAAGTGATTCTTTTGATGAACCTGACTCTTCTATTAATCCTTATGAAGAAAATATTAAATTATTTATACCCTTGGGATTAGAAAGGGTCAACCTATGTCCAATGAAAACCTAAGCCTATCCTTGGTCACCTTGTTATGTTTTTTAAGTGTCTTGATAGCCAAAGAGGATTCCAGTTGTCTTTAGGAAGTGAAACAACATGTTCAAGTAATGAGTCATGTCAAAATTGTCATGATGGCCCCCATCTCATATTGTTTGATGATTGTGTCAAGGCATTATTTTTTCTAATTATTTATAGGAGTATGTTAAAATACTTAAGGTGTTATTTGTGATCTAATTAGACTCATGGAAGGTGATCTAACACACTATAGTCCATAGCCAGTCATGTGCTCAATCGAACATGCCAAGAACCTATATAAATGGGGGTAGAATTTAGTATATTAGGGTCTAATTTAAAAAATTATGATGACTCTTGTGTAATCCTTAACATACTTTAATGTTCTTTAGTGGATGTTAACCTATTTATTCTCCTCAAATGATGTTTCATTTGAATTTATGCATTTTTTCCTTATAAAGGGGTGTCTAAACCATGAATATTGTAATTTTATGACCTATAAGACCTCATTTAGACATTATAAAGAGTAAAAATCCTCTAAAAGGGGCCTTAGTGTTATCATAATACCTTTTTATGGCAGTTTTATATGCAAAAGGGAGCTCTTTTAGGGGTCAAACACTTCCCATCCACCACAAATGGGCCCACACATGTGAAAAAATGACTTTTAACCTTCCCTACATTTATACTTCTTGTTTTGAAAGCATTTTTTACTCCTCATTTCCATCCTCTTTACAAAAAATAGACTTTAAAGATCTCAGACCTAAGAAAATGTAGGAAAATGATGTTTTGTAGGTGTTTTTAGACTTGTACAAACTTATATAATATGGTCAAGGTCAAAAGAAGGTCCAATAGTTCATGTGGAATATCTTTAATCCTACCTCAAAGAAGGACTCATAATTCACATGTGTAGATAAAGGTATAAATGGTAGAAATATTTTTATTAAGCCCTTGGCAAACTCATAAGGGCCAATTTGAGATGAATGGTATTATCCATATAGGGGGAGTTAGAGTCCAATATCTTAGCCAAAGATGAGGTCCATAGTGGGCTTGAAATTAGTGGCATTGGTTTACAAATTAGAGTCCTGAGATTTATGAACAACCACTAATAGCTATATGTTGTCTTGATCACTTTACAGACTGCATAAGCTCATATACAAGTAGATTAATGAAAATTTTGAGCTTGTTGTGACAACTTGAGCATAAATAAGGTATATAAATGTATTTTGAATTTTTTAGACCCATTTGAGCATTTTCTTAGAGTACTTTCAAGGAAAAATCAACACACAATCTCTCTTGGTTGGTGATTGTAGGTCATATGCAAGAGTCCCTATATTTTCATTAAGAAGCAAAGCATAAAATGATTACTGCAAGTTTCCATGTATTTCTATAGGTTATTGACATGCCTCACCCAGACACCATTTGGTTAGAACATATACCCTTCAATGTATTCAATGATTACCATGTGAAATAAGGAAATAAGGTTTTAAACATGATCTAATTATTCTCATGATAGTCCACCTTCAATATAAGAATATGTGAATGGTGTCTTATTTAAGTTTTATAGGTGTTAGAGGCATGTGGAGAATCCCCTCTCTCAGAAGGACAAGCCTCATCATATATCTTAAGGACAAAAACCATGAACTAGCTCTAGATGCATTCATAATACCTTTGGCAGGGTTTATGGATTATTAACATTATTTAAGGTTTTTGTGGACTCCTAGGTTTCAATTTCTCCCTCAAGATGCCTGATTCATCAGCTCCAAATGTACTGCCTTTATTGAGTATATAGATAAGGATGTTTAGGGTATTAATAGATGGTCTTTAATGGAGAGTGATAATCCACATGAGGTCTCCCAAAATATATCCATTATTTAGTGAACTTATGAAGATATTTCCACCTCACAATAGGCTTTGATCTTTAGACTCACAACTCTAAAAGGATTGTGTGATGCACCTACATGTCTAAGTCCTCTTACACAAGCCTAGGGATAGGATTGAGGCCAAAATACTATGTAATACCATGAAACGTCATTGCATATGTGAATAATAAAATTGGTCAAAGTTTAGACACATGGAATAGGCTAATGAAAAATCTTAAAAGGTCAAGTTTAGGCCTAACCTTCAAGGATATCCCCCCAAATCACCACCTACAGCTAAACATAGGAAAATGCAAGAAAAAGAAACATATTTATGATGATGACTATATTAAAAGGTTATTGATGTTTAGGGAAGGTTAGTTGGTCTTTTAGTATGGTATATAAAACCTCCTCTTTCTCATGGACTTATAGAAGAACTCCATTGGTAGTCAAAGGCTCCTAATCACCACCTATAGGACTATAAGTAGGTTATATCCAACCTTGGAAGTGAAATTACATATACACATTGAGGAGAGATATCAAGCTAAGGAGAATAATATAGTGGTTATTTTTTTTAAAGGCAAAGGAAACATGAAGGGATAGTTAAATAATTTAACTCAAGACTCCCTAAATATACATACATAGTTAGCTTAGGACATATAAGTCTACCCCACAAGATGGGATATCTATGTTGGTTTGAATGAGGTAGGTAATAGACCCTATGAGAGGGGTACTATAGTGTTGTTATTATATCTAGACAAACTTAAAATTTCTTCAAGATAGAGTCAGGTTAAAGGAGTTTCTAATGCCTGACTGAGGGTTCATAACACATAGGCTTGTGTGTGTGGGTGACTTGGAAAGCATGTTGTTATAGGAAGAAAGGGAATAAAACCTAAATAAGTGTTGGAAAATATTGATAGTATATTCAATGTTTTAATAAAAATCTTTTAATATTAATGAAGGAAACAAGACCACTCAAGCCTTTGTCATCAACTAGTTTGATTACTGAGACTGGGCCTAAGCTGGTCATGATAAACTTAGGAGAGAAGAATGATAGAGATAAGAATATGAGCAACTCATAACAGGTGAAAAAAAGTTGAAATTAGATATAAAATTTTCTAATATTAAATTTAAGTCATAAATGAACCTACAAGTGGTCTAAGGTCTTGAGGCTCAGTTTAAGCCTATAAGGCCTAAAACCCTTCTTAAGTGCTCAAAATCCCAAATTCATCCTAGTGACATATTTGAACCCCCAGATAGAAATAAGGCCATGAAAATATATATGATGATAGTATAGGTCATGATAAATGTGTTTTAGGTATAAAAATGTAGAATAATTAGAAATTTAGCCTACCTCCCTCAAGCTCCATCACCTTAATCTACCATTTTGAACTACTAGTTCAAATGCTCACATCTTATATGGAAAGATGAATGGGGCCAAGTGATCTTAAGGGAAGTTGGGGAGCCTTATTTAATTATTATATAGGGTAAATAAAGTTTCCTTTAGGTGGGAATATCTATGAATGATCCTTAACATTGTTAGCATACCCATAATGCATAGTGAAGACTCAAAGGCTGCCAACTTCTACTCATAGCTCACCATACAATATTCATGGTAAAAATATATATTATGGATATTTTATGGGGTATATGTGATCAAAATTCATTTCATTAAGTTTAAAATCTAAAGATTGTACACCATGAACCATCATTAAGATAATAGATCACTAAAACCCTTCTAAGACCTTGGTAAGAACTTGATGGAGGAAAACTAGAGGAAAATTCATCTAAATTCCATATTTTGGATTAATAAAAACCTTTAAAACATTTTAAACTCTAAGAAGGTCCTAGTTATTCCACTAGATTATATGAACACATGTACAGATCTACCAAGTACCCTATTTTTGAAAGGTTTCATGGTAAGTTCAAGGTGAAATGCTAGATGGATAATTGAAGATCATTTTGGAGGGAGATTTGAATTTTTTTTTACCTTATAAAACCATAAAATAAAATAAATTCCCCCTATAAGTTATTTTTTAGGCCTAGACCATAAAGGCAGGCTAGAGGTGCCAATAAAAGATGACCTAATCACCTAAATGAGTAAGAATTATAGGTATAAACTATCTAAAATGAATAATTCGTGGTATAATATGATTTTTTATTCTTAAAACATGATTAATAACCCATTATAAATGTTATATGTAAGTCTCATGGCCATCCAAGTAACTAGCACTGAGTGATTAGGCCTAGTTACTTAGTAGGCCTATTTGGTCAATCAAGGAAGATGTCTCTTGGCATATAGGGATATTTTGGAACAAAATATTTCACCCTATATGAGGTTTTTAAATCCTAATATAATATTTTTGAAACATTTTAATACCTCTAGGCCTTTGGTTTTCCCATAGTAGAGGTAGACCTCTAGATTTTAGGGCTAGATCCCTAGATTGACCTTTAAGAGTTTATCACCTATACTAAATAATTACTTGTGTGAAAATGGGTAGAAATATGAATGAAATTAAAATATTCTAATGGTATTATACACCATAATTTTCTCCACTATTATATCATACTCTTTCAATAAGAGAAATGACCTAAAACACTAGTTTCAAAGTCCTAGAATACTCTAACATGAGTATTTCAATATAGAGGTGATATGCATGAGAATACTCAAGATAAGAGGACCAGAGGTTATATTTAAAAATATAATGTAAATTTAACACTTTAATGGATACAAAAAAACTAATTACACTCTATATAACCTGTTAGAATGAAAACTTCTTGTACTAAACATGAAAGAATAAAGAGAAGCAAGGATAGAAGTTTTTCACTAGACCTCACCATACATCACTTTGCACACTTATAAAATATGTTTGTGAACTAAAAAATAGACATAATTTATTATTAAAAGGTAAATTACAACACCAAAACATCATGAATTCACCATACATGGTGTGGAATTAGTATACAAGAGCCAAAATGGCTAGTACTTATAGAATGTGAGAGAGGAGAGAGAGAGGTGGAGCTCAAGGGTCACAATGCCACTTGTCAAGGCATGAGAATAATTTATTTTTTAGATTAGTAGAGTTTTAAATATACCATGGAAGGTTTCTTTGGACAAATTTACCTCCAAATCATTAAAACTCCTCAAAACTAGCATAGGACCCTTCAACCACCTTCTTTGAAACTATCTTCATCATTGGCTTCTCTTGAGCACTCAACAATAGAATATGGAGATATAAAACATTTAAAATATTATGGGAGTTTATTTAAAATATATAACATGAATTTTATGTGTCCTTAATCGTTGATATTCTTTTGGATAAGTGTTCTCACTGACTACAGTCACCATCACCCTTCTTTCACTCATTCCTCACACATGTCATTTAAGTGACCTTAAATTTTATAAAAAAATCCATGTAGTATGTGATGACGCCTTTAAAGAGTAATTATATCCTTAAATACATTAGGTAGACATTAAAAATCCTCCCAATTGGAGTTATCACCTTATCACTTCGTGATCATCTTCCATTTACTATGTTAGTTTGGATTGCCTAAAGTCAAGGGGATAGCATAGGTACATGTGTTATTTTATAAAGAAATAAATGAGAATGAGGAGTTATATTATGTACCATTTTATCTCCAAAAATTATTATCATCTTTCAAATCTCCATTGAACCTATAAAACATCCAAATTTGTTAAGAAAATTAGTTTTTTACCCTATCCATACAAATAGGGTATAATCCAATCTCATGGGAATGATCCCGAGGGAGTTATACATAATCCCAAAACACTTTATTGGCCAAAATATCACATTTGGATGTATTTCCTTCCTTATCTTTCCCATTAGGTCAAGATCAAGGGTTTTTGAGGGTTTTAGTTGGTTTTGACCCTTAGTATTTTTCCATAAAATTTAGGCATTAAATATATGAAAAATATCATAATAAAAATTTTTAGTACCTTAATAAACATTTCCTAAATCCTTATGTCTCCATGCTAAGTTTATGTATAGATATGAGCTTCTGAAGATGCCTTCTCTCGAGCTTTTCCCTACATTCTATGCACCTTGAGTTATTTTTAAGACAATAAATGATCCATTTGTGATCTCCCCTATATAAAAATAGTTATAAAAAATATAATACTCTCTAATTAAGTTTATAAAATTCATTTTAATTCTCACTTTATGTTAGAAGTGAGACTACACCCACTTAGGGCTTTAGGCCTAGTCAATGCCCAGTAGGCCTAGTCTATATATCTATGGGTTTAGGCTACTATGTTAGACTCCTTAGTATTATGAGGCCTCAATAATGTTTTTTTATTATTTAAAACACTTCTTAAATCATTTTAAAATGTTTCAATAGTCTCTAAATAATCTCTTTATCATTTACTAAGCCTGTAGGGTGTATCTCTCTAAGAGTGACCTTTGTTTGAGAGAGAACAAAGGGTACTTCCCCTATCTTATATGTAAAATAAATGATATGATAGTATATTTTAAGTAATTTTTGCCTTATATAAAAAAATTAGAGTTAGATCACACTCCTATCATCCCCAAACATCATGAAACCTAAGGCAGACTTCTGTAACACTAACTATGTGCAAGGTTGGTGTATGGACTATAGATTGTATGCTGGAACCCTCCATGTTATAATTAAATATATTTAACATCTTATGTAGTGTATATCACTACTTTTATGATCCTTTAAAACATTTTTAAGACCTTATAATACTACCAACTCCTTAAATTTCTCTAATCTTAGGCCTAGCTAGCAGACTGTGTATTATGGCAAACTTAGAAAAAGGCATGCCTATAGGTGAAAATTTCATGTTAGACCTTATGTCTCATGATTTAATACCTCCATTGATTCATCAATTTCATTTAATAGTCACTAATACTTATTCACATCATGTATATGCTAGGCTAACATCTAGATTGGTATGCTCCAATACATTATCATACTACAGTCAAATTGTAGGTGATCATTTTGAGGACAAAATGACACTTATACAGTATTTTTTACCTCTTGAAAATTATGTTTCAATGCCATTCAATTTTTATTTGGAAAATTTTCCATATCTCATCATGTGGGGTAACTTACTTTTAGGGTTTGCGTATATTTTTGATGCCAACATAATATGTTGCAAAACCTTGACTATAGACACCTTATTTGAGAAACTTGGGGTCCTCCTATAGGTGATGATCTACATCAAGAATAGAATATCAAATTTATTAATTTATCTTTGAGTTAAAATATCATCTTTGACTCACACAAGGTCACTTTTCTTGAAAACATGCCATTACCTATCATTCTTAACTTATAAGATCACTTGAACTTCAAAGTGTTGTAGATAACACTGAGAGACTATAGTGAAAGATTGCATGAGTTATAAACCCTATATTATCATAATAATTTGGAAAAATAACCACTTATCATGTCAAATTATTTCCATTATGATAAGGCTCCATTATGGAAGCATTTAGACCTATTAAGACCTCATGTATTTCACTACAGAAGGATTGAAAGAAAGGTGAAAAACCTCTTTTAGAGACTTTAAGGTAACTTGTCCCTTAAGTCACTTCATCAATGTAAGATCATGGTTTCAAGACTATTTACCAATCTATGGGATCCATCATTATTATTATTACCTTTTTCAAATTATTAAACCTATATGAAGGTCTCAAACATGTTCAAACACTAGCACTCCAATTGCTCAGTCCTCTATGAACCACTTGTAGGTGTATATGCAAGGGGTCTGTATGTGAATATATGATATATGACTATGTTATTGGTCACTATATGATATTGAGACCACATATTAAAAGGAATAGACTACTCATTATTAATTGAAAGATCAAATCATAACATGTCAACTTTCATTTCCAATTATATAAAGGTCAAATTGAGATGCAAGCTCCTACAACTGATGAAACTATCTACCTACTCAATAGTGTCTCTCATTAGAAAAATGGAGTTTTTTGATCTTATATTTCATACCAAATGTGAAAAAATGTCAATAATCATGTTAAGATGATTTTAATTCTCCTAAGGACCATGTATAATACCTTGTTTTTTATGAATTAACTTAAATAAGGAGGAAACTTGTAGGGTGTGGGAATAAGCATGAAGAAAGAGGCAATCAACTTCTAAACAATGGTTCATAAATAATAAATAATCAATAATTGACATAATACCATGAATCTAAATTAGACTATGTTTACTAACATCTTACAATAACAATTTTCTTAAATCAACCCCTGTTATCTGTACTCAACAAAAATTGGTTGGTCATTTCTACCTACCTAGTGGAGTGATGGAGAAGTGAAATGGTTTTAAGCAATTTTTAAGTGTTTAAAATATGAATAAGAGTCAAAGTGAGATCAGGGGAGCTCAAGGTTCATTTTAATGCCTTCCACATGTGCCATAACCTCTATAAGAGCCGTATAACCAACTAAAACTATAAAAATTGCCATTAATTTTATTGTTCTAATGTTACTCTTATAAGTTTTAGTTAGAGACTGATATGTCTAACAATAAATTCACATGGGGAACATTTATAAATAGTTTTAAAGCTTTTATTACATGTTAAACCATACAAACTTCATTAATGGCTCAAAAATGACCCTATATGACATGAAATGGTACAAGGACTAAAATTTGAATATGGCCAAGGTAAATAGAACATTAAAAGACATTTATAGGACCATGAAACAACCTATAATATATTATAAGACCCTTATATCAAGTTTTTCACTTAGGTGGTTGACTTATTTTGACTTATAGTCAAAATAGTCAACATTCTTAATGATTTCATAGGGTTGGTATGCTTGTTATGCTTACTCCTATCCATTAGGATGTGGAGTCACTGATGCACAAGTTTGACACTCAATTTTATTTGAAACCACACCAAACAATAAGGAAAGACACATAAAACAAGACACACCAAAGGAAACACACATGTGTTCTCAATAACACTTATGGAACACACACACACAACTAAAACAAAAACACACACCTATCCTAATATTTACAAGGCCTCACTCTTGAGGTGAAAAAAAAATTTCATGCTTAAAACAAGGTCAAATATGGTTCCTCTTGCATCCTTTCTACTATGTGAAATAAAATTGTTATATGAGGCATGCTTATCATCAAACACTTACTATGTTGATGGTCAAAAATATTACCATCTTTGGATCTTTTTTTATCTACAAGTGAATAATTTAGAGATATTATGAATGATCCTTCTTGATTTCCAAGGACCTTGTTTGGAGTTGTAACCTTCTTAGCTCTTTCCATGTTTAATTAGTGTTCTTCAAACTATAGATTAGAAGGTATGATAGATACCTCACTCTTTCTCTCTTAATTATCATGATGAACATGATGCTTGGAAGCATCAAGATTTATTTCCTTTTATTCCATCACTTTTTAAAATGATTCATGTTCAGGTTGTGCTCTTGACTATTCCTCAGGCACAAATAGAGCTTCCTTAACTTCACTAGGCCTCTCTATAACTATAAGCTCTTTGATAGTAGTAAGACATACACCTTCATGTTTTATGAATCTTTATCTTTCTTTCTTAATAAGACACTCAAAATATTTCTTGTTAGGCTCGTTAACAAACTCATTAGATATACACTTCTTAGGAGGAGGAATAGTCTTACCTAAATGCTCAAACTCTTGACTTATAACATTGAACCTTTACCATAGGTCATCCTTTTCCTCATGAATGCCATATTCAACAGATCCTTTATTAAGTAAAGGCATGATTATATGGTTCTTTTCACCATAGTGATCTATCATGCTCTTCAAACTATCATCAACATACACATGAATCAAATAATTTCCTTTAGTAGCTTGTGAGAAATAATGCTCACTTATCTCAATTTGCTCATATGTTCCTTCATGGATGATATAGGTGCCAAGGTCATTTTGCTCAAAATAGGTTTATGGACCATATTCATAAGCATCTTCACCATACTCATCTAGAAACAAATTATAAATTCCCTCAATCTTAGAAGATGCATTGTCATCCATAATGGACTCCTCTTTATCATTGATGACATAATTGAGATTGGAACTTGCTTATACATAGGGCTCAATATGGAACATATAAAGTGGTTGAGTTTTTATGGTCATCTATGTTCCATATCTTATCTTAAAGGCTAAAAATTACCAATCATCTAAGAGTTATCCTCTTATCTTAGGTATGAAATCTCTTGAAAGGTAGATTGCAAAGTGGGTAGGCAATTCAACAACCACAATGTCTTGAAGGATGGGAAAACTTGGACAATAATGGAGAAAAACCTTTAACCCTTTGATACATCCTAATAACTTAGTAGGTGTATCATCTAATTGAAGCACCAATTTTCTATGTGGTGCATACTTTAGACCAAATTTGTCATCCACAACCTTGGTTATGAACTAGTTTATCACCCATAATGAGAGTGAGGTAGAAAGGTGCAGGATTCTCAAATTTGGTAGAAGCATCTATAATGTTATTAAGTTAATTAGTAATAGAAACATGACCATGACCATGACTTGATGATATAGGACTAACATGGATAGTGGACAACTATTTTTGCAAGAGTTCCTTTTGGCTAGACATATGAAGGACATCCCAAAGAGATATAGATGCCTTAGCATTTTTCAATGAGTCCACTATGTTTAGATTATAAGTAATTAATTTTTATTGACTATTTGGAGTCAAGGAAGTGTTTATATCTTGAGTAATTTAAGAACCTTGAACAGACCTTCCAATATTTTGACTTGAATAAGGTGAAGGAGTGTGAGGGACTGCCCTGCTTGTAGTCATTCTTTACTACCTTGTAGGAGGATTATATAAACTTATAGGAACACCATTAGAATTTTTTAAACCCTTAAATTTATCTCTAGTATTTTCTATAACTAATTTTTCTTTATTAACCACAAAAGTGTCTTCAACTAGGAAGTTAGTGAAGCTTACTCTTTGAGGCTACCAACCTTCACTTACATAAGGAATGAATGTTCTACTAGTAGTAAAGGAATGAATCTTACTTTATAAACTATATATTACTCCCAACCTTCATTGACATCCATGAATTGACCTTATTTCCACTCTTTTCCTTGGATCAAATTCCTATGAACTGGTACTATTGCTCTTATGTTGGAGGTTGAAGTAGGATTGTATGCATTGATAGGTATATTGAAATTAGGCTACCCTTGACCTCTCCCTTTCCAATATTTATAACCATATTTTTGATGGTATGGGTAAGGTTTTTGATGAACACCTTTCTAAATATTATGTTTCCTAGTTTAAGCCTCTAAGGATTGATATCTTTCCTTCCAATTGACTATCTCTTCTACCTTCTTAGGAGCAGTACTTGACTTGGAATTTACATTAAGAACTTAAGAAACACTTGGGGTATCAGTAGAAGTATTTGGAAGTAGAGGAATAACAAAATTAGGCAACTTCCCAACTTGTATGAGGCCATTCTCAGCTTTAATGGTAAGGCCATATGCTTCAGGTAGAGTGAAACCACCCATGGATTATAACATGATGGCTATATTAGTACCAATGTCCCTCAAATATGTAGGAAACACAAAGATAGAAGGTGGTCTCATGGGAGGAGGCAACCTATACCAAGTATTTTGGAATATCTCATTAAAATCATTCATTATCTCCATGGGGTATCTTTGGATCATGTTGAGTTGGTAAATGAGTGAAGTGTGATTACTCTTTTCCTCAAAAATTAATGTTAGCAACACTCCAAAATCATCCCATGTTGTGATACAACCTTCAGTCAAAGTCCTATAATAGTAAAGTAATTTCCTTATAAGGGACATGGAAATGATTCTACTATAAATATTAACCTTAGTAACATTGTGAAACATACATAAGTTTGATATGCCCCTAATTTTATCACTCAAAGTGATATGTCCTTCACCATTAAATATAGGAACACTCTTTGTAGCATTAGGGAGAATGTCATCATAGGCATAAATATGTATTGGGTTCTTAGTGTTAAAATATGGTAAGGCATGCTTCTTAGACATGTTCCCTTCAAATTATTTCTCACTCGCTTGGTCTTATTGGCTAGAAAAGTCCTCTTGATCTTCAAAGGGTAGAATAAGTTGCGGATGTTGAACTTAAAGAGGAAGTTTAGGTTAAAGAGATGGATTGATGGGGTTGAAAAATCTACTAGAAGATGACCCAGTAAGGACCATGAAGTTTGAGCACAATAATATGAAAAAATAATGGTCTAAAACCAGATTTTACCTTGAAAGGAGTCACCAAATGTTGAGTAACACACCATATGTAGTTTATGCTATCAAGACCAACATTCACCTTGACAAGTTATCTTTAGGACAATGGTCCCACTAGGTGTGCCAAAACTATTGGAACCAAATATCACACCATAGATAAGGTTGTTTAAAACTAATCTAAAATTTGGGCAACATTAGAATACCTCTAGGCCTGTGGGTTGCCTACAGTAGAGGTAGACCTCTAGGTTTAAGGGATAACTCTCTAGATTGACCTTTAAGTGTTTATCACATAGAATAAATAATTGCTTGTGTGAAAAGGGGTATAAATATTCATGAAATTAAACTATTATAATGGGGTGATACATGATAAGGGTCTCCACTATGATATCATATTCTTTCACTAAGAGAAATGACCTATAACACTAGCTTTAAAGTCCTAGAATACTCTAACATTAGTATTTCAATATAGAGGTAATATGTCAAGGTAAGTGGAATAGAGGTTATATTAAAAACTCTAAGGGAAATTTAAAACTTGAAGGGAGATAAACACCCTAATTACTTATTATAATGAGAACTTATTGCACTAAACATGAAAAGATAAAGAGAAGTAAGGATATAAGCTTATCACTAGACCTCACTATGCATCATTTCACACACTTAGTAAATATGTTTATGAACTCAAAAATAGATTACATGTATTTTTTAAAATGAAAATTACAACATAAAACTATTATGGATTCATCATACATGGTGTAGAATTAGTATACAAGAGCCAAAATGGCTAGTAATTACAAAATGTGAGATAGAGAGAGAGGTGGAGCTCAAGGGTCACAATTCCACTTGTCAAGGCATGAGAATTAGTTATATTTCATAGGAATATAGTGTGAAATAAACCATGAAATTTATATTTGGATAAATTTCCATCCAAGGCATGAAAACTCCTCAAAACTAGTGTAGGACCCTTCAACCACCTTATTTGAAACTATATTCATCATTGGCTTCTCTTGAGTTTTCCACAATAGACTTGGGAGAGAAGTTACATGTGCACTATGATGGGGGGGGGGGGGCGGTTAATTAAAGTCTCCAACATGAATTAGATGTGTCCCTAATCATGGATCTTATTCTAGACATGTGTTCTCACTACCTATAGTCACCATCATCCTTCTTTCTCTCATTCCTCACACTTTTCATTTAGGTGACCTTAAATTTTACAAAAAAATACATGTATGAGATGATATGAAACTTTTAAAGAATATTTATATCCTTAAATCTATCAATAATACCTTAAAAGACCTCTTAATTGTATTTACCACCTTCTCACTTTGTGATCACCCTCCATTCAATATTCTAGTTTGGACAGCTTAAAGTGAAGGGGATAATAGAGGTACATATGTGATTTTATGAAGAAAAAAATGAGCATGAGGATTCATATTAGGTCCTATTTGATCTCATAAAGTGATTATTATCTTTCAACTCTCCCTTGAACCTAAAAAATATTAAAATCTATCAAGAAAACCCATTTTGTACCTTGTTCATGAAAATAGGTTACAAGAAAATCTCATGGGAAGGATCTTGAGAGAGTTATCTTTAATCTTAAAACACTTTCCTAGCCAAAAGAGCTCATTTTGATTCATTTACTTCCTTATTTTTCCATCAAGTCAAGAGAAAGGGTTTTAGAGGGTTTTAGGTGTTTTGACCCTTAGCATTTTTTCATAAAATTTAGACATTCAATCTATGAATAAATCTCACTAGAATAATGTTTAAGACATTATTCAACATATACTAACTCCTTATGTCTCCATGCTAAGAGTTTGTACATATATGAGCTTTCAAATATGCCTTATCGACCTCTTCCCTATAGTTTGTGCACTCTAAGTTATTCTTAAGCCAAGAAATGACCCATTTGTGATCTCCCATATATAACAATGGCTATAAAAAATATCATACCCTCTCATTAAGGTGATTAGATTCATTTTAATGCTTACTTGGTGATAAAAGTGAGACTACACCCACTTAGGGCTTTAGGCCTAGCCTATATATTTATGGGTTTAGGCTACTATGTTAGACTCCTCAATACTATGAAGCCTTAATCATGTCTTTTTACTCTTTAAAACACTTAATAAATGTGTATGCAATGTTTCAATAGTCTCTAACTCATCTCTATCATTTTCATACTAAGACTATAGGGTGTATCTCTGTGGGAGTGCCCTCTATTTGAAATAGAAAAAAGGTCACTTCCCATATATTATTAGTAAATAAATAATATGATTGGATATTTTAAGTCACGGGGACCCTATATACAAAATTTTAGAGTTAGATCACACTCCTAGCATCCCCAAACATCATGAAACCCAAGGCAAACTTTTGTAACACTGTGTGCAAGGTTGGTATATGGACTATAGATTATATGTTGAAATGATCCATGTTCTATTTACATATATTTAAAATATTATGGAGTGTATATCACTACTTTTATGGTAATTTAAAACATGTATAACACCTTATAATATTGCTAACTCCTCAAATTTCTCTAATCTTAGGCCTCGCTAGTAGACTGTGTACTATGGTAAGCTCAAAAAAAGGCCTTATGTCTCATGATTTGATACCTCCTTAGAGTAATAAATGTCACTTCATAGTAACTAATACTTATTCACATCATGTATACACTAGGCCAACATCTAGACTATCATTCTCTAGTACACTATCACACTATAGTCAAACTATAAGTGATCATTTTAAGGAGAAAAAGACACTTTTAAAGTATTTTTTAACTCTTAAAACATGTTTTTAAATCCAATTAAATATTTTTTTGGTATAATTTCCACCTCTCATCATGTGGGGGCACTTAACTTTAGGGTTTTCTTCTATTTTTTATGTGAACAAAGTATGTTATAAACCTTGACTGTATACACCTTATTTGAGAAACTTGGGGTCCTCTTGTAGGTGATGGTGTACATCAAGAATTGAATATCAAATTTACTGATTGACCTTGGAGAAATAATATCATATTTGACTCACACAAGGTTTGTCTTTAATAAATTCCGTTACCTATCATTGTTTCCTTATAGGATCACTTGAACTTCTAAGTGTTGTAGATAACACTGAGTGACTACAGTGAAAGATTGAATGAGTTGGGAACCCTCTAGCATCATACTCATTTGGTCACACAACCAATTTTCATGTCAAAACATGGTCCCTATGATAGGGATCCATTATTGAAACATTTATAATTTCTAAGAACTTACGTATTTCACTATAGAAGGATTGAAAGAAAGTTGAAACCCCTATTTTAGAGACATTAAGATAACTTGTCCCTTAAGTCACTTTATCAATGTAAGGACATGGTTTCAAGACTATTTTCCACTCTATGGGATCCATCATGATTTTTATGACCTTTTTCAACTTATTAAACTTGTATGAAGGTCTCAAAATGTTCAAACACCAGTACTCCAACTGCTCAGTCCTCTATAGACCACTTGTAGGTGTATATGCAGGGGTTTATATGTGAATATATGGTATATAACTATGTTATTATTCACTATATAACCTAAATACCACATATTAATATGAAGATACTTCTCACTATGAATTTAAAGATCAAATCAACATGTCAACTTGCATTTCTAATTATATGAAGGTCAAATTGAGATGCAAGCTCCTACAGCTGATGAAATTATATACAGACTAAATAGTGTCTCTCATTAGTAGAATGGAGTGTTAATTCTCTTCTATTTCATTCCACATGTGCAAATTATTTCAAGAATCATTTGAATAGGATTTTAATTCTCTTAAGGACCACGTATAGTACCTTGTTTCTATGGATTAGATCAAATAATGAGGAAACCTATAGGGTATGGGAATATGCATGCAGAAAGAGACATAAAATTCTAAAAAATGGTTCATATAGAATAAATCATCAATCCTTTAAATCCTACCATGAATCTAAATTATACTAAGTGTACTAATAACCTATAATATCATTTGTCTTGAATCAACCCTTAGTATTTATACTCAACCAAAATTGGTTGGTCATTTCTACCTACCTAGTGGAGTGATGGAGAAGTGAACTAGTTTTAATCCATTTTCAAGTGTTTAAAATCTTACCAAGTTTCAAAGTGAGATTAGGGGAGTTGAAGGATCATTTTAAGGCCTTCCATGCATTCCATAACCTCTGTAAGATCTATACAACCAACTAAAACTATCCAAACTACCATTGATCTTCTTGTTCTGATGTTACTCTTACAATTTTCAATTATAGATTGAAATGTCTAAAAAGAAACTAACATGGGGAATGTTGAGAAATAGTTTGGAAAAAATTTATTACATGGTAAATCATACAAACTTCATTAATGGCTCAAAAATGACCCTATATGACATGAAATGGTATAAGGACTAAAAGTTGACTATGGCTAAGGTAAATATCACATTAAATGACATTGTTAGGACCATGACACACCCTATAATATCTTATACTACCCCTATATAAAGTTTTTTACTATAAGGGGTTGAATTCTTTTGAATTGTGGTCAAAATAGTTAACATGCTACTAAGAGAGTGATTGGGGAACCATAAATGCTCTTGTAACTACTTTATGGAGGTAATCAGGCACATTTCATGTCCATTATAGAGAATAGGGTAGTTTTTAAGCCTTATTGACATGTAAAAGAGAGGTGGTCTAGTTGAGGTTTCATTAAGTCCAAGATATACCATATCCTACCATTTTAACTTCCAAAGGAAGAGGTGTTTGACCAAGTTGGTGTGATCACACCTTGAATGAGGTCAACCAAGAATGAATTAGCTTCCATACACTACACCTCTATGCCCAAGGGCTCATAGAAGGCCATTAACCAGCCAAGGAAACACATGGGAAAGGTCATGGTGTTTTTAATGATCCTTATTCATGTTTGTAATTAATTATTGAGTAGGTCATTATGGCCCATTCTCCACACTTGCTACATTCTTCCTCTCTTTCCCTCTTTTGTTCTATAAACTGAGGCTCAAAATCCATTATATGCATCCTTCACTTGGGTATGAAGAAACTCTACCCAAATTTCAACTTGTATCCTTTTTATTAATATAAGGGTTGGTTCAGATTATCTATGCTAGTTTAGTGTGTTCTATACTTGTTGATTTGTACAAGTGATTGAGTATTGTCTTCCTTTTTAGGTCCTTGTTCGTACCTAATTAGTAGGATATTATTCTAAACATGTCATATGGTATGTGAAAATGTTAGTGATTATTCTTAGAGTAGAATATAATTGTAAATGTCTTGAAATAGACCTCACATTTATCACCCTCAAGTTAAATCCATCTAGCATAGCCTCCATGTGAAGCACTTATGCTTAGGAGTCTCTTAGAGAGATTGGTTTAGTCATTAGTCCTTCTTTAGTTTAGAAGTGATATTAAAGGGTCAAACAAAGAAGATACAACATGTTGGTGCATCACCTCTCATATCTTAGGATTATTTTATGCATCTTCTATCCCTCTTCATCAACAAGTTAGTAGTTTTAGTAATTGAGCCTAGATGATGTATTTATGGAGCTAGCCCCAAAACTAGAGGTTTATCTCACTCAATAAGATACCCACACCTAGAGGTGATCCCATTGTATCAACTATATGATCTATGTCTAAAAATACTTGCCTTAAAGGGTATAATCTAGATTGATAATAGTTTCTAGCATGCCTAATGGGACCTGGAATCAAATAATTTGGATCAACTACTCATAGTATTTGATGATATTAAATATCTTCAAACACTCTAGTGGTAGATAAGCATTCAAATTTCATACCAAAAGTAGTCAAAATGTTTTCATCAAAAGGTAAAGAAGCTGAGTTTATTTAATTATCCTTTAATTTTTTTATGAGGAAGAGGTAACCTAACTATAATCCCCATTTTACATCCCCTACTCCTAATCCTACTCAACAAATAACTTTTACAAATCTTACACCTCCAATGGCTAGGCCTAAAAACCAAAACTTTATTCCCTTAAATGGTGGTATCCATTTGAACCTAAACTAATTTGATTATATCCCTATTCTTTCAATTAATAACCTTCTATACTTCATAAAAAAATATTATACCACTCCTATTAAACACATTAGAGATGTAGCCAACCTTTGCTTAGTACACAATGTGACTCAATAGAATGTAGCAATGAGGCTAATAGCTACTTCATTGAGAGGTAATGTAATCCAATGGTATAGAGGTAACCTAAATCTATCAATACTTGTGATGGGTTTGGGAAGCTCCTATGCAAGTATTTTGAGGATATAAGTAACCACTTATCTCTAGTCAAGCAATTAACCACAATTAAAAGGGCTCATCAAGATTTTATGGTGGGATTTAACTATAAGTTTCAAAAAATTAGGATAGGACCCCAAAATTAGTTAAACCTAATCTTAATTGTGCCTTTTCTTACTATTTTATATCCCTCAATTCTTATATAGCAGTCATGATATAGTCCATGGGAGGGAACACACTACTTGATGCCTATGAAGTGGAATTAAGGGGGGGAAATTATCTAATACAATAAGGAAAGCTTACTCAAAGTCTCCTCATGAATTTTTTCCTAGAGATACAACCTATTGTGCTTACCATTTCTCCCATACCAATTCCAACCAACCATGATTAGGCAGATGTTATTCAGGCAAATAGATTAGTTAAACTTGAAGGGTTACTCAAGGCATAAAGCAACAAAATATTGGCCTTAGAGAGGAAACAAATTCCACCTTATAGACCATACCAAGATCCTTATCAAGATCTATCATCCTTATTAATTCAATAGGCCTCCATATAAAGTTAATTCATAAGGTCAAGGGTGGATCACTCAAGCAATGCCCTATAATAGTTTTAATCCCAATTTAGCTAGCACTTCTAGAGCACTAATTCATACTAAAAAAAACTATGCTCAAGAATGCCAATGGTATACACAATGGGGTTAGTCTCATGATATGTTAGTCAATCCAAGTGAAGGTGCTTATCAAACTTCTCTTGTACATCAAAATTAAGCTTCTCCTATGCAAGACATTTAAGCTCTTACACAAATAAATAAGCCCCTTTTGTACAACATGGAGAGACCTCTTTCATGACTCAATTTAAAATACCAAATCAATAAGGAATGAGTGGGGATAAAGCATAATCAAAGACCACCTTTTACAACTTCCAAGAAGGATAAAATTATTTTGAATAATGTGTCATTAATCATCTTGGGGGTGCATCTAAGGTGGATAGTCCTATTGAAGCCAATACAAGAGCTAAAATAAGATCAGTGAGTGATGATTTAGAGGTTGGGAGAATAACTCCTCCATAATCTCAACCACCTCAAGAGACTAATAGAAAATATGTATCCCCTAAAACTTCACCAATTCAAAAAGTTTAGAATGAGAAGGGGAATAATAATAAAGGTCCATTCATACCTCATTTCACTCAAGATTTAAGTAGTACTACTACTCCTAAGTTGTAATCAAAGTTTTTTAACCCTCACATTAACATTGTGGACTAGATGAAAAATTATCATGTTACCATACCAATGTGGGACACATTTCTTATTCTAGGACAAATGGATCTCCTCCAAAAAGATTTGTCCAAAATCCACATATTAGACAAATAAGAAGAAACAATGAGTGTAGCCCTAACCAACACTAGTCAGCCTAATGAAACCCCCAAGGTAAATAAACCACCTCATTTCTATATTTCTATCATAATATGAGACTCTTTAGTACATAATTTTATGATAGATAGTGGGTCTAGTACATCCATCATGCCTAAATCTATAGAAGATAAGTTGGGGTTAAGGTATAAACCCACTTCTAAGGGAGTCTTACAACTATATGGGTCTCTTAATAATACTATTGGTGTACTCAAATATCTAAAAATTATCCTATCTACTTATCCTAATTGTATTATATCCTAAGATGTTATGGGGGTTGATCTTACCCCTTATTTTGCCTTCTATTTGTCTAGGGATTTCACTACTAAGATAGGAGGCTATCTATCTTCTGATATGTCTTATATGGTATTTAGAACTAGGTATGGAACCAAGGTCACCATCAGGTTTGAGCCTATCTCTAGGTTCCATTTATATCCCTATATGCCTAATTTATCCAATGTCAATTATACTGTCATTGATGAAGATGAACACCCCAATGATTAGGACTATTTGAATAACTTGAATGCATATTAAACTTATTTATTGATGAGTGGGGGGGGGGGGGAATAACCATTTTTATGATCTATGTAAGATCATTAAGGAAGAAGTATTGGGGTTATATTGTATGCATGAAGAGGAGGTAGTGATACTAGCTCTCACTATCCCAATCCAAGAAAATGGAGTGTGGAGTTTTTTGTTTGATGGTTCTAGGTGTAAGAATGGAAGTGGATCAGGTGTCATGATTATCTCTCTTTATAAACAAAGATGTTTTTTCCATAAGATTCCAATTCATCTACACATGCAACATAATAGAATATGAGTCCCTCATTTATGGGTTGTAATGGGCAAGGAAGAGAGGTATTAAACTACTAAAATCTATAGGATATAATGAATTGATAGTACATAATGTGAGAGGGAAAAATTTAGTCAAAACCCAATCTTAAAGGCCTAAAAATATAGATTTTTTTACCTCTTAAAAAAATTTGAGGCCTTTGACATCCACTCAATTCCAAGAGAGTCTAATCAACATGTAGATAGGATGGCAACTATAGGAGCATAATATGACATCCCAAGTGAAGTCAAGAGCATGAAGGACTAATCACAAGTCAAGGTAGTTTGTAGACATTAAATTCCTAATAATGAGGTCAAATTATAGGTATTTTATAGTGATAAAAAAATAACATGTTTCTTGTAGCAAGAAGAAAAATTATACTCAAGGAACCAAGGCAAACTTCAACAATAGTATGGTGACCTAATTGTTCATTTGAGGATAAACAAACTTTCCAAAGGATTAGTGATTATTGAAAATATTTTCAATGAGGATGATCATTTAAGGAGAGATAAAATCATCATGTCAACCAAGGAAGATCACTATGAGAAGGTATCCATCTTTAAGGATAGGATGATCAAACTAGGCAAAGTGAACACAAGGGAAAAAAGGTAGGCTTCATAGATTTGTGTTAAGAATTTTTAAACATTTTTTCTTGGGATTAAAATTATTTGAAGGGGTTTGACCCTAGTTTGGATCAACATACTATATAATTAGAGGTAAGTGATAAACCTCTAAGGCAAAATCAAAGACTGATCAACCCCAATATTGAACTCTTCATGAAGAAAGATTTGATTAAGATCACTGAGTCCAACATGATATTCCCCATTAAACACTCTTCATGGGTGGATAACCTTGTGCATGTAAGGAATAAGAATAGGGAGATAAGGTTATGTGTATATTTTAAGGATCTTAACAAGATGTCATTGAGAGACCATTACCCCTTGCTTTCCATGGATCAAATTATCCAAAAGGTTACAGGTTAATAACATTTATCCTTACTTGATGGATACTCAGGGTATAATCAAGTATTGGTGAAGGAGGAAGACCAATAGAATATTACCTTCACAACTAAGTGGGGCATGTATGCTTACAAGAAAATTCCCTTTGGTTTATCTAATGTAGGGGCCACATTCCAAATGGAAACGGATGTAGCCTTATAATTACTCATCAATGAGATGGTGCTCATCTACCTTGATGACATCATTATATTTTATAAGGATAACAAAGACCACTTTACACACTTAAGGCTAATATTTGATAGGTTCAGATAGTATGGGGTCTTTTTGAATCCCAAAAAATTCATTTTTGCATTCCATGAGGGAAAATGTTTAGGCCATATTGTGTCAAAAGAAGGCCTTTTTATAGACCCTAAGAGGATAAGTGAAATTCTTTCTCTATTACTACCCAAACATAATAAGGGACTATAGAGATTTCTAGGCATTATTAATTTCATTAAGAATTTTATCACTGGGTTTGTTGAGTTAGTAAGACCTTTAAATTCCATGTTAAATAAGCATAAGGAATTCACATGGACTAGAGAAAGAAAGAGAAGCTTTGAATCCATTAAATAGGCCATTACCCAAGCAACCACCCTTATCAACCCTAATTTATCAAAAGACTTTTTTTTTGTATGCCTTTTCAACCATTGAAACCATTTCTACCATGCTAATACAACAAAATAGTGATGGCCTTGAGTAACTCATATCCTTATTTAGTTAAGAATTAGAGGGATATAAAGAGAGGTACACCTATGTGGAGAAACATGTACTTTCAATCATGATAGGCCTCAAAATATTTAGACACGTATTGTCCAATGTGTGTGTGTGTGTGTGTGTGTGTGTGTGTGTGTGTGTGTGTGTGTGTGTGTGTGTGTGTGTGTGTGTGTGTGTGTGTGTGTGTGTGTGTGTGTGTGTGTGCATGCATGTGCATGTGTGTGTGTGTGTGTCATGGTGGCTCACCCTAGAATTAAGGACTTCCTTATTAACCAAGATTTGAGTGAAAAGAGAGTAGGTTGGGTGATTAAATGCATGGAATATGACATAAAATTTAAGGTCACCAAGTTATTAAGAGGTAGAGGCCTATATGAACACCTGGTAGTAGATGTGAGGGAGGAAAAAAAAGTGGTTTTGGTAATGTAAAATGATCACCAAGAAGTTGCACCCACACCCTCTTCCAGATGGACTCAAAACATGGTAAAATTCTTTCAAATAGGAGAATGTCCTATATAGATAGATAGGACAAGAAGAATTTATTATAGGCTAAAATAAATCCCTTATTTTTTAGTTGATGGATTTTTATTTAAAATGGATTTTGATGGCATGCTCTTAAGGTGTGTGGAGACTAACCGGTTTGACAATCTTCTATATTAGTTTCATGATGGGACTATAGGAGGCCAATTTATATCCAAGACTAAAGCAATAAAGATAATTAGAGCAGACTAATTTTTTCCAAGCTTATTCAAGGACTCCCATGATTGGTTTAGGAAATGCCAAAATTGTGCCAAATTCACTAAGAAATAAAGACTAGCTACTTTGCCTCTTAAACCCATCCAAGTAGAGTAGCCTTTCATGTTGTGGGGCCTAGATTTTATAGGCATGATATACCCTACATCTAGAGCAAGACACAAGTGGGTCTTGACTGCTCTAGACTACTTCATTAGGTGGGTCAAGGCATTAACCCTTAAAGAGGAAAATGAAAACTTAGTTTTGGAATTCTATGATAGCCTAGTAACTAGATTTGGGATCCCCTCTACCATTATATCATATAATTCACTAGCTTTCAATAGTGAAAAGGTGAGTGAATTGGATCTTAACTATTTCATCTACCTCAACACTTCCTCAAACTACTATCCATAAGGCAATGGACTTTTAGAGTCCACCAATAAGAACCTAATCAAAATCATAAAGATAATTATGGAGGACAATTAGAGGGAGTAGCATACCAAACTAAGGAAAACCTTATGGGTAGATAGGATCACTCTCAAGAGAGATACTGGTCATTATCCATAACTTATTATCTATGGAAAAGAGTTAAGGTTTATAATATCACTTGAAATAGCATCCTTAGAAATATCACATCAACTTGAGATAATGGAGAATGATTCCATGGAAGCAAGGATGAATGAATTGAGGGAGTTGGAAGAGATAAGAGATGATGATATGCATGCCATATGGTCTCATCAAGATAAATTCAAGAGGTCATTTAATAAGAGAGATTATTCAATGACCTTATAATAAGGTGATATTATGCTCAATTAGGATGAATACATATCTAAACTAGGTAAGCCCTTAAATTTTGATAGCCTATGGAGTGGACCTTACACCATCATCAACTACAAAGAGCACAGTCCATTCTAATTATCAATGTTGAATGGTGAGTAACTCCCTATCCATATAAATTGGGTGTTCCTTAAGTACTATTATTTAGAAACACATATTATCCTTGTACATAGTAGTTTAGGTTTCCTTTCTTCCAAGTGTCATGGCACAAGTGCTTTGTTAATTGATTATTTGGTTATCTTGTTGCTTCTTAGTTGTGTGTCTTTTTTGTGTTCCTTTGTGTCTTGTGTGTATTTATTGTGTTTCTTTATGTATTTTTATGTGTCTTATGAGGTTTTTGTAATCCTTAAGGTTTACAAGGTGTTAATCATGAAGTGTCAACCCAGTCAAAGAGGTTTCTCAGCTGAGTCATAATTGTTATGTAAGAAATCATGGGTCCTATTGACCAATAGGTAGGTCAACCCTTTAGAGTCACCAGTGATGTTTTATTCTATCTTCCTTTGGGCATAGAAAGGGTAAAGCTATGCCAAATGAACACTTAGCCTAGACTTTGTCACCTTATTGTGTCCTTAAAGTGTCTTGATAGCCAATGAGGAGGTTAGTTATCCTTAGGAAGTGAAGAAACATGTTTAAGTAATGAGTCATGTCAAAAGTGTCATGATGACCTCCATCTCATATTGTTTGAGGATTATGTCAAGGCATATTTTGGTGCTAATTAAGTATAGGAGTCTATGGAAATACTTAAGGTGTTCCTTGTGATCTAATTGTACTCATGGAGGGTGATCTAACACACTATAATTCATAGCCAGTCATGTGCTTAGTTGAACATGCCAAGAATTTGCATAAATAGGGGAAGAATTTAGGAGATTAGTGGAAAATTTGAAAAAGGATGATGAATCTTATGTAAGCCTTAGCATACTTTGAGGTTATTTAGTAGATGTTAAATTATTTATTCCCCTCAATTGATGTTTCATTTTAAGTTATGCATATTCTTCCTTATAAAAGGGTATCTAAACCCTGAATATTGTAGTTTTATGACTTATAAGATCTCATTGAGACATTATAAAGATTAAAAATCCTCTAACAGGGGCCTTAATGTCATCATAATACCTTTCTAGGGTAGTTTTATATGTAAAAGGGAGCTCCTTTAAATGTCAAATGCTTTCCATAAAGATTCAAAATCCTCTAAAAGGGGCCTTGGTATCATCATAGTAACTTTCTAGGGTAGTTTTATATGCAAAAGGGAGCTCTTTTAAGAGTCAAATTATTTCCATCCACCACAAATGGGTCCACACATGTGAAAAAATGAATTTTCACATTCCATCCATACTTCCTATTTCAAAAGCATTTTTGACTCCTCATTTCCCTCTCCTTTCCCACCAATAACATTAAAACATATCAAGCCTAAGAAAATTCATGAAAATGATGTTTTATAGGTGTTTTCAAACTTGTACAAACCTATAAAGTATGGTCAGGGTCATAAGAAGGTTAGACACTTCATGGGGGTCTCTTGAAAACACTTCAAAGAAGGATTCATGTTTCACATGTGTAGATAAAGGAAGAAATGGCAATAAGATATCCATCAAGCCATTATAAATATCATAAAGGCAAATTTGAGATGGAGGGTATGGTCCATATAGGGGGAGTCAAAGACCAAGCTCTTAGCTAGAGGTGGGGTCCCTAGTGGGCTTGAAATTAGTGGCATTGGTTTGCAGATTAGGGCCTTGATATTTATGAACAATAACTTTATAAACCCTATAAACTCCACTATAGGTATATTGATGAAAAATTTAAGCTCATTGTGATAGCCTGAGCATAAATAAAGGTATCTAAAGGATTTTTGAATGTTTCAGACACATCTAAGCATGTGTCTCATAATACATGCAAGGATAAATTAACACATAGTCTCTCTTAGTTGAAAGACTGTAGGTCATGTGCAAGAGTTACTATGTTTTCATGAAAAAACAAAACATAAAATGATTAATTTAATTTTACATGTCTTCCTCTAGGTTCTTGACATACCTCACCTAGGCACCATTTGGTCAGAACACACCTTTATCAATCTCTTCAACACTTACAATGTGAAAGAAGGAAACACAATTCCAAACATGATCTAGTTATTCTCATGAGATTCCACCATTAAGATAAGAATTTGTGAATGGTGTCTTATTAAGGTTGTATAGGTGTTTTAGGCATGTGGAGGAGCCCCTCTCTTAGAAGGAACAAGCCTCATTATGTATCTCAAGGCCAAAAGCCATGAACTAGCTCCAAATGCATTCATAATCCCTTTAATAGGGGTTAAGGTTTATTATCATTATTTAAGGTTTTCATGGACTCCTAGGTTTCAATTTCTCCCTCAAGATACCTGATTCATCAACTCCAAATGCACTGCTTTGTTGAGTATATAGATAATGATGTTTAAGGTCTTAATAGATGGTCTTTTATGGAAAGTGATAGTCCACATGAGGTCTCACAATATATATCCATTATGTAGTGACCTTATCAAGATATTTCCACCTCATAATAGGCTTTGATCTTTAGACTCACAACTCTAAAAGGATAGTGTGATGCACCTATAGGTTTAGGTCATCTTGCACAATCCTAGGGGTGGGAGTGAGGCTGAAATTATATGTAATACCATGAAATTATATTATATCTATGAATAATAAACTCAATAAAAGTTTAGACACATGTAATAGGCTAATGACAAAGCTTACAAGGTCAAGTTCAGGCCCAACCTTCAAGGAATTTCCCCCAAATCACCACGTATAGCTAAACCTAGGAAATGCAAGAAAAGGCCACATATTTTTTAATATGACTATCTTAAAAGGTTATTGAGGTTTAGGGAAGGTCAAATAGGTTCCCATCAGGGTGTATAAATGATCCTCTTACTCTTGGACCTATAGAAGGAATCCATTGGTAGTCAAAGGATCCTAATCACCACCTACAAGACTACGAGCAGATTATCTCCAACCTTGAAATTGAAATTCCATATACACATTGAAGAGAGAACTAAAGTTAAATAAAATAATATATGGGTGATGTTTTTTAAATGAAAAGGAAAAATGAAGGGATAGGTAAACAAGCTAACTCAGGACTCCCTAAATTTATATAAACAATTAGCTCAGTACATACAAGTTTGCCAAGTAAAATGGGATATATATGTTTATTTGAATTATGTAGGTGACACACCCTATGGGATAGGTACTCTAGTGGTGTTATAATATATATATATATATATATATATATATATATATATATATGACCTATAAAAAAATTCAAGACAAATTTAGGTTAAGGGAGTTGCCAAGCCCTGACTCAAGGTTCATAACACATAAGCCTATGTGTGTGGGTGACTAGGAGAGTATATTGTTATAGGAAGAAAGGAAATCAAACCTAAATATGTGTTTTATAATATTTATCTTACATTTCATTCAGTACTAAAACTATTTTAATAGTAAGGAAGGAAACAATACCACTCAGGCCTTTGGCATCAACTAGTCTGAGCACTAAGACTGGGCCTAGGATGGTCATGGAAAACTTAAGAGAGAAGAAGCATAGAGATAGGGATATGAACAAATCATTATAGTTTTAAAAGGTTTAAAATATATATAAAAGTGTGATAATATGATCTTGAAGTCACCAATTCACCTAAAAGTGGTCTAAGGTCTTAAGGATTAGTTTAGGCCTATAAAGCCTAAAACCCTCTTTAAGCCTTCAAAACTCTAACTTCATCCCTGTGACATTCAAATCCCTAAGGCATACCTAAGGCCATGAAAAGATATCTATGATGATATTACAAGTCATGAGGAAGGTTTTTTAGGTAGAATAAGTTAGAAGAATTAGCAATTTGGCCTAACTACCTCCTTCGAGCTCCAATACCCCAATCTACCATTTTGAGCTACCAATTCAAATACTCAAATCTTGCATGGAAAGATGCATGGGGACTATAGACACATAAAAGTGTCCACCAATGGATTCATACCATAGTTTAGAACAATTATTACTAACCTTGAATAGCTATCCTAAGAGTTTTTAAACATCTCAAATTTGGCTTCATAACCATGCAATTAAATTAATTTGGCCTAAAAATCAATTAAATTAAGAAAATGCACATTAAATAAAATAAAAAGATTAGAAATGTTAAAAATTATAGAAGGGATTAATTAAGATGAAAATCCTAATCAAATCCTAACTGAATTCATCTTTGAGCAATTAAGTGAATTATCAAATAGGAAATTTCAAAAATTAAAGAATATCGTAAGAAGTAATCATTACCTTTTGTGAGTTGTCCAAAATCAAAAATATCTTAAACTACACCTATTCCATGTTAATCATGAGGTTTGGACACCGTTTAACTCTACTAAGGTCAATTAAACAAACCTAGGTTATGATTTAAATTATTTCATGTAGATTTATAAACCTATAAATATAAACATTTGCTCTCAGTTAGGAGGGATTGAGCATATTAAAGTTATAATGTAGGATTTAGGGCATGGAGAAAATACATAGTGTTATAATGCCAAAATTCCAAGTCAAAACACTTTAATAAAATGTCAATCCAAATCCAATCCAACCATGATGCCAAGGAAAGATGAAGATATCCAAGCTCCATTGATGAATACTTCTTGATGCACAATCTGAGTAAGCCAAATGAAGAACCTCTTGGAGAATTCATGGAATTGGTAAGGAATTTGTGTAAGTTATTTCAATTTTTAGTTTTGATTTATTCATTTGTGTTTATTCACCTTGATCCCCTTATTATCTAGGCATGGAGGTGTTAAACTTTGTTAGTGTGTTCTTTTCATTTTGATTTCATTATGAAAATAACACTTGATCTAACCTCCCCTCCATCATCAAATTCCTAGCATCACAAATCACATGCCCAGTGGAACCATGACACCCCACATAGCAAGGATATAATTATAAAATCCAAATTAAGAAATGGATGCTTTAATTTCATTAAAATTGCATGTTTAACCTTGTTTTAGTTGTATTTTGTTTTGTCTATATTTCTCAGATCTACACAAAGATTGGTGATGGTGAGGTGTAACCATGATCGATTAGGCCTAAATTGACCATTATTCTACCCAATCAACCTTGATTCTATGTAAACCATCGATGGTTGGGTTTTAGGGTAAAACATGTTTAAATATTGCATTTTGATTCTTTATATCATTCAAATTTATGGTTTCTAAGTTTCAAAGGCTTTTAAATGCATTGACTTAGTTTAAAATTATAGGTTTTCTTGATCATTGATTAACCCAATATTTTTTCTTATTTTTTAGTTTTGCCTTCAATTTCACAAGTGATTGATGAATGTCTTAGTTGATCAACATCAATTCTCATGAACAACAATGGTTCTCTCAGACTATCTGATGACGGTTGCCTTGAACCAACATCGGTCATTTCTGACCAACCATGATCACTACGTATTTCACAAATCAAAACCTAAGAGATAAAATTCAAACCTCATTTGACCATTCAAGAAAGATATTATAAGTAGGGGAAATCTCTCTTGTTTTTTATAGGTTTAAGGGTTGATTGAAACACAAGTTTGCATGTTTAAACTAATCAAACATTTCATTTTGAGATTTTAAAAGGAATAAGTCAAAACTTGCCCATTTCAATTTGGGTCCTAAAATTAACATGTTATATTTCACACATTTGGATATTGGTGTTTAAAATGAATCTAGGATGGTCAAGTCTTAGAAAAATTTCATTTTGGTTCTTAAAACAAATGCTTAAATCATGAACCTTTTAAGTTGGTGCTTTAAAATGAACTTAGGCCAAGTCTTGAACCTTTCAATTTTGGGCTTAAAATGAACCTAAATGGTTTTTCTTAACCTATTTTTGTGTAATTATTTTAATTTTTTGTACTTAAGCCAAGAGACCAAGTAAAAAAAAATCATCACATTCAAATTGGTACTTAAAATCAAACTTCACTTGTAATTTTTTGTAAACTTGTATATTGATTATTTTTTTTGCAAAAAGGATAACACATGTATGCTCTCCCCCAATCCCGTATAAGGAACTCATGGGATCAAAATAACCTTTCCATTTCATTTAGTGTTTAGTCCAAGGCATAGAAATAAAGTTTCCTATGATCTCCTAAAAACATGTATGTTAGAAGGTGATCTAAATAAAACCCTAAAGTATTTCTACTAGTCTTTATTTTTCATGCATTTTGTCTTGTGAAGGGGATGTCATTACCTCTTGTGAGTTCACTAGGGAAGAATCGATCTAGGGCTTCATCTATTGATAATATTTCAACCATATTCCATGGTAGGGTATACAAAGATGAGAAAACATATTTCCAGAGCCAAAGAGTTGAGTGGATAACCTCTCCTTTAGTAGTGAAGGCCCGAGTTAGGTCTAGTCAACCAAGGGAAACCACTAAGTAATCCATGGAATCATCATGCAAAAGAATATACCTTACAAGATAAGTTGATTAGTATGAACTCAATTGATGTGTTGTTTCTCTTGTGTTCACCACACATGGGATCTATCTAAATGGTCGTAACTTTTAAGTTTCAGTCAACCCACTTTGCCACACCTTGATAGGATTTAGGATGATATACTTAGTTATATTTTTGGTCTTTTATTTCTTGGTGTGTTGGATCTAAATTTTTTTTGTTTATACCACATCATGAATGAGACTTGTGTCCAACATTATTCTATTATTTGAGGAGGCATTATACCATCTATTTGGTACCTTGATTTAATTTAGAAAACTTTTGTGTCAAAATGTTGAGTAGGGCACTTGATTGAGATGGGTAACATTATACTGCCCAAATAAATTCAAGTCATGTGCCTTACAAGTATTTAAAATAAACTATTGACCAAATTTAACCCAAATCAAATTTGGTTCAACCCCTAATATTTTTAAATTTTAAATAAAGTTTCATATGTCCTATGGGGTCATCTATTATCCTACATGTCTCACTTACCCTTTCCTTAATCCATGTTGAAACCCATCCTCCTTGTACTGGATCAATCAACCAAAGTCAACATTGGTCAAACCTAGTCAAACTTATTCAAAGTGTCAAATTGTATTGAAAATATCATAAAATGGTCTTTAAATTGTTTCAAAGTGTCTTTAAGTCACAAATTGGCCATTTTCTAGGTTTCATGCGGTAAAAGGGCCATTTGGCCACTTTTCTAACTAATAAATTATCTTGTACGGATGGTGGGAGTTAAAAAATATGTCATAAAGGTGTATATCAATGTGTATAAGGTCAAATCATGTTAGAATCAGTTAGGTGATAGTTATAAGTCTGTTATGATCAAGAAATGGTAGTTTTTCCTTAAAAATAGGAGCTTTTGGGTACTTTTACAGACTTCTCAAGTCCACCATCAATTTAAAATATGGTGGAGTGACTCTTCACCTCCCCAAAGGTCATTTCCACATTTTTTTGTAGGTATAATTCAAAAATTTCTGTATGTAACTTCTTTTCCTTCATTTTCCATTGGCAAGCCAAGGAAGGGCAAATTTAATCACTTGTTATGTGCCACACAAGTGGAATTGGAAAGAGTGATTCTAAGGGTGGATATTACTCTAAGTACATTTTAATTTCATAGAAATAAGTTGAAATTTGGTACCTCCTCCTTTATGAACAATCATTTTGACTCCATGTAGCTTTTTATGGATTTGTAACAATGAGGGGGTCACAATGGCTTTTTTCAAAAATTGGATTGACGACAGGGTTACCCTCCATGGCATCACGGTGAATCTCATTGAGGAATTCATAGCAGAGGTCATGGGGCTTTCAACAAAGGGAATAAAATTCTCAAACAAACTAGCATTTCAAATGAGGCCTTTTGCAAATTCCTAAAGACGGATGTTGAGGAGCAGCAGTTGGAAAAGAGTGGGGACTTTTTTGACTTGGAACATATTAAGGGAATCTAGAGAGACGTCTTATGCTGTATCCATGAGTATTTCATACTTGATGGAAGAAGCAAAAGAGTCCACAAATTTCACTTTGTATTTCTTAATCACTTCAGACACAAAGTAAGAATATCCTTTCCTTTCTATTTGTGTTTCTCTTTGCTCCAAAGTCTGTTCGCTCATAGGAAAAAGGAGTCTCATCCTATATTACATGAGGGATTAATTCTAATAATTGAAGGTCACTACAAAAACAAGGCCATTGTACTAAATCCTTATTCAGATAAAAATAAGGACTTACAGAGTAACAAGAACGAAATAGCAAAAGGGAAAGAAAAAGCTAAATCCAAATCCCCTAGCTTTAAAAATCAGACTGCAGATGAGGAAACATAGTGGGAAAGCACTAAAAGTTCTGAGGAGGAGATCATGGAGGAAGAGGGAGGAATAGAAAGTAGGCAATCAAGCTCCAGCGAGGAAGATGAAGTTCAAGACAAGAATGAGAAAGAAGGAGTCACTATAGAGGAAAAAACTGAAAACAACAACCATGATCCTGAGGTAAACTAGCAAGTGTTTGAGGAAACTGATAAAGATTTGGATGATCTTTTTGAGGACCATGCTTCAAAAAATGAGAAGGAAAATCTAGTTTAGGTTGTCAACCAAGTAATGGAAATGGGATCTCAAGTTAAGGATGATTGTAACCAAAATGAAAGCCCTGTTGAAACTAAGGAACAAAAACAAACGGAAATGGAGGATCATATGGAAGAAGTTAAAAATAGTCCAAAAAATAACACAAAAGATTAGAGTGATATAAGGTAGAATGACAAGAGGCACCCCCTATGAGCTTGGCCAAGTGCAAAGCAGATGTTATCCTTCAATTTGACTCATGGATGTATAAGGAGATAATGGTACTCAAGAAGAAAATGGAAATAATGGGACATAACCAGGAAGCAGTTTGGAATAAAATCAATAACATGGAAAAGCAGATGAGGGATATTCTTGTCAAACTTAAAGACTATGAGAAAAACCTAAGGGAACTCATTAAGGAAAGTAGAATGAAGATGGAGGAGGTTACCTCTAGCATATGTGCAACTACTGTAAACATTGGAAAACGAGCAAATGAGGAAATCAAATCCTTGGAGGGGCCAAGCAAGAGAACAAGACAGAGCTCAAGAAAGAAAGCAATGAAAGAGGGAGCCACGTCAATGGCTACAACCATTCAGGACACTACTGTGAAAGGTAAGGAAGTAGTGAAGATGATTTTGGAACTAGAAGAATAGGTCTTGGTTCTTTTAGTTGGATGTAATATCTGGTTCCATTTCCTGGTTTTTTGTTTCCTTATCACTATGGAGTTTCCAGGTCTTTGAAAAACCTGGGGTTAGTCTTTTCATTATCTTTAATGGTGGTTTCAAGGCCATGTAAAACCTGATTTTGATACTTATTTGAAGTAGGTTTTAGGTTTAGCCTGTGGATGTTTCTATTTTATCCTTCTCCCTTTGTTTCTAGGTTTCGGGGTCCCTTCAAAACCTGTTTTTACCTTAATCTAAAACAATAAGGGGGTCACTATTTGAGCTTGTCTCATATTTTTTTGTTTTGGATTGATGGGTTTGTTTGTTATAGGTGATTCTACATGATTTTAAATACATTACCATGCTTCTTATTTTTGAAAACTCAAGCACTGTGGGAATCCTCTTATAAGCTTACATGTGCTCCCAACTGCTCTTTTACATTCTCAACTATCTCAGGGGCCATTGAAAGATTTTGATGATTGATTTGAAGAGTTATGTGATGAAGGTTATCTATTTTAAGTCTAAATTTTTAATTTTAAGGGTTTAGAGGGTCTCTAAAAATCTTTATTTGTGTAATTCCATATCCTACTAAGTAAACACAACCCAAGGATCATCTATTGGCCCTACTAACGTCATGGTGGCATATATGAAGATGTGATGAGATCTCATGATCAAAATCTAACTATTAATGAGGATCATGCTAGGCTTGTTTAAGATGGAGAATTTTCAAGAGGCTATGAAATCCACTTCAAAAGGGAGAATGAAGACTATTTTGGTCTCTCAATCCTTAAATGACCAAAATAGAGATCCTTGAGCTTTTTTGGGATAATATACACCATGACCAAAAGAGTTATAATAATCTTGGTTGTTTATCCTAATATACCTATAAAAAAATAAGGCCTATTACAATTTTTATGGGTAGAGGGTGAGTGGAAGATGGATTTTTCAAGGCCTAAAAGTGGCTAAAAACCATTGAAAAGGGGCAATGACATCTGCAGGAAACTGACTTAAAAGGACCACTCTTCAAACAAAGTTTCATCATAAAATCATTATTCATGTTTGAATGGAATTTTATATGTAAAAGGAACAATTTAATGCTCAAATACCTTCCAAAATGTATAGTGTATCCAACCTTGAGTCATGATCAAACCGCCTTGTCCATACATAGGCCTATGAGGGAAAACACAATCAAGAAGGGTTAGTAAACAGTGAAGTTAGATGTGAGAGTTTAGATATAATTTTGACACTTAAAGGAGGAATAAGGTTATTTTTAAATCATATAAATTCATGTGAATACCAATAAATTTCAAACAAACATAATTCATGCCCATAAGCACCTACAACAGGCCTAAAGGCATGACTGTCACAGTTAAGGCAGGGTGTCCTAGTTGAGGACCTAGGCAAATAATTGATATGGTTTGAAAGTTTTAAAAGAGGGATAAAATCATAAGGAGAAAATAATGACATAATAATAATGAATAGGAGTTCCAAATCCATAATTCAAGGCTCAGTGATTACCTACAGGCAGGGGCTTTGAGAGTGTCTTAGTCTTCATCAAGTAGTGGCCTAATTTTAGGAGTGAGAGAACTTAGTGCAAAGGATTGAACTAAAACTTGGAAAATTTTATGAAGGATAACCTAAATGAACTTTAAAACATAAAATTAGGTTTTTATTGTGTCTGAAAATCGTGACCCAAGCTCTAAACAACCTATAACTAGTGTGTTAAATAATTCAATCCTCCTAGGCAGTCATGGACCTAATCTATGTTTCCAAAGGCATGTAAGTGTTTGAGGGTAAAATAGAATATAAAATGGTTTAAATAAATAATGGGATGAATTAATGACCATTATATGTCATGAAAAATCAAAATAGAACCTTCATTTCCTATAAGCACAACATGTATCCTACCTACCTTTATCAAGCTACTTTGTTCAAAGTCTACCTTAGAAATATCACTAGTTTGATGATCAAAACTTGGATTTGAGTGATAAAATTTGGTAAATATAATCATTAGGATATATAATACACTATTAGATGATCAATTTTCCAATTCCAATATCGAAAACCCTCTCTATTCTATCTTAGAGTAGGGGCAGTTTTCCTATCTACGGAGATGGCAACTTTGAGGAAAATGATGAAATTGGTAACTAGAAGGTAAAGTAAGATCAATTGATGTTTTTGGAATTTTAATCACACCTAACACAAATTATAAAAAATTTATATAATGTTTTAGGGTAAGAAGGATTCTCCACACAAGGAGGTTTACAGTCATCAAGGTAAGGAATGGAATAAGCATGATTCCAAATGAGGGGTCATTTCAAGTTTCAACCTTAGGAAGTCATATAAATTTATTAGATAATCCTCATGGGGTTGAAAATTATTTTTTTAAGATCTGATGATGCATGAAAATTGAAAATAATGGTCTTTTTCCTCCAAAGTTTAGGTAGGCTCATTATCAAGGCACAAGCCTAATGCTAAATAAGGTGTAAACTTCATTCTTGGCTCTTGAGGAAATATTAGAATGATTGAGGAATGTTCATGCTAAATATTAAAAGGTTTTTGAACCATATTTTTGCAAGAAAATCCATCAAAAATCCATTTCTTGGAATGAAATCTCTCAAACCCTCACAGAATGCATAAATTGACTCAAAATGCTAAGTTGGAATGCTCATATCTTTCATGAGCTTGTGCATGGGACCTAGAGCTATTTGGGCAAAATGGAGAAGGTCCCTAAGGATCCCTCAATTTAATTTTTAATAATCTCCAATCTGTACCCTACATGAACAAATGCTAAGAGGGTTAGTCACTCCAAAACCCTTGAGAAGCCTATTTTAGAACCTGATGAGAAAGAAAGGCCAAAAAAACCACTCAAAAAGATGTTTCAAGCTTGAAACTCATCATTATGACCTTTATAACTCTCCTAAGATCCACCTCATGCCACTAGTCTATACTTGTAAGTATAAGGTTATACAAAATAGGCTACGAAAGAGTATTTAATGTTAGAATAGGGGTCCATACAAGTGACCAGGAGCTCAAATTCAACATGAGGGATGATAAGGAGGTAAAAAAAGTTAATCACATGTAATTTTCCCATTTCATGCTTTTGGGAGATCAAAATAGGCACTTTTAGTCTTCTAGGCTAAAGAGGCCTAATTAGGAGGACTAATGGATCAACAAACACACTTGCCTTGGGTATTGAACCATGAAATTTGGAATAGAGAATAATGTAGAAAAATGGTAATAAAAAATGATCCCACTCAATATTTAAGGTCTATACATTCTCCTACACAAGTAAAATTGTGTAAAAATAGGGCTACAAGAAAGCAAGGCCTAGTGAAGGATTTATGAGCAAAATGGGGACATGAAGAGAGTTTTATGGTTCTAGATGGATTGTTTCAGGCCAATATGATGAAAATATTCCTTAAATGAAATATTTCATAACTTGAGATAAATCCAAATTTTAGCTATTTTGGCCAGATTGGGCCTAGTGGGACAAAGAGGTCTTGTGATACTTAAGAAGGAAATTGATGATTGCAGATGATGTATTCATTCGTAATACTTAAAGATGATTTACATGTGTCTTTAGGATGAAAATATAACTATCCAAGATATCTCATGATCAAAATATTTCCTTTTACCACTTGTTAAGAAGGAGTTTTAGGACCTAAAGATGCTTGTGAAGAGTTTCAATGCCACATGTGAGGAAGGTGCTCAGTTTAGGATGGACACATGTCCACATCAGTTACTTGATGTCTCTTACACCTCATTTCCATGAAAAATTTGTCCCTAACTTTCTTTGAAGTGCTAAAAAAAGCCCATTATGAAGGTAGTTTCAAAAGAGAGAATGATTGAGGAGATTGATATGCCACATTTGGAGAAGAGGCTTATATGGGATAAAATGATGTGTAAATCAGTTTAATGACTCATTTTCCACCTCATACACATGAATTATAACTTACATTCACCTTTGGACACTTGTCCTTATGATTTTTCAACTTCTCTTCTCTCTTTGTTCTACCAAATTCTATAAGTAAGAGCCATCTTGGCTATTATAAGGAAGACCACAATTAGTATGGCGAGGCCCTGCTAGTATGACATTGAATTTTTTCTTTCAACATTGAATACAAGTCTGATTCTCAATCAAGAACATTTTTTCTAAGTGTTTGAGTGATGTATATTGGAGCTAAGTGATGGTGTCATCCTTACTCCTCTATATAATTCATGTTTAAGCAAGAGTTCTAATTTTAATAGGTCATATGAAGTGTATGAATGTACTAGGATCCTCTTAAAGTATGAAATTATCTCTATGGTGTGCAATCTACCCCTAGATAAATTATCATGTTGATTATCCTATGTATGCCTACCTTCACATTGAAATACTATGGTAAGATCCTTCAATGCCTACAATTGGTCTTGGAAAGCTTTATTGCTTAGTAGGAGTGTGATATTCTATGGGATATGTCTTGGTGTATCATCTCTTTAGTGTAGTTTCCTTTTCATGCAAAATCCTAACCCTTTCCCCATAAACAAGCATTAGATTAGGTGATAAGCACTTAAAGATAAATCTAGGGAGCTATCCCCTATACTTTGGAGATTCATCTCTCATACAAGTTCACCCACAACATGAGAGATGATTCCATGTTGCATCAAATTTTAGGAACCTCATAGAGTATCCAAGGGTGCACAATTTGAAGATAATAGTACTGGTACACCTGATGGGATAACTTATCCTAATCACTTCCATATCATGGTGAATATTGGTCTTAGCAAGCCCAAGGTTGCAAAAGTTTTTCTAATCTAAAATTTGGTGACTCCAAAAGGTGAGAATCTCTAGTTGTAGATCAAGTTTTCCACATTATATTTCATGGTCAGGAGGAAGAAGAAGAGATGGTTAGGCAACATGCTTTCCCAGCCTTCAACACCCAAAATCTAATCAATCTTCCTAAATATGATCTTATCCCTCCAAAGGCTATTAAAAATATCCCTAACTTCAATGGATAAGGTCCTATTACCCCATCTGAACACATTAGGGACATCTCAATTTTTTGAAATTTCCACAATATCACTCAAGTCAATGTAGTTATTAGGCTACTTGCCATGTCTCTAAATGGTAAAACACTTGATTGGTATAGGACATTAGGAGGTGGTTACATTACTAATTGGGATGGCTTTGGAGAGTTTTTAAAAAATAGGTTTGAGAATAATAGTGATCACATTTCACTAATCCATTAGTTGAATGTGATAAGGAAAGGTCCTAATGAATCCATGGGAGATTTCAATGAACATGGCATAGGTTGCCACCTATCATGAGACCCCCTCCAAGCTTTGTGTTCCCCACTTATTTCAAGGTCATTGACACTAATTTGGTAGTAATGTTGCAATAAATGGGAGGATTTACTATACTTGAAGCATATGAGATAGCTATTGAATTTGATAATAGTTTGATTTTAGCTAGGAAATTATCCCCAAGAGTTACTATGCCTTTGTTATCTCATAATTCATTTGAAACCCCAAGTGTAGATAAAGTTACCAATGCCAATGTCAAGTCGATAATCACTCCCAAGAAGGTTGATAATGTTATAGACAAAAATTAAATGATCAGGTCATTACAAGCTCAACTCAAACAAGCTCAATTACAAGTACTCCACCTAATCCCTAATACAATCACCAAGGTCATCAAGTTTTCAAAAGGTAGCCTACTAGTGATAATCATAATTCTATTCCATCAACAAAGGTTATTGTTCTAGTCCATACAAACTTGGTTCAAGGAGAGGAACATTTGTATCATTGGTTACAATCTCAAGGTTAGTTTTTGTATGATGGTAGAGGAGATTGTCAAGCCTTAGTAGCACAAGAAAGAGCTATTCCTTGCCTTACATCAGAATAACAAAACCTCATGCAAAAGGATACTCATAGAGAGAGTAAAAACCAAGGTACCATTCTTGTGAACTTTCAAATGGAAGAAAATTATGTGAACAAGGTTGAAAAAGCACCTAAAGAATTGTCATTCAATACCTCTTATCTATTGCCTTCACAAATTGAAGATCAGTTGATTGTTCTTAAGACTCTCCAAGAGTTGAAAGATGATGTTGCCATAGATGAGTCCCTTGAACATATTAAATATTATGCCTCAAGAAACTATGATGAAGATATTATCATTGGTACACCTCTTTAACCTAATGGATCAGTCATTGAGCTTGAGGAAGGAGCTGATGATATAGAAGATGATGATGATCAACTTACAACACAAGATAGAGAAGAGGCACTCATTAGCCAACATGATGTTCTACAAGAGATTGGTAAGAACATTGATAAAATTCAAGTATTTTCTATTGATCATGAAGATTTGGCATTTTGGGATGATCTTGAAAAAAAATTCTTGAGCTTGGATGATGCATCTCCACTTCATTAAGAGCTTGAGAAGAGTTTTGAAGGAGATGTTACAGCTGAACCTTTTGAATATAATGAAGAACCTACACAAAAAAATCAAGGTAAGCATGATTGATCTCAAGAAGATCAAATGCATAATATGGATGGATAATATGAGGTACCAAGAGAGGTATTAAGTTTTGAAGAACTTCTCCCATGCATTCATCTACTAGAAATACAAAAGTCTGATGGAGAACTTCCTTTTCAAAATGAATACAACCTTGATGATGAAAAACCATTTGAGATTGAGTTTGAATGTGAAGATTAAAATGAGTCTATAATCAATGGAAAACCACTTGAAACAAGGACTATTGTTTCCATTCAAACTATTCAAGAGGAGTATGTTTGTATTTAACACATGTTCTTGGTTGTGAAACCAAATGAAGTCAATACAAGCACTTTGAGAAGTAAGCAAGGTGTTGAACAAATAAGGACAAGACCCAAGTGGTAGCTTTCACACTCTTCTATTACAATTCAAGGAAATGGTATGAAAATATTTTCTTTTGATCTATGAGGATCAATTCTTTGTATTTAGTTTGTACACTTTAGAGTGTGTTTATTTCAGTGTTTCCTAAGTGCTTTAGAGCACAAGTGTGTTTCCTTTCCTTTTTTTTGTGTGTGTTTTGTGTGTATGTATTAAATACCTTGTTTTCATTGACCCAAAGTTATATTCAATTCAATTAAAGTGCTCATATGTGTGACTCCATGCCCAATGGAAGGATTAGGCAATTGGTCTTAGGCATAGCAGGCATGCCACCCCTAGGAATCACCAAGTATGTTGACTAAATTTGACCCCAATAAAATTTGGGTCAACCCCTACTATTTTAAAATTTTATAGAAATTTTCATGTCTTATGGGGTCATCTATTGTCCTACATGTCTCACTTACCCTTTCCATAGTCCTTGCTGAAACCCATCCTCCTTATATTGGTTCAGTCAACCAAAGTCAACATTGGTCAAACATATTAAAACTTAGTAAAAGTGTCAAATTGTATTTAAGATTTCCTAAAATGGTCTTTTAATTGTTTCAAAGTGTCTTCCAATCACAAATTCATCATTTTCTAGGTTTCATGTGGTAAAAGGGTCATTTGGCCACTTTTCTAGCTAATTAATTGACTTGTACAGATTGTGGGAGTTAAAAAATATGTCATAAAGGTGTATATAAGTGTGTATAAGGTCAAATAACAACATAATAAGTTAGGTGATAGTTAGAATTCTATTATGATCAAGAAATGGCAATTTTTCCTCAAAAATAGGAGCTTTTGGGCACTTGCATAAACTTCTCAAGTCCACCAATAGTTGAAAACATGGTGGAGTGACTCTTCACCTCCCAAAAATTAATTTCCACATTAGGTTTGTTGGTATAATTCAAAAAGGTTTGTCTACAACTTATTTTGATTCATTTTCCATTAGCAAGTCAAGGAAGGGCAAATTTAATCACTTGCTATGGACCGTATAGGTGGAATTGGAAAGAGTGCTTATGGGGGTGGATATTAATTTTAGTAAACTTAAATTTCATAGTAAGAAGTTTTAATTTGGTGCCTCCTCATTTATGAATGATCAGTTTGACTCCATGAAGGGGTCACCGTTTGAGCTTGTCTCAAATTTTGTTATTTTGTATTGATGGTTTTATTTGTTTTAGGTGATTATACATTATTTTCAATACATTCCCATGATTATTCTTTTTTTTTTTAAACTTAAGTACTTTGGGAAGCCTCTTCTAAGCTTACACGTGCTCCCAAGTGCTCTTTTACATTCTTAGTTATCTCAGGTGCCATTAAAAGAGTTTGGTGATTGATTTAAAGAGTTCATTGATGTAGGTTTTCTATTTTAAGGCTAAATTTTGCATTTTAATGGGTTATATTCTCTCTAACAAGATTTCCTTGTGCAATTCCATATCCTGCTAAGTAAACACATCCTAAGGATCATCTACAGGCCCTGCTAACATTATGGTGGCATATATGGAGATATGATGATATCTCATGATCAAAATATACCTATTGATAAGAATCATTCTATGCTTGTTTAAGATGGATAATTTTTAAGAGGCTATGAAATCCACTTCAAAAGGGATAATGAAGATTGTTTTGGTCTCTTAGTCCTTAAACGACCAAAATAGATATCCTTGAGCTTTTTTGGGATAACATACACCATGACCAAAAGAGTTTATAATTATATTTGTTGTTTAGCCTAATATAACTATCCAAAAAAAATTCCTATGCCAATTTTTATTGGTAAATGGTGAGTGGAAGATGGATTTTTCAAGGCCTAAAAGTGGTTAAAAATAGGCAGTGACATCTGCAGGAAATTGACTTAAAAGGACCACTCTTCAACCAAAGTTTCATCCTAAAGTCATGATTAATGTTTGAATTGAATTGAATATGGAAAAGGAATAATTTAAGTCTCAAATAAATTCCCAAATTTATAGTGTATCGAACCTTGAGTCATGATCAAACCCCCTTGTCCATACACAGGCCTATGAGGGAAAACATAGTCAAGAAGTGTTAGAAAATAGTGAAGTTGGAGGTGAAAGTTTAGATATAATTTTGACCCTTAAAGGAGTAATAATGTGATTTTTTTACCATATAAATTCATGGGAAGACAAATCACTTTCAAACAAACCTAATTCATGCCCATAAGCACCTACAGCATGCCTAAAGGCATGACTGTCACAGTCAAGGTAGGGCATCCCAGTTGAGAACCTAGGTAAAGAATTGATATGGTTTTAAAGGTATAAAATATGGATAAAATAATAATGAGAACATCATGACATAATAATCATGAATAGGAGGTCCAAATCCATAATTCAAGGCTCAGTGATTACCTACAGGTAGGGGCTTTGACAATGTCTCAATCTTCATCAAGTAGTAGCCTAATTTTAGGAGTGAGAACTTGGTGTAAAGGATTAAACTAAAAATTAGAAAAATTGATGAAGGATAACCTAAATTAATTTTAAAACATAAAATTAGGTTTTTATTGTGTTTAAAAATCATGACCCAAAATCTAAACAGCCTGCAACCAACATGTTAAATAGTGCAACCCTCTTAGGTAGTCATGGACTTAATCTATGTTTCCAAAGGCATAAAAGTGTTTAAGGGGAAAATAGAATATAAAATGGTTTAAATAAACCATGGGAGGAATTAATTACCCTTATATTTAATGTAAAATAAAAATATAACCTTCATTTCTCACAAGCACAACCTCTACCCTGCCTACCTTCATCAAGCTACTTTGTTCAAAGTTTGCCTTGGAAATGTCACTAGTTTGATGATCAAAACTTGGAGTTGAGTGATAAAATTTAGTAAATATAATAATTTTTACATATAATACACTCTTAGATGATGAATTTTCCAATTCCAATAGGTAAAACCCTCTATGTTCTGTCTCAGAGTAGGGCCAATTTTCCTATGCATGGAGATGACAACTTTGAGGAAAATGATGAAATTGGTGATCAGAAGGTCAAGTAAGATAAAATGATGGTTTTTAAAGTTTAATAACACATAAAAATATATAAAAACTTTATATAAGGTCTGAGGGTAAGCAATTTGCTCCACATAAGGAGGTTTACAGTCATTAGGGTAAGGAAAGGAATAGGCATGATTCCAAATGAGGGGTCATTTCAAGTTTTATCCTTAGGAAGGAATATAAATGTACTATATAACCCTCATGGAGTTTAAAATTATGTGTTTAATCTATGAGGATGCACATAAATTGCAAACAATGGTCTTTTGGCTCCAAAGTATAGGTAGGCTCATATATTTCATGATTTTTTGCATGGGACTTGGAGATATTTTGGGAAGATGGATAAGGACCCTAAGGATCCTTCAATGTAATTTTGAAGAATATCCAACATGTATCCTACATGAATAAATGTTAAGAGGGTTAGTCCTTCCAAAACTCTTAAGAAGCTAGTTTTAGGACATGATGAGAAAGAAAGGCCAAAAAAATCACTCAAATATATGTTTCAAGCTTGAAACTCATTAGTATGACTTTTATAACTCTCTTAATATCAACCTCATGCCACTGGTCTATACTTGCAAGTATAGGGTTATACAAAATAGGCCAAGAAAAAGCATTTAATGCTAGAACAAGGGTTTGTACAAGTGATCAGGAGTTTAAATTCAAAATGAGGGATACTAAAGAGGTAAAAAAAATTAATCACATGCCATTTTTATAGTTCACACTTGTGGGAGTACAAAATAGGCATTTTTAGTCTTCTAGGCTAAAGAGGCCTAATTAGGCCTAATTGGGAGAACTAATGGATCAAAAAACACACTTGCCTTCAATGTTAAACCATGAAGCTTGGCATAGAGCATAATGGATAGAAATTTTACTCAAAAATTATCTCACTAAGTCTTATAGGTTTGTACATTTTTTTACACAATGAAACTTATGTAAAAACAGGGCTATAAGAAGACAAGGCCTAATGAAGGCTCTATGAGCAAAATTTGGAATTGAAGAGAGTTTGATGGTTATATATGGATGTTTTTTAGGGAAATATTATGAAAATATTCCTTACATGAATAAATATTTCATAACTTGAGCTAAATCCAAATTTTTGCTCTTTTGGCCAACTTGGGCCTAGTGGGACAAAGAGGTCTTGTGACACCTAAGAAGGAAATTGATTATTTTAGATGATGTATCCATTTGGAATGATTAAATATGATTTCCAAGTTTCCTTTGGATTCAAATATAACTATCCAAGATATCTCATGATCAAACTCTTGCCTTTTTCCACTTGTCAAGGAGTTCTAAGACCTAAAGATGCTTGTGAAGAGTTTCAATGCCTCATGTGAGGAAGGAACTCAATTTGGGATGGACACATGTCCATATAAGTTACTTGATCTCTCTCAAACCTCATTTCCATGAAAAATTTGTCCCTAAATTTCTTTTAAGTGCTCAAGAAATCCCATGATGAAGGTAATTTCACAAGAGAGAATGATTGAGGAGATTGTTATGCCACATTTAGAGAAGAGGCTTATTTGGGATAGAATGATGTGTAAATCAATTTCATAACTCATTTTCCTCCTTAGACACATTAATTTTAACTTATTTTCACCACTAGAGACTTTTCCTTGTGCCTTTTCAACTTCTCTTCTCTTTCTCTTCTTCCAAATTCTATAAGTATGAGCCATCTTGGCTATTTTAAGGGAGACCACAGCTAATATGGTGAGGCCCTACTAGTATGACATTGCATTTTTTATTTAAAAATTGAATAAAATTTTGATTCTAAGTTAAGAACATTTTTTTTAATTGTGTGAGTGATGTATAGTGGATCTAAGTGATGGTGTCATCCTTATTCCTTGTTATCCTTCATGTTTAAGCAAGAGTTCTAATCTTAACAGGTCATGTGAAGTGTATGAATGTAATAGGCTCATCTTCAAGTATGAAATTTTCTCTATGGTATGAAATATAACCTTATATTATTTATCTTGTTTATTATCCTAAGTATTCCTACCTTCACATTGAAACATTATGTTAGGATCCTTCAATACCTAGAATTGGTCTTGAAAATCTATGTTGCTTAGTAGGAGTGTGATAGTCTATGGGATATGTCTTGGTGTATAATATATTTAGTGTAGTTTCCTTTTCATGTAAACTCATAACCATTTTCCCATAAATAAGCATTAGATTAGGTGATAATCTCTTAAATATTAACCTATGGAGATAACCCTTATAATCTAGAGATTCATCTCTCTTATAATTTCACCCATAATTTGAGAGATGATTCCATGTTGCATCAAATTGTATGTACCTCATAGAGTATCTTATGGTGCATAATTTGAAGAAAATAGTTTTGTCATGCTCAGTGGGATAGATTATCCTAACTTCTTTCATGTTAAGGTGAATGCTGGTCTTAACAAGCCCAATGTTGTAAAAGTGTTTCTAATCCAGCATTTAGCGACTCCAAAAGGTGAGAATATCTGGTTGTAGATAAAATTTTCCACATTTTATTCCATGGTCAAGAGGAAGAAGAAGATATGGCTAGGAAACATGTTTTCCCAACCTTCAACACCCAAAATCCAATCTATATTCTTGCATACGATCTTATCCCTCCCAATGCCACCAAAAGTCTCCCTAGCTTCAATGGAGAAGGTCCTATTACCCCATCTGAACACATTAAGGACATCTCAATTTTTTGAAATTTACACAATATCACTCAAGTCAACATAGATATTAGGATACTTTCCATGTCTTTAAAGGGTAAAACACTTGATTGGTATAGGACATTGGGATGTGGTTGCATTACTAATTGGGATGGATTTAGAGAGTTGTTAGTAAATAGGTTTGAGAATAAGAGTGATCACATTTCACTAATCCATCCATTTAATGTGATAAGGAGAGATCCTAATGAATCCATGGGAGATTTCAAAGGACATGGAATAAGTTGCCACCTATCATGAGACCCCCTCCAAGCCTTGTGTTCCCCACTTACCTCAAAGCCATTAGCACTAATGTGGTAGTAATGTTGTAATCAATGGGAGGATTTACTCTACCTGATGAATATGAAATAACTATTGAAGCTAAGAATAATTTTATATTAGTTGGGAAATTATCCCCAAGAGTAGGTATTCCTTTGTTATCTCATAGTTCATTTGAAACCCCAAGTGTAGATAAAGTTCCTAATGCCAATGTCAAGTTTATAATCACTCCCAAGAAGGTTTATAATGCTATAAACAAAAATGAAATGATTAGGTCATTACAAGCTTAGTCAAACATTGGTCAAACCTACCCAAACTTAGTCAAAGTGTCAAATTATATTGAAATTTTCTTAAAATGGTCTTTGAATTGTTTTAAAGTGTCTTCAAGTCACAAATTGGCCATTTGCTAGGTTTCATGTGGTAAAAGGGTCATTTGGCAACTTTTCTAGCTAATTAATTAAATTATACGAATGTTGGGAGTTAAAAAATATGTCATCAAGGTGGATATCAGTGTGGATAAGGTCAAATCATGTTAGAATTAGTCAGGTGATAATTAGAATTCTTTTATGATCAAGAAATGGTAGCTCTTCCTCAAAAATAGGAGCTTTTAGGCACTTGTACAGACTTCTCAAGTCCACCATCAGTTGAAAACATGGTGGAGTGACTCTTCACCTCCCCATAGGTCATTTACATATTTGTTTTATAGGGATAATGCAAAAAGGTCTGTATGTAACTTCTTTTCCTTCATTTTCCATTGGTAAGCCAAGGAAGGGCAAATTCAATCACTTACTTTGGGTCGTAAAGGTGGAATAGGAAAGATTGCTTCTAGGGGCGGATATTAATCTAAGTAGAATTCACTTTATAGTAATAATTTGAAAATTTTTCTTCCTCCTTTATGAAATATTAGTTTGACTCCAAGCATTTTTTTATGGATTTGCAACCATGAGGGGGTCATTGTTTGAGCTTGTCTCATATTTTATTGTTTTGTATTTATGGGTTTGTTTGTTGAAGGTGATTCTACATTATTTTTAATACATTCCCATGCTTCTTATTGTTTTTTTAAAAATCAAGTACTTTGGGAAGCCTCTTCTAATCTTACATGTGCTCCCAACTGCTCTTTTACATTCTCAGCTATCTCAGATGCCATTGAAAGAGTTTGATGATTGATTTGAAGAATAACTTGATGGAGGTTTTTTATTTTAAGGATAAATTTTTAATTAAAATGGGTTGGAGGCTCTCCAACAATATTTACTTGTGAAATTACATATATTTCTAAGTAAACACAACCTAAGGATCATCTACAGGCCCTGATGACATCATGGTGGCATATATGGAGATATGATGAGATCTCATGATCAAACTCTACCTATTGATGAGGATAATTATAGGCTTGTTTAATATGTATAATTTTAAAGAGGCTATGAAAGCCACTTCAAAATGGATAATGAATATTTTTTTGGTCTCTTAGTCCTTAAAAGACCAAAACAGAGATCCTTGAGCTTTTTTGGGATAACATACACCATGAACACAAGAGTTTCTAATGATATTAATTGTTTAGACTAATATACATATCCAAAAATAAGGACTATGAAAATTTTTAGGGAAATATGGTGAGTTTAATATGTATTTTTCAAGGCTTAAAAGTGGCTAAAAACCACTAAAAAGGGGCAATGACATCTGTAGGAAACTAACTTAAAAGGACCACTCTTCAACCAAAGTTTCATCCTAAAGTCATGATTCATGCTTGAATGGCCTTTAATATGGACAAGGAAAAATTTAAGTCTCAAAAACCTTCCCAAAGTTATAGTGTATCCAACCTTGATTCATGATCAAACCCCCTTGTCTGTACATAGGCCTGTGAAGGAAACACAATCAAGAAGGGTTAGTAAATAGTGAAGTTGGAGGTAAGAGTTTAGATCTAATTTTGAACCTTAAAGGATGAATAAGGTGATTTTTTGATAATTTAAATTAATTTTAAGACCAATAAATTTCAAACAAACCTAATTTATGCCCATAATTACCTATAGTATGCCTAAAGGGATCACTATCATAGTCAAGGCATGGTGTCCTTGTTGAGGACCTAGGCAAAGAATTGATATGGTTTTACAGGTTTAAAAGAGGGATAAAATAATAAGGATAAAATAATGACCTAATAATAATGAAGAGTATGTCAAAATCCATGATTAAAGGCTGAATTATTACCTATAAGTAGGGGCTTTGAGAGTGTCTCAGTCTTCATCAAGTAGTGGCCTAGTTTTAGGAGTGAGAGAACTTGGTGCAAAGAATTGAACTCTAACTTGGAAAAATTTATGAAGTATCAGCTACATGAACTTTAAAACATAAAATTATGTTTTTATTATGTCCAAAAATCATGACCCAAACTCAAAAAAAACTACAACCAACATGTTAGATAGTGCAACCCTCCTAGGTAGTCATGGACCTAATCTATGATTCCAAAGGCATGTAAGTGTTTAAGGAGAAAATAGAATATAAAATGGTTTATATACACAATGGTAAGAATTAATAACCATTATATTTAATTTAAAATAAAAATATAACCTTCATTTCTTACAAGCACAACCTCTACCCTACCTACATTCATCAGGTTACTTTGTCAAATTCTACCTTGGAAATGTCACTAGTTTGATGATCAAAAATTGGATTTGAGTGATAAAATTTGGTAAATATAATACTTGGTACATATAAGACACTCTCAAATTATCAATTTTCCAATTAAAATAGGTAAATCCCTCTTTGTTCTATCTTAGAATAGGGGCAGTTTTCCTATGCATGGAGATGACAACTTTGAGGAAAATGATGAAATTGATAACCAAAATGTCAAGTAAGTTAAAATGATTATTTTTTAAGTTTAATCACACCTAAAAAAATTTAAAAACTTGATATAAGGTCCAAAGGTAAGATATATTCTCCACACAAGGAGGTTTACAGTCATCAAGGTAAGGAAATGAATATGCATGATTCCAAATGAGCGGTCATTTCAAGTTTCATCCTTAGGAAATCATATAAATGTCTTGGATAACCATCATGGGGTTTAAAATTATGTTTCTAATATATTAAGATTCATGGCAAGTATAAACAAAGGTCTTTTAGCTCCAAAGTGTAGGTAGGCTCATTAGCAAGGCACAAGCCTAATGCTAAATAAGGGGTAAATTTAATTCCTATCTCTTGAGGAGATATTAAAATTTTTGAGGCATGTTCATGGGACATATTAAAAGGTTTTTTAACCATTTTTTTGCAATAAAATCCATCATAAAGCCATTTATTGGTTCAATTTTTCTCAAATCCTTACAAAATGCATAAATTGACTCGAGATGCTAAGTTGGAATGCTCATATATTTCATGAGCTTATTCATGGGACCTGGAGATATTTTGGGAAGATGTATAAGGTCCCTAAGGATCCCTTAGTGTCATTTTGAATAATCTCCAATGTGTATCCTGCATGAACAAACACTAAGAGGGTTAGTCACTCCAAAACCCTTGCGAAGCTTGTTTTAGGACCCAATGAGAAAGAAAGGACAACAAAAGCACTAAAATTCATGTTTAAATATTTAAAATCATTAGGATTACCTTGATAAATATCCTAATATCCACTTCATGCCACTGGTCTGTACTTGCAAGTACAGGGTTGTATGGAATAGGCCAAGAAAGAGCATTTAATGCTAGAACAGGGGTCTATAAAAGTGATAAAGAGTTTAAATTCAACATGATGGATTATAAGGAGGTAAATAATTTAATCACGTTCCATTTTTTTATTTTACACATTTTGGAGTACAAAATAGGCATTTTTAGTCTTCTAGGCTAAAGAGGCCTAATTAAGCCTAATTGGAGGACTAATGGATCAACAAACACACTTGCCTTGGGTTTCAAACCATGAAACTTGGAAAAAAGTATAATGGAGAAAAAGGGTACTCAAAAATTATCTCACTCAGTTGTGGATGTTCGTACATTCTACTATATAAGGAGACTTGTGTAAAAATAGGGCTACAAGAAGACAAGGCCTAGTGAAGGATCTATGAGCAAAATGGGGACTTGAAGAGAGTTTTATGGTTATATATGGATTATTTTTATTAAAATATGATTAAAATAGGCCTTACATTAGTAAATATTACATAACTTGAGATAAATCCAAATTTTAGCTATTTTGGCCAAATTGGGCCTAGTGGGATAAAGAGGTCTTGTGACCCCAAAGAAGGAAATTGATTATTGAAGATGATGTATCCATTTGTAATGATTCAATATGATTTCCAAGTGTCCTTGGTATGAAAAAATAATTATCCAAGATATATCATGATCAAAATCCTACCTTTTACCACTTGTTAAGGAGTTTTAGGACCTAAAGATACTTGTGAAGAGTTTCAATGCCACATGTGAGGAAGGTGCTCAGTTTGGGATGGACACATGTCCACATAAGTTACCAGATCTATATTAAACCTCATTTAAATTCAAATTTTTTCCCCTACATTTCTTTGAAGTGATCAATAAATCCCATGATGAAGGTAGTGTCATAAGAGAGAATGATTGAGGAGATTGTTGCGCCACATTTGGAGAAGAGGCTTATTTGGGATAGAATGATGTGTAAATAAGTTTGATGACTCTTTTTCCACTTCATAAACATGAATTTTAAATGATTTTCACCTTTGGAAACCTATTCTTGTGCCTTTTCAACTTCTCTTATCTCTCTCTTCTTCCAAATTCTATAAGTATGAGCCATCTTGGCTATTGTAAGGGAGACCACAGCTAGTATGGCGAGGCCTTGCTGGTATGACATTAAATTTTGTCTTTGAAAATTTAATACAAGTCTTATTTATAGTTAAGAACAATTTTTCTAAGTGTTTGAGTGATGTATAGTGGATCTAAGTGATGGTGTCATCCTTACTCCTCTTTATCCTTCATGTTTAAGCAAAAGTTCTAATTTTAATAGGTCATGTGAAGTGTATGAATGTACTAGGCTCCTATTCAAGTATGAAATTGTCTCTATGGTGTGAAATATTCCCTTAGATCAGTTATATTATTTATTATCCTATGTATGCATACCTTCACATTGAAACACTATGTTAGGATCCTTCAATGCCTAGAATTGGTCTTAGAAAGCTTTGTTGCTTAGTAGGAGTGTGATAGTCTGTGGGATATGTCTTCATGTATCACCTCTTTAGTGTATTTTATTTTTCATGAAAACTCCTAACCCTTTTCTCATAAACAATCATTATATTAGGTGATAAGAGCTTAAATATGAATCTAGGGAGCTAGCCCTTAAAATCTAGAGATTTATCTCTCTTACAAGTTTACCCACAACTTGAGAAATGATTCCATGCTGCATAAAATTCTAGGCACATCATAGAGTATCCTAGGGTGAAATTTTTTAAGACAACACAAACCATTGTCACATCTTTTGGAAGTGATAACACTATTACACTACTCAAATTGTTTCAGTAGACTTGTCTTGTCTTGTGTCCAAATTGTCATTGTTTGAACCAAATCATTTATCTTATTTGATCTTTGTTTAGCATATTCATGCTATTAAAATTTTCATAGATTTTTTTCATCAATCATATTTTACCTAACTCGAGAGTCTTTGATTAACTTTTACAAGTTTATATCTAAACATTGATTGATTTCTATTTAGGCTTTGACTTGCAGGGGATGTTACAAAAATCTTTATCTTTTGGGTTACGTAACTTAGGTTAATCCATTACCCAAATTTGGAAACTATATTGTGTGTCCCTTTGTTTGATAAAATTAGTGTATCTTTAATTGCCTTTTATTTTGTGTTTTATACTAATTTGATTAAGTTTATGTCTAGAATCAAGTGCCTAGTCTTAGCCAAAGTGTTCCAAGTTTGTTATATTAATATCATCATCCTTTGTTTCAAGTCTAGATTTTAAATCCACATTTGGCCAAAATTTATAGCATAAACCTTATTTAGAACATATATTTTAATGCCATTTTTGGCCAAAAGTCCTAGTGACTCTTTTTCCTTTCCTAGTTTAGACCTATTTGGAACATCTTTGGACCTAAAGTTTGGCATCTTGTTTTTAGGCCATTTTACTTGACCTTATTTTTATGAGATATTTAACGTCAGATATTTGATTTTATATCATTTTTATTATGTCTTTACATATACTTTTTGGAGTTACAACTCCACCTAGACCAAGTTAGATAGAGTTTGAACCATTTATCCTTTGGACATTATTTTTTAGAGTTTGTATAACTCTAAGCCTTTTTTGTGGAGTGTTAGCATTAACATGGATATGTATAGCTACAATTATGGTAGAGTTATGTACAATAAAAGTTATGATGGAATGGATGTATAAACTTCAACTAGAGGCCCCTACTAGGATGATATGGTTTGTGAGGAGGACTTGGGTGAAGACCTCTTTGACAATGATGTTATTTTTGAGATGGATCCATATCCAACTTAAAATAATAAATCAAGAGAAAAAATTAAAGAACCTACTTACAATCTAAGACAAATCCCCTATGGGGATAAGGATGATGTTATTTGGGAGGAAGATCCATACCCTCCTTACCACAATCAGTCCACCATATTAGGCACTAGATTCGATGATACCTTCTTGTGGTCATTTGTGGTATTATACTCACCCTTACATGATCACCTATTATTCCACCTATACCATTAACCATCCTTCAGATTGTGTGAGCTACCAAGCTTCACAATGTCCAAGGAATACCATTATCATTTCAGAACTTAGTCCTTTGGCTTGTGTGAGCAACCAAGCTCCATGATGCCCTATAATTTCCATTATAGGACCTCATCCTTTGGCTTGTGTAAGCAATCAAGCTCCATAATACCCTTTCTTTATTCCAAGACCTCATTCTTTGGCCTTTTTGAGCAATCAAGCTCCATAATGCCCTATCCATATCATTTGAGAACTCCATCTTTTGGCTTGTGTGAGTAATCAAGATCTACAACACCCTACCATTTCCATTATAGAACCTCATCTTTTGGATTATGTGAGAAACCAAGATCCATGTTGATGCCTAAATGTGTATCATAGGTGCCCAAAGTTTTTAAGAAACACTTTTCATTTTAGAATTCCTAAGAACTCAACATATGAGTTACAGGTTGTAATAATCTTGTTATCTTTGATGAAACAAGGGTAGAATAAGTGACTATTTCATAATATTTGTAATATTTGGTGGTTGGGAGCCACCACAAATATCATATCTTATGAAAAATATGAAGTATCTATGCTAAGAATAGTGAATTATGATCAAGAACTAATCTAAGATGGATATTTACAATGAGAATTAAACTAAGGTGATTTTGTTTAAAAAAGAAAAAGGAAGGGCAAGGTAGAAAGAAATGTTGTTGATCTTCATTCCAAACAGCATGACAAAGTTAAGATTTCATCTAGACATGCACTTGACCAATGTGTAACATGAAATAGCTTAAGCCCAAATCCTATCACACATTAGGTAAACTCCTAAAGAAGGTGGAAATAATGCAAATTAGAATCCAGTTCACTTTAAAGATTTACCCCTACAAGCAAACAACATTAGCCTAAATGCAAGAAGAGTGAGAAAATGAAATGAACCTAAGAAATTTCAGTCAACCTACCATTGACAAAAATTAAAAACTCTACAATAAAATGTACACACCAATAATTTGTAAACAATTAAAATCTAGAAATTAAAACAAACAAGTGAGAGAGAATCCATGATAACAATGAACACAAATAAATATTAAACAATCTTTGCAAAATTCCTTGTTTATATTAATTACTCTAAATTTATAAATTAATTTTAAATCTAAGAACTCCCTCCCCCATATAATTGATAATACTTCCTTATATAGACAGCCCATTAGGTATGTTGGTCAATTATTTCCCATTGCATTGGTACATGTGTATAGGACAAGTATCCTTTCTAACACCTTCTAGAATAAATGATAATTTTTAATAATCTGATCTATAAGCAAGATGTGTTAACAATTACACATGCCTAAAATAATATTCCTTTTCAAAACACTATATAATGTTGGTTCCAAAAAATAATATTCCTATTTCAACTAACTTTGGGACCCACTAGCTGATGAAATCAAGTGGAGCTCCAAGTCTTCCTGGGAAATGCTTTTCCAAGTTGTCAAGGCCATGAATTTAAATCAAATTGCTCACTAATGGATCACACTTTGATTTTGGATTGAATTATGCTCAAATTAGTGATAATTCAACTTTTCTAGTTTCATTAGGCCAATTAGGGTTAAATTGAGGATTACTTGAAGATTTCATAGTGCTCAAATGGTGATAACATTTGGACTTAAGTGAGAATTATGACTTAGATCATGTGTTTGTATTTTTCTTTTCATGGGTCCACTAGATCTTTAGTTCTTATTGATTTTTTGCTTATATGGTATCATCCTCACATCTGAATTTCATCCCTATGGCACTTTCATGAAAAAACTACTCATCAATGTTCAAATAATGACCATTTCCTTTGAATTTGGATCTAATTATTTTCCCTAAAATTTATGTCTATATGCCCTGTTGACCATTTTATGCATGACCAGTTTGTGTTTTCCCTTTGGATCTTTTCATTTCTCCCTTGCTCATTTTCTTTGTTTAGTCTCTTGCTTTGTTTATTATCTTTTCACTTCAACCTCTCCTGGTTTGAGCTCTTCTCCCTTGTTCTTTATTTTTCCCTTTGCCTTATTTTCCTTAGCCTATCAGGTTTTGATTTTCCTTGAAGTGCCCTTTAGAACATTTTTGAAGGGCCTTTCTTGCCTTGCCTTCCCACAAGTATCCCTTCAAACTTTTTCGAAGGGCACTTTTCTTCCAAGTGACCCTTTGAAAAAGTTTTGAAGGGCGCTTTTCTCCCCAAGTGCCCCTTCAAAATTTTTTGAAGGCCACTTTTCTTCCAAGTGACCCTTCATAATTTTTTTGAAGGGCAATTTTCTTCCAAGTGACCCTTCAAAAAAGTTCCAAAGGGAAATTTTCTCCCCAAGTGTCCCTTTGAAAAAGTTTTGAAGAGAACTTTTCTTCTCAAGTGTACCTTCAAAAAAATTTCTAGGGCACTTTGTTGTCCAAGTGACCCTTTAGAAAAGTTCTAAAGGGCACTTTTCTCCCCTAGTGTCCTTTCAAAAAAAATTGAAAGACACTTTGTCTTTAGAAATGCCCTTCAAAAAAAATTCAAAGGGCCATTTCTTCTGGAAATGCCCTTCAAAAAAATTTGAAGGGACCTTGTGCCTCCCCCAAGTGTCCTTTAGAACTTTTTTGAATGAAACTTTCCCAAGTGTCCTTCAAGAAAAATTCTTGAAGGAACTAGCCATTTCCTTTCGAGAAAAATTCCTAAAATAATTCCTTCAGACAAATTATCTAGAGGAATTACTTCAGGAAAATTACCTGAAATAATAAGCCCAACCTAAATGGATCCCCATGATGTGTTGCAAGATGTCAAATTTGATACATCCAACTAGCTATTGGTATTTAAAGAGGTGATGTGCCATAAGACATAAAATTTAGGGTGGCCAACTAGCCATTGGGGTAAAACTTGGTGACATGCCACAGGACATCAAATTCATGCCTAAAGTCTTCAAATAAGAAGTAAAGTCACTTCGAATACTCAAATGACTTTGTAGCACAAATTAGGTTTCTTAACAAGATTTGCTTATGAATTTTATAAGTAGAATCAATAAAAGAACTTAAAGGAGCAAGTAAGAAGTAAAGTCACTTGGAAACCCCAAATAGCTCTATAGTGCAAATTGGGTTTCCCATCAAGCTTTGCTTATGACTTTAATAAGTAGAAGCAATCAAAAAACTTGAATGACTCTACAGTATAAATTAGGTTTCCCAAAAAGCTTTGCTTATGACTTTTATAAGTAGAAATAGTCAAAAAACATGAAAGGGCAAAGATAGTGCAAATTGGGTTTCCCAACATGCTTGACTTATAGGTTTATAAGTAAAGCCATTCAAAAGGCCTAAATGGGTCTACAGTGAAAAACATGGGATATTTTAGGAAGAATCTAAGGTTTGTAGTAGTGATCTGAGCCATTTCTTATGGAGGGTCATCTCACCATTTATTTTATAGTGATCTTGGTCATTTCAAGAGGGTAAATCAAAGGGAAGGACAAAGTCCAATTGAATGAGAGACCAAATAGAATCAGTTTCACTAGGATGGTTACTATAAACCATTTTGGAGGTTTATATTTTGGTGCCCAAGATCTCTCTCTTCTCTATCTCTTTTTCTATAAGTAGGACCCTTGGGATCTTGTTTCATCATCCACAGATAGTATGGTGAAGCGCTACTAGAATGTTTTTCCATTTTATTTCCTTTGAGCAAAGAAGTATAAGTCTATTTTATTTCTAAGTTCTAGACATTTGCCTACGCATACAAGAGACACAAAGTGATAGCAAGTGATGTTTTATCCTTCTATTCTCTATCCTTCATGATTTTAAGCAAAGATTTGATCCAATAGGTCATGTAGAGTGCATTCAAGATGTATGAGATTTTTCACATGTGTAACCCTTTTTTGGACTATACATGTTTTTTCTAGTTATTTACCTTGTTTTATCTCATTCATTTTATCTCTACATTGAAATACTTATGTTGAAATATTTTATAGCTTGAGTTATAGACTATATTATGCTATATTGTGCATAAGTATAAGGCATACATGTGGATACTAATTATTGGTGTATCACCATTTTAGACTAGGATTTTCATTTATGCAAACTTCTAACTCTTTTCACTCATACAAACTAGTTCAATAGTTTTATTTCACAAATATCTAATACATGGAGCTATCCCTTTCAACTTAGAGCTTCATTTCCACTTATAAGCATGCCCACAAGCCTAAAAATGTCCTAACATTGCCCAAATCTAGAGGATGTTAGGTTGTGGAGCTAAAAGCTTCATTGTATGCAAACATGGAGGAGGTTGCTAAGTTTCAGGGATACCGGCATTGGTAGCGCAACCGACGTCAGTCAGGGGTGAACAGAAGGGCAATTGACATTGGCAGGAGTCAACCGATGTCAGTCATCTCCAGGCAGATAGGGACCAACGTCAGTTGCCTATGTAGTTCTAGAACTATTCGTTGCATGAATAGTTAGTTTGTTAAACCGATTGTTTGCATGTAAAGGCTATTTTGAGTCTTGAGCTACGTGTCTAATTATTGTAAATTAGAAGTCTAAGTTATTGTTTAGTCTAGGATCTATTTATAGACTCATTAGCATGTATTATAATTAAGGATTAAGGTAAGGAAGAGATCCTTCCAATTGTAATAACAGTTGATCTACATGTGGAAGAAATATTAGGGAGAAGTTCTACATGTGTAAGTAAGATCATTTGAGTTGTAGGTTGTTGCAGGTTCATGGGAGATCTACTTGAAGTACTTTGAGTACTTATGTACTGGCAGGGTTATTACTAACTAGTTGGAGGTGAACACTAACTCTATGTTTGAGTTGTGTGTTGGGACCATTTTTGGTAGGAGAGTGAACTCTTGAGGGAAAGAGATCTATACATCTGAGAGGTGTGGAAGATTTTGGCATCTTCAATGTATTTCCTTCTGGCATGAGTATTAATACAATATTGTGTATTATCTCTCATATTCTGTGTCATTTGTGAATTCTAGTTACTTGTTCATTCTGGTATAATTTCGTGTTTAGTTGCTTATACAAGGTAATCATATGTGCTCTTATTGAGGAGCAAGATCTTGACAAGTGGTATCAGAGCATGTTTGTTGTTCTAGGTGCCTGACAAGCGGTTCAAAGCTTTTGGTTGGGTTACTAACAGGTTGTATCAGATATGGTTAGTGTTTGTTGATTACAGGTCACTCATAAGGGTTTTTGTTTGAGTGGGAGTATAGCAATGATAGAATAAAGTAAGCTACGAATGGAGAATTTTAATGGAAAGAACTATCAATTATGGAGGATGCAAATTGAAGATTATCTGTATTAGAAATATTTGTACTTACCGTTGGGTGGGGTTGCATGCAAGCCCATGGATATGAAGGATGAAGAATGGAAGGTTCTTGATTGGAAGGCTCTGGGATCTATAAGGTTGAGCCTTGCATTGTCTATGATTTCCAACTTATCATAGGCTAAGACAATAATAGAGTTGATGGAATCTTTGGCAAATTTATATGAAAAACCCTCAGCTTTGAATAAGGTATTTCTTATGAAGCAATTATTTAATTTGCAAATGTTGGAAGGTGGATCTGTACATAGTCATCTTAGTGATTTCCATGGTTTGGTAAACCAGTTAAATTCAGTCAATATTGTTTTTGATGATGAAATTAAGGCTCTCTTAATCTTATGCTCATTACCTGAAATTTGGGAGAGTTTGGTAATGGTAGTTAGTAATATTACGTCTGCTTCAAAAATCTTAAAAGTGGATGATGTTGTGAGTGTAATCTTGAATGAAGAAATTCATAAGAAAAGCACAGGTGAATCATCAGGGAATGCTTTGAGTGTGGAAAGTAGGGGAAGGCAAAGAGAGAAGATTGAGCATAGGAGATCAAGGTCAAAGATAGGTAGGAGATCCAAGTCCATGTATAGCAGAATAACCTGCTGGAAATGTGGAAAGCAAGGGCATGTAAAGAGAGATTGTTGGTTGGTTGAAGATTAGCAAGAAGGAACTGAAGAAGCAGATGTTGTAGGTATTGTTGTAGGTATTATTACATAGGATGCTCTGGTATGTTCCTTGGATAAAGTAGAATCTTGGGTTTTAGATTATGGTGCCTCTTTCCATGCATCCCCAAATAGGAAATTTTTTCATGAGTATGTCCAGGGAGACTTTGGAGAAATTTATTTAGGGGATGGTAAGCTTTGTCATGGTTGGCAAAGGGAAAGTGAAGCTGAAATTGTAGATGGGCAACACATGGGTGTTGAAGGAGGTCATGCATATCCTAGTCTTGAAGTGAAATTTGATTTTTGTTGGAAAGTTGGGTGATGAGGGTTACACAGTAACTCTCACAGTGGACTCTTGGAAGGTTACCAAGGGTGCACTTGTTATAGCAAGAGGTAAGAAAGTAGGTACGCTTTATTTATCTACTTGTATTACTAATTCTCTTTCTGGTTAATCTACTTTAGCTGTAGATTCAAATATGTGGCTTAATAGGCTTGGTCACATGAATATGAAGGGGATGCATGTTCTTGAGTCAAAGGGTATGCTTTCAGATTTGAAAAGCATGGATCAAGATTTTTGTAAGCAAAGGAAGAAAGTGACGTTTCTTGAGAAATCTGATGTTCATGACAAGAATAAGAAAGTCTTGGTTTTCAAGAAGAAGATGACAGACAGAGATAAGTGCAAGGGGCTAAAGAATTTTGAGTAGAGAAAGGTTGATATGGACAAGGGTTTGATCCAAAAGGAGCTCACAGATAAAAGTCATCACTCACAAGTAAAACACAGAGACCGACGTCAGTTAGAAAATTGGCATCAGCATCTAAACAAGGACTGACATTGATTATGTATAGCTTGATGTCAGTGACTCCAAACAAATAAACACCGGTGTTAGTTAGGGGGAATCGACATTGTTGATGAGGTATTCGCATGGAATCGATGTCAGTCAGGTGCAGACTGAGATGTGACCGGCATCGGTCACTGAGATGGATTTTAGGCAGACAGTAAGCTGTCAAGGAGTCTCAAGCACCTATATGGAGGACTTAAAGGGTATGTAAGCCTCAAATTCATCATTTTCCTTCTTTACACTACTTGTTGCTCACTGATGGTCAAGAACTAGGAAGTTATTAAAGAAGCAAAGCAGGTAGATCCAGGAAACAATGGGAGCTTGGCATGGATGAAGGATGTGATTCCTTAGAGAAGAACTAAATGGGAGTTTTTTGGTGGAGTTGCCAGCTAGAAGAAAGCACTAAGAGACGAATGGATGTTCAAGATAAAGAAGAGCGGGAATAGACACGTGAGACGGAAGGCTAGGGTATATGGTCTTGAGTAAGCTGCAGGACAATGGAGGTTTGACCATTGTGTTTCTCTTTACCAGGTTGGATAATATTAGCTACATTATCCTGTTACTATATTGTGTGCTTGTTGTAGGGTTACACATATAGGGAGTTGCTGAACTAAAGGTAAAGTTAGTTCAGAGGTGTGTCATGAGGAATCTAGGAGCAGCAAGATTCTTTGGCATGAGTGTGTTCTAGAGACATGGAAGGTCACAGGTTGATTTTGTCTTCAGATGATTGTGTGAAACTAGTTAGCACACCGATGGTTAGATAGTTCTATGAACAGTGTCTTGATTCACATGATGAGGTTGAGTACATGTGTACTAAACTTGAGATTTCCCAAGCAGTGAGAGTTGTCAGCAAGTTTGGAGCCAATCCAGGAAAGAAGCATTGGAGGGTAGTTCAGTGGATTCTCAGATATCTGAGAGGGACTAGTAGTAGGTGCACATGTTATGCAGGGTCAAGTTCTTTTCTACATGGATTTGTAGATGCAGATGTGGTAGGTGATTTGGATGACAGGAGGTGCACCATAGGATTTGTGGTGGTTGGTATTCAGGAGTGATCTTGAAGAGGGATACAAAGCTAAGAAACAAATTAGATGATGTATAGGTACAGGTATAGGTGTAACTGTTTATCTCCAAGTGGGAGATTGTTAGGTTGTGGAGTTAAAAGCTTCACTATATGCAAACATGGAGGAGGTTACTGAGTTCTAGGGATACCAGTGTCAGTAGAGCAATCAATGTCAGTTAGGGGTGAATAGAAGGGCAAATGACATCAGCAAGAGTCGGCTGACATCAATCACCTCCAGATAGACAGGGACTGACATCGGTCACTTGTGTAGTTCTAGAATTGTTCGTTGCATAAACAGTTAGTTTGTTGAACCGATTGTTTACATGTAAAGGCTATTTTGAGTCTTGAGCTTCATGTCTAATTATTTTAAATTAGAAGTCTAAGTTATTTTTTAGTCTGGGATCTATTTATAGACTCATTGGCATGTATTATAATTAAGGATTAAAGCAATGAAGAGATCCTTCCAATTGTAAGAATAGTTTATCTACAAGTGGTAGCAAGATCAGGGAGAAGTTCTACATGTGTAAGTAAGATCATTTGAGTTGTAGGTTGTTGCAGGTTCATGGGAGATCTACTTGAAGTACTTTGAGTACTTGTGTACTGGCAAGGTTATTACTGACTGGTTGGAGGTGAACACCAACTCTGTGTTTGAGTTGTTTGTTGGGACCATTTTTGGTAGGAGAGTGAACTCTTGAGGGAAAGAGATCTATACATCTAAGAAGTGTGGAAGATTGTGGCATCTTCATTGTATTTTCTTCTGGCATGAGTATTAATACAAGATTGTGTATTGTCTCTCATATTCTGTGTCATTTGTGAAGTCTAGTTACTTGTTCATTCTGGTATAATTCCATGTTTAGTTTCTTATACAAGGTAATCATATGTGCTCTTATTAAGGAGCAAGATCCTAACAAGTGGTATCAGAGCATGTTTGTTGTTCTAGGTGCCTGACAGAGGAGGCCTAAACAACCATCTTTTAGGGTACAAGATTTGGAGACAATAGTTTTAGCACACCCAATGGGACCTAAATTATTGTTAAGTCAAGGCAAATACTGGTCTTGATAGGCCTAAAGTAGTAGAAATACCCCTAACCCAGCATTTGGTGACTCCAAAAGGGTGTGAATCCCTGGTTCTAGACCAATTTTTATACATTATCCTACATGGTCCTCATAAGGTCCTTAAGATTTTTTGACCAAGCCTCTTTAGCTAAAACTCTTCCTAAAGAATAACACCCTGCACTACTCTTAGCCCTATTAGATCTTTGGTGAGCACGTTTTGGAGAAGAAGAGGAAGAAATAGAAGAAGTTAAAGGAGAAGAAGAAGTTAAAGAAGAGGAAGAAATAGAGGATCAGAGGGGAAGAAGAGAAATGGGGGAAAGGGGAGAGATATATAAACATCAACCTTTCCCTACTTTTAATACCCAAAAATTAATAAAGCTTCTTGTATATGACCCCATCCCTCCAAATGCTACCAAAAATCTTCCTAGTTTCAATGGGAAGGGTCTTATTACCCCATCTAAACATATTAGAGACATCTCTAATTTTTGCAATTTCCATAATGTTACTAGGGCCAACATAGCCATTAGGCTACTTGCTATGTATTTAAAAGGCAAAGCACTTGACTAGTATATAACATTGGAAGGGGGATGTATTACAATTTGGGATGGATTTGGAGACCTATTGGTGAAAAGATTTGAAAATAAGAGTGATCATGCTTCCCTAATAGATTAGCTAAATGTAATAAGAAGAGGTCCAAATGAATCCATAGGAGATTTCAATGAGAGATTTCAAAGAACATGGTATAGGCTTCCACCAATCATGAGACCTCCTCCTATCTTTGTGTTCCTAACATACCTCAAAGGGATTAGTACTAATGTTGCTATTATGTTGCAGTCAATGGGAGGATTAACTCTTCTAGGTGCATATGAGCTAGCAATTAAGGCTGAGAATAAATTAATTTATGATGGAAGACTTCCTCCAAGAGTTTACATGCCTTTTTTGTCCCATAATTTGGTTAAATATCCAAGCATGTTACAAGTTCCCAATCCCAATGTGAAGCTAATATCCTTTCATAAGAAGGTGGAAAACATTATGGACAAGGATATAAAAGAGTTTTGGAAATGGGAATGAGCAGGAACAGAGATGGGGAGAATCTAGCAGGAGGAACGGATCCAGGAGGGACAACAAAGGAAGAAGGAAAATGTGGAAGGCCAAGTCTACTAAATAATGCAGACACAAGAAGGCTCTCATCTGCCATTGAGTCCTATAGTGGGGCCAGAGACTCATCATTGAAAAATGCATTAGAACAAACCATGGAGAAAGTGAAAGATAAATCTGGTGATAAAATAGAAAAGAACTCTGAAAGACAGATAGGGGCCCCTGAACAAAGGACCTGGTCATCGTTGTTTGGGAAAAAACTGACAGGGAAATCCCTATTCCCACCGGTGATATCTAAATCATGCTGGGAGAAAGGTGAGTTTCAAATTTTCATCCCAGATCCTCTACTTGACTTCTTTGTATCTTCTATGGATCTCACCCTTGTTGGTAAGTTTCTAGGAGTAAGACCAAATATAGATTCTCTTAGATCTATGATCAGGAAAAAATGGGCAATATGCGGAGAAGTAGACATTGCACCAATGGTGAATGGTTTCTTCTCTTTTATCTTTAACTGTAAAGAAGATTTGAACAAGATTCTGAGTAAAGGACCCTGGTCCTTTGGAAAAAGTACTCTTACCATCAAGAAATGGGAACTAGAAATGGATTTATCAGACTCATTCTTCTTAACAACCCCTATATGGGCAAGACTACCCAGGTTTCCATTAGAATTTTGGCATGAGGACATTTTCAATGGAATTGCTAATTCATTTTTTGAGTTAGTGGCTGTGGATAATGCCACAACTTCAATAACTAAACTCCAAAGTGCCAGAATTTATGTTAAAGTGGCAGACCTGAACCATCTCCCTAAAAAAGTGGAATTAATCTCTAAGCTCGGTAAGAAAACTCAAGAAATTGTCTTTGAAGACCTGCCAAATTCATGTTATGCGTGTAAGAAACAGGGGCATTGGGTTAAGAATTGTCCCAACAGGGGTAGACCTCTTTCAAGAAATCTTCAGGAAAGGAAAAATATAAAGATTCAACAAAAGAAAATATGGAAGGTAAAAGAAGACTGTCGAAAGATAAGGGAGTCTCAAGATGCCTTAGCTGACCAAAACACAGAAAAGGGTATAATTTTTGCAATAGAAGAAGAAGGCGACTTTAATTTATTAGGAACTATAGATCCCCTTTTAAAAAAATTAAGTCCCCTTATGGAAGAGAATGGGAAGGGATCAGAGGACAACAAATCAGATCTTATAATAGAAGGAAAAGTTAATATCCTAAACCAGAATACCCAAAGTCTAGAAAATCAATTTTCTAAGGTAAAGGACAATGAAGGATTAGAGGAAGGAGAATTACTTCCTGAAGAGGTGAAAAAAATAGAAGAAGGAAAGGGAGATTTGTGTGAAGTTCAGATGGGGGAAAAGCAGGAGGCTTCAAGGGTTAAAAATAACACTCCAGTGAAAGAGATTCTAATGGCAGAAGAAATGAAAGAGGTTGGAAAAAACTCAAAAAACCAAAAGATAAAAGGAGAGAAAAAGAACAATACTAATCACATAATGACAAGAAACGGTGGTGTGAAAGTAAATAATCCCCTTAGGAGTAAAGAAGGAAAAAGATCTGAAAAGCAAGTCAAATTTAAACCGGATGTAGGATTTACAGATAAACCTGGGAAAAAATCTGCAAAGAATAGAGAGCTGGAAAGTAAGCTTAATATAACAGATGGAAAGCAGGTGACTCTGTGAGAATGTCTCCAAACCAATAAAAAGAAATGAGAATTCTTAGTTGGAATATAAAGGGGATAAATAGCTTTTATAAAGTAGATTTAGTTAGGAATTTTGTTAGAGAGCAAAAGCCAGACCTCCTTCTGCTTCAAAAAACTAAAATGAGTAAAGAGAAAGCAGAACAGATCAAAGACTTTAAAAATTACACCATTAAGGCCAGTAGCTCTGAAGGAGCTTTGGGAGGAACCGTTATGTTATGGAAAAAAAATCAATATACTAGGTCTATTTTGATGGAAAGTAAAAAAAATTTCGCTGTTAATATTACCAGTGTTGACCAAAAGGAAAGTTGGTATGTTGTAAATATCTATGCTCCTAATGCCAGGAATGATAAGAAAAAGGTATGGGATATTCTCTCAAATCTCAGAAGCAAAGATCTTTGTGGGCAATGGATTATAATGGGAGACTTTAATGTTCCACTCTATGATTATGAGAAAATGGGTGGTAACACTATTCAAATGGAAGGGAGATTTGATCTCATGGAGTTTATAAGTAAAGAAGGTTTCATGGATGTGGACTTGCAAGGAATTCAGTATACATGGAGCAATAAGAGACTGGACAAGGAATGTATACAGGCTAAGCTTGATAGGGCTCTCATTTCCTCTGATTGGATGAAAGACTATACTTGTAAGCTGGAAGCAAGCCATAGAATAGGCTTGGATCATTTCCCTCTTATTATCACAGTGGTCAAATTGAACCAAAAAAAGAATCATCTGTTCAGATTTGAAAAGATGTGGATGCAGCATCCACAGTTTGAAAGAAAAATTAAAGAGTGGTGGAATAAGCCTATTGAGGGAACATCCCTATTCAGAGTCACCTCCAAACTAAAAAATGTTAAAAAGGAAGTTAAGAAATGGAATAAGGATTGTTTTGGAAATATTTTTGAGAAAAAGAAGACCATCAAGGAGGATATCAGTAGAATCCAGGAAAAAATTCAGCAAAATGGATATACCCCAGAATCCCACAGAGAAGAAAGTGATCAATTGATACAATATCAAGACATTATAACTAAGGAGGAAACCTTTTGGAGACAAAGATCTAGGGTGCAATGGTTGAAAGAAGGGGATAAAAATACTAAGTTTTTCCATCTCTCCACTTTGAAACACAGAGCAAAAACTCATATTCATCACTTGAAAAAAGGAGATTAGAAGATAATAGAGGAAAAGGTAATAATGGAGGAAATGATCTCATTTTTCTCTTCCCTGATGAAGGCTGATAGAAACATCAACTTGCAAAGCTAGGCTGATATCCTAGGAGTGATTCCTCCACTGATCTCGAAGGAGCAGAATAATATGTTATGTTCTATCCCAAAGGAGGAGGAAATCCTCAAGGCTGTTAAATCTTTAGGAGGAGAAAAAGCACCTAGACCAGATGGATTCCCCATGTTTTTCTTTCAAAAGCTATGGAAAATTATAGGGAAGGATGTCAGCAATGCAGTGAAGGAGTTTTTTGGAGCAAAACAGATGCTGAAGGAAATTAATGCCACTTTTCTGTGCTTTATTCCTAAGAAGGCTGGAGCTGAATGCCCTGACCAGTTCAGACCGATTAGTTTGTGTAACTCATTCTATAAGATAATTTCCAAAGTTCTTACGACAAGACTAATTCAAGTGATCCCTTCATTAATTGCTGATTAGCAAAATGGTTTCATTCCAAGCAGACAAATCCTCAACTCTGTTATAACAACACATGAGAATATTCACTCACTGTCTAGCTCAAATACAGAGGGGTTCCTAATGAAAGTGGATATAGCTAAAGCATATGACAGGGTGGATTGGCTATTCCTTTCAAATAGCCTTATTGCCTTTGGCTTCGAACAAAGAGTGGTTGAAATTATCAAACAACTGATATCTACAAATTCTATAGCTGTGTTGGTAAACGAAAGTTCGTCTCATTTTTTCAATCCGTCCAGGGGATTAAGACAGGGGGATCCGATCTCCCCTATTCTGTTCATTATCATGGCTGATAGTATGGGGTGATACATAGGGGACTTAGTTTGTAAAGGATCATTTAAAGGTCTGAAACCCTCTTCGCATCCTGTAATTTGCTCCCACGGTCAATTTGTGGATGATACTATTTTCATGGGACAGTCTGAAGTTTCAGAAGCAAGAACTCTAAAGGAAGCTATAAATTTGTATTCCTCCACCTCAGGACAGCGAATTAACTGGAACAAAAGTGTTGTATTCTTTACGAATACCCTAGTTTACAGACAGAACAAAATAGCAAGGATCCTTGAATTCTCCATAGGTGCTTTTCCCTCTACTTACCTTGGTCTCCCTTTAGGGTCGAAAGCTCCTGAAGCTTTCTGGGAAGGTCTTATTAATAAATTCAGTAAGAAATTAGCGGGATGGAAAGGCAGTCTTCTAAGCCAAGGTGGAAAGCTTATTCTACTCAAAGCAAGTCTTCAAAGCATACCTATGTACGCTTTAAGTCTTTTCAAAATCCCTACTAAATTTGCAGAAGCTATTGAAAAAATTCAGAGAAACTTTCTTTGGTCAGGTACTGAGGAGAAAAGGAGAATGCCTCTTATAGCATGGGATAACATATGTAAACCTATCAGGGAAGGTGGACTCGGTATAAGGAAAATTAGAAGTATGAACATAGCCCTCTTAGCTAAACAAGGGTGGAGGGTTTATCAGGAAAAAAAAGAATGGAGTAAAATATGGAAGCACAAGTACTTATTCAAGGCTAAGTCACTCCCTGAATTCTTTTCTACTCCAGACATTTCTCATCCTTCTGCCATATGGGGGGTAGTCCAGGGAACAAAACATATTCTAAAAGAAGGAAGTTCATGGAAAGTTGGCAATGGTAAAAAGGTGAAGTTTTGGGAAGATATTTGGTTAAAAGGAAAACCTTTACAGGAAGAAATCCAAGATAAAGATGTTATAGAAAGATGCAAGCAAAGAGTGGGAATTATGGTTTATCATTATTGGCAGAACAAATCTTGGGTTAACCTAATTGACTATGATCAAGATCTCAAGGAAATTCAATTATCCCTAAATGCTATATCTCTATATCCTAACCTTGAAGATAAAATTGTCTGGCATAAAGAGCCAAGTGAACAGTTTAAAGTCTCTTCCATTTTCACCTCTAAGGGAAATGGTAGCAATCCATTTTGGATGAGAGCCTGGATTAAGGGGCTCATCCCTAAAATCAAATTATTTTTTTGGACCCTTCTCCAAAACAAAATATTGACTTTGGATAATTTACAGAAACGTGGAATTAATATTGTCAACATGTGTATTCTATGTAAAAAAGACCTTGAAGATAGAGATCATCTGTTCGTGAATTGTTCCTTCACTCAGCTAGTTTGGAAGGAGATTCTCAATTTGTGGGGTATTACTTGGATTCACCACAAAAATGTGGAATTATCTTTCAAAAGCTGGTACTACCCCTCAAAGAATCTTGAAGTTCTTTGTTTATGGAAACTTACTCTTCCCCACATTTGGTGGGGAATATGGAAGGAAAGAAATAACCAAATCTTTAGAAATAAAGAACTTCCTGGATGGGTGGTAAGACAGAACATCATAAGAGCTTTAAAGGAGAATTTCTTATCACAAAAGAATCCAAGCTCAACTCTTCAAGTGGATAATCCCTTGAGGACGGATAATTCTATTGGTAAACCTAATAATCCCAGAGTAGGAGTTACTTGGAATGTTCCCCCTCAAGGATGGATTAAAGGAAACTTTGATGGTGCGGCCAAAGGGAACCCGGGGAATGCAGGGTGTGGTGGAGTGTTGAGAAACCATATGGGAAAGTTAATTGATGCTGCAGCTATCCCTATTGGAAAATCGAATTGTCACATTGCCGAAGCTACTGCTGGCCTTCAGACTCTCAAAATTGCTGTGGACTCGGGATATCCCAAATTGTGGCTTGAAGGGGACTCCTTGAATGTTATAAATATTCTTAAAAATATAAATACTATGTCTTAGACCATAGAGAATAAGGTAATGGAGATGAAAACTTTAATTAAAAATTTTTAAGAAGTGATCATTACCCACACCTATCGTGAAGCCAATGGTGTTGTAGATTGGCTAGCTAATTGTGCAGTCCGGACTGGTCAAACAGTGAGGTGGCATGAAACATTAGTAAAGAATGTGGATTTGAGGGCGATCATTCTTCATGATGCAACCCATGCAAAGGAATGAAAGATCGAAGTGTATAAGAAATAATATTAGTAGGAGTGGCAGTGCGGGGAAAGGACAACAATCATTAAAGAGTAAGGCCCTCAAGAGAGAGAAGAGGATCCTAAATAAGCACAATCAAAGCCAATTTTCCTATCAACTCGGCAATATATGGTATTATTGCAATGACCTCAGCAATTGGGGTTCTAAGAAAATGAATATGGCAAGCGAAAGGAAGGGAGAACCTTGAAAATAGGAACCCAAGAGCTGTGACGAATGGAAAGAAAAACATGAAGTCTGGAGAATTTTGCAGAAAGGAAAAGTTGTGAGCTACTTGGAAAGACTTCATGGATCGAAATCGCATATCACTACGGCTTTTTTCAAAAATTGGAAGGATGAAAGGGTCACCCTGCATGGTGTAACAGTGAACTTAACAAAGGATTTTATAGCTGAGGTTATTGGGTTGCCTACCGATGGACTCAAATTCTCCAAACAGACAAGCATTTCAAATGAGGCCTTCTGTAGGTTCCCCAAAATGGAAGTGGAAGAGTAGAAACTGGTCAAGAACGGGGATTTCTTTGAATTGGATCAGATTAAAGGGATATGGAGGGATGTCTTAAGCTGCATAAGGGAGTACTTCATTCTGGACAGAAGAAGTAAGCGTGTGCACAAATTCCACTTTGTCTTCCTTAACCATTTCGGGCACAAGGTTAGTTTGTCTTTTCCCTTTTATCTACGTTTCTCCTTGGTCCAAAGTTTATATGCTCATAGGAAAAAGGAAATACGCCCTATCCGTCATGAAGGCCTTATTCTGTTAATCGAAGGCTACTGTAAGAATAATGCTATGGTTAAGCACCCTATACAGGGGAAAAACAAGGAGTCAGGGAACAAAAAGAGTGAATGTGTTACTGAGAAAGGAAAAATCAAGCTCCCTAGTACTAAAAAGCAGATTGTAGAAGAAGATATGGAGCGGGATAGTATTGATAAACCCAGTGAGGAAAACTTGGAGGAAGAAGAAGGAACTAAAAGTTGGGCTACAAACTCTAATGAGGATGAAGAATGTCCTGAGAAGAACAAAAAATATGATGTCAATACAGAGGAGGATTCTGCAAACAGAACTAAAGACACTGAGGAAAACCAGAAAGAGGCGGTGTCTGATTTTGGCCAGGATGACCCTGTTGAGGACCCAAGATCAAAGAATGAAAAGGAAACTATAGGGCAGGATGATAATCAAGAAATGGAAATGGAAATTCAAAATGGAATTAAAGAGTGGGAACATAAGGGTCGATAAGATATCACTGAAGAAGACAGGAACAGTCCTAATAAAAATTATGAGGAATGGAAGGGGAAAAAACTGAATGATGAAACACATACACCAATGAACTGGGTTAATTGCAAAGCAGAGGCATCTTCTCAATTTGATTCTTGGATGTGCAAGGAGGTTATGAACCTCAAAAGGAAAGTGGAAACAATTGAAGATACCCTGAAAGAGGTATGGAACAAAATCAACAATACGAATAATCAGCTAGGAGAGATCCCAGCCAAGCTCAAAGCCTATGAGAAATACCTCCGGGAACTAATTAAGGAAAATAGAATGAAAATGGAGGTAGCTACGTCTAATATTTGTGCTGCTGCTATCAATATTGGTAAAAGAGCCAGTGAGGAGACTAAAGCTTTGGAGGGACCCAGCAAAAGAATGAGACAAATACTAGAAAGAAGGTTACACAAAAAGGAGCAATGCTGGTGGAAACCACTACCCAAGATACTGTTTTGAAAGAAAAAGAAACAATGAAAATGATATTGGAACTGGATGAATAATCTGGTTCCTCTTGCTGGTAAAGAATTTGGTCTAGTTCTTGGTTTTATTGTTGTCTTCCTTTGTCTAAGGTGTTGCCAGATCTCTATTTTTTTGGGTTGTGACCGGTTGTCTTTCCGGTGGTTTCAAGTCCATTTAAAACCTGTTTTTGCTACTTCCTTGTAGTAGTTTTTAGACTTTGTCTGTGTTTTGGTTGCTCTATCTTTTTTCCTTGTACTAGGGTTTTGGTTTCCCTTCAAAACTTGCTTTTACCATAATCTAAAACATTATGGACAAGGATGAATAAATTAGATCATTGAGAGTTTATCTCAAGAAAGCTCAGTATTAGGCAAGTGCTCCTCCTAATACACAACACTATCCTCAACAAGGATCTAGAGTTTTATCCCAATATAATTATCAAGGGGGAGGACAAAATAAACAAGGTTACTATAGGCAGTCTAATGCATATAATCCAAATTCTACTCCTCCAATAAAGGTTTTTATTCTAGTTCATGCAAATCTAGTACAAGGAGAAGATCATGTGGACCAATGGGGGTAGTGCCAAGGTTAGTTTACACATGATGATGGAGGAACTAGCTACACTTTAACTACATAAGAGGTATTTACTCCTTAAATGATAGTAGAAGAAGCATGTCCCAACCAAAGGGATAGTCATGGAGAAGGTAGCAACCCAAGTGTGGGAATAATGAATTTTTTAAAAAAATATGATTTTGTGTTGACTCAAGGCATGTCAATTACAGCTAATATAAGGTCCAAGAAGAGAGCCTTGGGATAAGTCTAGGAGCCATGCATAGTTCTAAGTGATGCCTCTCCAAGGCCAAAAAATGCTGATCAAAGTATTGCACCTTTTATAAGCCATGTTCCTCAACAAAATCAAAATGTAAATATAACTTCCAAGATTGCAATACTCAGACTAAAAATCCTTTATTACCTCAAAAATGTAAGAGAAAGTGAACACTCCATCTCTAAATATTGTGGACTCATTAAAGATCATTAAGACAAGAATATCCCTTTAGGAGGTTCTACATATACCTAGTCAAAAGGAACTTTTGTAAGAGTAATTAGCAAACATGCAGGTGACTCCTCAATCTTCAAGGCATCATAGTGTAGCTCTCACAAATTTTCTAAACCATATTTTGGAACCTGCCACTAGAGATTAAAAGCCTCTAACCTTCTACCTCATACTCATTATGGGAGATAAGTTGGTCCACAATTGTATTGTGGATAGTGGAGCAAGCACTACTATTATGCCTAAAGTAGTGGTTGATAGGCCGGGTTTGAATTATGAGCCACATAATAAAGGTGTGTTGTAGCTAGATAGAACTCTAAATAAGATTATAGGATTGGTCAAAGGTCTGAAAGTGTTTTTACATGGTTTCCAAAGCTTCCTATCATACAAGATATTGTGGTGGTGGACCTTCCAACACACTTTGCTATATGCTTGTTTAGGGACTTTACGACCAAGATAAGAGGATACCTTTCTACTGATTGGTCCTTCTTAGATTTTAAGACAAGGTATGGAACCAACGTAACCATAAGGACTCAACCCTTAACAAGGTTCCACATTGAGCCATACTTGGAGACAATGACAAATCAAAATTGTCTAATCAGCAAAGAGGAAGAAATTATCCTAAATAGTGAAACATCTTCCCCTTTTGAAGGTATCTACAACCTCTATCTTGATAAGTACAACACCAAAACACATGGACATGATCATTATACTTTCATTAAGTAAATTTATTTTGGATTTTACTGCATGCATAAGGAGAATATCCTAATTCCTTCACTCACCAATGAAGACCATGAGCTTGATGGTGTGTGGGAATTTTTTTTTGATGGTTCAAGGAGTAAAGTAGGTGAATGAGCTAGTGTCATGTTAATTTCCTCCTCAAATAATCATCACTACTCTTCTTATAGGTTTTAGTTTAGCTGTACTTGTAATGTGTCATAATATGAAGGCTTAGTTCATGGTCTCCATGGGCAAAGAAGAGAGGAATCAAGTTTTTGAAAGTCTATGGAGATAGTGAGCTGTCATTCATCAATTTAAAAGTCAAGCTACATCTAATTACCCCTTAATAAAGTCTTACAATCATAAGGTATGGGATCTACTTGAGCATTTTGATGCCTTCGACATCCAGCCCATACCAAGAGACTTGAACAAGCATGCTAATAGATTGGCTGCAATAGGAGCATGTTTTGACTTAGCCGCTAATGTTGAACAAGAGAAAGATCAATCTCATATCAATATCATTGTGAGACCTTACATTTATGATAATTTTCATGGAAAGTGTTTGAAAGTGATGAACACATTGCACACTTCTTACAAAATAAGGTAAGATTCTCTTCAAGAAATTAAAATAAGTTAAATGATCATTATGATGAGAAAATTATATAGTTGAAGACAAATAAAATACCCAAGGAGCTGATTACCTCGGAGAGTGTCTTCAATGAGGATGATCAAAAGAGAAACCAAAGAATGAGCATGTTAACAAAAGAAGAGAACTATGAGAGGGTTCTAATTTTCAAGGACAAACTTTTGAAGATTGGAAAGGCTTGTTCTTAGCTAGAAAGGAAAGCTTTTATTACATTATGCAAAGAGTTTCATGACATCTTTGCTTAGGAATACAAGGACTTGAAAGGCTTTGACCCAAGTCTAGTTCATAACACCATTGAGTTGGAGTATGGAGCTAAACTGGTAAGACAAAAGTAAAGGCCTATCAACCCCAAGGTAGAGAAAACATGAAGAAAGAGCTGACCAAATTGATTGAGTCTAGGATTATCTTTCCTATCAAGCACTCGACTTGGGTAGCCAACCTTGTGCCGGTTTGAAATAATAATGGAGAAATCAGAGTTTGTGTGGTTTTTCATGATCTAAACAAAGTGTCTCCAAGGATCATTACCCACTCCCTTCCATGGAACAAATTCTACAATTTGTTTCATGTTCTCAATATTTCTCACTTCTTGATGTTTATTCAGGTTATAATCAAATATTGGTAAATGAAGGGGATAAATTCAAGACAACCTTCACCACCAAGTGGTGGAACTTTGCCTATAAGAAGATGCCATTTAGTTTATCCAATGTTGGAGATACATTTCAAAGGTCAATGGACATGGCTTTCAAAGGTTTGATCAATAACTTTTTGTTTGTTTACCTCGATGATATAACCATTTTTTCAAAGGATGTTGGTTGATCATATGAGACATATAAGGCAAGTGTTTGAGAAGTGTAGAGAGTATGGCATATTCCTGAATCTAAAGAAGTGCATCTTCATTATCCATGAAGGTAAGCTTTTGGGTCATGTTGTTTCAAAAGAAGGCTTATCTATTGACCCTGAAAGGATTGAAGCTATTTTAGGATTGTCTTTGCCTCAACACAAGAAAGGGATAAAAATTTTTTTGGGAAAAATAAACTTTGTAAGGAGGTTTATCCCACACTTTGCAATTGTGGTAAAACCTATCATAGCCATGCTAAAAAAGAACCAAGTTTTTACTTAGACAAAGGAAGGTAAATGCAGCTTTGAGGCAATCAAGTAAGCAATTACAACATCTCCCACTCTCTTCAATATAATTTTTTCTAAATATTTCATTCTTTATAATTTTTCTAACCTTGACACAATCTCAGCTATGCTTATGCAAAAGAATGATGAAGATGTTGAGTAACCAATTAATTTCTTCAGCCAAGGCTTAGAAGATTACAAAGTGAGATATTATTTTTTTGGGAAGAAATCTTCAACCATCATTATAGGTTTAAAAAAGTTTAGGCATATGGTTTCCAATAACAAGATCCATGTCATGGTCTCCCATCCTAACACCAAGGAGTTTCTCCTAAGCAGGGATCTCAATGAGAAGAGAGCTAGATGGATCATGAAGGTGATGGAATATGACATTGACATCAAGGTAACCAACCTAGTAGGAGGAAAAGGTTTATGTGAGCACTTAGCATATGACTTTCAAGAGCCAAAAGAGAAAGCCTTCGTAAATCAAGTTCAAGACCAGCCAGTTGACCAAATGCAAAATCAAAGTTAGACAAAAGACATCATTGGTTTTCTTCAAAATGGTGAGTGTCCCAATGGCTTGAACAAATCTCAAAGAAGGTATTTTAGGCTACAAGTTATTCCTTATTATCTTATGGATGGCATTCTCTTTAAGAAAGATGTGAGCAATGTGTTACTAAGATGCATTAATAATGACCAATTTGATATGCTACTAGAAAAGTTCCAAAATGGTGCAGATGGTGGTCACTTTTCTCCTAGAATAATAGCTACAAAAATAATGAGAGTTGGTTACTATTGGCCTAGTCTTTTTAAGGACTGTCATCATTGGGCTAAGGTTTGTCCTCAATGTGCTTTCTTTATTGGAAAACAAAATCTTGTTGCCCTTTCATTGAATCTTATCCAAGTGGACCAGCCTTTCATGCAATGGGGCATTAACTTCATTGGCATGATCAACCCTCCATCTAGTGGTGGACATAAATGGATATTGACTACTATAGACTGCTTCACAAGATGGGTAGAGGTTGTTACTTTGAAGGAAGCAAATGAAAATGCCATCTTGGAGTTCTATGATAACATTATAACAAGGTTTAGATCTCCTCATGTCATCATCTTAGATAATGCACTTGCTTTTATAAGTTCTAAAACTTTTGATTAGGTAGAAAAGAGTGGAGTTCATTTGAGTACCTCATCCAACTACAACCCTCAAGGTAATGGATTGGTTGAGTCTACCAATAAGAACCTCATCAAGATCATCAAGAGGACATTAGAAACCCATCAAAGAGCATGGCATGGCAAGCTAAAGATAGCCTTATGGGTAGATAGAATCACTCCCAAGAAGTCAATTGGTAATTCTCCCTTTGTACTTGTCTATGGGAGAGAAGCTAGGATATCCATATCATAAGATCTCCCTACCTTGGAACTTGAAAAATAGCTAAAATTACTTGGAAAAACTCCCATGGAGGTTAGATTGATAGAATTAATGCATTTGCAAGAGGTAAGAGATGATGCACACAAAGCTTTGGAACACCATCAAGTTCTCATGAAGAAATCCTTTGACAAAAGGACAAGGGTGAGAGTATTCAATGAAGGTGACTTAGTTTTGAAATGGGATGAAGATAGACCAAAACTAGGAAAACATACAAAGTTTGATACTTTGTGGAGTGGTCCTTACATCATCATCAAATGCAAGCAAAGAAACTCCTTTTAGCTATCCAAAATGGATGGAGAAGAGATACCTATTCTAATGAATGGAATCCATTTAAATCCTTGCTTTTGACCCTTATTGGTTATGTCATGTATATACCTTATTTTGGTGTGTTTCCTTTGTTGTGTTTATTTTCCCTAAGTACTTTAGAGCATAGTATTTCCCTTTTTGGTGTTTTATTTCCTTTTATTGGTTGTGTGTGTTTCTCTCTAGCTTGTGTGTTTAGACATGGCTTGTTCTTTTAACTCTTGTTTTCCTTGCATGACTCTATGCCCAATGGAAGGATTTAGGTGACTGGTCTTATGACATAGCAGGCATGTCTCCCCTAGAAATCACTAGAACGTTGACCATTTTTTGCATGACCAGTTTGTGTTTTCCCTTTGGCTCTTTTCATTTCTCCCTTGCTTATTTTCTATGTTTGGTCTCTTACTTTGTTGCTTGTCTCTTCCCTTCAGCCTCTCCTAATTTAGGCTCTTCTTCCTTTTTCTTTGTTTTTCCATTTGCCTTGTTTACCTTAGCCTGTTAGGCTTTGTTTTGCCCTAAACTGTGCTTCAGAACCTTTCTAAAGGGCCTTTATTACCTTACCTTCCCCCTAGTGTCCCTTCAAAAAAATTTTGAAGGCCACTTTTCTTCCAAGTGACCTTTCAGAAAAGTTTTGAAGGGCACTTTTCTCCCCAAGGATCCCTATAAAAAATTTTAAAGGGCACTTTTCTTCCAAGTGACCCTTTAGAAAAGTTATGAAGGGAAATTTTCTCCACAAGTGTCCCTTCAAAAAATTATGAAGGGAACTTTTATTCCCAAGTGTCACTTTAGACTTTTTTAAAGGGCACTTTATTGTCTAAGTGACCCTTGAAAAAAAATTTGAAGGGAACATTTCTCCCCAAGTGTCCCTTCAAACTTTTCCAAAGGGCACTTTGTCTTTAGAAATGCCCTTCAAAAAAGTTCCAAAGGGCCATTTCCTTTGGAAATGCCCTTAAAATTTTTTTGAAGAGACCTTGTGCCTTCCCAAAGTGTCCTTCGAGAAAAGTTCCCAAAGGAACTAGGTATTGCCTTTCAGGAAAAATTCCTAAAAGAATTCCTTCAAACAAATTATCCTAAGGAATTACTTCAAGAAAATTTACCAAAACAATAAGCCTAACCCAAATAGATCCCCATGATGTGTTGTAGGACATCAAATTTGATACAACCAACTAGCTATAGGGATTTAAAGAGGTGACATGCTACAGGATGTCAAATTTAGGGTGGCCAACTAGTTGTTGGGGTGAAACTTGGTGACATGCCTTATGATGTCAAATTCATGCCTAAAGTCTTCAAATAAGAAGTAAAGTCACTTGAAAAATCTGAATGACTCTATAGTGTAAATCAAGTTTCCCAATAAGCTTTGCTTATGACTTTTATAAGTAAAAGCAATCAAAGAACCCAATGGAGCAGGTAAGAAGTAAAGTCACTTGGAAAACTTGAATGACTCTACAGTATACATCAGGTTTCCCAAAAAACTCTTCTTATGAATTTTATAAGTAGAAGCAATCAAAAAAATCAAATGACTCTATAGTGTAAATTGGGTTTCCAAACAAGATTTTCTTATGACTTTTATAATTATAAGCAATCAAAATACTTGAAAGGGTAAAGATAGTACAAATCAAGTTTTCCAACATGCTTGACTTATAGGTTTATAAGTAAATCCATTCAGAAGGCCTAAATGGGTCTACAATGCAAAACACAAGAGCTTTTAGGAAGAATTCTAAGGTTTGTAGTAGTGATCTGAGCCATTTATTATGGAGGGTCATCTCACCATTGATTTTGTAGCAATCCTAGTCATTTCAAGAGGGTAAATCAAAGAGAAGGATCTCCAACTAAATAAGAGAATGGATGGAATTAGTTTCACCAGGATGGTGACTACAAACCATTTTGGAGGCTTCTATTTTGGCACCCAAGATCTCTCTCTTCTCTCCCTCTTTTGTTATAAATAGAACCCTTAAGCTCTTATTTTATCATCCACAGATAGTATGATGAAGCCTTGTTGGAATATTTTTCCATTTTCTTGCATTTGAGCAAAGAAGTATAAGTCTATTTTCTTTCTAAGTTATAGACATTTGTCTGGGCATGTAAGAGACATAGAGTGATAGTAAGTGATGTTTTATCCTTCTGTTCTCTATCCTTCATGATTTTGAGAAAAGATTTGATCTAATAAGTCATGTAGAGTGCATTCTAGTTGTATGATATTTTGCACATGTGTAACCCTTTTCTAGACTATACAAGTCATCTTTTCTAGTTATTTACCTTGTGTGATCTCATTCATTTTGTATCTACATTGAAATACTTATGTTGAAATCTTCTAGAGATTGAGTTATAGACTATACTCTATTATATTATACATAAATATAGGGCATACATGTAGATACTAATTCTTGGTGTATCACCATTTTAGACTAGGCTTTTCATTTATACAAACTTATGACTCTTTCACTCATACAAATTGGTTCAATAATTTTATTGCACAAAAATATAATACAGGGAGGTATCCCTTTCAACTTAGAGGTTCATTTCCACTTATAGCCACACCCACAAGCTAAGAAACATTCCAATGTTACCCAAATCTAGAGGAGGCCTAAATAGCCCTCTCTAGGGTGAAAGATTTGGAGACAACATGCCCATCATATGAAATTTGTGTGGATGTCTTTGATAGGTGAATGACTACCAATTTTAAACTCATCTTCATGACTCTCTACTCTTTTAAAATTTATCTCTGTATGACCATCATTTGACATTCACATGAACATATTTGATGGGTGTGTGACCATCAATTTTAAATGCATCATCGAGACTCTTTTATATTTTAAAATTAACATCCTTTCAACCATCATTTGATTTCCATGTGGATGTCATTGATGGGTGCATGACTATCAATTTTAAATACATCTTCAGGACTATTAGTAGAGCTTGCCATTTATCACTTCCTAGTTTATTCTTCTTCATGCATGTGCCCCTTGGTAACTGCTTGGTGATTTTGTGCTTTTTTTACTAGGCTCCCATGATGATGACACTTGTCACCCCTATGTATCTCTATAGAAACTTTGATAATTCAACATTACATGCATTGTTTGATCTACCTCATATGAGAAAACATAGACCATTAGATCAAGATTCAAGGGATGTACCACCATTGGATGATAAATAGTCTTTTTCTAAGAAGGTTACACTTGTCACCCTCTTGCTCATCCTAGGCTCCATTAAATTCTTTGACTCAACTCACACCATTCGATCAATCTCATCCAAGCAAACATGGATCATTGATCCTAAAAACAAGAATGAAATTTAAGCTCAAGAGAATATATAAAAGACTTAGGATAAAATATTTAAGCTAGGTTATAAAAATATTAAAGGGGATCCCATGAATTAAAAGGGACTTAAGGTATAAAATATATGGACCAAGGTTAGAAACCTAAATCAAAAGGACATCACGAATAACAAAGACATAACATAAAATCTTAGCCTAAGGTTTTTTCATATTAATAAATATGATAAACCTTAGGGTAAGGATTTATGTTAAGCCTTATAACAAAGGGACCATGTGATTATTTAGACCAAGCTAGGATAAAAGGAAATAAAGGGATCACGAGACATAAAAGAGAACAAGCATAGGATTTTTTAGCCTAAGATTTGGTTATATTAAAAAACACAACCAAGCCTTAGGATAAAAATTAAACTAAGCCCATGGTATGATTAATTTGTTCCCTCTTAATTTTAAATGAAAAGCTATATCCAAATTAAAATTTGAATTAAAAGGTCTAGGTACAACATTAGGCTAGGGTTTTAAAATATGAATTTAATTAGTCAATTATAGACCAAGGTTCTAAAAATATCAATTTAACATTGAAGCATAAAACCCTAATAATGTTCACTCCTAAATGGGTTCCATTAAACCTACAACCTGAAACACAAATATTTAATGTTAGCACTTGAGATAAGATTAAACCATAACCATGATTAAATAAGTCAACCAGACAATGGTGTGGATGATCTTCAAATAAAAACAATGTGTAATCATGTTAATGACACTCTGATCAAGTGAATATTTAATATAAGGTACAAATTTACATAATTTGACACATGGTTACCCATTTTTCAAAAATGGGGGTTGACATCCTCATGACCATCATTTAATGTATGTGTGGACGTCATTGATGGGTGTGTGACTATCAATTTTAAACACATCTTTAGGACTATCAACAGAGCTTTCCATTTATCACTTCTTGGTTCATTTTTCTTCCTTCATGTACCACTTGGTGACTTCTTAGTGCTTTTATTATTTTTGTACTAGGATCTCATGATGGTGACACTTGTCACCCCCATGGAGTTCCATATAACCTTTGATAATTCAACATTGCATGCATCATTAGATCTACTTCATACAAGCAAATGTGGACCATTAGATCATGATTTAGTATTTTTACAATAAGGTGACACTTGTCACCCTCTCACTCATCCTAGGATCCATTGAAGTCTTTGAATCAACTCGCACTATTCGATCAATCTTGTCCAAGTGAACGTGGATCATTAATCCTACAAATAAAAATGAAATTTAAGCTCAAAATCATATATCTTTAAAGGACTTAAACATATTAAAGGGGACCCCAAGAATTAAAAGGGACTTAAGGTATAAAGACTATGGACCAAGGCTAGAAACCTAAAATAAAAGGACCTCATGAATAACAAAGACATAGCATAAAATCTTAGCCTAAGGTCTTAATCATATTAATAAATTAGATATACCTTAGGGTAAGGCTTTACACTAAGCCTTGTAATAAAGGGACAGTGATTATTTATACCAAGTTAGGATAAAAGGGAACAAAGGGATCATGGGACATAAAAGAGACCAAGCATAGGATTTTTTAGCCTAAGGTTTTGTTGTGTTAAAAACATGAACACGCCTTAGAATAAAAATTAAACTAAGACCATGGTATTATTAATTTTTTCCCAATTAAATTTAAATAAAAATCTCTCACCAAATTTAAATTTGAATTAAAAGGTCCAAGTAAAATATTAGTCTAGGGTTTCAAAATATGAATTTAATTAATCAATTATAGACCTAGGTTAGAAAAATATCAATTTAACATTGAATCACAAAACCCTAAGCACGTTCACTCTCAAATGGGATTTATTAAACTTGCAACTTGAAACATAAATAGGTAATGTTAGCAATTTAGATAAGATTAAACCATAACTATGAACAAATAAGTCATCCCGACCATGGTGTGGATGATATTCAAATAAAAATAATGTGCAATCATGTTAATGACACTCTACTCAAGTTAATATTCAATTTCAAGGTACATATTTTCACAATTTGACACATGGGTCTCAATTTTTCATAAATGGGGGTATGTTAACCTCAACACTCCATAAAAACCTTTCATTATCTAGCCATCAATCATTTTTGAACTATTTCCATATATTACCCAATTTATAAAACCCCTACCAATTATCTAACCCCAACCAAGATAATTAGTACCCCAACAGAGCCAATCAGTACCACAATCGAGCTAATCATTTGAAGACCAAGCTATAGTCAAAACTAGTTTTTTACAACTGATTGTAAACCAAGGCCAAGACAACCAACCAATCCAAGATGTTTTGTTGAACTACCCATTTATGATAAGGCAACCTATGATGAATCACCTTCTAATCCTATGCTTATTTTTCAAGACCCTTCCATTGATAATCTAGTCTCTAAGGAGTTGTATCTTGACCTTTTTCCTATCATTGAGGAGTCTCACTTTAACAAAATAATATTTATAGAGCCAAATATGCCATCATAGGGTTTTACTTATCCAAAACCAAAAATTCAATGAGACATCATTGTAGTAGCATCCACACCAAATGAAGAATAAAAATTAGAGTCAGGTTTTATTCTTGAACAAATATCAAATTTATTATTAGAAGTAGAATCAACATCAAGATCGACATTAGATTTAGAGTCCTTTGAGTTATAATTATATTCATAATTAGAATACATTTGTGGTTGTTATAATATTAGTTATACATACCTCTCAGATCAGTATGCATACATTTGTGATCCCTCTACAGTTTTTTAGGATGATTACTTCAACATCAACACAAATTCTCCTAGTATCTTCTATGAGGATTGTGCAAATTCCCCCCATTTCATTACCATTCCACATGCCATTACCACAAACTAAGATATCCATTTTATTGGCATTCCACCTCCCACAAGTGTCAATTGGGATCGATAGAATCATACCTTGTTAAACTACATCCATGGTGACATACTAGTTGAAGAAAAATAGGGAGGCCAAGACCAAATTAATGCAAAAGAAGAATAATCTCCTAGTAAAACCTTATTAGAGGTGTTATGGGACATTCAAATTTAAAACTTAGCATATTCTAGTGAAACCTTTTTAGAGGTGATAGAATATAATCAAAGTCAAAAGTCAACATTCCTTAGTGAAACTTTCTCGAAGGCACTATGGAACAATCAAGACAACTTCATTGGTAGAATCCTCTTTGAGGCACCAATAACTAGGCACAAAAGTTATTTCCTACTTGATGAATACATTATCAAATATCAAATAAAAATATCTTCCAATCTATAGCCTAATCATATGGTATCTACTCTCATGCCCAAACAACATAAAAATCTAGTGGTCCTATCAAGAGAATATTCGTAAGTCTTCAGCCCTACCACATCTAAAGTTATGTTAAATATAGAATCAAAAACATTGTATGTGATTTAAAAACTTGATCTTAATTTGTTTTCTAACCATTATACATTCCATTATCATCCACCATTACATTTCCAAATCATACCTATCATCTATTGTTCATCCATGTCTACCATACATAGCCACACTTTCCTTTGTAGAGGCTACAAATATACCTTGTATCGAAGTTTGAAGGAAATAGAAGCAATGACCAATGAAGATCACAACAATATCATTGTCATTCAAATCTACAACTAGTTCTTGATAGATTAACTATTCAAACAAAGTATGGGCTAGTAATTTACATGATTGATTATTCTAGTTGTGTCATATGTTTATCAGGATGTACATCTCCAAATCAATAATAACACTAGAAACATTTACCCAAGACAAAAACATAAACCATGCTAAAAACATTTACCATGTTGTTATAAAAAACCATACCTTTACCATTGGCCAAAAACCATGCCATTCTTTTTTCCATTGTTTCATACCCATTACACTTCCCTCACCTTACCACTAGGGGTCAACCCTCTTACCATTTTACCATTCTAATATCCAATCACTTTGCCACTTCACTATTCCATTTTAACCATTATATTATATCAAACAAACATGTTTCTAATCCATCATACCTAGCCTATTTGACCTTGGTTCATCCATTGGTTTCACATTCAACATGAAGAATTGATTAGTTTTAGTAGTTGTTTCAAGCATTATACATAGAGGTAGTATTTTGGAGTAACAAGATAGAAGTTTTGGTAGTTTCATCCTTCATTTCTTATTCCATTCTATATCATGTTTGTTTATGTGATCCTAATTATATCTACCTACATGAGCAAGTCAATATCTCACTGGTCTTGCTACTAATTATAACCACCTATGGGAAAATTAGTATCATTGATTAATATGGTATATCCTAGTTATAACCTCCTATGAGAAAACTAAGGGAAACATATATTTATTATGCCTTGACATACCAACTTTCTATTCCTATTATGTATTTTTCCATTATACTAACTATGCCTATTTTATTTGAATTGGCTGCTACACTAATTAGATTCCTCCACTATGAGGTGGAACTAATGTGACCTAAGGCTATTTTAGGACTATGTAAGTTGTGTTCAATTCTTGTTGAGATCGACTTAGTCCCCCTTTTACATCCTGCTCTTTCCATTTTATGAGCATCCATTCAAGTTTTCTAGGCTCTCACCATTTTGTGAGCTTGGAATGTTTAGTGTCTTGTTATTCTTGATCGAGTTTAGATGCTCCAAAAATTCCTAAAACATTTAAAATTTGATTTAGAGAAAAACCAAAACATAGACCACTTCTTTTCCTTAAGGATTATGGAAACCTTGACTAAGTCATAATAAATCACTTGTCACTTGATTTCCAAATCCTTTTTGGCTTTTTATCTCACATACTTTCCATTTTTCAAGATCATTCCCATATTCTTCTATCACATCCATCATGTTTATTTTTCAATAATCATCATTTTTTTTCTATCCCATTTCCTAGGAGACCAAAATTTGGCCTAAAGTTTTTGTTAGATATATCATCAATGGAACTATGTAGGTAGTGTCCACTAGCCTAATGCATTAGGAGACATTTTATCTACCCCCTTCCTTTTCTTATATTCCCCCATCATGTTTGTTTGTTAAGTTGTCTATTTTCTATGGGTTATGTTCATCACATTATTTGTGTTGCATTATTTGTACTAACATTTAAAATAACTATTATTTGTTTATTTATTTGTTGTACTTATTTGTTTGGTTTTAGTATTATTTCCTTGATTTAGTCTACATGCATCCATTGGGTGATTCCTTTCACACTATTCTTGAATCAATCTATATTCATATGTCAACATAATCATCATGGTTTATATCATTGGTACATTAGTTCTAATTGAGTATTAGATCTTAGGATTTAGTCATTATGCATATCCTACGAGTATGGTATTCTATCATGATGCCTACCATCAAGTGTTATAGCAAAAATTAGATTTAAGAAGTCTACACCATTAATACAGCATCAATATCTCCTCATCACCAACACTAGCAATAATTTTGATCCATTCCAAATCATATCCCAAATAGAGTAATTGAATAATTTCAACCTTTGTTAGTTTGGATGTTCATCTCCTTACTAACAAGTTTTTCAATTCATCTTTATCCTCTATATCAAGTTACCATCATCATATTTTTTAGCATCAATTCCTATCATGTTTGCCATAATTTTGGTATAATGGTTATAACCACCTTTGGGAAAACCATTTTACATCATCCCACCTGTATTCTTAATGATTATAACTACCTTTGGTAAAATCATTGTGTTATCATATAATGTTTTCCACTATCAAGGTACAATGCTTATAACCATCTTTGGGCAAACCATTGTACACCATCCCACTTGCATTATCAATGATTTTGACCACCTTTGGGAAAATCATTATTTTATCAACCCATCATTTTTGTTTATTTTGTCTTCTTATTTCTTTCTTTCGAGGGATTATTTTCTAACCCTTTTTCCAACCACTCCCTCAAGGGAGCACCCTACATTTCATCCATTCCCATTGAAGTTGTAAACACACAAAACATTTTTATTATTTGAGAAGATGTTATTGTGCTTAATCTTGGAATGCCTTCCCAAATAGGGGAAAACTATAGACACCTAAAAGTGGCCATGAATTGATTCATACCAGACTTTATAAAAATTCTTACCAACCTTTGAATAGCTAGCCTAAAAATTTCTAAATGTCTCAAATTTAGCTTCATAACTATGCAATTAAATCAATCTGGCCTAAAAATCAATTAAATTGAGAAAATCCACATTGAATAAAATCAAAAGCTTGGAAATGTTCAAAAGCCTAAAATGGATTAATCAACATGCAAATATTAATCATATCCTAATTGAATTCATCCTTAAGAAATTAAATGAATTATCAGAAAGGAAATTTTAAAAATTAAAGAATATCCTAGGAAGTAATCATTACCTTTTATGAGTTGTCCAAAATAAAAAATATCTTAAACCACACCTATTCCATGCTAATCATGAGTTTTGGACACCTTTAAACTCTACCAAGGTTAATTAAGAAAACCTAAGTTATGATTTAACTCATTCTCTGTTGATTTCTAAACCTATAAATATAAGCATTTGTCTCTCATTTAGGAGGGCTTGAACATAGTAAAGTTATAATGTAGGATTTAGGTCATGAAGAAAATACATAGTGTTATGATGACAAAATTACAAGTCAATATAGTTTGAGCAAACATCAATCCAAAACCAAGATAACTGTGGTGCTAAGGAGAGATGGAGATAACCAAGCTCAAGAATACTTCTTGATGCACAATCCAAGCAATCCAAATGAAGAACCTCTTAGAGCATTCAAGGAATCGGTTAAGAATTTGTGTAATTTATTTCCATTTTTAGTTGTATTTTGTTCATTTTTGTTTCTTCACCATGCTCCCCCTATGATCTAGGCATGGAGGTGTTAAGCTTTGTTAGTTTGTTCTTTTCATTTTGATTTCATTATGAAACTAACACTTGATCTAACCTCCCCTCCATCATTAAATTCATTGATCACAAGGCCCAGTTCTCTTAGGGAAATTTTGAGACCCATATGCACTTACTATCTAGGGTAGATATATTTTCCTTTTAAGGGGGCAGATCTATGAATGATCCTTAACACTACTAGCATACCCACAATGCCTAATGAAGACTCGAAGGTTGCCAACTTATACTCAGATCTCATCATACAAGATTCATGGGAAAAAGAGATATTAATGATATTTTATGGGGTATATGTGATCAGCATAAATTTCATTAAGTTTTTAATTTAAGACTTATACTCTATGAACCATCATTAAAATGGTAGACCACTAAAACCCTTCCTAAACCTTGATAAGAACCTGATGGAGGAGAACTAGAGGGAGATGCATCTAAATTCCATGTTTTGAATTGATAAACACCTAAAAAACATTTTACACTGATAATTTCTTGTTCATGCCACTATATTATATAGACACATGTACAGATGCACCAAATACCCTATTTTTGTAAGGTTTCATGGTAATTTCAAGGTGCCATGCTAGATGAACAATTAAAGATAATTTGGGAGCATTATTTGAATTTTTTTTACCTTATCAAGCTAAAATTTACACTAAATTCCCCTTATAAGTTATTTTTCAAGCCTAGACTAGAGAGGCAATCTAGATATACTAGTGAAGGATGACCTAGTCACCAAGATGAGCAAGAATTATAGTTGTGCACTATATAAAAGTCATAATTCATGGTGTAATATTATTTTTTATTACTAAAACATGATCACTAACCCATTATTAAGGTTATATGAAATTATCATGGACATCCAAGTAACTAGCATCCAGTGACTAGGCCTAGTTGCCTAATAGGTTATTTGGTCAATTAAGGAAGATGTATTTTGGTGTCTATGACTACTAAGAGGGTGAATGGGGAACCATAAATTATATTATAACTAATTTATAGAGGTAATAATACATATTTCATGTCCGTTATGGATAAAATGGTAGTGTTTTAAGTCTTATTGACATGTAAAAGAGAGGTGGGCTAGTTGAGGCTTCATTAAGGGCAAGATAGGGCATATCCTACAATTGTAACTACCAAAGGAAGATGTGGTTGACCAATTTGGTGTTATCACACATTGAATTAGGTCAGAAAATATTGAATTATATTCCATACACCACACCTATATACACAAGGGCTCATTAAAGACCATCAACTAGCTGAAGCAACACATGGGAGATGTCATGGAGCTATTATTGATCCTTATTTATGTATATAACTAATTATTGAGTAAATGAGGGTCATTATTGATCTTATACACACTTACACACCACATTATTCCTCTCTTTCCTTATTTTTTCTATAAATTAAGGCTCAAAATCTATTGTATACATCCCCTAGCTAGGTATGAATAAACTCTACCCAAATTATACTTTATAACCTTTATATTAATATAAAGACTGGTTCATATTCTCTATGATAAATTAGTTTGTTCTATACTTATTTATATTTAAATTTGATTGAGTCTTATCTTAATTTTCAAGTCCTTGTTCTTACCTAGTTGCTAGGAGATTATTCTAAATATATCATGTGGTGTGTGAAAGTGTTAGCGATTGTGCTTGGAGTAGAATTTGATTGGTAGTGTCTTGAAATAAAACTCCCCTTCATCACCCTCAAGTTGAATCCATATATAATAGCCTCCATGTAATCTCTAATGCTTATGAGTTTTCATGAGAGAGTGGTTTTGTCATTAGTCCTTTTTTGGTTCATACGTGTTGTTGAAGGGTCAAATAAAGAGGATAAAACATGTTGGTGCATCACCTCCAATATATTAGGTTTATTTTATGAATCTTATATCCCTTTTCATCAACAAGTTAGTATTTTTAATGATTTAGACTATATAATGCATCAAGAGAGCTAGTCCTAAAACTAGAAGTTCATCTCACTCAATAGGCTACCCACACTTAGAGGTGATCCCATTATATCAGCTAAATGAGGTAGGTCTAAAACTCTTTGCCTCAAAAAGTGCAATCCAGATTGATAACATAAATAAATTATATAGAGTAAGTTGATCCAACTTTGGATAGTTTAGATTCTAAAGGGGAAACTTATCCACCTTATGTTTAAACTAAAATACCTAAATGGGTTGAACCCCTAATTTAGTCACCTAATCTTGATAATATTAATAAACTAACTAGGAGTCAACATATATATCAAGATTTGATGACTTTGTATGAATGTGAACCTTGATATTTTGAGGAATATATTCAATATTATAGATATAAATTTACTATGCAAGCTTAATATATACCCCTAATTAAAAACCAGACTTGGGATATTGTATCACCTCCAACTAAAATACACATTATTATTTATACATGGCTTTACAAAATAAAATATAATTAAATTGGTGAAATTGACAAATTCAAATCTAGATTGGTCATGTTTGTTTTTACTTATAAACTTAAAATTGATTATGTTTAAATATTTTCTCTTGTATCAAAAATTAGTACTATTAGATTGCTTATTACCCTTGCAACACAAAAGGGTTAGACTATACACCAAATGGATGTCAAAAATGTCTTCCTAAATAGTGATATAGAAGAAGATATTAACATGAATTAGCCTAAATGTTTCACTAAACCTAAAAAAGAGTATGTTTGTAATTTAAATAAATATATTTATGGTTTCAAAACAATCTCCTCAAACTTGGTATTCTAAAATCTTTAGTTATTTTAAGGAATTAGGTTTCTCTAACTATTATTCTAATAATGATATCTTTTTAATAATTAAAAATGGTCATTTTATCTTAATTGAATTATATATTAACCATATTGTTATTATTAGTGGTAAAATTTGTTTAATTTTTAAATATAAAGATAAATGAAGTCAATATTTTGAAATGACTGATCTAGGCATTCTTCATCATTTTCTAGGAATGGTTGTATTTCAAGATAGAAGTTCAATTGTTATATCTCAAACTTAGTATGAACATAACCTAATTGTTAAATTTTAATATACTTTATTATAAGCCTGCATCTACCCCTATTTATTTTGGTGTTAATATTTATCCAAACATACTTGTGACAAAGCTAATCCCACTTTATGTAGATAACTAGTTCATATTTTGATTTATCTAACTATTACTAGGCCAAATATTTCATTTTCTATAGGTGCTGCTTCAAAATTCATGCAAGATACATAGTTGTATCATTAGAAATTATCAAAATGGATACTTTGGTATATCAAAGGAACTATAAATTTTGGTTTATATTATTATTATTATTTTATTTTTTTAAACTAAAAAGGGGTAAAAATTTATTAAGTACAAAAGAAAACAACAACTACAAATCTTCCTCCTGGTCCACCATATGAGTCAGTTCCTGATACAAATTCCTAGGGAGCATTTTCAGATCCATGATGCTCCAGGATGATCCATTCGGTTTATATTATTATTTTATTGATAATTATAATTTATAGATTTATTGTGATGTTGACCATGATGTTGATATTATAGATCATAAATCTACTTTTAGATATGTGTTTAATTTTGGTGTAGGTGTTTTGGGACAAGGAAGCTTAAACCTTGAGTATCTATCGAAAAAAATTAGTGTAGGTGTTATCACTTATATAATAAAAATAAATCTATTGTTTATATCTTTTCTATGGAATCAAAATATAGAGGTGTTATGGAAGTTTCTAAAGAATATATGTGTATAAAAAGGTTATTATAAGAAATTCATTGGGATGTTTCTCATATTTTCACCCTTCTTTGTGATAATCAAAGTCAAATATCTCTAGTGAAAAATATACTACAACACCAAATGACTAAATATATTAAAATTCATGTGTATTTTATCTGAGAGAAAACTCCTCAATGGTGATATTGATCTCTAGTTTTATCCTATAGATGAACAAGTGGAAGATATATTCACAAAACCACTTTGTGATACCAAGTTTTTTAAGTTTCATATAATATTAGGCCTCTCAGAGTTGCCATTGAGGGTGAGTGTGCATGACAATGTCACTTCTTGATGGACACATGTTTCTCTCTTATTTCATATACTTTTTCTCAAATTGTAAAATCATTGTAATAAATCACTTTATGTTATTTTTGTAAATTTCACCATATGTGAGTTTTTAGTGTACCCAATAATTAAAATAATATGTTTTAATGGAGTTCCTTATGTTATAAAAGGATCTAAAATGCTTGGTTTATTATTCATGAGAATTTGTGAGATGTAGTCTCACAGTCATGCTAGCCTAAACTTACTCTAATTAGTTCATAGTTTATACTTTATTTTGTTTCATTAGCATGATGAATGTTTTTAAATAATTAAAATGGTCTATGTACCCTAGAATCATTGTAGATGGTTTACATAGTATACTTCCTTTAGTATAAAGGTCGTTATTACATGTATCCACACTTAACATTAGGGGGGCATATTAAAATAATTAATGATTAAGTGGTATTTAAATTCAATTAATATATTAAATTACATATATAAATAAATAATAATATATTTTATTATTTATTATTTGATTTAAACTACATGTTAATAAATAATTAAATATGTCATTAAAACTTACCATTAGGTGGGTGGTTGAACCCATTAGTTACAATGGTTCACTCTACTTATAAATGATTTTACATGGTAAAATCATTAACCTAAACATATCAAATACATGAAAACTATAGAATTTTAATTTATTTGAATAAAGTGTCTGAGAAGAAGTGAGAAGGAGAAGGATTAATGTATTGGGTCAGAATCAGTTTCTCAAATTAATGAATAATATTTTGTGGGTTTTTTACCTCTATGTGAGGTTTTTCCACATAACATTATGTTATGGTTATGTGAATGTCTTCTCCTTCACTCTTCATATATAGATACATATATGTGCATATATTTATATCGATGCTTTCCATTTCATTCTCTAACATACTCATGTCATTTCCATTAGATTTAAGAGAATCAAGAATCCTTGAACCTTATCCAAAACAAAATTAGTTATGATAGGAAATTATATACACATAATAAGTTTATAATAATATGTTACAGTCCATATTTTCCAGTTATTCATTTATGAAATTTATTTAATTCATATTAAATATGATTTTTCCTAGTATATGCTTAAATTTGAAACCCATTACCATTTATATAATGTCTCTGTTTCTTTGCATTGTTATCCATTGTGACCACTCTTAACTTAATTGAATATAATTGGTGCATAATAAAATTAATAAAAATGAGGTTTATAAATTCCTTTAGTAATACTTCCAATATTAAGGAATGCTTAAGTTCCAACACTATCACATAAAGAATAATGAGTTTATTCAAGGCAATTAGAGAAATATCCCATTGACCTCACCAAATATTTCCTTGCACCAAGTTTCCCATAATATTTTTTAGTAAATATTGTCCAATTACTCATTTAAGAAATAAATTTAATATAAATTACCTATAATTATTTATAGGATATGGTTATATCTTAAACCCATCTTCACTTCTATCATGCCATTACCTCTCATCATTGTTATCCATAATAGTGATTTATAATTCAAGGGAAGGTAATTAACACACAAGAACATTGAGAAGAATTATTTTTATTAATGCCCTTGGAGATACTACAAATCTCAAAGGATTATTAAGTTCCAACCTATTCCCAACAAGGGTAAAGATGCTATCAAGGCCAATGGGATAAATCTCTCATTAGCCTCACCAAATGTTTCCATTTGTTAAGGTTGGAAACAACATACTATTCAAAGAAATGAAACAAGCTACTTTATTAATGTATAACATAGTCATGCCCTGATCTATATTTAAATATATTGTATGATCTTAACAACCCAATTAACTATCGCATCTACCATTTCTTTCACAATGTAGACATTAATTAAAATAATTATGTATAGTTGTACCTACCATAATTAATATTTTTATATAAAAGGTAAATTCATTTAATTTTATTTACAAGGGGCCTAAATATCAACCCTAAAATATTATTATAGATTGGTCTCAATAGTAAAATATGGTATATTGTAACCATAGCATCTTCAGGGTAACTTAGTTGAATCTTCTCCACCATAAATCAACTACCCTTGCTTGATAGTATTGTGTACATTACTAATATTTTACATTGAGGATCTATCATACCTACACTACTACTAATATGTGTGGAAACTTTTCATAAGTATTCAAACTCCTCAAAAAATTCACTTTGAGTCTCAAATGCACTAGGTATCTCATAACACATGTGTAAAATTTAGGTATCTCTGGGAGTTACTATAATACCTTATTGCTTTTCATATAGAACTCCAAAATAGTTTAATCACATATAAATTTTATGACATTGTGTTTTAACTTTTAGAATCAAACATCACATGCAAAATGCACATAATATTTATGTTCATTACCATAGTGATTTTATATGTCCACACAATAACATACACTTTCATCATCCATGTGTTATCTCACTAATAATATGTGACATGTTAAGAAACAATGTCACTGTCACTACGATTAAGCCTTTAAAAAATTTATGATAATGCATTATTGTAGGAAACACGTATTAATGTGCATTCAATTTAAAAGAATATAATTAAATAATATCCAAGGCATATTTCAAAATTAATATGTTAAACTTTAGATAAAATTTTATAATTGTTATCATAATATTATTTCAAACTCTTTGATCAGTTAAAAAAAAGTAATTGAAAAGTGATTTCATTAATCATGTCTTGACAAAGATGAAAAAGTAACTGTCGTGATATCACAAATTCTACAGAACTTGATGTATTTTAGTAGATGAAAAAAAAATACTAACTAAAATTTAACTGGGGTATATGAGAATAAACTCCTAAATTCAACATAATGGACCTTTTAAAAAAAACTATAGATACAATATTTAATAATATTGAATGCTCAAAATCTTAAAAAAAATGTTTAGAGGTATTCTCTACACTTCTAATAATCTCTATTAAATCTTACAAACATGGGTGAAATGTTTTTTATTGAAAAATCCATCATATTTATAAAGATAAAATATAACACATGTATGTTTAAAAAGACATGTGTTATGGGTGAAATATTTCAAATTATAAGGGATTAAAAAATGTTGTTTATATGAATAATAATAATAATCAGAGATGGCGAGAATCATAGAGTAGAGGAGTGAATGAGGGTACTTTAGTTCTACCCCATGTTAAGAAACCTATTAGGGAAACTATATAGAAAGAGGAAGAGGATAAAATAGCATAGAGTTATATATAGTGGATATTACCAGTACATAAATAACTTAATGATAAAACATTTAGGATAGTATTCTTGTAATAATAATTATTCCCAACAATACAATAGTTAATATTCTTATTTAATTACTTATGGTGTATCCTACATGATTCTTTGTCACTTTAAAACTCTATGATGGGTATACATATCTTTAGTAATGCATCTTTATGTATCTCATAAAGTGGGAGTTTAAAATTGTGAAATCTAATAATTGTAGATGATATTTTGTGATTATGTAGTACCTTAGTCTTATACACCAGGCAAACGTAGACCCACTTGAGTTGTTTCTCTAATTTTTACACATGCCTTATTTCTACAAGCCTCGTATCTTCTCTATATTGTGCCCTTTAGCCTATATATTAGTCCAACCAACCTCATATTGATGGCATAGACATCTCATCTTGCCCATAATGCTTAAAATGTACTTATCTTATACAAGTTTTAATCTTTTTCCTATTCTCCTTATCTTTAGACACAAATGTCTGAGACAGATAGTAATATCGACATTACCATCTAAGTTTGACACAAGTGTGTAGTGTGCTCAAGTCATCCAATTTTTAAATGAAATGTATTAAAATTGTTGGCCTACATGTTTTAATGTGAGTTATCTCCTAATAAGATTGGTATAAATATAATATCATCCCTCATTCATTCCTCACCTATAAATTAGACCAAAAGAACACTCAAGAAGTACTCAATTTGAGCATTGTCATTGATTGTTAAGTTTTAGAATTCATGTTGTCATTGATGTTAAAGGTTATTATGAATGTGCATGGTCAAGTAAGACTTTAGGTGTGTGTATGTGTTGGTTAAAAAAATTGTCCTTATCTAAAAATGTTTTATTTTGACTCCATACCCTTCTTCTTTCAAGAATAAATAAGTTAAACAACAAATGGGTGAAATATCAAGACTAGATCCCCTCTAAATTAAGGTACAGCTCGCTTTAAGATTTTCAATGATTTCAAATATTTAGATACACTTTTAACCAGAAAGTGTTTAAAGGCAAATTAATATCCATACATCATCATGCTATGAATGTGAGATTTTATAACAATAATGGGTAATAGAATACACATATTCTATTTTCAATAACAATCAAATAGATAAACGTGTGTGTGTGTGTGTGTGTGTGTGTGTGTGTGTGTGTGTGTGTGTGTGTGTGTGTGTGTGTGTGTGTATGTATATATATATATATATATATATATATATATATATATATATATATATATATATATACACATACATACATACATACATACATACACACACACACAATATATATATATATATATATATATATATATGAACCAATAAATGATAAAACACGTACAATGAATTGTCTAATTGAAGAGTAATTACTATATGAAAGAAGATTTCACATAGAAAATCCAATTTTAAATACTCAAATGCATAAATCTAAGTATGCAGTAATTGATTCTCCTTTTCATTCACAAATGAAAAATGTTTCAGACAAACACCATATATATTGTAAACAACAGTGGTCCAGCTCTAAAAAATCCTATCTCCTTGCTCTTTTCTAATCTATATCCTCTTTTTTCCACCATATATATATATATATATATATATATATATATATATATATATATATATATATATATATATATATATATATATATATATATATATATATATATATATATATATATATAGTTTCCCTAATTAATCAATCTTTCAAACTAAACTAGAGTTAAAGTAACTTTGACCCATTTGGATTTAGTTTTTTTACAAATTTATTTGAAGATCAAGTTTTGAATATAAAAACAACTGAATAACTAAATAAAATAAAATATGTAAGTAAAATCATTGCTGAAGTGATGGATTAGGATCTCTAGATTTGTTGTGTTTGGTTGGGTAGGTACATTGAGCTTTCCACTCCTAAAATGCTATAATAAACTCTTGGATTTTTGAAAGATTGGGAATACTGACGTGCTTTATTCTTGCCTTTTAGATATTTTCTTCCCTCTAAATGTTTCCCATTTCTTCCACATGCTTTGGGAGTGTGTCAATGTAGTTACAAAGAAGTGACTCTACCTTTGAAATTTGAGAGAAATTTTTAGTTGATAAGTTGTCACTTTCTTTAACGATGTTGATCTTTTCCCTAAAGGATTGAATCATAGTATTGATGTCTTTTTCTAGTTTTCCATCATCATTTATGTATTTAACATCAATACACTATAGATCATGTTGTAATGATTGAATGAATTCAGTTGTTTTTTTTTATCATTTTTGTGATTTCAATTCACCCTTGTTGAGATACTAAATTCCACCATTCAATGTTTTTCTTACTTACATATAATACATCTTCATCCAGTCCTATAACATTCTTTTCTGACAAAAAATTTGTTATTCCAAAATTTTGTACCTCATCAATTTGGTTCATCACACTCATCCATTTTATTTTATCTTTTATCCATAAAGCATTTTGTGTTTTCAAATATTCAATAGTAATTATGGTTAGATCATATACATTCTTCAATTTATGAATGTATTCCATACCTTTCTGGATGATGCCATCCAACCAATTATCAAATATCCTGGTAACCATTTTGCTTCTATGTATCTGATCCAACATCTTTTGATTGACAAGTAATTTTGGATCAAAAGATAGGGGTAGTTGGGAAATTGGTTGTGGATCTAGATTATGAATGGTGTCGATGTATTCAGCCATTGACCACATGGTCTATTTTAACTCCCTTTTATCTTTTTCATCCTTCTAGGTTCTTCTGACTATCCTTTTGGTAGATGCTTCAAGGTGATGCACATTCGTGGCACATGATGCAGTCCCAAGATCTATTTTTTCAATTATAAAATCCTGAACTGAAGGATCTTAAACCTCTTCATTGATTCTTGGCTGAGTTATTTCTACATTCTAGTCCTTGTGTTAGGGTCAACGTCTACCCTAGATGTTGTTTTTAATTTCTTAGATTTAGGAGTTTTTCCTAAACATTTACTCACCATATCCTCCAAGGGCAAAGAAAAAGGTACTATTTTCCTTTTGTTGTTGATTGAGCTTTCCATCCACTTAGATGCAGTGGCTGAGACTTCTTTATCAAGATTTGGTTAATCAGAAGGCACATTTAAAATAGTCATCAGGTCAATAGAATTAGAAGCAATATTTGTCTATTGATCTATACTAACCTCCTCTACCATTGGTGAATCAAATTCTTTATCACCTATTGCTTCTCCTGAATCTTCTTCAAAATTCAAATCCATAATTACTTTTTCATAAATTTGACTCTTTCTCTTGCTTTGAGTCCTTGATATGGTGGCATGAGGAGGTAGATTAGTTATAAGGACCTTCTCAGATCCTTTGATGACATGATCCCTTCCAATCTTTGACTTGGAAGTACCTACATCATAGATATCAATAAGCTAGTTAGAGGAGCTTATTGGGGATGGTGATTCAATTATTGATGTACATTACTAGGAAGCTTTGTTTTGAGCTCCCCCTATTTTTTTCTCTCTTAGCCATTTCTCAGTTCTTATCACTAGGAGGGTCTTAATCTTAATTATATCTTCTTCATTTTTATCCCAGTCAATTTTTGGAATAGGTGATTGCTTTATCTATTCAAATTGTGGATCAGTCACCTGTTCTTCATTATCAAAAATTCTAGAAATGTCCATATTTAAATTAAGGGTGATTATTTGCCCTAGGGAGAACCTAGACCACAATCTTCTTCTGACCTTAAATTCATCTGAACAATCCTTCCAATAATCCTCTAATTGAGGAATATGTGACAACCCTGTTCCAAGATCCAAGTTATCCCTGGCAAAACCTTTGCTGTCAAATTGGGATCTAGCCATGAAGTACTGAAAATTGAATTTTTTAAGATCCAATTCTAAATTCAAAGCATCAGATGCTAACTAGCATGAATAATGTCCAAGTTCAATAGGAAAAGATATGCCAAATTTCTTTTTTATTGAGAAGTTTTCATCTACATGTGCTAATTGTCTACAGACTTCTATTAACACAAATCGGTCAAAAACATACCTAGGTAACCTCAAAGGTTCACCATCAAAACCCTTAACTCTGATATAAGTGAACTTGGAAAAATGAATAAAGAAACTACCATAAATGTGGATCAGTTTCATATCTTCATCAAACAACCTCTTATTGATGTTGTTTTTTAATTCAAAAGTCATTCTCCTAGTAAAAACATCATTAACCCTCCTGTAATCCTCATAGAAATTATGCATTTATAATTATGAGTAATAGTCATAAATTTTGTTGTCTTTAGCCAAGGGTGCATGAGGTAACCCTACCCATTGTCTTGTAGAATCTAGGTAATATAATAGGTATGAAGACATAAAAATCTTTATTTCCCAAACAATTACTTAAACCTAGATGTAAAAATTTAGCTACAATTTCCACCCAATCCAAATATTTTTCTCCTTGGAGGTTCACTTGTATGAAAAAGTACATCTAGTCTTCCCAATAATATGCCTGAGCATTACCCTTTAGCCTATGTAGTAACACTATAATATCTTGTATTTCTAGAATCATGTGATTTCTTGTTAATGGTTTGGGTAGTCTTGAACCCCCTTTTTGGAATTTCAAAGGCCAATTTATTGTAATCACGCTCTTGTAAATTTATTTTTTTAGTGAAAAATAACCATAAGAAGAAGTAATATTGAGGTCAGAATATGGTTCCTTGGGAAGAATTCTCATCATAGACATTGGGGTTTGTCTATTGATATAAAGTAAAACATTACCATCGATAGTTTTGATGCACCTATTATGAGGTTCATATCTATTCATGCATTTTAGAACTAATTTGGGGCATTATAAAGCCATGGGAAAGGTCACAACTTTAACCAAGCCACTTTCTACTATCTTCTCCATCATAGGATTTGACATAGGATTTCTAGCTCTTTCCTTAAAATCTTCCAAGTCATATTGGACCAGAGAGGTGTCCCCAATTTTAGGAGAACATATGAGACTAGGACCATGCTTGTAATCAAGACATATAGATTTCATGGCTACAGGTTGGAGGATATAATGAAAATAAATGTTTTTAACTTCTTAAATAATGTCATAAACTCAAAATGATTCTTCTTTCCAACCAAGTAATGGAAATGGCTTATAATAAGAGTTAAATTCACCTTAAATGTATCTAAAATCACTGTGAATTCAAGCAATCAAATATCTTATACCACTTGTGTTGTTCTCCTTTGTATCACCCAGTATGCTTGTTTACTAAATTTAACTTGTTCTCTCTTGATACAAATATTAACCATATTGAATAATTAAACCAAAATAATACATGCTAAACATTCTTGATAAGACACGCACTCTAACATATGCATTAATGGCAAGAATTTTTTATGTGTGATTTTGATGAGTAATGATTATCTATAACCTCGTGAAAATTCAAAATTTTCCACTTTATAATGAGTTTCAGATATATTCTCCTCTAAATCTCTTGTTAATTTTAACTTAGAGAAAGCCTCAGGGAGAGATGAGAGTATATTCATTGAACCATTAAACCTTTGAACTTTTGGAAATGTGGTTCAACTTTGAGGTTCAAAGATACGAGATGAACTACAAAGATCGACCAATAGTTGCATGACCTTTCTAGAAACTTTAAACTTTAAAATAATGAACCATTGAACTCTTGAACTCTATTATGAGATTCAAGTGGTAGGTTCAAGCAGTAGGTTCAATGATATATTAATTTATACAAGGGAACTGAGTGAACACGATTCTTTATAAAACATTGAGTATTGATTTCTTTGAACCATTGAACCATTGAACTCTTGAACTGATGAAAAAGGGTTCAAGTTCAATCAGAAGTTTCAAAGTCATAATTGAAATACATAAAAGGACAAATAGTTAGCTTTGAGAAATATTGAACCATTGAGCCTATTGAACATGTTAAACTCTTAAACTCTGAGAATAGTTCAAGTTCAAAGGTTCAGTTCTTTAGAAGTTTCAAACATAAAAGAGAGTAAGTGGGTGAACTTCTTTAATGGTACAATTAATGAAAAAATGAATAAGGGTGAGTTAAAAGGTAACATTGGCTCTGACTAGGGATTACATTTTATGGAAAAATGTAGAGAACTCAAAAACTCTAATTATGCATAAATGGAGACACAGAAATGGTAGAAAATGAGAAAGACAAACCAAAAATGGGAAAGGAAAACATAAAACATGAAAAAAAGGGAAAAGCTATGTAAAAAATAGGGGACACATGTTTCACAGTCGATACAGCTTAAGATCCTATCCATTATAGGATAGTGGTAAAATAGCTCCATCTATATATTCCAATTTAAAAGAATTAGGGCCAAGTACCTAATGAATTTTGAAAGGCCCTTTCCAAAGTGAATCAAATTTTCCATGTGCTCCTTTAGGTTCTCTCCTTTTATCCCATAGCAATACATCATCTCCTTCCATAAACTTTATAGATCTAGTTTTTTGATCAAAAATATTTTTAACCCTGGTTTGATGAGCATTAATATGATCAACTAGTTCATTCCTCTCCTCCTCAATCTTAGTTAAGTACATAACTCTTTTCTCTAGAGAATCTTGAAAATACTAATCTTTAATAACATTTTGTAATTTAGCTACAGATAATTCTAGAGGTAATGATAACTTTGCTCCTATCCCATAAACCAGCTCAAAAGGTGCCATTCCTATTGCTATTTTTGGGGTTACCCTGTCAGTCCAAAGTTCTTTGTATAATTTATTATGCCAATATTTGGGGTTATCACTCACCAATTTATTCATGATGGCTATCAAATTTTTATTACTAGACTCCGCTTGTCTATTCCCTTAAGGGTAATAATATGATGAGTGAGAAAGAGAGATACTATGTTCATAGTAGAATGAATTAAGTTCCATTGAATAAAAATTAGTAGCATTATCTACCATAATCTTCTGAGGAACACCAAAATATACCAATATATTTTCTTTGAGAAAATTATATACCACTTCTGAATTGGTTCTCTTCACAAGAGCTACTTCAACCCATTTCATAAAATAATTAGTTGCTATTAAAATGTGTGTATGACCAGCACTTGAAGGAGGTGAAAGAGGCCCAATGAAGTCTAATCCCCATTGTTTGAAAGGTTCTTCAATAATGATAGGCCTCAGAGGTAATGTTGTAAGTTGTGGTCTTCCTAAAAACAATTTTCATTTTTCACAGTTAGCTACCCATTTATATGCATCTATGAACATACCTAGCCAATAATAACAATTTCTAAGGATTTTGAATGCTGTGACCAAAGAAGAGAAATGTCCACCACAGACTTCATTATGAAAAACTTCCAATAGTTTGTATTGTTTTTCCTTAAATACACACCTCAGAAAATTTCCATCTAATCCCTTTTTGTATAGGACATCACCCCAAATTATATATTTTGCTGATTTTAACTTCAGATTCCTTTTCTCTTTTTGGGATAAGTGACTAGGATAGTCTCCATAAGTAAGATAGTGTGCCACATTTAGGAACCATAGATCTTGTAAGCTCACTAATAGGATAGTAGGAAGTTCTTCTTCTTCTTCTTTACTTTCGGATATCAATTTACACAAACCTTGACCTCTAACTAATTTAGTTAGCCTAATCTCTAGGTTTTACTCTTGAATTTTAGCAACCCATGTTGCTCTATTATTCATCCCAACATCTTGTTGAGTCAGAATGCTTTTCACAGCCAAACTAGGAACAAATACAACTGAATGAGAATGAAGTATATAATATCTGAATTGTTTAACAACCTTTACTACAACAAAAGCTTGTTTCTCATCCAAACAATATTTAAGTTCATGCTTCTTGAGAGGAACACTCATAAAGGTTATTGGGGCTTCTATATTTAATTCATTTTTTTTAACAAGATACTAGACATGGTATGTTCTGAAGCATAACAGTAAATAAAAAAATCTTTTTGGAAATCAAGATTTATCAAAGTAGGTGTTTGTGCAATCACCTCTTTAAAATCTTCAAATTCTTTCTTAGTAGCTTCATTCCATTTGAATTCTTGTTTTTCACTCATCATTCCCACAATATGTTTTTTAATCTCAACAAAATTAGGAATGAACCTTTTGAGAAAATTAATCTGGACAAAGAAAGACTTAACTCCAGTCCTATTAGAAGGAACAATTAGCTGTTGTATTGCTCTAACTCTTTCTAGGTCAATATTTATTCCACCTTTTGAAACTCGGTGTCCCAATAACTTCCCTTTTGTAACACAAAAAGTTGACTTCTTAGGGTTAAGAGATATCCCATGACTCAGGCATCTTTGTAAAATAGTCTCTAGATGCTTCAGATGATCCTCTCTTTTTTTAGAGAAAATAGTCAAATCATCAAGATAAATGATAATAATTATATCTTTCAGATCTTTAAAGGATGAATCCATCACTCATTGAAAAGTTACACCAAGATTAATTAAACCAAAGGGCATATGGTTATAAGTAAAATTTCCTTGAGGTGTATTGAAAGTAGTTTTATGTTGGTTAACTGTAGCCACACTTATCTAATTATAACCTAAGAACCCATCTAACATGGACATCATTTCTGACCCAGCAATAGTTTTCAAGATTTGATCCATCATAGGCAAGGGATAATTATCTTTTAAACTGGCTTGGTTCAAATTCCTAAAGTCAACACAAATTCTTATTTCTCCTTTCTTTTTGTGCACTGGAACAATGTTCACCACCCAGGTGGAGTGCTGAATCGGATAAATAATCCTAGCCTTCAACATCTTGTCAATCTCTTTAAAGATAGCCTTAACAAATTTTGGGTTATAATTTCTCAGCTTCCACCTGAATGGAATTGTAATTGCTTTCAAAGGAATATGATGTTGAAACTGGCCATGTCTAAAATATTTAAGATCATCATAGCACCAAGTAAAGACATCTTTACACTTAATAAATATATTAATTAATTAATTTTTCTCCTCTAATGAATAACACCTACCAATGGAGATCCATTTTGGATTAGCCTCACTCCTAATATTGATTTTCTCATAATCCTCTATTTTGTTAGGATTCTAGATAAGTTTGCTTTTAGTATATTCATCTTGTCTAGTGAACAAATGTTCTATAGAGACCAATCCTTTAGATATTTTGTTTCCTTTTAATTGAATTACATCATCTTTTGGATTGATCCCTAGATCAAGACTGAATTCTTTACATTCTATTCTAGAACCTTCAAAATAAGTCCCTAGGAACATATTAGCATTCTCTAAAAAAAATTTGATCTATTTATTACTCTCAAAAACTTGCCAATTTTTAGCATTATCTGGGACATTAGGATGATATAATAGTTCTATTCTATATGAATCCCTTTCAAAATCAGGGTGTGGGAGAAGAAGAGAAGCTGATACTGCTAGACAATCTACGGGAGTGTTTTAGTCTTTGGGAATTGCTTCAATAGAAAAGGCATCAAAAAATTCTATCTCATCCCAAACTCTATTTCTATAATGTCTTAATCTATCATTTTTAACTAAAAAAATGCCTCTCACTTATTTAACAATTAATTCATTATTTCCTCTTGCCTTGAGTATTTTTACACCCTTTCCTTTAGCTTCATTTAACCCAAGCAATAAAGCTTCATATTCTACAGTGTTATTAGTGTTTTTAAATTATAACTTGAAAGAGTAAGGGAAATTTTCACCTTCAAGTGAGATCAACACAACCCCTGCTCCTAAACTAGTGGGAATAGACTCTGGGATAGATTCTTCCTTTAAATATTTAGAAGAGAGAAAATAGTTACCAAATTCACATTCTTCAAATAGAATCTGAGAATTAGGATCATCAGAAGGATATACCATAAATTTACATTTAGGTTCATGTTCTAGCTTGACTTTCTATTTTCCCACTAGAATTGTAGCTTTTGACCAATCCAATTTAATCTTCCCACCCAAATCTTTACAAAAGGTCCTACTCAAGAACATCCCATAACTAGCAAGGATATTCACTACTAAGATAGTCAACTTCACCTTTTTATCAGGATAGGCTGCAAGAACAACTCATGCATCTTTAATTTGTCTAAGTAAAGAAATCTGTTTGCCATCCATGGAGTAATATCTACCAAATATTTTTTCAAGGATAAGCCTAAGGCTTTGGCTATAGAAGAAGGCATTATATTATCAGAAGCACCTGAGTCTATGATACAATTGCTGAGTTTATGACTATTTATGAACAAAGAAACATAAAATGGGTTGGGTTTCATATCAGTCATATAAGGAGTATCATTAGATGTATTGAGGGTCATTTTATAAGTATGATTGGTGATTTAGGTGAAGTAAATAATTGGGCAATGGGATACTTAGTATTAACATTTAATTGACTTTTAAGTTCAACTTGTGTAGGGCCATTTTTAACATATTCAACCAATTTATCAAGTTCTTTGGGTTTTAACTTGAGGTATTCAATAGGGGATATTTTAATTTTTGCAGACTTACAAAATTATAAAATATCAAAATAAGTCTCATGATCATTTCTATGTAACAATTTACTTTATTGGGTCTTCAAATTAGCATTAGAGGTTCTAGTAAAAGGTTCCTTACCTTTAACATGTACTTCTTGAGTATTAGAAAATCTCATATTCTTCTAACTTTTGGTAAGCAAAGCACATGAAGGATCTTTAAGAGTAACCAATATTTCACCTCCTCTTTCTAAATTAGATTCATATTATAGGAAATATATTTTAGAGTCACCAAATTCCTTAGATTTCCTTTCTTCTTTAGTAATCTCCCCCAACAAATCTTGAGTAGCAATCATTTGAGAATATCGAAGCATCTCCTTATAAGAATTTCCATCATGATCAGTAGTCAAATTAAAGGCACACATGTTACTTCTTCCAAGAGGAGCTTCAATAGCCAACCTTGGTTGTGTTAATGTAAGTGGTAATGTCTTGCCAGCATTTGTTTGTTGATTAAAATTTCTCCTACTAATATCTTGATATGGTTGTTGGAATGAAGTACCAGTCTTAGGTAATTATATTTTTATGGAAATCATACTATTGACTAGTCTTTGAACCATAGGATCCATAGAGGATGAAGGTTGATCATTAGGTATTTGGACTTCTTTCTTCCATTTTCTAGCCATAATAACATCATCCTCTAATCCAATTGCTAAGGATTGTGTGGCTACTAAATCAAAAATTACACCTCTTCTGAGATGAAAACTTATATCAAGAGGCATAGAATTAATAAATAAACATTTTTGATTCTCAACAGTCAGCCTTTTTGTAGTAGGGATCCTGTGCACAATTCTATTGAATATGGCTATAAATTTCTTCATAAGTTCATGTATCTCCTTCTTGAGCTGAGTCAATTGAGCAAGAAGGGAATGTTCATCTTCTACACTTTTGAACCTATATTCAAATGTATTTTTCATATCATTATAGTTTATGATTGAGGAATTAGTTAGATGATAAAACCATTGTGTTTTAATATCAGTTAGATTTTGCATAAAAAGCCTTATAGCTACATCTTGATGTTGACACCTAATACACCACATGTGACTGCAAAGGCACTTAGATGTTCCTTTGGTGATTTTCTTCCATTTACATTAAATTTGGGTAAATTTTTCCTTGCAATTTTAGGCAAAGGATTCAGTTTGGCCCCTAAATTTAGAGGTCTTATGGCTGCTCCCCAAGGTTGGGCCATTGGAAGAAAACTTATGGCAGAAGGAAAGATAGTACCAAAAAGATTTATGGCTTGATAGACATAGGATGTAGAGGGTTTAAGAGGGCTAGGAGGTCTACTTCTATCTTTTCTAAAACATGTATGAATATAAGGAAAATTTAATCTTTGCAATGTTTGAAAAGTAGAATCCTCAATTCGCTCTCTTCTCAAAAACCTTATGTATCTTCTAGAATCTAGCTTATGTTATTATAATTATTAAATTATATACTATTATTAATATCTTCACACTTCAAGGGATTTAATTCCTTGCTACATTTTATGCTTTCCTCCTTTGCTTGAGCAACAACAATCTTATATTATCAGCTAATTCTTCTTCCTTTTCTAATATTCTACTTGTTATCCTATAATCATCAATATTTTGATGAGAATACCAAGCAAGAGTATTTAAATGACTAATTATATCTTCTTTTTCATCTTGAAAACCAAGATTAGGTTGAAAAATAGAAATTATATTTTCATGTGGAAGCACCATTGTTGCCTCATATTAAGGTGATTGGTCTGTCAATAAAGATTTCAATTTCGAATCCCCAGTGGAGTCACCAAAATTGTTGGTTAACAGATTTATCCTTATCTAAAAATGTTTTGTTTTGACTCCATACCCTTCTTCTTTCAAGAACAAATAATTTAAACAACAAATGGGTGAACTATCAAGACTAGTTCCCCTCTGAATTAAGTTACAGCTCCCTTTAAGATTTTCAATGATTTCATATATTCAGATACACTTTTAATCAGAAAGTGTTTAAAGGAAAACTAATATCCATACATCATCATGCTATGAATGTGAGATTTCATAATAGTAATGGGTAATAGAATACACTGATTCTATTTTCAATAACAATCAAATAGATAAACACACACACACAAACACACACACACACACGCGCACACACACACACACACACACACACACACACACACACACACACACACACACACACACACACACACACACACACACACACACAGTTGAATCAATAAATGATAAAACACATACAATGAATTGTCTAATTGAAGAGTATTTACTATATGAAAGAAGATTTCACATAGAAAATCTAATTTCAAATACTCAAACATATAGATCTAAGTATGTGGTAATTGATTCTTATTTTCATTCACAGATGAAAAATGTTTTAGAAAAACATCATATATATTGTAAATAATAGTGGTCCAACTCTAAAAAATCCTATCTCCTTACTCTTTTCTATTATATATCATCTTTTTTCCACTAAAAATATATATATAGTTATCCTAATTAATCAATCTTTCAAACTAAAACAGAGTTAAAGTAATTCTGACCCATCTAGGATTTAGTTTTTTCACAATTCATTTAAAGATCAAGTTTTGAATAGAAAAAAAACTGAATATCTAAATAAAATAAACTATGTAAGTAAAACCATTGCTAAAGTGATGGATTAAGATCTCCATATTTGTTGTGTTTGGTTGGGTAGGTACATTGAGCTTTCCACACCTAAAATGTTGTAACAAACTCTTGGATTTTTGAGAGATTGGGAATATTGATGTGCTTTATTCTTGGCTTCCAGATTTTTTCTTTCCTCCAAATTTTTCCTTTTTTTCCACGTGCTTCAAGAATGTGTTGATGCAGTGATAAAGAAGTGACTCTACATTTGAAATCTGAGAGAAATTTTTAGTTGATAATTTATCACTTTCTTTAACGATGTTTATATTTTACTTAAAGGATTGAATCACAGTATTGATGTCCTTTTCTTCTTTTCCATCATCCTTTATGTATTTCACATCAATACAATGTAGATCATGTTGTAATGACTGAATGAATTTAGTTATTTCTTTGATCATTTTTGTGATTTCAATTCGCCCTTGTCAGGATAATAAATTCCTCCATTCAATGTTTTTCTTACTTACATATAATACATCTTCATCTAGTCCTATCAAATTCTTTTTTGACAAAAAACTTTGTTATTCCATAATTTTGTACCTCATCAATTTGGTTCATCACACTCATCCATTTTCCTTCATCTTTTATCCACAAAGCATTTTGTGTTTTTAAATATTCAATAGTAATTGTGGTTAGATCATATACATTCTTCAATTTATGAATGTATTTTGTACCTTTTTGGATGATGCCATCCAACCAATTATCAAATATCTTGGTAACTATTTTGCTTCTATGTATCTGATCTAGCATCTTTTGATTGATAGGAAATTTTGGATTAAAAGATAGGGGAATTTGGGCAATTGGTTATGGATATGGATTATGAATGGCATGAATGTATTCAGCCATTAACTGCATGGTCTATTTTAACTCCCTTTTATCTTTTTCATCCTTCCAAGTTCTAATAACTATCCTTTTGGTGGATATTTCAAGTTGATACACATCCATGGCACATGATTTAGTCCCAAGATCTATCTTTTCAATTGTAAAATCCTGAACTGAAGGATCTTGTACTTCTTCATAGGTTTTTGGCCAGGCTATTTCTGCATTCTAGTTCCCTATGTTAGGGTCAACATCTACCTTAGATGTTATTTCTAATTTATTAGATTTAAGAGTTTTTCCTAAATATTTACTCACCATATCCTCCAAGGGTAAATAAAAAGGTATTATTTTCCTTTTGTTGCTGATTGAGATTTCTGGCCACTTAGGTGGAGAGGCTGAGACTTCTTTATCAAGATTTGGTTGATCAGAAGGCACATTTGAAATAATCATCAGGTTGACAGAATTAGAATTAATATTTGTCTATTGATATGCACTAACATCTTCCACCATTGGTGAATTAGATTCTTTATCACCTATTGCTTCTCTTGAATCCTCTTCATAATTTAAATCCACAATTACTTTTTCAGAAATCTGGCTCTTTCTCTTGCTTTGAGACCTTGATCTGGTGTCACAAGGAGGTAGAGTAGTTAAAAGGGCCTTCTCATATCCTTTGATGATAGGATCCCTTACATTTTTTGACTTGGAAGTACCTACATCAAAAATAGCAATAAACTGGTTAGAGGAGCTTATTGGGGATGGTGATTCAATTATTGATGTACATTGTTGGGAAGCTTTATTTTGAGCTCCCCACATTTTTTTCTCTCTTAAACATTCCTCAATTCTTCTTATCACTGGGAGGGTCTTAACCTCAATTCTAGCTTCTTAATTGTTATCCCAGTCAATTTTTGGAATAGGTGATTACTTTATCTGTTCAAATTGTGGATCAGTCACCTGTTCTTCATTATCAACAATTCTAAAAATGTTCATATTTAAATTAAGGGTGATTATTTACCCTAGGGATAACCTAAACCACAGTCTTCTTCTGACCTTGAATTTATCTAAACAATCCTCCTAATAATCCTCTAATTGAGGAATATGTGACAACCCTATTCCAAGATCCAAGTTATCCCTGGCAAAACCTTTGTTGTCAAATTGAGATCTAGCCGTGAAGTACTAAAAATTGAATTTTTTAAGATCCAATTCTAAATTCAAAGCATCATATGATGACTAACATGAATAACGTCCAAGTTTAATAAGAAAAGATATACCTAATTTATATTTTATTGGGAATTATTTTATCTACATGTGTTAATTGTCTACAGACTTCTATTAACATAAATTGGTCAAAATCATACCTACGTAACTCCAAAGGTTCACCATCAAAACCCCTAACTCTGATATAAGTGAACTTGGAAAATTAAATAAAGAAACTACCATAAATGTTGATCAGTTACATAGCTTCATCAAACAACCTCTTATTGATGTTGTTTTTTAATTCAAAAGTCATTCTCCTAGTAAAAACATCATTAACCCTCCTATAATCTTCATAGCAATTATGCATTTATAATTGTGAGTAATAGTCATAAATTTTGTTGTCTTCAGCCAAGGGTGCATGAGGTAACCCTACCCATTGTCTTATAGAAGCCAAGAAATAGAAGAGGTATGAAGACATATAAATATCTTTATTTCCCAAACAATTACTTAAACCTAGATGCAAACATTCAGCTGCAATTTCCACTCAATCCAAATATTGTTCTCCTTGGAGGATCACTTGTATGAAAAAGTACATTTAGTCTTCATAATAATATGCCTAAGCATTGCCCTTTAGTCTATGTAGTAACACTATAATATCTTGTACTTTTGGAATCATGTGATTTATTGTTAATGGTTTAGGTAGTCTTGAACCCCTTTTTTGGAATTTCAAAATCAAATTTCTTGTAATCACACTCTTTTAAATTGCTTTATTTAGTTAAAAATAACCATAAGAAGAAGTAATACTGAGGTCAAAATATGGTTCCTTGGGAGGAATTCTCATCATAGACATTAGGGTTTATCTATTGATATAAAGTAAAACATTACCGTCGGAAGTTATGATGCACCTGTTCGAAGGTTCATATCTATTCATACATTCTAGAACTAATTCAAAACATTGTATAGCCCTGGGAAAGGTCACAACTTTAACCAAGACACTTTATAATATCTTTTGCATCATAAGATTTGACACAAGATTTCTAGCTCTTTCCTTAAAATCTTCCAAGTCATATTGGACTAGAGAGGTGTCCCCAATTTTAGGAGGAGAACATATGAGACTAGGACCATGATCATAATCAAGACATGCATATTTCATGGCTATAGGTTAGAGGATATAATGAAAATAAATTTTTTTGAACTTATTAAATAATGCCATAAACTCAAAAGGATTCTTCTTTCCAACCAAGTAATGGAAATGGCTTATAGTAAGAGAAACTCACCTTAAATGTATCTAAAATCACTACAAATTCAAGTAATCAAATGTATTATACCACCTATGATGTTCTCCTTTGTATTGCCCAATATGCTTGTTTGTTAAATTTGACTTGTTCTCTCCTAATACAAATATTAACCAGATCAAATAATTAAACCAAAACAATACATGCTAAACATGCTTGATAAGACACACTTTAACATATGCATTAATGACAAGCATTTTTTACATATGATTTTGATGAGTAATGATTATCTTTAACCTCATGACAATTCATAATTTTCCATTTTACAATGAGTTTTAGATATGTTCTCCTCTAAATCTCCCACTAATTTTAACTTAGAGAAAGCCTCAGGGTGAGATGAAAGTATAGTCATTAAACCATTGAACCTTTGAACTTTTGGAAATGTGGTTCAACTTTGAGGTTTCAAGATACAAGATGAACTACATAGACTGACTAATAGCCGCATGACCTTTTTAGAAACTTTGAGCTTTAAAATAGTGAACCATTAAACTCTTGAACTCTGCTATGAGATTCAAGCGGTAGGTTCAATGATATATTAATTTATATAAGGGAACTGAGTGAACATGACTCTTTAAAAAATATCAAGTATTGAATTATTTGAACCATTAAACTCTTGAACCATTGAACTCTTAAATTGATGAAAAAGGGTTCAAGTTCAACTAGAAGGTTCAAAGTCATAATTGAAATACACAAAAGGACAAACAGTTAGCTTTGAGAAACATTGAACCATTGAACCTATTGAACTCTTGAACTCTGTTAATGGTTCAAGTTCAAAGGTTCAATTCTTTAGAAATTTCACACATGAAATATGATAAGCGGGTGAGCTTATTTAATGGTAAAATTCATGAAAAATTGAATAAGGGTGACTCAAAAGGTAACAATATGATAAGTTATTTTGATAGCATAATGATTTTTTTTGGTATGAGATTAGTCATGTGAGAAGTATTATTAGAAGAGTGTTCTTATGTCAGCTTGAATAATATCATTGAGATCAACATGAGTGAGTACATGTCAATATGTCAAGTTTCAAGTATCTTTCAAATATTTGTATAAACCTTATAATAAGGTATGTTTAGGTAGCATGATGAAATGTGTGAGCTCTGAAAAAGTTTTATGATATGAAGATCTATGTAAGCATCTACAAAGATGTTCTAAGTGAGTTAAAAAGATCATTAGTCAAGATTCAAAGATCTATGTAAGAAGCTTTAAAGACATTTTTTTGAATATCCAAAGAATATTAATTTTACTATGTTACTTGAGCATACATCAAAGGCATTGGAACACTTAGGATAATTTCAAGGTGAAACCTACAGGGGTCAAAGGCCTAGAAAGTAAAGAGATAGATGGTGGATAACTAAGGTATCAAGATTAATTTCCAAGGCATGGATGAGTACATGAGAATTATAAAAGGTGATTCAAATTGTTTTAAACACATGTTTTAGGTCATGGTTTTCAATAAAAGGCTTTAAAAAGTGTTTTAAGGTCTCTCGAGTACATAGGATGAAGAGCTATCTACCTGAGAAGGTTTTTCAAGTGTTCGTCGGCATGTGAAAAATATACACGAGGAATTAATATGTTCATGGTATAAGGGGAATGGTCATTAGATAAAATTTTCAAGCATTGGTTTCTGGAATGAAGGACTAAGCTTTATGAATGATCCTTAAGACTGGAAGATGGTTTAAACCCTCAAAGAACTTTAATAGTGACTTGATATGAAATAAGTTGATCAAAAGTAGATCATGAATTGTTTGGTATGGATATAGATAAGTGATTATAGGTTGTATAAAAATATCTCAAGTCACCTTTAGGTGTGATTGGTTTGTCAGGTGAGTGAGCAAGACCCTATAAGAAAGTGCCTTATTTCTCAGGGATTTATTGTAGCAGGTAGAGTTAACCAAGTCAAAATTGCTAAATAGGATGAAGGTTTAATGGTTAAGACTTTTATTAGATTTAAATTAAGGTTTATTTGACAAGTTATATACCTTAGGTGTGCAAATTTGGTGATCTAAATTGACCATTCACTAACATACCTAGTGATGTAGACAGTGAGAAAACCAAGCAGAAGTGAGAAGATGATTTTTGATGCATTTTCCTGAAAGAGTGTATGAATTGAAGTGAATGATGATGTTGTTTGGATAATTTAATGATCTATCCATTATTTTTAAAATACTTTTAAGCTAGTGTAAGAGGTTGTAACATTGAAGCCAAAATGGCTTATCTGGTTGAGTGGAGTCTGTGAGAGAGAAAGTCAACAGATTGGTCTCCAAGACCAATAGTTTCCATTTAGAGATTATGACATATTTATTTAAGGTTTTTTTAAGGATGATTATAAATTTAATTTTAATGCATTTAAATCCCTTTATTATGTCTAATTAGGTATCATAAGTTCATGTTTCCTTGACTGTGTTCTGAAGCTAATTGGCAATTCAGAGTATGCTTCTTGCAAAGAAGAGTTTGAGCATTATATACCTTGATGTTGAGGCATCTGATGAAGTTTGTGATGACCCTAAGGTCATGATAATTCTGTAATATATGATTTTTTTTCCCATTATTATTTTTGAAAAATTTATGTTTATGCTTTAGTTGTTCAAAATAGATTTTTTGTGTATACACAGGCCTATTATGTATAATGTTTTGAAAAGGGGTTCAAGTGGTGGTTAGACCTAAAAGGTGTTATGAACCTAAAGTGAATTTAGATAAGGTCTATTGGAGTGGAATATTATGTTGTCTTATCATTATGTGAGGTGTTTGAATATGCTCCAAGAATATCAAAGTTTAACGTGTACTAAATAGGCCTAATGGAATTAGGTCTCCATGAGACCTAAAGGAGTAATAAAGCCTAATTGAACATGGGTTAGACCTAAAGGGACTCAAATACATATTTTATCCATGTCTATGAGATATATTAAGATCTATTATATGGCCTGACCTAAGAATATTAGAATGTTTGTGTGACTAGGATATGATATGATCAAGTGAGCCTGTATAAATACTAGGCAATTTTAGGCCTATTAGAAGAGTGTAGAAGAGTGTAGAAGTAGAGTGAGGATGAAGAGTGTAAGTGACTCATATAAAAATTGGTAATTATAATAAGGTATTATAGACCATAATATTATCATATAATATCAGTGATGAAGCTTTGACATAGGTTATGCATATGATGATTAAGGTCATATGACCTAATCAAATCAAGAAGAGACATAGTTGAGTGAAGAAGGTTAAAGGATAGTTTGAGTGGGATATAAGTGTGGGAAGAGTTGAAGAATAATATCATCATATATTTTATGAGAAAAAATATATTCTAAATGTTTTCAATTATTTCATGTGGTTGATTTGGTGCTGAGTTATCTAAGGGGTTGGTTCTTCCTCGCAAGTGGGTGCTTGTTAAAGCCTAGCTGAATTGGTGCTTAGTTATTTGGAGTTGGTGCTCCATGTGAAGTGGGTGATTCACTAAATTTTATGTTTTTATTATATTATCATAGTTTATTTTCATCATCAGTGGGTTTTCTTACCCTTTAGGGTTTCCCACATATATATTGTGTTCATGGATTTCATGTTCTTATGGATTGATGCTTATGTTTGCTAAGATGTACATGATTTTTAAATGATCTAAGATTGATTAATTGATACTATTACATATATACTTTGAAGACTTATTTAACCCCACTTCTCAATCATTTTTCTTCCAACAATTGGTATTAGAGTTTGGTCCTTTGTGACAATCCTAACAACTTGAAGGTGATCCTAAGAAGCACAAGATGTCTTATGATCAATAAGGAGATGAAAAAATGTATGTTGAAAAAGTATACTATGATAGTAAAGAAAAATAATCTGAATTAAATCTTAAATTTGAGATCATAAGAGTCCTTGATAATTTGAAGCATCAAAAGAAGACTATCAATGATCTCAATAGTCAATTAGAAGATGTTAACAAAAGGTTCAAGTTAAAAGAATTTGGTTATAACCAATTAAAGGTTTATTATGTGTAGCTAATGGATAAAATGAGAAATTTTGAGAGAGATCATGAGAATTAAAAATAGTTCAAAAAATATCAACATAAAAAAACCCAATCAGTCAACCCAATGTAATGAAGGATAAGTCATCTTAGAATCATGGTAAGTATAGGAATGTTGTTTGCTACATCTGTCACAATACATGATACATTGTAAGATTATACTCTTATAAAATTGGATGGCCTAAAATATTTAACAAGATATGAATATACTATAATGCACAAAAAGGATCAAACATTAGTATGGAAGCCAAATCAAGTTAGGATGGATCATATTAAGCTCAAGAAGTAAGATGGACTAGTTTCTAAGGAGGAATAAAAGACTAAAGAGGATTTTATTCTAGTTAAAAATACCTTACACATTTAATATGAAGTCATGAAATGTTATATATATATAGTTTTTTATCAAGCCACATGAAAAGAGATAGAAATAAGTTCATCTCATTAAAGAAAAATGATAGGAACAGTGAGGTTTGGAGACAACATAACTACCAATATAATTGGCAAGGGTGTATTGAGTTTGGATAATGTAAATACCAAGACCCAAAATATGTTATATATGGAAGATTTTAATCATAACCTAATTAATTTTAAGTTAGATGTGAAATCAAGGACACACACCAACCTTTCATGATACATAGGATGTGAGATAAGGATAGACAAATTAAGAAGGCTAACTGCCAATGCCAAGAGGAATGAGAATAACCTATATGTATTGAATGAGATAAAGAAGGAGAGATGTTTCATGAGAAAAATATATGAAATTTGGCTATGCCAACAGAAGGCTAGGTCATTTAAACTTTGACAATCTAATCAGAATTAGCACTAAGAAGTCTGTGAAGAACATGCCTAAGATCATCAAACCTACAAACATACTTTATAAGACATGTCAACATGGTAAACAAACTAGAATAAGGTTCAAGTATAATGAGTACTCTACCATAAAACCCTTGGAGTTAATCCAAACTAATCTCTATGGGCCTATAAGATATTTCAAATCATTCAAGGAGATAGCTAATTTATATTACTCATTGATGATTACACAAGAATGACTTGGGTTGTCATTCCTGAAAGAGGAATCAAAAGATCTTGACATGTTTTCAGGCATTCAAGTAACTTTTTGAGAATGAGTAATAATGAGTAAGATCAAGTGCCTAAGATCTGATAGAGGAAGAGAGTTTTTATCTAATGAGTTTTATGACTTCTATGAGGTTCATGGAATAAGAAGACAATTCTCTAGCAACTAGGACACCTCAATAGAATGGGGTAGTGGAAAGAAAGAATATGATAGTTCAAGAGATGGTTAAAACTTTGTTGAATGAGTATATATTATATGATGGATATTAGATAAAGGTAGTAAGAATTATTGTCTACATTTTGAATAGAGGACATAGATAAGGAATAATAGTAAATAAGACTCCATTATGAACTATGGAAGGGCATACCTATAAATCTATAACACTTTAGAGTGTCTGGGAGTAAATGTTTCATAAATAGATATGATGAAGACTTGGGTAAGTTTGATTCTAGATATGATGAAGGCATAGTCTTAGGATATTCATTAATTATCTTAGCCTACGGATATTATAACAAGAGACTACAAAAGATAGTGGAAAGTACCAATGTAAAGATTGATGAGACAAGGAGATCTCACTCACATTCAAAGAATACTTTAGATAATTTAGACTTCAAGAATAATGAGGAGATTATAGAGGTTGATGAGGAAGAAGAAGCTGAAGAGAGATCAAGAATCAAAAGGACCCTCAAGATAGATTCAAAGAGATCATTCTAAATCTCATATCATTAGCAACAAGAATGCATGTATGCAAATAAGGATAAGATTGAAAAGTAATCTAAATCAAGTGAATGTTTCTCTATTATCCAAGATTAAACCTAAGAGTCTTATAAAGATCAAGAAAGATACAAATTTTGGATAAGTGCTATGAATGAGGAGTTAGATCAAATAGAGGAGTATGAGACTTGGAAACTAGTTCCTAGGCCTAAAGACTAAAATGTCATTGACACAAAATGGGTGTTTAGAAATAAGTTGAACGAACATGGAAAAGTCACTAGGAATAAGGATAGACTGGTATGTGAAGGGATATGCACAAGTTTAAGTGGGTAGAATTTAAGGAGACCTTTGTACCACTATCAATATTGGAGGCCATCAAATTATTTCTAGCTTATGTCAAGATTCAAAGGATTCAAGGTATACTAGATAGATGTCAAATATACCTTTTTGAATGGGAATATATAAGAAGTGTATAGAAAGAAACTTTAAAGGTTCTCAATATCATATGACAAAGACTATGTTTTCAAATTTAGAAAGGCTCTCTATAGTCTAAAGCAAACTCCTAGAGCTTGGTATGCTAGGTTGGATAATTATGTATTGGATCAGGGATTAAAAAGAGGAGTTATAAACAATAAGATATACATTAAGACATAAGATGACCATCAAATAATAGTATTTGTATATATATATATATATATATGACATCATCTTTGGTCGAAACAATATGAACATGATAAAGGCCTTTGTAGAGTTGATGAAAAAATAATTTGATATGTTCATGCTAAGAGAACTATCATTCTTTCTTGGAATTCAAATCACTCAATCTGATAAATGTATATTCTTCTCACAAACCAAGTACATAAGAGAGATGTTGAATAAATTTGAGAAGGAGGATTTCAAGGAAGCTAGTATACCCATGATCACTGGATGTAAGATAAGTAAGGAATATGAGTCTTCAAAGGTTAATTAGACATCATATAGGTCAATGATTAGAAGTTTATTATATACCACTACCCTTAGACCTGATATCATGCAAGTAGTAGGTCTTGTGGGAGGGTTTTAAGTAGTTTCAATTGGGAATCATCTATAAGAATTCAAAAGGATACTCAAGTATCTTAATGCGAATATGGAGTATGGATTGTGATATCCAAGAATTAAGGATTTTAATTTGACAACCTACACAGATGCATATTGGGTAAAAATTATAGATGATAGGAATAGTACCAGTGAAGGAGACTTATTCCTATGTGGGTGCCTAGTTTCATGGATAAGTAAGAATCAATCATCTATAGCATTGTCTACTTGTGAGATTGAGTACATTGTAGTAGCTTCATGTTACACTCAAGTCCTATGGATGAGATAGATCCTAAAAGAATACAAAGTTGAGTATGATGGCACTAACCCTATCTATTGTCATAATGCAAGTGACTATAAGAATCTCAAATAACCCTATGTCATGCACTCAAGGACCAAACATATTCCCATCAAGTATCATTTTCTAAGAGAGTCAGGTAAGTGAACAAAGTGTCAAACTTTAATATGTTTCTATATAGGATCAGGTTGCAGACATCTTAACCAAACCACTTCCAAAGGTAACTTTTGAACACCTAAGATAAGAATTGGGTGTAATTCCTTCCCCTAGCAATTATTGAAAAAAACAAGTACTGAGGGGGAGCTAATTATGATCATTAGCTCTAAGAATAGGTGAGTTATTTGAAGAAGGCATGCATGGAGATAGGGGACCATGTTTGTTTTATGTCTCATAAACTCACTATTTATATTGTTGAGAAGTGTGATTCTAGTAGCCGTAGGTGACCCTTTATCATTAATGTCAAAGGGGGAGAAAGATCAAAAAGGGAAAGAAAAGGCAAAATCTAGATATGGGAGATGGTTGCCATAAATTTTTGAGTGTGAGTTTTTCATCAATAAAAAAGGGGGATATTGTTGATCATTATCATTAATTATTGTTGTCATTGATGTCAAAGGTTCTTATGAAGATGCATGGTCAAGTAAGCTTTGAGGTGTGTGTATGATGAGTTATTTTACTAGCATAGTGAGTGTTGTTGTTGCATGAGAGCAGTGATGTGAGAATTACTATTTAAATAGTGTTATTATATCATCTTGAGTAATATCATTGAGATAAACATGAGTAATTATAGGTTAGTATGTCAAGTTTCAAGTTTATTTCAAATATTTATTTAGACCTTGTAATAAGGTACGTGCAAGTAGCATAATGAAATGAGTGAGCTCCAAATAAGAAGTTGTATGTTCTGAAGATATATGTCATTAGCTAAAAATATGCTTTGAGTGAGCTATGAATATCCTTATTTGAGCTTTGAATATTTATTTTAAAGCTTTAAAGAATAGTAAGTATACTAGGTTGTTTGAACATACATAAGAGGCATTGGATCACTCAGGAGAATGTTAAGGTAAAGCTTATAGGGGTCAAAGGATAAAAATCAAAAAGATAGATGGTGGATAGATGGGGTATCAAGATAAATTTCAAAGGAAAGGGTGAGTATGTGAGAATTGATAAAGGTGAGTCAATATTTTTTAATAATGTGCATAAAGTTTTAGGTCATGGTTTTCAAGAAAACACTTTGAAAAGTGTTTTAAGGTCTCTCGAGTAAATAGGATGAAGAGTTATCTACCTGAGAAGGTATTTCAAGTGCTCGTTGGCATGTGTAAAATATACATGAGGACATAATTTTTTAATGGTAGATGGGTAAGATCCCTAGATCAAATTTAAAATCATTGGTTTTTGGAATGAGTGGCTAAGCTTTATGAATGATCATTAAGACTAGAAGATGGTTTAAACCTTAAAGAACCCTAATAGTGACTTGATATGAAATACTTTGATAAAAAGTGATCATAATGGTTTGGAATGTATAGAAAATTTATTTTATTTTGTATCCAAATCTCTCAAACACCTTTAGGTGTGAATGGTTTCTTAGGTGAGTGAGCAGACCCTACAGGAAAGTGTTCATTTCTAAGAAATTTGTTATAACAAATAGAGTTGACCAAGTCAAATTTGTTAAATGGATGGAAGACAAATTTTAAGACTTTTAATTTGTGTTTATGTGGGATTATAGACACGTTATATATCTTAGGTATGCAAAGTTTGTGACCCAAGTTGACCAATCACTAATAGACCTAGTGATGCAAATAGTAAAAAAACTAGGTAGAAGTGAGAAGATGATTCTTGATGTGTTTTCATGAAAGAGTGATGGATTTAAGTGAATTTTTATGTTATTTTATACTTTGATTGTCTATACACTCTTTAAAAAAACTTGGAATTTAGTGTAATAATTTGGAACATTGAAGCCAAAATGGCTTGTTTGGATGAATGAAGTCTATGAGAAAGAAAGTCAACAGATTGGTCTGCAAGACCAATAGTTTCCATTATATATTATGACATATTTATATGAGGTTATTATAATTATGATAAAAGATAATTTTAATACATCTAAATCCCTTGAGTATGTTTAATCAGGTGTCATAAATTCATGTTTCCTTGACTATGTTTTGAATCCAGTTGGTAGTTCAAAGTATACATATTGTAGAGAAGAGTTTGAGCATGTATACCCTAAGTTAAATCATTTTATAAAGTTTTTGATGAACCTAAGGTCATTAATATTATGTATATGTTATTTTTTTCCATGATTATTTATAAAAATTATTTTTATGCTTCAGTTCTTCAAGACAGGTTGTCTGTGTATGGACAAGCCTATTGTGAATAATGTTTTGAGAAACAGTTCAAGTGGTAGTTTAACATAAAAGGGATTATGGACATAAATTAAAATTTACCAAGGTATATTGGATTGACATATTATGTGTTACTATCATGTGAGGTGTTTTAATATGCTCCAAGAAGATTGAAGGGTAATGTGTGCTAAGTAAACCTAATGAAATTAGGTCTCCATGAGACCTAAAGGAGTAATAAGGCCTACTTAACATAGGTAAGATTTAAAGGGACTCAAAGAACATTTGATACATGTCTATTAGATATATTAAGATCCATTACATATCCAACCTAAGAATATAATAATGTTTGGCTAACTAATAAGGATATGATCAAGTGACTTGTATAAATATTAGGTAATTTTAGGCCTATTATGGATGTGTAGAAGCAGAGTGATGATAAAGAGTGTAATCTAATCATATAACATTTTGTAAGTATAATAAGGTATTATAAATCATCATATGAGTATACAATATCAGCTATGAAACTTTGACAGAGGTTTTGTATATGAGGATCAAGGTCATATGACCTAATCAAGTAAATAAGAAGGCTAGTTGAGTGAAGAAGGCTAAAGGCCAGTTTGAGAGGGATAGAAGTGTGAAAAGAGATGAGGAAGAAGATAATTATCTATTGTATGAAAAAAATGTATTATGAAGGTGATCAATTATTTTAGGTGGTTGAGTTGGTGTTGAGTCATATAGGGGGTTGGTGCCTCCTTGCAAGTAGGTGCTTGCTAAAGCCTAGCTAAGTTGGTGCTTAGCTAGTTAGGGTTGGTGCTCCATATGAAGTGGATGATTAGCTAAATTTGGTGTTTATATTATAAGACTATATTAAATTTACATCATCAGTGGGTTTTCTTCCCCTTGAGAGCTTCCCACATATATATTGTGTTCATGTGTTTCATTCTCTTATGGATTGGTGTTTATGCTTGTTAAGATGTACGTGTTTGTTTAAATGATCTATGACTACTTAAGTAAGATTTTTAAAGAAATTTTTTAAAGACTGATTCACCCTCCCCCTCTCAGTAATTTTTCTTCCAACATATATGTGTTCACATCCTATTTGAGAAGTTATTTTTTATAGGACATTAACATCGAACTCAGACACTAGTGTCAATGCAACTATCCCAGGCTAACACAATTGTCTAGAGAGTTAGAGGCACCAGATCCAGAGTAATCTTCTTACCTTCACCAAATCTAGCACTATGTTAACCTAAAAAACAAATATGTAATTTATTTTATGTCATTTATATATCTAGCATGGTTGTACTTTCCATTAATAACCTATCTCAATTTTATAAATTTAGCATATGATACATCTATGTTTAACACATTAATTGACTTACTATAGATTTGATATTCACCTTTTTTCCCTATCATTTATATATCCTTAACCTTATTTACCCAATTAAAGATATCTTCCTTAATCCAATTATGGTTAAACATTTTGTGAAATTGATATTTTAACATCAAACCCTAGGATAGTGAAGTTTTTTTAAATTTATTTTCCTGTTGCTAATCCTTGGATGATAAGTATCACAATCATGTTTGCCATGGACACATCTATAAATTATTTTTTGGTCTAATACCTTATAGTCACAATGATTTAATACATGAATTATCTTATCAAACATTGTAATAAAATTCATGAAAAAAATGAGAGGGTGTTAATGAAAAAATAACATTAAATCTCTCTTCAATATGCCTTATGTAATAAACTTGAACAAGTGCCTTCCCAACCTAGTGTTAAAGGTGGTAGCTTTATTAATAAATATGATAGCATGTGTCCAAGTATTTCACTATATCATATTCTAAATTCCTTAAATATCTATAAATATATCTTATATGAATTACTATATGATACCCAAGTTCCAAGTGATATAAAATTGGCTTCTTTTACATATATAATGCAAAATTTAACATATAATGCAAACATTTTTACTTTTGGTTGTAAAGAGGTGAACTCCAAGAGTTTCATTTATCAAGACTTGTCTCCCTCATCCCAAGCTCCAATTTTTAATCAATTAAACCAACATGATCATATTCAATCCACTTCAAAGACACCTAATGATGTTATTTCACTTTTAAAGTCCTCAAATATCTATAAATATATCCTATATGAAGTACTATGTGATACCCAAGTTCTAAGTGATATAACATTAGTTGCTTTCACCTATATTATGAAAAATTTAAAATACAATGAAAATATTATTAATTTTGGTTGTAAAGAGGTGAATTCCAAGAGTGTCATTTATCAAGACTTGCCTCCCTCATCCCAAGCTCCAAATTTCAATAAAAAAACCAACATGAGCATATCCAATCCACTTAAAAGACACTAAATGATGTTATTTAAATTTAAAAATTGTTAGGCAAGTTACCTTATCATGTTATTTTTATGAAAACATTAATCAAATAACATTACCTCCAAATGTAGAGTCACAACAGGTGGTCTCTCTTTTAAATTCCATAAAACAAACCAAGTATAGGATAGTGTTTGTAAAAGAAGCACAACAAACCCAACTTATGGAAAACACTTGTTTTCCACATACATCTAAGTGTGTGTATAATAAAATGATAAAATGAGTTCTTGTGGATAATAATTTAGGGCTCAACATTTTAAATATATATCTCCTTTCCAAAATAGGCATTGAACCTTCAAATTTGGCCCCATCTAATATAACCATCAAGGGACTTGATAATATTTCATGATAAGTATTGGGAAAAATAACATTGAATATTATCATGGATCCTCGTGAATTATCCACCTTGTCCCATGTTATGGAAAATGATTCAAGTTACAACATTATCTTGGGAAGACCTTGAATACATAAGGTGCATGTGGTTCCCCCTACTTTTCACACATGCTTAAAATTTAGTCATCATGTATTTACTTACATATGTCTAATAGATCCTAATCCCTTCCAAAATAGTGAAATGACCCAATAAATAAATAATCCTACATCAAAATCATGAAAATATGGACACCAAATTGATACAAATATACACCAACATAATCTAATTGTTCTATATAAATAACCCAATAAATAATTTATAATTCTACAAGAATCCCTAGTTTCATTACTCCCACAATTACTAGAGTGTCATATTATATCTTTCCTTCTTATAGAGGTTGATATAAATAGACATATATCTAAATTATAATATATAAATGCTTATCATTACTATCACCAAGTCCCATAGCATGCTATGAATAGATGTTTTACCTTGAAACACAAGCTCTACGATCTTATCGACGAACAAAAGATTAAATTTAAGGAACTTCCAAAGGAAATAGCTTCACAAAAAATTAAAAAACACACACATCACTAGGATTTAATAATTACCTTATACATGGGTGATGATTATTATTTACAAAACCATATTGATCTTATAAAAACCAAAACCACTTGTATCATAAAGCATTTTCACTAGCTCAGTTTTAACTTACAAGATTTGCTAAACAAGGTCACTTGGAAAGACTCAGGAAAATAAAAATAAAAATTTCTTATGGTCCTAAACTAATTCAAACATGGTTTGGGTTATACCTACCACATCTCCATATGCATTTACACTTGTAAATCTTTGGCTATACCATATGGAGGCAAAAATTGACCTAAATCAACAAGGAAATTATTTTCCTCTATTGGAACTAATATATACTTAGGTCTATTTATGTACATTGGGTAAGTTATTCCCACATGAATGAAGATGTTTGGATTTGTATAAATTACTCGTATAAATATGCTTTGTACCTAAGGCTAAGACATGGATAATAATTTCAGCATTGTATAATCTATTTTTGTGAATAGATAATTTATTCTTTATGAGCAACGCATTAGATTCAAGGCTATGGTAATGGATTCTTTGATATATATTGATTAAAGAGTCTTCTTAATTATATCATAATATCTAATTCATCTCCATCTACCATTTTCCAAACTTCCATTTTTTTCATTGTTTGTCCACTCAGATAAGTTGTATGGTTCCTTTCCAGATCTAAGTTTTTTATTCATATTCAAAGCACCTATATTGTAGAGGGGTTATAGTTTTTATTATGATTAGATTTATTGTGTTAGGATATAATTAGTCATAATTATTTACATTTGATTTAATAATATCTATTGTGTTGTCCATACATTTTTTTAGATAAATTGTAAAGTTTTTTTTAGAAAATTGTGACTATCTTAGAGATCAATTTTCTCCTCACACAAGTGTCTGATTCAAAAAATTATTTCACTGATGGAAAAAGGACTTCGAGAGGTTTCCATAAAGTGGTCATAATAAATTTTTTGATTAATATCCAAGGATATATTAGGCTCTGAATTTAACCCCATGAATCTATTTTTCTACAAAAATTTTATGAACGACCAAGGGAAAAAAAGCAAATCTTGTATTCAAAATGAAAAATCAGTGTGGAAGATTGATGTATGTTGTAGATCACCCTCTAAAATCACTTGTTCTTTTACTTTACTACAAATTTCCTTAAAAACTATTTTTTTTAGATATGTTAGAAAGAATCATTTTCTTCAAGAATTTAATATTGTTTTAGTGCAATGTTTTACTTTTGACCCATTCATGATGGGAAAACTTGTAAAAATTATATCTTTTGATCGATAACTCATAATCAAGTGTTTTTTTTTCAAAAGTGTATGTTTTATTTTCATTTATTTATTAGTGTCATTAATTTTTCAAAAATGCACTAAAATACAAAGTGACAAATTTAAGGGGGGGCTAATACAATATCCATGGGGGGTTTGATTTTTCATCCTTGTCTACCTTCATGTGTCTGTGGGGATTTTTTCTCTCATTAAAAATTTTAGACACATTTTTTGGCTAAAAATGACGTGTTATTTGCATGATCTTTGACCCATATTGTTCCTTCTTGGACCACATTGCACTACTTATGCCACTATTGTACTTTGAACTATCTTGGATGCATTTTTGGTTGAGTCTGACATCCCTTTTCATGTGCTTTGTAGATTGTCATTTTTGGCAGTTGATCCTTTTGGGTATGTTTTTTCATAATTTTATTTAAGCATTTAATATTTTTTTGGTGAAATGTTTTACTTTTGACCCATTCATGATGGGAAAACTTGTAAAAATTATATCTTTTGATCGGTAACTCGCAATCAAGTGGTTTTTTTTCAAAAGTGTATGTTTTATTTTCCTTTATCTTTTGGTGTCATTAATTTTGTAAAAATGCACTAAAATATAAAGTGACAAATTTAAGGGAGGGTTAATACAATATCCATGGGGGGTTTGATTTTTCATCCTTGTTTACCTTCATGTGTCTGTGGGGATTTTTTCTCTCATTAAAAAGTTTAGACACATTTTTAGGCTAAAACTAACATTCTATTTGCATGATCTTTGACCCATATTGTTCCTTCTTGGCCCACATTGTACTACTTATGCCACTATTGTAATTTAAACTATCTTGGATGCATTTTTGGTTGAGTTTGACATCCCTTTTCATGTGCTTTGTAGATTGTCATTTTTGGCAGTTGATCCTTTTGGGTATGTTTTTTCATACATTATGGATTTTTTCACCATTTGACACACTCTTCAATCATCCCATTGCATGCTCTCTTATAGTTTATGAGTTGGAACTTTGACACACTTTTACTTATGCCATGTCTCCATCAAGGCCCCTTTATTAGTGCCTTGCCTTATTTTATGGAGATATTTTTTTTCTCACTTATTATTGGAGAAACTATAATGATTGGTGATGACTTATTTGACAAGTTGATAGTTTCCTTATTTGGAACTACTTTAGTGAATCTAAGTTTCTTTATTATTTTTCATTTAGTGCTTATTGGGATATATTATACTCGCATTGAGTTTTTAAGTGCCATGGGGGTTTGATGATTCAGACTTGTATACTTTCATGCATTTATTTGCTTTATTTTGAGCACCTTTTCACTCGTTCAGTTGCTTGTCTCTCCCATCACCATGTGGGTCTTCCTTATTTTAGAAGTTTTTACTATATTTTTGACACTACTTTTTTGACAGTTGATAGTCTCCCATATCTTGAAGAGTATCTATTCTAGTGAATCCTAGTTTCATCTTATCTTATTAAATAATATGATAGTATCTTTTAGTGTGATATGGATCTATTCTAGTGCATACAATATCATCTTATTTTGTGTTCAATTAGTGGATTTGGGCCACTCGTACATACCTTTTTCCTCCACTCCACCCATTTAGCATAATAGATGGGTGTGCATATATATTCTTTGGCATGACTCCACCTAATCAAATATATGAGGGTGTGTGGTGTAGATCCTACTTCTTAGGTTTTGAGCATCCCTTACACATGCATTAATATTTTATACTTTTGAAACCAATAGAAATGTTCTTGATTAGATCTATTCTAGTGAAGCCTAGTGTCAATTGTTTTTTTAATCAAGTAGTGGATTTAGACCACTCGTGTAGATTGAGTTCTTTTGTGACTTGCAAATATTTGAAGTATGAACTACTTCATCATCACCTTTGGGGTATTGTAACTTTCTCTTATTATTTTCTCACTCTTTTTTTTTGGGGGGGTGTAGGAGTTATTCCTATGGGTTTTATTATTTTATACACTTTATGAGAGTTATATGTATTTTGTACCTTTTTGAGTGTTTTTTGGATTCCTCCTCTATACATGGGTATCTTATTTAGGCATTTTATTTTCTAAAACCCATATGAGTATGTTTTAATTATCTCCATGGCCTTCTTGGTGATTCATATAGTGACACCAGTGTGGTACCCCCACTTGTGACACTAATGTGACATCCCCACCAACCTTTATTCTCACTTCTCACCATCTTGTTGAAGGTTGTTCAAGTAGTTTTATCACTCTACCTAGTATTTTGGAGTGTAATTTTCATGTTCAATTATCATCATATTTAAAACCATCCATAATCTTACTTTGTATTTATAATTACTTGACATCCATGTATTCTAACAAGATGGATTGCCATCCATAGGGAAAATTGGCTTCACATTGCATCCTTTATTGTACATGGGTACATCATCAAGCCTTGTTTACAGGACCCATTTTGTTTTTCTTTCTCTCTCTAATCAAATATTAAGGGAGGGTGTTGGAGTTAATCTATGCTTAGGTCTATTTTTATATATTATTTAAGTTAATCTCACATGTATGAATATGTTGGGATTTGTATACCTTCCTCCTATAAATGTGCCTTTGTACCTAAGGCTAAGACATGGAGAACAATTTTAGCATTGTCTAATCTATTTTTGTGAATATACAATTTATTATTTATGAGAAATACATTAGATTCATGGTTGTGGTAATGGATTCTTAGAGAGATCTTGGTTGAAGAGTCTTCTTAAATCTATCATCCTCATGAAGTAAAATTAATATATATTTGAAATTATAGCATTACATCTTTGAATACACATGCAAAATGTGAGGAGGAACATGCTATGTCCCTTTTAAACCTAACCAATCATGATGTAAACAATGTAAAATATCCAAATTAAGGTTGTGAGCTTCATAGTTGTGGGAGATATATATGACCATCCATTATATGGCATAATAGTATGACTTTTCCTCATCATCAAAATACAAATAATATGAAAAAATATAAAAACATTCAAAAATACAAAAATATTTTTTACACTTACATATTATATTATCTCCTTGGCATCTATGTGTTAATTTCATGTTGAGTAATAGAATATCATTTACTCCTACATAAATATACACATACATACATAGACACGTGATACACTTATGTGTGTTGGCCTTTCCATCTACTCACATCACTAGGATGTTGGGGGCATCTATATACAATCTTGATACACACAAATTATATGATTCAATGATCACTACACATTATCAAGTATGAGTTTACATATATACTTATGCATGCCTATTATCCATTAGTATATATTACATAGGGTACTTTATATGCTATGCACTTGAAATTTTGGCTAACACATTTGAACCATGGGCTATTATGACATGTTTATGTTGGTTGCATATGATTTTCCTTTACACACTTCCTTCAGTGTTTTACCTTGCTATTTTCTTACTTTTTTGAACATTTTCATATGCTCTATTATATGCATCCCCTATGATTATGTTTGATTTCTTGGACATTTCAATATGTCATTGTATTATATGTACATTTTAATATTTCATTCTTTGATTTTGTCTATTTCATTTTGTGGCATTTGAAAATGCCCCTTATTTGATGTCTCCTTGGACCATTGCCTTTTGAATTGATTTTGAGTGTCCTTGTGTGTGTTTTTATTTTCTTGTTAATATTATATTATTAATATCTATACATTTCCATTATTTTTATCATGCATCTTATGCCTACATGTCATCACATTGGTTCTATGTGATTTAATGATATATTTAGCTAGACATGTTTCCTTTTATTTGTTGCATGGTTACATTCACATATTTATAGTTGTCTTACCCATTTGAGGTGAGATAACTAACATGCACTATTTTTAACTCACATAAAAGGGGTTAATATTAGTGAGATTATGTCATGGTGACATGGATTCTACATTTTCATAGTTCTCACATTTAGTGGGGGCATCCTTTGGAAGCATGTTCTCCATACTCACAAAATATATGGTACTTACACTAGTTTATAGATTCAATAGGGGAATGTCATGATGACATGACTTCCACAAATCATAATATTTATATTTATTGGGGGCATGATTTGGAATCATGTTCTCCACATTCATTTAATATGGTACTTATAATCCACAGATTCGGTAGGGGCATGATTTGGAAGCATGTTTCCCACACCTACTCAAAATTTAGTATCTCCAATTTATAGTGGGTGCATGTTATATAAACATGTCCTCCACATTTCTAATTTTATTAGTTTCATATTTCTCCATACATAGTGGGTTAATGCTTGTCCTTTACACTTACATAGTTTTTTAAATTGGCCAAAACACATAGTTACATGATTCTAATACATGTCTATGGTAGAATTATATAAATGGTACCATTGTTAGACATAGTTTTAGCATGAGACAAATATAAGGTTAAAATGTTATGCAACATGTGCCTAATATTATAAAATTCAAATCAAATTAAAATTCTAAAACTATTGCATGTACTGATACCCTACTAAATTTTATGGACTTTAGTGAGCCAATCTACTATAGTAGTTGGTTCACATTTTAACATGGTTGGGGTGATTAAAAAAATCAATCTTGACAATTTATTAGTTTGGAATTTATCATGAAAACTCATCAAGTTATGAGTATCATTGGGTTACATGATTGAGCTAATCTCAAATGCAAGGTGGCAACTCATTTTTTCTCTAAAGTTGGGGGCATGTACCTTTTAACCTCTCTCTCACTTTGTCTATCTCCTTGGATATATGAAATTTAAATATTTATCTATATTTATCCTAATATGAGTTTTAGATACTTATAATGATACATATTTTGAAAAAATAACTTGCTAATAGGGAAGGTAGTTACATCAACACATGAGTGTACTCCTAAACCTTGCTCTTTCAGTTTCAATCTATTTTAATTAATTTTGACAATATTATATGAACTGATTATACACTATAACATACTCTTGGTTACAATTCAGTCACTAGTAAAGCACTCAAATCTAGCTCTATCACATCACTCAAATTCAACTCAAGCAAAGACAAGGTGTGTGCACACACTTAGGTACTTATTATTTATTTTTAAACTAAAAATTTCATTACTAGATTAAAGTGGGGGAAAATTTAGATGATATTTTATGATTATGTATTACCTTAGTATTTTAAAATTAGCAAACGTAGACCCTGGTTGTTCCTCTTAGTTCTACACATGTCTTACTTTTTCAAATCTCACATATTCTCTATCTTGTACCCCTTGGCCTATCTCTTAGTTTGACCAAACTCATATTAAAGACATAAACATTCCATCTTGCCTAAAATTCTTAAAATGTACTTATATTATACCTCTATAAGTTCTGAGCCTATGCTTGCTTTCCTTCTCCTTGGATACTAATGTCTAAGATAGACAATAACATTGACATTATTGTCTTGGCCTGATATAAGTGTCCAATTTCATCAAGTCATCTATTTTTCAAATAAATTATATTAAAATGGTTGGTCTACATTTTTTAATGTGAGTTATCTCTTGATAGGATTGGTGTAAATACAATATCAACCCTATTTCATTCCTTGTCTAGCTACTAGACCAAAGAGCACTCAATAAACACTCAAGTTACCAAAAACTTTCCTATTCTTTCCTATCCTAATTCAATCAAAATAATAACCTAGCTATAGGTTTGAAGTACTGAAGGATTGGTCATAATGATATATTTTCCAAGTTATAAGATAGGTCACTATTGTACTTTCTTTACACACATTGCATGTTTCACACACAAGCCAACACATAAGTGATAACTACATGAGTATGAGGCCTTATTTAATATTATTGGTTATGTAGGTAGATCCTTTTGATATTAGGGTCATTGGGGGTTAACTCAACACCATGTTCCCACTAACCCATTTTTACCCAAGGTCACATTGAAGATGGAAATCTAGGGTTTTACCATTTCACCAAGAGTGATATTTCATGAACCATATTTGAATGCACTAGAGTGAATGTGAAGCCACATAAATAAGAATCTAGGTGATTTCATCCTATTGATAATATATTATGTACATGACACTAGCATTGAAATCAAACACTATCATTGATGCAACTGTCCCAGGCTAATACAACTACCTAGAGAGCTAGAGGTACCAGATCTCTAATGTCATGATTGATCTAGAATTGTCTTCATGCCTACTTCTTGGATTTACTAGATCCAACACTATGTTAACATAAAAAATATAAGAAGAATGAAGATAATAAAGTTCTGCATGCTGAGGAGGAGAAAGAGATCTCTATTGAAGAACCCAAAGTTCCACAATCAGATGTGGATGAAGAGTTTGTGGTTAAGAAAGACAAATCTGAGTAAGAAGGATATGGGCTGCAATCTAAAACCACAAATCCTGAACAAAGAAAAGATGAGTTGATAGATTTAACAAAACAAATCGTTGGCTATCAAAAGATAGAAGATAGCTGGGGAGATGTAGAAGACAAAACTGAACTGGAAGAAGGAAAACTATTGGATGGAGCTGAAAATAAATTAGAAGAGGATGATCCTCCTTTTTCAAAGACCAAGGTGATTCAGGCTAAGAATGTTTACCCTCTGAAGGTGCTAAAAGTAAAAGATAATGGAGAAATCATAAAGCACTTTTCAAACCAAAGAAAAGAGCTAAAAAAAGACCATTACAAAGGGGGTTGAAACAAGAAGCAACAAAAAAGACCAAAAAATGAAGGCTAAACACCTGGTTTCTACTATGGATAAATATGGAAAAGGAGATGAATAGTTTTTAAAAATGAAACCGGATGTTGGCTCTCCAGACCAACTGGGAAGATCCGCAAAGAAAAATAGAGAATTAGAAAGTAAGCAGAATATTATTAATGGTAGGCAGGCAACTATTCTGGATTTTACCTCTCAAAAATAGATAGAAAATCTTTATTTGGAATTTTAGGGGACGGAACATAAAATGGTTAATGATGTTGCCCCTGTTTTTCTTGATTTTGCTGCTAGTTTTTTAGTAGGCTTAAGGATTGCTTATCCTGGTGCTTGTAATTGATCTACCTCTTTAATTCTGTCAAAGGGTTTCTAGGTCCCTTCAAAACCTGTTTTTACCTTAATCTAAAACATAAAAAATATATGAGTAAATTTTTTATGTCATTTATATATCTAGCATATTTATACTTTCCATTAATAGCCTATGCTAGTTTTATAAACTCAACATATGGTACATCTAAGTTTAGCAAATTAATCAACCTATAATAGATCTGATATTCACCTTGTGCCTTATCATTTATGTATTCTTAACTCTTTTACCAAAGGATAGCCTCATTAATCCAAAATAATAAAATATGGTTTGAAATAGTGTAGACACAATCTAGAGAAAATAAAAATCTATCATAGTTTTATTTGGAGTTAAATTTTTTGGAGATTGTTTTGATATCTCATCATTGCATGTGAAATTGGATCCCAAGATATATGTGGTGTTATGCTAGATAGATGAATTTAAATAATGGAAACTATAAAAATCTCAATATGGTGTATATAATTTGGATAGAAAGGCCACCACCATAATGAATGCCCACACAATAAGAAGGAATTATTTGAGATATGTTACACTTTAGACCATATAAGTTCCAAATGTCACTTAGTGTAACATTATGTGTGATAATCATAGAAGATGATATAGAGTTTATATACATAAGCTAATATGGGTCCCAATAAGTGACCTGGTAAACAACCTACTTAAATGAATTTAATATGATTATGAATGGAATTGAATTATGAGTGACAAAGGATATGAAAGTGTAATATGTAGATGAAAAAGGAAAGAAAAGAAGATGATGGAAAACTAATGTATAATTGTAATAGAATAATTATATTATGTTAAGTTTTATACAATATATAAGAGATCATATGTATGGTGTTTATGCATTCCCTAACTTCACATATCTTATTGAAAATAACTACATAGAATGTAAGTGTACATTAATACATAACGGAGGGAGGCAAAGCATGAATTAGATCATTACACGAGTTGGTAACTATCTATTTGTAACCGATAATTTTTTGGACATCACTATTTGTTGTTACTATTGAGATATTGTCAAGAGTGTTAACACTAAAAGATCTTTGTGGTAATGTAGAAGTGGATTTTGATCTTACAAAGTAGGTGTGGAACCAAATTTATATGTTTTTAATATTAGCACGAGGATAGAAATGTAACAGTGGTAAACTATAGTGGATCTAGTGAAATATATTATTTTTGTTTACTCTCCCTTCCTTAAATATCAATGGTCCCCATTTTATGAATATATAATAAAATATGTGGAACTAAAGTTGAAACTTGTGATTCTATAAATTGCTTTCCCTAGAAAGGAAATTAACTAGCTCTAACAATCTATAAGAGAGGGATCTCTTATCAACATTTACATTTGACCTAAGAATTAATGACTTGATCTAATTGTATTAGGATACTAAAATCTATATTGATATCTATCTGATAAAGAGTCTCTTTAGGATATGAAGTATCCAACAGAGGTGGAAAGTAATGACACAAGAGTTTTGCATTGAAGATTGGATAACCTAAATTAATAAGGAATATTGATCTTGAAATTCTTAAGTCCTACATGTTTGGTGATGGTATAGGGCCTATAAAAAATTGGATTAATCTTGAAATAATTTTTTATCAATCATTTTGTTTGCATATGTAACCATGCTTAATTACCAATATATAATGTGTACGATATGCATTTCATGTCATGACATTATTTGTACTTATAATTAGCCTATTGCATAATGGTCTACACTTGTTTTTTAATTTTATTAATGTGATAAATTAATTTAAAATATTTTAAACTTATTTTTGAGTTGAATGAGTTATGTTATTGATGGTAGAATATGATAATCTACATAAATGGGTGTTAGAGGTTGGAAATCTAATCAGACCTGAAAAGGCTTGTGTGTAATAGAGTTGTGCATAAATATGGATTAGTTATGATGAATTAAATTTAGGATTTCATCCCATGTGAGTTTCATATATGAGTTATAAACTTTAGTATTTACCACTTTCATTTGTCCATTAGTTTTTGGATGAAATGTAGTAAACTTGCTCAAGTTTATATCTAGCATAGACTAAAGAGTTTTCCATAAATTACTCAATAACCTTATATCCCTATATAAATAATAGTTTTTGTGATACTTAAGTGGATCCATACATAATTAAAGTATATTTGAGTTGTTTATAAAGTTGATATTGAGTTCTTATAAGGTATTATAATTTCCATATTTGAGATCCTATCAACTTCTACATAAACACTATCATTACCATGCTTGGTATTAGGATATTATAATATAAATTCCATGTAAATATATTCCCATATCATTTTTGGAACTAATAAATGTGTGTAAATATATTTATTATTGTGAACCAACTTAGAAATTACACATCCAGTATAAGACTTGATGTATTTGGGTACATCAGACTTGAGATGTGGAAATAAAATTACTTATACAACACTAAAAGAGTTTTTAACCCAAAATGTCTTGAAAACATTATAAAATGGGCCTCCAATATTAGTTTATGTTTATTTTCCTCATGAAAAATGCACAAGTGTCCAAGGTGATTTAGGAGTCCGTCTTGCAAGCAGAAATCTAGAACCAAATTATCGCAAATAAAATTTTGATAGAAATCAAAAAAACCCATGTCATATGGATAAAAATATAACCATGTGCTAACTTATTTTTGACATTCATCATGTATAGAAAGGATAAATTGAACTAGAAGGTCGCTCAGATAATTTATGACTAGATTGGATTTGTTTTTCTTATGCTTGATGTTTAGATGGAACTGATGAATATAAGAAGAGCATTTTTGATGTCATTCTTGGTAAAACTTGTTCTAAGTCATTAAGAACTTAAGTATATTATGATATTTATCTTTCAAAATTTCCTTTCCTAAGATATAATGCTTCCAATTATGACATGCCTAAACAATAAAGTAAATCTCATAATGATAGGTTGCATAGATCCTTACTAGTGATTTGAATTTTTTTATGGTAAGTAATTAGGTGACCATGTGTAGATATTAATATCTAGTATTTAATACTTAATGACAATATTGACACACATTTACCATGCATGACTTTAACACTCACAAAAGGTCTTAATCCTCTATTCTATCACACTTGCATGTTATATTATGAGTCAAACCATTTTTTATAATGTAAGACACTTAAAATAACCTCATTATTTGTTTTAAACCTAATAAATATCCTACACAAACATATCTATAATGTCAAATTAGTTCACATGTATATAAGTTAGTTATACTAAATTTGGTCATTATCACTAGTCGATATTGACATGATTTGATCAATACAAACTTGCTCCCAAAAATGTCAATTTTATAAAATAAAACATCATCTTAGGGTTAGTCCATTTTCCTAGTGTGTCACTAGCATGAAAAATTACCCATTTGGACTCATATATAAACAAATAAAAATATCATTTAAAAGGGACTAATAATTTATTTTACACACACACACACACACACATTATTGCACACTAATAAAATCTACCTTATTCTCTCCAAATTTTAAAATTATCACTAGGATTAATCATAATCCATGCTTTAATCACTCTAAATGTAATTCAAATCAAGCATTTTAAAGTGTCAAATTTAAATAATTAGCTACATACAAATATCAAATGAGCACATTTGCACAATTACACTAGGTGGTATAGCTATATATGGCTTCATTTCCATCTTTGGAGTATCAGATATGTAGGTATTATTAAATCATCTAATAGGGGTGTTTTCACTCAACTCAACCCATTACATTATACTAGTTTTTTGTAAATTTCTAGCCCTCATAAGAACACCTAAAGTTTAAAAGTAAAAGAGACTAATTTCTAGAGTTTCACACATTATCAATATTCAAGAGTGAAAATATATATAAAATAGAGACATACAAAAGTTATTGTATGTTCATTAAAACTTAATTTCACACAATTTAGTAATGACCAATAGGTCGATATTAATCAATGATAATGACCCAATCTAGAAGAACCAACCCAATGTAGATAGAAAATCAATTCCATAATTGAAAAACCACAATGATTGCTTTATCATTATTTTCAATTCATGAAAATATTAATAGCCACATAATCACCCTAAAAATATAAGTATTCATCCCTTTTTTTACTTATTATATTTATCATATACCACTTTTCAAATATGATCAATTAATCTCAATGTTTTATATTCAGATGTATAAATAATATTATTGGTTAAACTATGTAAAATATTTTAAATCAACCTTTCAGATCATGATCCATCAACCATAATTATTATTATAGAATAATAAGATTATATTATAGACCCACATTTGTATTTATATATGCTAGCAATGAAGTATTATGTAACCAAGTATTTGGGACAGATAAACAAACATATAAAAAGATAAATAATAAATGAGGTACCTTAATTAAATATATGATATTAAGATAAGGAAACTACGTACTAATTTATTTTAAATTTAAATCTCTATTATTAACAAATAAAATTTATCACCTCTAAGAAAGACATAAGAATTAACTAGTTAAATTTTAAAAGAAAAATTCATTATAAAGTTTACATGTATTATTCAAATAGAAGGATACAAGGTATTTTTTGTATATTTTTGTAAAATAGATTATAAAATATAATAATATTGATGATAATTAATTATAAAATGTAAATTTAATAAAAATTAAGAAAATAAATAGGCAAAAGAAGGTTTTTTTTTAAATTAATAGAGACAAAAAACATGAGGAAACAAAAATGATACAAGAAGGGATATGATGTGAACTATCATTAGAGCTAAGATGATACCACTCCATGAAGGAATGATATGAGAACTAAAAAATAATATGTTAAAAAACACATCATCTTTTCTAAATTAAATTAATTATCAGATCTAAATATTAGTTTAATTATAGACCACCATCCATGTTTATGTTATCATATTTGGAAATTTCAATTGTTTCTTTTAGACATTATTTGAAAAAGTCGCCCTTCTCAAAAAAATAGGATTTATTAAAACCTTTCCCATGAGATATTTTGGAATTTGTGATAATGATCACTTAGAGGATCAGGTCAAACATCTGACTAATTTTTATAAGAATAATGGTTACAAAGGGAAATATATTAAGTTAGCTAGGAACACACTTATTAAACCAAGAATTTTGGCTTAAATACTTAATAAACATACTAATTTATCCTTGTATGTTTAATTAATTTCTATAAAAATTGAAAAAAAAAATTAATAACATCCATACGACCTTTATCCCTCATAAAAAAACTTAGGAGGTTGGTCAAGTCATTCAAAGATAATTTAGAACTAAATCATAGAAGTGGAGCCTACAAAATTGATTTATTTTACATTATTCCATATTATAGGGAGATGGATTACTCCATAAACATAAGCAAAAATGAACATATTTTAAATATACATAAGTAAATATTGGTTAAGTCATCCTTAGTATAATATTCCTTCAAAACACATCATCATATTTTTATTTAGAATTCCATGGTGTTAGCCACAAAGGACCACTAATTCAAGAAACATCTAAAATAACTATAGTCACTAAAATTAACACTTAATGCTAAAAAAGTGCACATGTGACCATCTCCTTATACCCATTTAACTCATGCCAAGTTCCATGGATATAAGATAGTATTCCTCTAATTCTATGTGGATGACCCTTACCCTTGAGAAACTCTGATATAAAACATTAATTTCTTAATTCCAAGTAACCTTAACTCACTATCAGACTAATCCACACTTTTTATTTAGTTGTCTCTACTTCCTAGACAATGCCATTCCTTCTAAACTATCTCTCTTAGTGTTAGTGTTTAAATCCACTGGACATGTCCTCATTCCAAATAATAGTAATTTTTTAAATTCATATTCAATAATAGGTCATCCTGTACATTTAGCAAGCCCCATCAAAGGAATTTACAAAAATATCACTATAAATCCACATTTATAACCATTTTCTCAATAGAGGATCATATGATGAAAAATAACTAGAACATATAACTTTACATTGATAGAAAAGCATATATTCTTCCTAGTTGTGAGTCCAAATAGCCCTAGTAACCCTAAACTAAGTTTTCATACACCTCAAAGGTCACAAGTAATTGTTGAGACACTTAATCACACTAGGATTTCACCATCATCTATAATTACACTCGTATTTCACATACACAATTGTATTATGGGATAACTTCATGTATGTTATCCCTATTCATAGTATCAGTATGTAGGTAGTATTAAACATAAGGATTTTTAAGGGCAAGCACAACTTTAGCCACTAACCCCTTTTAACCATTTCCTTTTTTTATTCCTTATTTCCTATTGAGTTAGGATTCCATGTGAGGAATAAGGTACACAACATATTTCAAAGATAATAAAGTGACTTATATATCACACATAAGACTCACGGATAAAGGTGTATAGACCCATTTTGACACATAGGTAAAAAACCCTACTGGACATTGGTGTGCCCTATAAACACTAGTGTGGTATGGGCATTTATAGATAGCATGGCCTTATCTAAGGTATATGTGAAATCCCTACTCCTAGTCCATAGTCATCTCACATAGTCACATAATTATGTCTACATTATTTGTCTCAATCCTACATACTTGTGTAAATCTAAGTTATTTATTTCTATGTATTTTCCCTTTTTAACATCATTTCCATAAATAGTAAGTTCAAAATTAGAAATTCTTAATTTATTATTATTTTATACATTCTAAATTAACACAATATTTTTCCATAGTTTGGATCTAAGTATTACTCAATCCCCATTTTTTATAAATCATATTGGTGAACCCACTTTAGTTGTTGAATATTTCAAGCCCTAATTTTCCCTATGATTTTCCTTATATATTTTTCCTAGGGATTCAAATAATTTTTTAATTTCATTATTAAGTTAGACTATTTTATAGTGTTATGTAGTCTCTCTCCTCTATTTATTATTTTAATATTTATAAATTTAAAAAATGGATAAAAAATATCTTCCTCCTCTTAACCCTTAATATGGTGATAGATAATTTACATCTAACTAGGTCCATGCTATCACTATCCCAAGAGATAATGTGGCCCATACTATTGTGCCATTTTAAGGTAACCAACATGTCATTCCTTAAGCACCTCCACCTCCCACATATCCTTTTAATGGTGTTTGTGTGCATATCTAATTATAAGTACCTAAGTTTTTTTGCTTTTGTATCCCTTAAGTATCATATAATAATTATGATAAAGTTAATCAAAGAATTATAGAAGAAAACTCGGTATTTCATTTCAAATATCACATCATGGGAAAATCAAATGACATATAAAAATATTCTAGAGTATGCAAGTGTTAATCATGTACTTTCATCTTCATGTATCATCTTTTTACATAATAAGACTTCAAATCAAAATTGGAATATTAATTTATTATTTTTGGGAAATTAGATTTTTAATTCCTAAATAATAAATGGGTTTGAGTAGATAAAATTAGTAAATAATGTAAAATAATTAGGCTATTTATTTGTGAAATTTGGCTATAATTAGGGCTTTTCTAAAAATAGTAGTGAGAGAGAAAAAATAAAACTTAACTTATTTAGTACTATTCTGATTGAAACAAGATCTAGAAATCTATGTGTAGTCTTAGGAGAGTATCATAAATAAGCATTTGGAGTTTATTTATTGATTGGATAAGAGCACTAAAAGTGGGACACCTTGGGTTTCAGTGTTGTAGTCCTATCTTGACATTGTTGTCCTGGTGATCTAAGCTTTTTGGGTTTTGTGTGTCAGGTCTATGTGACCCTACCTGTGAAATATCAAAGCTTGAAAGTCCATGGCTCATTGTGTATCTGATTTAGTATTTAATACACTAGGTCCTATTTTTTCTTGAAATTTAATGTAAAATTTAGATAAAGGATAAGAGGGGTTAGTGTGTAAAGGATACACTAGATGCACTTCACACCTAGTGTGTGGGTATGTTGCATACATACCAATACTCTGAGGAGGGATAAAACTATATGTAGTTCTCCCATTGAAGTGCTTGGTGTAATAGTGTGATGAAAATTCAAGTAAATGTGAAATTAGGTGTATTTTGAATGGCTAGGGACTCATTTAAAGGTTTAAATAAGCTTGAAATACTATTGGATTGATGTATGTAGAGAATAAAGAAAAGTGATTGAGTAGTCTTAATTTTATTCTTGTTTCTCTCTTGTAAATGAGTGCCAACCCTTCTAAATATAATTTGAATGGCCTTTTATAGGGGATTTAATGATCATGAGTTAAATGAATTCACATTAGGCCAAAATTAATTAGGATAAGGATTCGAAAGATTATGAACATTAGAATCTAAAATGTACTTGGAAAATAACACCAAAAATAAGACACCCTAAGTTTTAGCATTATAGTCCAAGTTTGGGAACTATTTTCCATGGTTAATGGGACTTGGGAAGATGTATTAAGAATTGAAAGAGAAATTTTGGTCTATAAGGGTTCAGTTTGGGAGGCTACAAATGACTGGGAATCAGTGAAAACATGTATATGAGGGTCATGATAGCAAGTAAGATGGACCTATGGATTGGGTGTCATTAGCCACACTTAAGTTACCAAATTTTTCATCTTATATGACTACATTTACCCCCCCCCTTTATTCTAGTGATGAAATAAATCTAAATACTAGGATAAAGGGGGGAAAAAAAGCATACCTAAACTTAGCTATAAAAGTGAAGCTCATGAAGTTGTGTGATGTTGGATATATGTAGAGAGAGCACAGTGTGAAGTGTGAATCTACAATGAAAAACATAGAGTAGATTAGTACATAATAGATATGATGTATCTAAAATAATAATGTAATAAATTTGGGTAAGAGAGAGAGGTAACCAAAGATGTTTCAAGAAAGATGGTGATCCCTCCTTTAAATCCATCTCCACACATATTATTCATGGTTAATAAAACTCATATGCTACCCATAATAATTCTTAATGATGCCACCATTGACATTTCAGGTGTCACTTTCAAGGTTGAATTTGAAGTGATTGAGTTGGATAAAGTTGATGATTTTATGGCTCTTTCAGGTCATCCATGGTGTTATAAAAACAACACTAAATTGAGCTTCAAAAACCACTACATCAATTTTTAAAATGATGATAAACACATTGTGATTCCCATAGATAATGCTTAGGGACCTCTCTTTATTGAACCATTTAACATTGAGGAGGATATCAATCATAATTATAATGTCACAACTCAGAGAACTGAGTGTATTGATCCTAGTCTAGATGGTATATTATAATGGGTGAATGCATAGTCCATTTTTGACACTTCAAATAATGCCTTTAGACATTGGTTTCATGGAGAATATGATATTATTAGATTAATTTGTGGTATAGTTGGTAGTCGATAGGATGTTATACATAAGATGCTTAAGAATCATAAGTTTGTTCACTTTATTGGTGGATATTTGATGGTTGGACCACCCCTATAGATAAATCAAACACCTAGGTTTCATGGTCAAATAGAGGTCTAGGAATATGTATAGTATTTGGAAACTATTTATGTGTTTTGATATGAATATATTCACTCATTTATTCATGTTTTTCAAGGGATAACTACTTTATGGTGGTCAACTCACCATCACAATTTGTTCACTTGGGACTAAGTGTATGTTGTCATGCACTATAATTTCCATGATGATAATTATGTTCATGCCAATCTAAGTTATGATTGTGTTGATGCTCTTGAATCACATATCTAAGACTACAAAAACAATTTGAATGTATATGAGACATCTTTTCCTAAATATTTATGGGTTCATGCATTTTATGGTACCCTACACACCTTGGATAGAGCATGGTTTATTCATCAAGAATGACACCTAAACACATGTTTTTGGAGTAAAATTAGAATTAATATGATTTTATAACTATCTTAATCATCACCTCACATGGATTTATATTTTCCCTTGAAAGTGATCCATCAAGCTATTTTAGGTGATTTATCACTAGTTGAAGACCACATATGACATATACATGATAGTCATGAGGATGACTTGTACATATTTTAATAATATGATAATCCTTCCCCATCCTCATTAAAAATTGACTCTCAAATAAATCATGCACTTAAATACATAAGGGAAAGAAGTTTTTAGTGTACCAAGTTGAATAAGGTATTAGTTCTGACCCATAAGATCTATCCCTTGACCATTTAGCTTTACATACTAAATATGGGGCATGCAATGTTAGATACACCACATAAGCTAAATACCAATTGTATTTTAATATAATTTATATGGTTCAAAATAATACTAGAATAGATGATGTGCCTAATATTTCCATTGTGAGGAATTATTAGTCTGATATTAAGGTCACCAAGACTTTTAAACTTCTATAGGAATATCAAGATGTTTTCTCATGAAATTACATAGAGATGAAGGGAGTGCATACTTCATTGGGAAAGATGCACATCAAGTTAGTTGAACATGCTTGACCAATTAGAAAAAAGACCATCTCATATGAATCCTAATATTTTCACTCAAGTTAAAGAGGAGATTGATAGTATGTTGTGTGTTGGAGTTATCAGTCCTATTGATGAATATTAATGGGTGATCCCTATGGTGATTAGTATCAATAAGGATTTTTGTATTCACATTTGTGTAGACTATATGGTAATCAATGATGTTTGTATAACTAACCCTTTTCCAATGCCTTTCACATAATAAATTTTAGGAATTGTTGGGTGTGATGTTTACACCAAGTCACTAATGTCTTTTCTAATTATCATCAAGTCTAGATTATAGAAGAAGATAAATAAAATGGGTTTCATTTGCTTACAATGTGATGCCTTTTGGTTTGAATAATTCTTTGTCTATCTTATCACATATTATGGTAGAGGATTTTAAGTATTTTATTCACTAAGTTACTTCAAGTATACTTGGATGTCTAGACCATATATGGTTTAGTGTGTGATCATTAAGCTAATCTTCACCTCATGCTTAAGTGCTGCCATCAGCTTCATATTTTTTGAGCCTAAAGAAGTGTGTATTTTCTACTCCTTTTGGAATTTTTTTGGGTCATATTATTTATTATGATGTACTATTAGTAGATATAACCAAGATTGTAATCGTTATTTACCTTCTATCACTGACCACCCAACATGAGGTCAATTCCTTCATAAGACACATGAGGTACTATCAAAATTCATTCAAGGATATGCTAAGATCACAACATTACTAGAAGAACTAATTAAATAGAATGGTCAATTATTATGGATAATTGTTCATGGGAAAGAATTTTTATCACTCAAGGAAAAGCTAATCACTACACCCATTCTCTAGTTTCTAAACTATATAAAGCCTTTCATGTACATATTAACACTTTAGGTATGGCAGTGGTTGTTATCATTGCACAACCTAGTGTGGGTAGTCTTGATCATGCCATCTACTTTCCCAATTAGAAACTCACTCTATCTAAATGAAATTACTCAAATACATAATGTGAATCTTTGACCATGGTATATGTGCTCCAAAATTTTTTCTAGTATTTGTTGGCCACCCTATTCACTTTTTTATAGACCATAAAGCACTTAAATACCTCATGAATAAGCCAATGTTACATGGATGAATTTGCCAATGTATTTTTATCTTTCAATAATATTAATTTTTTGTGATGGTGAAAGTGGGTAAGACTAATTATAGACCAGATCACTTATCACATGTTGAATTTAGTGAACAGGTGAGCACCATCGAGGATGACTTACCTAATGTACAACTTTTTCAAGTTACACACATACCTAAAGAATTAGAAAAATATGTTAGTTTTCTTTAATATAGGTTTATTATTATCCCACCTCAACACTCAAGATAAAAACTAATTGGTTTTCTATGCTACTCCTTTCTATATAATTATAGGTGACCTTTATAAACTTGGGTAGGATGACGTATTATGATGATGCATGATGCAATACAAGTGTGTTGAAGTTATTTAAGAGGTTAAAAAAGGTGTCACTATATTACCTTATGTTGGTGATGTTATAACATGGAAGGTTATATTAGTATTGTTGTGATGGCTTACTTTATTTAAGTATGCTAAAGCTTATGCATGCCAATGTGATATACGGTAACATGTGGGTAAATTGAACTAGAGGGATTTTATGACCCTTCATCCAATACTTTCTCATGAACCATTTGAGAAATGGTTTTTTTTTTTTTGGTCCCATTACTCCTATGGAAAGGCATACTGGTGTGCACAATATCATTATCACCATTAACTACCTCACTTATTATGTTGAAGCAACACATACCTAGGATTGTACTACTACCAGGTTTCTTTGGGATAATATAATCACAAGGTATGGATATCCTTTAATTTTTATTAGTGATCACGTAACTCATTTCCTTAATGAGATAATTTTCATACTTTTATCCAAGTTTATGATTGTATACCACAAGATGAAACCATATCACCCTCAAGATAATGGTATAACTAAAGTTTTCAATTAAATATTGGGTTATACATTGATGTATATTTATAATATTTGTTGTACTAAATGGGATGAGCATGTTTATATAGTATTATGGGAATATTAGACCATGTATAAATGGTTGAACAAGAGTTCTCCTTTTAACCTTGTCTTTGGTGCTAAAGTAATTCTCCTAGTTCAGTTCCTTGTACCTTATTTATGTATTTCACATGTTGGTTATTGGATGATGAATAATTTTTGAAATCATGTCTTTATGATTTATTTTATCTAGGAAAAACATGGTTTATCAATAATTAGAGTTGAGGAGTGGAAAAATAGAAACAAAAATCCTAGCATGATAAAATTCTAAAGAATAAGACTTTTTCTCCTCTTATGCATGTGTTGGTCTATGACTCCAAGTTTATGTACCATTGAGGAAAAAATTGCATCCATTGGGATGGTGTGTTAATAATTCATAACATTCATCCCATAGGAATGTGTAAGTTGAAGAGTTTATATGGCCAAATCCTTCCATGCCATTTCAATAGTAGTCAGCTTTGACCCTACCATTTGGAGTGATACTTCCATTTTTTTAATAAAACATATGCCACTAGATTAGTTTAGGATTTTGGTTTATTTTTAAATAAAGCATGGAATTTTTTACATGCCCTTTTATTAGGTTTAAATTATTATTTGGTTCTCTCTTATTTTCTTTATCATGTCATGGAGGATCATAGACATCTTTTAGTGTGGGGTTAGTATGAATTAAGTAAAGGTAGAGAGTGTAAAGGAAATGGTGGAAGGAAATACACATGGAAAAGGGGAATGCAAGTGGAAGAAAATAAGGACAATAAGATATGAAATATGAAGTGTGTAATTTTTATGATTGGATCAAGATGTAAAAATTAGGTTCACACCTTGGAAATAAAAACTTTTAATTTTTTTTTCATAATTGCCATGCACTATGAGAAAGCATGGGATGGGAAAAATGCATTAAATGTGATAAAGTAATAAGTGTAATGGAAAATGTGATAAATTTATTTTTCGTAAATAATTTTAGAGGCATTAATTAGTGAAATCATGGATGAAATCATGAAAAATTAAATATGGGATATCCCTTGAAGCTATAAAAGGTTGATAAGTCTTCATTTGAACACTTTACTATTTCAAATTCTTGAGTTTAAAGAGCCAAGAAATGAAATTTAAAGCTATAAGAAGGATAATTTATCAAATTTTAGTAATAAATTCAAATTTTTGAAGTAAGGTTATAATAATGACTAGAGATATTGGTGAATTTGTGATTAGAGGAATGTAGTTGAAAGCATTGAAGGTTGTAGGTGTCAATGTCTACCACTGGAGGATGTTGAATCATGAAAGGCAAGGGAGTTGGAAATAGTAAACATATATTATTTTGGGAGGATCGAATAACTTTACCTCAACCTTAAAGCTCCTCTTAGGATAATGCAACCAAAGAATAAGGCCCATAGAAGCAAGCCTTTACCTATGATCCGTGAAGAATAAGAGTTTGAGGGAATAAAAGTATAACTAGTTTTTATCAAATAATACGTACAAAGTGAGTTTGGCATGCAAGTGTAACGATTGGAACATTACAAGAGGGAACATACATTAAGGAATAAAATATTACATGCAAGGCAAAGAATAAAATTGTAGCACCACTCCACCCCTATATTTATCGAATAAATGTAATAACCTGATTTGTTGTGGTGCACTAAGAACTTGGAATATAAGGTGTCAACCTATCAAATATTTTATTATAATCACTGATAACCTAGGAATGAAACAAAAATATAGCTTGATTATAGGGTTGAGGACTAAAACACCTAGAATGAGATAATTTGTGATCTCACTATTTTCAATCATCTAAATGATGTTGGAATTTATAGATCTTTAATTTACCTTATTTAGGGAAGCCTATGGAGGTCATTATATTTATTATCTTGTACATCCATGATGATTACTTTTATTTCATAAGTCATAAAATGAGGATCGCTACCCAAAAAACTAGCAAATTCATAGGTTTGTAATGCTCGGGTGATGAACTTAATGGGGACTTGGAGAAATAAGAAGAAATTAAAAAAATAGTGGTGGCTATAGAATACAAGAAATATTTACATAAAATGTACATTTATGGTATCTAATATCCCACCCTTTGGGTAGTTGTGTGCTTGGCCATGACCAAGCTTAGAGGATTATAATTCTACCAAATCAAAATTTTGCTTGGGGATAAATTCTTCTTTTATTAGTATTTGATGAGATCAGTTTGATAATGTACATTGATGGTGAGTTAAAGTGAGCCTACCCACCTTAGAATAAGTGTGTGTTTAATTGGTTTAAACCATTCACATTACCTAGTACTATTTCCCCCTCTCACAAGTTAAGAATGAAGTGTTGGTTTGATAGAATGAAGGAATCCTTTGGGAATGAGTTACACATCCCTAAGGAATTGCCCATGCATATGGGGTATCAATCCTAATTTGTAGTGAAGTATAACTAATCATTAGAATGCATTTAGATGGAACTTACATATGACTTGTTTAGGTGGTTCAATTTACCTTAAGCTTTTATGGCCAATTATTTCATGAATTCTATAAAAAAGATATATGATGTGTGCCTTGTGAATATTAATATAGATAAGATTGATGTTGAGTCTCATACTATTCACCAATTTTATTTATATCTAGGAAATAAATATTATAGAGAAAATTAGGAATTAGATAATACAAATATAAAAACACATCAAATTCTGGTCAGAGACAAAGTTCATTTGTTATATTATATGTTGAAGCTGAAAATCAAGACATCAAGGAGTACCAAGGTTAAGAAATAATTCATTCTACCCCAACCATAAATTGGAAGGCATAATAAGGAGAAAATTATGACACATAATTATAATTCAAGTGCTCAACCAAAACAACCAAAGTGACAAAGGAATATGAATTTACCACCAAGAGATTGAGTGCCTACAAGTCAAACATAAGGACTTGATTATATCACATAGACATATGTTCCTCCTGAATAATAGATTTTTGTGCCACAAGTTGGGTAATATGAATAGAGAATAGTAAATCCTAAATAACCACTTGAGAGGGGGCATTCCCCTAAGGAAAAAAATGAAAAGGAAGCCACACCAAAGACAGAAAAAGAACCTTCTCTAGCATGTCATGAAGATACTATCTTTGATGACACACAAGTGGATGTTGGGAGTCCCATTGGTGAAGAGGGGAATGGTATATACATGAATTTGGGTGATGGTGACCTTAGTGTTATCACAATCCATTAAAAAGATAAGTTTTATATTTAAATACTTGAGCATGACCCCACTATAGGGAAAACACACATTGATGAATATGCACAATAGAGGCTACCAGCTACCAATGAAACCCCTTCCATTCACACATAGTACCAACATAACATTTCTAAGAAGGACCTATATATATGGGATTATTTTCCTAAGGAGAAATCAAAAGATCAAACTACATGAGAGATTTATTTTTGCATGGATGTATATAATGAAGAGCACCATTTTGAACTACCTTCAGATAGTATTATTTTAGCACCAGGAGAGATAAAGTTCCTTGATAAATTTTGTGTGGATCTTTGATAGTGTATGTCATCTTAGGAAATCATGACCCTTCTTAAGTTTTTTCACAAAGTGACAAGGTATAATGTCATATAGGATTTTAATGTGAAACAACTTAAGTAGAAGCATCAATAAGTCATTTCTCTATATCGTAACAAGTGTCCAGAATGAATAAATCTTAAATAGGAATAAGTAGATCTAAATTACCAACTAAAAGTATAAATGACATCTATAGTGAATACTCTAAAACTCTATGATTTAATTTTTTAATATGAGGTAGCCCTTATTGATGGAGTTCCTCTTTAAGGTGAAACTATTAATAAATTAGGGACCCTAATGAAACTATTTTTGAAATGTTGTAAAGACTAAGAAAATCCTAAACATGAGTAGACTTGGGTAATATAGTAATTCACTAAGGATGTTGAAGTTTCCAAAATCTTTTTTAATAGATTTGGTGATACAGTTCCCATCCTTGATGGTTTTTTTTCAAATTATTATGGCCCACTAAAATTTTTGAAGCAAGGCTTCAAGCAAAATAATTTTAGTGCCAAAAATTGGTCAAGAATGTGCTTATAATAAAGGATAGAGATGAGTGTGCTAAATCATTTCAAGATGTAGAGGCCCTTGAAAATGAAATAAATATTCATTGACAAGATTTAAACACCAATTTTATGGCACTCTGGGGGAGGTTACTTCACTTGAGGATGTTTTCAAGGATGTTACTACATTACTTGAGCATTTGACCACTTAAGAAGGTGATTTCCTAAAACAACACATGAAGTCTAAGTGTCTCAAGGAATAAGTATAAGAGATGACTTTTAAGGTCTAGACTACGTTTAATTATTGGGAGGAAATTAAGTTTTAGGTTGAACATGTGGGACCTAAATTTTTTATATCAAAGGGACCTAAGGACAATTCATAGTCTAGGATGGACTATTATCTTAGTTTAGAGTTATGTTAGGCCCTCAATTTTGTATCTATTTTTCCTAATTAATTTTTAAAGATATCATAAGTAAGGAAGCATAGGCATAAAATACACATGGCATGAAATACCATGGTATGAAAGAGGTAAGTCATGAAGAATAAAGAAACATGAAACAAACTAAGAATGTAAGATTTGGATAATAGAAAAATACTTGGGCAAGGGTGTGGAAAGTAAAGATGGTTAGTGAATGGTTCACTTGAATGTTAGAGAATAATAGTCAAGCATGAATGTAGCACTATTCTATGAGAAGATAGGTGCATGACAATGAATATCCAACATAGAGAGCATATATTGGCAGTTAGGCCTAGGTCATTAGGAATTCAATGTAATCACTTTACATGAATCATTAATATTAATGGTCATTGGTGAGTCATATTTATGTAACTAATTTAGTAACTGAATGGTTAGGATATAACCATGTATAAATACCCCCTAATTTTACTTGGTGTTTTAGTTGACAATTATAATCTTGAAGTTGATGTAATTATGGATATGACATATGTATGTAATGAGAGGAGTATTTGGTTTTAATGAAATACTTATTTAATTTGATTATGAATGTAATGTAATTATGACTATTTTATTCATAGTTTGTGCTCAACTTATTTTTATGTCATTAGTAAGTAAGGAATGAATAGTTAAGAGTTATACATGAAAATAAGTATTAATTTATAACTAAGTGGATATTTGAGCACCCTACCTTTAAAAATTCATGAATACACCACCACATGATGAAACCAATGTGAACGAGTCTTAGGCTGTGTGATTCAGGTGATCATGCAAGAACCTTTCTCACATGATATGCTGGCTTGCTATCTCATTGTAACTCTTATTTTCTTAGGCATGTGACTAGGGAAATACATGTTAGACTAAATGAAAATAGCCCAACACACACTCACCTTAGTTATATTGTCCATTAAAATTTCATATACCAACCATATATTGACCTCAACATCTAAAAGTAAATCCTAATCATAGACTATGTTCAGGGTAGTCTCTACCTCATGCCCTCACTATATAAGAGATAACATGTCAATAATATCACAAAATTAATCTTCATGGGTCCATATTTCTTTATGAGATTTCTCATTTAGTTCTTGGGTAAGTTCTAGTTATCCCTATAGGCTCTAAATTACATCAAATTCCCTCTTAACACCTTGGCCTATCATGATCTAACCTAGAAGGTCAAGGGTAGGCTCTAGGTGTGTTACTTTAGCTTCTTATTCTATAGTATTGTATATGGGCTTGGCCACTTATTTGGGAACTATTGGGCCCCTTTTAGGATAATTATTGATCCATACCAACTCAACATACTCCTTGGTATAAGGCAATCATGTGGAATGATTTTTGTTTTGGCATATTTTGATGCCAGCTAGAAGAATCAATGCAAACCTAGTTCCAATTGATAGGCAAACACTTGGCACTCAATTTTTAAGGGCATCTTCTTGAGAAAGTAGCGTGTGGTAACTAGAGTGCAAAGGATACAAGGTATTGGATTTGGTGTAATGATCAACAAAGGCTCTACCTCAGCACCTACCATGCACCCTCCACCTTAGTATAGGATGCTTCTCACTACTATAAATCCAAGTTTGAACCATTATGCAAAGGACATTAATTAAAGTAATAAAGTTATACCAAATTAGTTCTAAAAATCATAATATGGATGCCATTTCTATAAGTTTTATCATGGATACCCTTGAGGATCCATACTATAGTTCCTAAGATTTCCTGTGAGCCCTTGGGTCATTATTAGTTTTAAATGAGCATGTTTTATGTTTCAATTAATATATATTCTATTTATTTAAACCTTGATAATTGAAGAATGGTATTGCACCTATCTGAGTATTGATCTAGTTTATGTGGTTCTGGTAATGTCCTTTGAATGTAACTTAAATGAAATAGTTATAATAGTGTAAATTTGATATATGAATGTGTTGTTAATAAAATCTTTATTATAGGACATTAACGACATCTCTTTGATAAATAATGATGTTGACATAGACTAAAAAATATCCTAAGTGTATGGAAAGGATATGCTAGCTTTGACACCTATGTTGGGAGTGCTAGCTTGAGCATGAACCACTTGATATAAGTAATTCCCTTATCTACCTAAGTGCCTAAATGATGCTTAGACTAGTAATACAAAGGTTTATGCCCTCAAGACTATAAATAAACTTGATATAGGCCTACACCCATATGACTAAAAGTATCTACCTAAATAGACTGTGTAGCTACAGACCCTCAGCCTAGCCTAGAATGGTTGGCACCAATAAACTTACCAATGTTGTTTTTTCAATGACCAAGTCCCTTAAATATTGAGTTATACTATACCATGAATATCTTAATTCAAGCCTCAGTTCCTTCTCTATTACACTTTGGGTGAGCACATAAGGCTTGCACCTTATGTGAATTTGAAGTTGGTATAATCGAGTGATAAATGTTTAGTGCTATATGATTAGTCTAGGTTTTCACCTAATTGTAACAAGTCTAGAACTAACTTGGACAACCAGATAAGTTCTTGAAGAAGCAAATAGATTGAATAACCAACTTTTATACAACATTTTGGTTATGTTTTTAGGACCCACATTGAATTGTGTTACTAAAATGGTGAAATAGAACAATGCTCTAAATCTCCCTTGAGAACATTGAGCATTGGCTAAAACAAGTAGAAGATAGTTATATGCTAAAGTATCCAACCTGTAAAGGATAGAGACTAAGGAAGTGGGTCCAACAAAACCTATATGATGCTCTATATGAGGTTTTATTTTGTGAACTACCTAATCATATGTACCAATGGTTGGTTAACTATACAACCCATCAAAGACAAAGTTTTAAATATCATGTCAAGTGGATAAAGGATCGCACAAGAAAGCTTGAGAACTTCTATGCCACTTGGACTAGAGCTAAAAAAAAATGGTGGTAAGGAGCATTGAATAGTTACATGCTTGAGTTTATTGTGTTAACATACTCCTAGCTTATGGAAGAAGAGTATCAATTCTTGCATGAGCTTAGAGGTGCATTTTTGAAAGAGTTCAATATAGAGATCAAAAAATTGATGGTGGGTTATGGATTTGAAATCATAATAATGGAAGGATAAATTCCTTTTGCATATGAGAAACATAATGGGGAAGAAGGGGATGTGTAGGTGAAGCACAATAGAAGGGGAAGAGAAGATAAACCCCAAGAACTCAAGAAATATAATTATAACAAAAGAAGTTGTAGGCTGATAGAATATCTAGAACTTGGAAGTGCCGAGAGAACCCATAGTGATCAAGAAGGGTCTGGGGAAAGATCTCTTGAAATTTAGTATCACTAATAGGAGAGAAACATTAAATCCATAGACTAAGCTCATTAGTTAAAGGGTCTAGAATGCTCTAGGCTACTATAGAATTTGATCATTGAATATGTGATAGAAGCACCTACCCCCTTTGAACCTATGATGCAATCTCATGCATTGGATCCCCATAAAAAATAAATAAGATTGATAATTGACCCTATTATCAACATTGAATTTGACTAGTTTATAGATTTAGAGTATAATTTTAAGATTAAACAAATCATTCTTTATGAGGAGTTAAGTGAATATACCACTAGACATTTAGGCACTAGCTCGATAACATAGAATGTGATTAAAATCATTCTAGTTTGGCAAATGTCAGCTGTACAAATTAGGTAGTAACACTTCCTAGTGGCCTAGTACCAAAATTGATTAATACTACACTATTGACTTTAATGGTACAAATAGAAATAATGGGGTTGATGCCCAACCCATTGATTAGAGGCATCAAAAGACCATTACCAAGACAAGTACTAGGAGGAAAGTGCCTCAGAGGCCAACACCCCACCCCCTATAGTAGATATATTATGAAATGGCCATACACCTACCTAAATATCATGATGTAAAAATTTCATAGAGCATATGCTTAAGTGTGAGCTTCAATGGCATGCTCTGGGTATAACCCAATTAGAGCATAAGGTAACATAATTAGTGACAACTTTGTTTGATTTCAATCATACTTGGTATAGTAAATTTTATCCTAACCAGGATATGATTCATTATGACATTCTAAACGAAGCATTTTTAAAGGAATTTGATATTCTTGAGTTTGAATAATAGAGCATCATCATTCTTAAGTAAATTAATAAAGGATTATTAAAAAGTGTGCATCTATATGATTTCAAGTTCAAAACTCTCCTTTCAAAGATTCCTTATGATATTCACCCCTCCTAATATGCATAATGGTTTGTTGCAAGATTGTTGGTAGCTTTTAGAATAAAACTATCTACGAAGACATTCATGGAACCTCAAGAAGTTCTTAAAGTCATGCTCTAAGATGAGGTAATTGGGAGTGTTGATATGAGAATTAGCCCATTCATAGAGGCACAAATAACATCCATGGCCTCCTAACTTTAGAAGTTGACTACTAGTTCATCACAAGATGATTGAAGTGGATTATGCTATAATGACTATGAGTCAAAAGGCCATAATAAAAATAATTTACCCTAGAGGAATGTGCACACATTACTTATAAGTTATGAAGTTTGTCATGAGGGACATGATGTTCACAATTTACCTTTGTTACAACATGCCTATTAGGTTAACACAACCCTCTACTATAATTTATGTGATGTCTACACTCATGCCATAGCTAATTACCACATAATTGATGAGATGCACAAAAAAATAGAGAGAGGTACACAACAACAAAATATAATAGCTTGAGGGAAGGTAACCCAAGGAATTGAGGGACATGGCCAGCAGAATACAAGTTTAGAACATAGAGATGTGCCTGAGGGAAAGATGGAAGATGTGATGGAAGAATATTCCCACTATGATCATGTTACAAGTATGGATCAACCAAGCACTATCAATGTAACTATTTTATGTATCTAACATGTGGGTATTGTTGAAGACCACATCTAGTTAGGGAATACCCCAACTTGTATAAAAAATTAACTCAAGGTTGACCTAGCATAGATAAGGGTGCAGTAATGATTAGTCATGAGCCAAAAATAGAGAAGTGGGCTACAAAGGCATGACTGACCTACACAAATCCAATAAAAATGTAGGCAACTACTTGTAGTGGGCTCACCACTCAACCACTGATTACATAAGCACTAGAGTTGTGCCTAGAGTATACAAAACTAAGTGCATAATATAGCTTGAGTCCAAAGCTATGATTTACCTCAACCTAACACATATGAAGGATGTCTTGTAATAGTCCATGAGTGTCATTCAAAATATTCAAAGATATATCTAATTGGCATGAGATATATAAGAATAAGCTACCACCTTGTGTAAAAAGCAAGATAGCTAGGAGGTTGAAGTACATGAGCTAATAAAGATCCTATGCCTCCTACAAATGAAAGGAATGTTACCCTTGCTAAAAAACTTGCTCTTTAAGCACATAGGGTAGAAAAAAAATTAATTTGACATGCCTCATATGGAGAGGTCAAAATAATTGAAGCATACATAAAATGTGGAGTATGATCAAGAAATCCTAGTCAATGTCACCATTGATGGATGGTTATTTTGTGAGGTCCTTATGGACACTGGCATTGAGGTCAATATTTTGATAAATAATGTATGTAAAAATATGGGTAGGATAGATTTAAGTCCTTCCCCCCATGTGTTATTCATGGACAAAAAGATAAGAGTGCAACCCATCATAATTCTTAAAAGTGTTATTATAGATATTATGGGTGTCAATTTCTACACTGACTTCGAGGTGATCAAGTTGGTAGAGCATGAAAATTACGTAGAACTCTTGGGAAGGCCATGGTGTTATGTAAATAATTTGGACATGTATTTCAAGAGGTGCTACATGACCTTTGAAAATGGCAAGGAGAGGATAGTGATTACCCTTTCAAGTGACCAAGCCCCCCTACATGGAAAGTGTTGATCTTGAAGATGAGATCAACCATATTTATAACATCATGGCACAAGGCACTTAGACTATTAATCCTAATGATCAAGGAATGCTATCTTGGAAAGATGGAAAGTTGGCCTTAGACACCATTGATGTTTATTGTGACTAATGGGTCAAAGAGGCTTATGAAACCACTGGTCAGAGGTGTCATTTAGTGCATGTGAAGGTGCCAAACCTATGTTAACCAACTAGATCCAAATTTGTCACACTATTAATAAATGCGTCCCTTGAACCAAAAATAAGGGAAAGAGGGTATTTTTCTTGAGTAAATGAAAGCTTGCAGTGATCCCAAAATATGAGGGGAGAAAACCTATGGAAGATTATGTTCATGACCTGGAATTATGCATCCCAAAGGAGGTACACAAAATAGGTACACTAGTGTATACTTTAAGGAGCACTATTTTTCATTGGTAGGTAGAAAAAAATCCTAGATTGCTAACTTGGAAAGATGAAAAAGCAAAAATATACACCAAATTTTTGAAAAGTAATAAGGATTTGGACATATTTTCATACTCTAGTGATTATGATCCTAAAATGCATGTGCACTTATGTGCAAAAACTTGGGTTGTCTATGGTGAGAATGCCCTAAGGAACCTATGGGTGCACACCTTCTATAGGACCTTAAAGACATGGGTGTGAGCATGGTACATAGTCAAAAAAAATTCCATGAGATATAAAATTTGGATGTACTCAAAGAGAGGTTCATTCACACCTCCTTTTCTTTGCAAAACTTGGAGCTAATCGAACCACCACAAGTGATTCACAGGATAGTATTTGAAAACACTACCATCTTATAAGAGCACCTAAGAGATATGTTTCAGGAGAAAGGGATGGTGTTCCCAAATTTATTTTAGGAGCACATACTCAATAGTGACTCAAGTGAAGAAGATGATGAAACCTGGAAGTACCGCAACTAGATGACCTTTATAGGCAAGAAGAAATTAGTGCACCACATAGAGGATAACACCCCTAGAAAAGAAGACCCAAATCATCTTTGCATAGATACAACTAAGGGAACTTGGAAATTTGAGGACTCATAATAGTTAAGGAATGAGCCTTATCATGCACTGCTCAAGACCACCAACATAGACATCAGTGTAGTAGGGGAGCCAAAGATCGCTACTCTAGGTGCATATTGGTCTGACACAGAGCTAGCATGAATTATGGATATCCTAAAGGAGTTCCAAGACTTTTTCCCTAAAAATTATCAAGACATGAAGGGAACCCACCCATCCCTTGGGAAAATGAGCATAAATCTAGTGGATAGCACATGACTTATCAAGAAGTTCCCCTATAAAATGAACCCCAATATCCATGTTAAGGTCAAAATATAGATTGAGGAGATGCTAGCCATAGGTGTTATCTACCTTGTGCAAGAATCAAATTGGGTTGGAACCATGATGATTAGCATCAAGAAGGATGGGAACATTTCCATTTGCATTGACTATAGAATGTTGAATGTTTCTTACATCACTGACCCCTTCTTGACTCTATTCACGAATGAAATCTTGAATGGCATCATAGGCTATGAGATATATACCTTCACTAATGAGTTCTCTAGATACCATCAAGTCTAGATTAAAGGGGAGAACAAGCCCAAAATAACCTTTGTGACTAAATGGGGTTGTTTAGATTATAACATGATTCCCTTTGGGCTCAAGAATGCACCAGTCATGTTCTCTAGAGTGGTGATCACTGCATTCAAGGACTTCATCCACAAGTTCTTCTAAGTGTATCTTGATGATTGGACTCATCAGGGGCCATTATAGATAGATATTTATATTTTAGGAATTCTAGTTCTCTATTATTTTCAAGCCTAAAAAATATAACCTAGGCCCAAACCATTTGTCCCACATCAACTCTAGTGATGTAATAGTGTCTATTAAGGATGATATGCCAGATGCACAACTCTATCAAGTCTAGCATGCCCTTAAGGAGTTGGTTGAGATAACCAATTTTATAACATCTAGATCTACACCCCAGACAATAAAAACTAAAGAGAAAAAATAGCTCATAGTTCACACTACCCCTTTTCATCTCATTAGTGGGAAACTGCACAAACTAGGCTGAGATGAATTCATATGTTAGTGTGTCTTAGAACATGAAAGGAACTCCATCTTATGAGAGGTGAATGAGGGAATAATAGCAGGCCATTATTATATAGATGTAATAACATGCAAGGGATTATAATCAGGCTTTTGGTGGCCAAGTATATTTCAAGATGCAAAAGATTGTGCCAAGGCCTGTGATATATGTCAGCACAAAGAGAATCCCAACCATCGAGATGAGATGCCTCTCATCTCCATTCTTTCCTAGATTCCATTTAAGAAATGGGCCATTGATTTTTTTGGGATAATTACTCTCACAATAAGGCACATAAGCACAAGCTATATTCTAGTGACCATTAACTATTTCACTAAGTGGGCCAAGATAGCACCAACTAAAAACTGTACTACCACCATGGCCATAAGTGTCATATGGGAGAACATCATAAGTAGCTATGGGTTCCCACTCAATTTGACTATATATAGGAGTACACACTTCATAAATGAAATGATACACATCTTATTAATTAAATTAATGGTGGCATACCACAAGACTATACCTTATCATCCACAAGTAAATGGTACAACTGAGGCATTCAATAAGATCCTAGGAATGTGCCTCATGAAAATATGTAACATTAATCACAAAGATTGGGATGATCAAGTGTCATTAGTATTATAGGCATACCATATAACCTACAATATCTTGAACAAAGCTACACCATTTTAACTAGTGTTTGGTACTAAGGCAATTCTATCATGGACTTCTTAGTGCCATCATTATGAATTGTGTGAATTGGTCATTTGGATGACCAAGAATAATTGAGTGCTAAGTTGGAAAACTTGGAATGTTTATATGAGGTGTGCACCCAAGAAAAGTGGAGCTAGTAGATAGAGAAGGCATACCAAAAGCTCTAGCATGATAAGTATATTAAGTGCAAGGTACTAACTGAAGGAGCATTGGTTTTTCTCTATGACTCTAAGTACCTCAAGCACCTAGGAAAGTTGTAAATAAGGTAGATAGGTTTATATGTAATCCACAACATATTAGAGAATTGTGTATGTAAGTTATGCATGTTAGTAGGAGAAATGATCCCTAGGCATTTCAATGGTAATTGACTAAATCCTTATGGGCAGTAGGATGGTGCTTGCATCATTAGACATCAACTTTTAGATCATGATTTAGTGGTATTATGATGACCAAAATAAATTTTGGTGCAATCCAAATAGTTCCTTATAAATTGGGATGTTTTGTGATTATTGTAGTAATGATAATATAATCAGTGTTTTAAGGCCCACCAATATAATCCTTTGGTACTTACACACATAATTCTAATTGGGTGAGTCAAGTACAAATGATTTTTAAGAACCTAAGGATAGACACCTAAATTATGGGCACATGAAGTTAACTAGATCTCAAAAAAAAGGTGCATAAGATCTTCATGTATAAGATTCAAAAAGTGAGGCACTTTTAGGCCTGTGCAAGAGTTATCCTAGCACTTCCAAGCATAATACTAATTAGGTGAGTTGAGCGAGGTTTCTTTCCAATCACCTAAGTCTAGACACCTAAGTTTTAAGTTTCTTGAAACTCACAAAAATTTGATCATATGAGAACCAAGTGATGAAGAGAAGTACACAAAATATAAATGTGCAAAAGGTAGCAAGAAGGTGCACACTATTATCATTCACAAGGGATCAAAATAGGAGAGTAAACCATTGGAGGACTAGTATAAGGGATTTGTATGGGGTAGGATAGGTCAATGTAAAATATGAAATCATAGATAAATCTACCAAGACAATAAAGTTCACTTGAAATGGAAGAAAAATAGAAATAAGAAATGGGAACATGGATTTTGAATCATGCACATGTGAGGTGTTGCACCTAGGTTTTCATAAAGGAGGAAAAGGTCATGCCAAGTAAACAAATCATAGGATAAGATCATCAAGACAAGTTGGCATCCACCCAAAGTGAGGTTGGAAGTGACTGTTTGAACTACATGTCACTTCACCAAAAATATTGTTAAGAGAATTTATTCAGGTGATGGTGTAAGCTCAAAAATCTACCTTAAATGAAAATGTGGTAGAATATTTTTGTGGGTTTTGTGGGTTTTAGTGAATTATAATAAATTTAGGCACCACCACATCATTAATCACCTATAATTAAGATTGTGGATGAAATTAGGATATAAATAAGTAATATGTCAACTAGTTTATGTTACAAACTTTGAGCTAATTTGAAACCTAGAGCAGTAAACTAGAGCCAATCTAGTGAACCCAATTTGAAGTAAGAAAATGCTACTCTAGTGAGACTTTAAGAACCCTTAGATGATAAAAGTGAATAATTGTGTAGAGAAAAGAATTGCATTCCCTTTGAGATTGGTGTAGAGAAGAGAGGGGCATGAATTGTGAAAGAACCATGTAGAAAAAAGTTTTAGTGATGCGGAGGTAGACATTAATGGCACACGAAGCTTAGAAGTGAAAGATAAAGTCATAAACCTCATGACTATGAGGAGCACCAACAAAAAATATAGGCTTTAATAAAGTAAATAAGTCTTGCTTTAACACTAGCAAGTTTAGGATGAGAAAGAAAAGGATGAGTTATGGACCATAGCAAGTGCAAAGGGATGCCAATTGGGTGTGAGTGATAGAAGAAGCTATTGTAGTAAAGACAAAAGTGTAGTTGGTAGAGGGAGATATCATCACTAAGGTTGATTTAGATGTGCTTGAAAAAATGTCTTGTCAAGAGATGCAGTTTCTTAAGGAGGTCTTGGTATGAGAGAGATGGTAATCCTTCATGCACAACTATTGTATTAAGGAATATAACCACTAAACCTCAAGTACTTCACAAGATTATGTTATGGATATGGGGGCAAAGACTATAGTAGGAATGACACTGTTTAATGTCTTTATTTGAGATAAACTTTTAACTACCAACACCACTCAACTCTATGAGTTTCCATGTTTTGGGAAGATAAAATAATTCATATAGTTCCTCCTCTCATGTGTCTATGGGGACTAATTCTAATTTTCAAGGAGATACATTCTAATGTCATCCATCCTCATTGGAAAAATTACTAGGCTCCTAGACTCTAGTACAAACATCCACCAGATGATGGTGGTTAAAAGGGTCAAAAAACTCCTAGGATACTATAAGGGGGATTTTCATTCCAAATCAAAGGCATATAGGACCCAAGATTGAGGATAGATTCATGCCTCATAAGTTCAAAACTCTACCCTAGTGGTTGGTAGATAGATGTTTCCAAGGCCTACCTATGCATAGATTACCACATAACATAGGGGGTTAAGTTTAATATATCCAAGTTCATTATATAAGAAATGATAAATAATGCACTTGAGTGTCATACTTTGAGAGAGATCTTCTAGTGGGGTTCAATGTTGATACTAATTGTGATGGAGGAAATTGGAATGCCTACTGGTGATGAGGACAACCTATAGGTCTTCTCAATGCATAAAGACTCCTTGGCACTTAAATACCAAAATTACACTTACCCCGCTTCCTTCACCCCAAACTATAAGACCTAAGTGATGGGATGGTGCATGTGGTATATCAAATAATTCAGAGAGGAATGGTGTATCCCTAAGGATCTCCCTTAGAATATGTCTAGGATGGTGACCTTTCCATGATGAAACATTTCTATAAGTAACAAATATAGTTGGTTGAATTTACCCTATGAATTTTTATCCAAATGTTTTAGGGATGCACTTAGGATAATCCTTAATACACAGTAGTTGGACATCTTGGTGAAGGTCATGGATTTGGAGAGAAGCAGGTTGTGGCACCAATATGTGTACCATGGAGGGAAAGTAACCAAGGATGAAGAAGAAAAATTAGATCACACTAACATCCATCCCCTTTAAAATGAATTCATACTCGAGAACATCCATAGGCTATACTATGAGATGACATTGGGGAAAATGGGTGCATGCCCCAAGAAGGATGACGACCTCCCTCTCCTGATCAATGATGAAGGGATGATGGTGTTAATAGCATTGAATAAGTCTCCCAAAAATAAAAAGGGGAGAAACTTGAGGAGATGCAGGAGTGTATTAGATTGAATATTTCCTCTAGTGATAAAGCTACCCCCTAGATACTAAAGAAGAAGCATGTGGCCTTCATGTTAGGGATTGCTTCCCCAAGAAGAGGGAAAAGAAAAAGAAGTAAAAGGGGCCAAATACAATGCCCACCATAACTTTTTTAGAGATGGATGAGAAATAGGTACACAAGGAAGTAGAAGCATAGAGGATGCAAGAAGAGATGGAGGATATGGAAGAGGGAGAAGTAGGGATGAGAGTATACATCATCTAGGAAGAAGCAATAAAAGATCCCAGTGTCGTTAAAGTTTAGGAGGTTCTCTAAGGTGGAACTACCACCATGCTTGGAGAGGTAAAGAATCCTACACCTGCATCATCTAAAGAACTAGTTACACATACTCCATAAACTAAGGAGGAGAAGAAAATTGTATAGAATAAAATGGGCCATAATGAAGAAGAAATAGAGATGGTAATATTGCTAGAAAAGAAAAGGGATGTCATGAAGGCAAAAGGCATGACCCCAATATAAATTGTAAAGGTAGAGGTTGAGTAAATAAAGGTTTAAGAATTTAAGGCCTTAACATAGGCCAAGAAGAAGAAAGTGGAGAAAAATAAGGCCCAAGAGGAAAGGGTCAGGAAAGAGAAGGAAGAAAATAAGGTTTTTGCAAGTGTAGAACCTAGAGATAAGATAGTAGCACAAGCATTTAGCACCCCCACCATAATAGTAGAATAAGTTACATCGTATGTGTACCCAAGTAGTGAAAGGGTGATTGGAGCCAAGGAAGGTGATTTTGGTGTCGTTAAAGAGAAAAGTAGAGTATCAAAGAGACCCATCAAGAACGAGAAAATGCTAAAGCTAGAACCGAAGAAGAAGAAGAACCCATATTAGAACAAGAAGGAACCTTAGAGGGAAGCAATGAAGAGAGTGCTAGAACCAATGAATAGGAGTAGGAGTAGATGGATCTGGCCATTAAATAAAAAGAGGAAGCTAAGCCAAGCCTATGAGAAACGGCATAGAGGAGGTGGACTAATGAGGATTATTATATGTTTGAATATATTTCCCTAGGAGTGGCCATAATAAGGGTGTGCCCCAATTGTCATTTGATTTTGATAGTTATATGGATGAGCCTCATTTTTGCATGCCATAAGAGGTAATTCAAATCACAAATCAACTTGAATAAGGGTATGATTCCCTTCTTATAAACCCTCATGCACTAAACCTAGTTAGGTTGGCCGATGCCCTCATCCAAATGGCCTCCAAAGTAGCGTTAAACAACATTATTAATGATTTAGAGGCTCAAGTTGGAATAATATCATGGTGGAGGCAAAACAAGAAATAAAGGCTGTGAAATTTAAATTATGCCAATTGGATGAACATGTAGAGGAAGCTGATCCATCCCTCTTAGATGGAGTTGACACTATGAATTGTTTGTAGGTTGACAAAGTATGTGTGCTAGTGTAGCAAATGCTCCCAAGATTGAAGGTAGATCTAGTACCAAAAGAAGAGGAGGATCCTTACACCACAATAAAATAGGAGCTAGTTATGAAGCTTGAAGAGGTAGAATACCTCTTCATAAAGCTTGAAGAGGGCACATAAGTGGTCAATGCCATCTTTTACAACTTCCTCAACTAGGTGTGAGTCATATATGCACACCTAAAAAAGGCAAAAGGAGAGAAGGAAAAATATATGGTTGAGGTATACACTATTAGTAGGGTTGAGCACATACATATCATGACATAGGTCAATACCTTGAGTGCTTAAATAAAGACGTAAGAGTAGGACCTGGAAAAACTCTTTTGCACTTTACAAATAAAGTCATACAATCAAGGAGTGATCCTAGATGATGGGGTGAGAAAGGCAAACAAAACCTTTAATCCTTCCAAAATTAGTTAGAGAAAATGGATGTTCTCACACTCAATTTCACTTTAATAGACATAAATAGTGCCATTAAAGAACTCAAGCTCATCATCTAGGGCTTTGAGGACTTCAATGCTAAACTAAAGGAGAACATGCTAGATTTTTCTACCCCAAGGGCATTGAAATACTAGTCTAAGGGTAGACTAGCATTTTTTTTATGGGGTAAATGTTGGGCCCCTTTTTGGCTAAGTGTGGATCTACACAAACTTAGCATACTCCTCAACATAAGGAAATCATATGGAATGATTACTATTTTGGAATCTTTTGGTGCCAACTAAAAGAATCATTACAAACCTAGTGACATCTTCTTGAGCAAGAAACATGTGGTGATTGGAGTACAAAGGATGCAAGGTAGTAAAGCTAGTAGAATGATTAACAAAGGCTCTGGCTCATCACCCAGTGTACACCCTCCACCTCGGCACAAGATGCTTCTCACTTATATAAATCAAAGTTTGAATTAGTATTTAGAGTACATGAATTAAGGTAGAAAATATCTACCAAATTAGTTCTAGAAATCATAATATGGATGCCATTTCTATAAATTTTAGCATGGATACCCTTGATTATCCACACTATAGTTTCAAGCTCACCTATGAGCCCCTAGGTCGTTAGTAGTTTTAAATTATCATGTGCTCTATTTATATTAATATGTACTATATTTATTTAAACCTTGATAATTGAAGAATGACATTGCACTGATCTAATTATTGATCTAGTTTATGTGGTTATGGCAATGTACTTTGAATGCAACTTAAATGAAATAGCTACAATAGTGTAAATTTGATATATGAATGTGTTGTTAAGAAAAGATTTGTTTCAAGGCATTAATGGCATCTCTTTGATAAATAATGACATTGACACAAACTAAAAAATAGCGTAAGTGTAGGGAAAGGCCTGTACCCAAGCTTTGAGACCCAGTGTACACCCTCCACCTTGGCACAAGATTCTTCTCACTTATATAAATCAAAGTTTGAATTAGTATTTAGAGGACATGAATTGGGGCAGAAAATATCTACCAAATTAGTTCTAGAAATCATAATATGGATGCCATTTCTATAATTTTTAGCATGGATACCCTTGATTATCCACACTGTAGTACCAAGCTCACCTATGAGCCCCTAGGTCATTAGTAGTTTGAAATGATCATGTGCTATATTTATATTCATATGTAATCTATTTATTTAAACCTTGATAATTGAATAATGACATTGCACTTATCTGATTATTGATCTAGTTTATGTGGTTATGGCAATGTACTTTAAATGCAACTTAAATGAAATAGCTAAAATAGTGTAAATTTGATATATGAATGTGTTGTTAAGAAAATATTTGTTCCAAGGAATTAATGGCATCTCTTTGATAAATAATGACATTAACACAAACTAAATAATAATGTAAGTGTAGGGAAAGGCTTGTACCCAAGCTTTGACACCTACACTAAGAGCGCTAGCTTGAGCATGAACCCCTTGATATAAGCAATTCCCTTATCCACCTAAGCACCTGAATAATGCTTGGAGTAGTGAAATAAAGGTTTATTACCTCAAGACTATAAAGCAACTTGATAGAGTCTTGTGCCTATATAACTAGAAGTAACTACCTAAATAGTCTTTGCACCTATTAATCCTTAACCTAACCTAGAACAGCTTGCACCAATGAACTTGCCAATGCCATTTTTGAAATGACCAAGTCCCTTGAATATTGAGTTGCACCACATCATGACTATCCCAATGTGGGCCCTAATTCCTTCTCTACTATGCTTTAGGTGAATGCATAAGGCTTGTTTGTGCCTTATGTGAATTTGATGTCAGCATAGTTGAGTGCTACAGGATTAGTCTAGGTTTGCACCTAGTTGTAACAAGTTTTGAACTAACTTGGATACCTAGATAAGTTCCTGAATAAGCAAATAGATTAAATAACCAACTTTTATACAATAGGAACTATTGCCAACTATGTGGCCATGACATTCTATGTCATGATTTGAACCTTGTTTCTAACATTATTTTTATTGTGAGCCCTCAACTTTTGTTAACATTGTATCAACCTAGCAAATTTCCTAGGATTTCCCTTTTGTGTCATCTTAGCATAGAGTTATTATAATTATTTAAACTTACAAGCTCCATGATAATACACACAAGTGGCATATTATGGATATATGCATTGAAAGTGGTCTAATGAGATAATTTGTAACAATAGAATTATTGAAACCTTCCCCCTTATCCTCTAACATGACCTTTACCTCCTAGTTCCTATCTATGGTTTCCCAAGGGTCCTGTAGAGGGATGTCTTGTGTTTCACTCTCATGCCTCATGGATTTCATAAATTACCAAAAAAAATCATTAGTATTATGGGTGGAGGCATCATAGATATTACTATTCAGTACTTATTGGTTTCATTCACATATTGTATAATAAGGTAGTAATGCATGTCATGGCCATCATGGTATATTTCATAGTAGGTTTTTAATGTGTGCACACTATGCCTAAGGAAATTTTTATGGTTGTTCCTCTCCACGTTATGATTAATGCACCAAAATCCAATGCATGCATTATGTGCTTATTCAACAAAATATTTTTGAAATAATGAATCCAGTGATGCAACTTTTACCTCCATCATAAAGCTAACTCCTATGTATTTTATCCCAATATCCTTATCTATAAGTGTAGCTTATGGTGCCTCTCTTGGCTTAGATAACATTCTCATAGAGAGGGTGCATAAAATCTACACAAGTAATTCCCCTAAAATCCATTGGGCATGTTGCACTTGGTAAAGTGCATATGAGAGGTTAGATACTAGGGTTTTAAACCTAGCATCATAAATGTAAAAAATCTCTCCTATTTCCTTATTTATATCTTTGAGTGTGGATATGTTCTATTGTTCAAGTTATAGGTTGTTAAATTCTTTCAAAAATGCTTCTTTCAAGAAATCATAGTCTAGGTAGGGTCTATATTTTGATGCCAGGTATTCACACAATCTAAAAAAGTGGTTGAAACTAAGATTCATTTCATTTAGGAGAATTGAATACCCTCACACACTAAATAAGTTCAAACTTTTGAACATGTTGTATTACATTCTTAATTTGAAAATATTCAAGTTAGCTTAGGTTCATCCCATAGTACATCTAAACACTAATTAAAAATGAAATTATTACTTATAGGGATTGTATCATTGATGTGATACCTAAAGGCATACTTGATATTTTACTTCCTCTAGACAGTGGTATGGCCCCACCCTATACTACCATTAGTTTTTCCATGGCTCGTATAATTTTTTTAAGTGTTTTCTATGTCACCAAGGGTCCCCCAACTAATATTGATCCAAAATATTTTGCACCACTTAGTTATGTGCCCATATCCCATCCTATGGGTGGCATACCATACTTCATGGTATCTAATTGTTTTTAACATGTATCCACTAGTTAAGTAGTGGATATGAGATTGATTACTCTATCACACTTGCTTCCTTCTTTCACATAATAAATCCTCCTATGTTGCTACCTATATGATGTCTTGATACTCTTTTTATGATTCAAAATGAGTCATATGGTCATTTGCATTAGGTTTAGAGGATTTGATCACTCCATGAATATATTCCTCATAATGATCCCCATATTGAAATCTATCATCATCTTCTTCCAAGTACCACTCTTTCTTTTTGGATCTTATTTCTTCATCACTAGAGTGTAAATTCTCTATGCAAGAGTCCTTCCCATGCACTTCCCATTCTATGAAAGTTATCATGGAATCTCCTGATTCATAACCCTACTCTTTCTAGGATCCATCTTGGCTATTACCCTTTACCTACTCTCATCAAATCAACACCTTCTTATCTCACTCTCACTTGGTCCTTTCATGTTAAAATTCTCACTGATACCTTTTATACTTCATTCCAATTCCACATAAAAACTTGTACATATCTCACATGTGTAAGGAATTATCCATCCATATCCATTTTCCCTTGGTCAAATTCACTTACCATCATAATAACATAATTTGACCTATCCTAGAAACAAAACCAAAATGTTGGCATTATTGTCTAGTCTAAACTATCTATCAAGAGTGCACTATCATAACTATGCTCCTCAACATTTAAAAAATCAAATCTCATGTCATCACATCATTCAATATAACATTACTTTCTCACCCAAGACATAAAAAAGGGTAACTGGGGTTTGTCAGGGTTAATTACATGAAACAAAAGTGTGTGGGAGCATGGACTGGCATGCATTCATGGATACATATAAGTCACTACATCATGTTTAAGCTTAAATTGAATGCATTTACACCATATTAATCCAATTAAATATTAATAACATATGGTTCATTATGTAAAAAATATTCTTAAGTATTATTTTATGTGATTTAGGAGTTTTACAAGATAAAACCCTAGAAAATAAAGTTGTTTGAAATGAATGACAATATTAATATTTATACTAAAATATAGTCAATAATACTAATTTTTCTAATCTAGTTACACAATAAATATAGTATTTTTAAATCAACTAAGGGACAAAGAGAGTGTATCTTATTTAATGTTTTATTCTAGATCATGGTAATGATCAAGATTCATCATAGGGATGCATTGGAGATCTAGGTTTATTTAATTTTTTGGTTTGACTATTTTGACCTTTAGATAGTTGTGTCAATCTAAGATACTAATGTTGATGCCTATGTTTGTATCTGATGCTAGTTTATAGTGAGAAATACACATAATATTGACCTTAAATTTGGATCAAACTTGTGCTTCCCCTATTTAATTTTTTTGTGTCTTAACTTATGCTTAGTTGTGTGCTAGGTTGAGATAATAAAATCCCTAGATATTTTGCATTATACCTCTTTTAATCTTATAAAAATAGGTTATTAATGTGATTTGAGCTATCCTTAGTAACCCTATTATCGTTAAGTGCTACCTACATATCCAATACTCCTAAGAGGGCCTCAAACTCACATGTAGTTCTCCCTCCTATGAATATGTGTGGAATTGTAAAAATATGAATCTATGTTATTTATCCTAGTAACCCTTATTAAAAGTGATACAATAATATATTTGACCTTTTTAATGCTTTAGATATTTAAAATAGTGTTCTAATGTAGTTTGATATCTTGAAATAGATAGTACTTACTTATTACAGAGTCGCCTTATCAAATTAGAAGTTGTATTAATTATACCATAGCCTTTGTATATATAAGAACATTTTTAATTATAACTATAACCTAATGAAATGTGAAAATATAACCATAAGCTTAGCAAAGAGGGTTAAAAAATTGGTCATAATGTGAAAGATATGAAAAAGATAAGTTTGAATAGTTATGTTGAGCCTGGACACTAACATTGATGCTAGCATCTAGGATAAATGTAAATGTCCAAGGGATAAAAACACTCAGAAAAAAGAACAACCAATATGTTTATCTAATATACAATAAATGAGCCAAAGAGGTAGGAAAATTAAGTGAAATAAGATGGAATCAAAAAGGTCCATGAGAGACCACATCACTAGATCTCTAATTCTTAGTAAAGAGTTATATACATACAAGAAGACTATTAATATGTGTACTTTTACCAAAATGTGTGTCTATATTCCCCCCTTTAATATATCAATGTAATAAAAATGGGAATCACTAGTTTAAAGGAAAATAAAATGCATATTGTGGTGTAGACAACACACCTTGTCTTTACTTGATTTGTTCCTTAAATACTTTTATGATGATCATTAATAAAAACCAAGCATATGCTATAAAAGATAAATCAATGTATATAATTTATATCTAAGAAATACTAAAATGTATAATAAATAAATAAACATGGATAAATTATACTTGTGTATGTGTCGTATAGTAATTAGGTCTAGAGTATTGGAACTAGAGAAGTAGACAAGGGGAATTACAAGCTCATCCATCTTCTAGATAGGATGATGAGTGATTATAAAATTAGTAAAATTATGCTATACCATGGTGGTGTTTTTCTTGGATTAAGGAGACTTGGGAGGTGATCATGCCCCTAACCTAGAATAGGAAGAGTGGTGCTTCAGCCATTGGGAGTATTATTTCCCAATGAGCACAACTCAAGTGCATAAGATATATATCTGTATAGATAAGTAAAGGTTGAGTGATGTAATACAACTCAAAAAAAACTTGATGATACCATATTATTTAATTCTTTTAATCACACCAAAAATAAGAACTAATTATTGCAAATGAATAGGGCCCAATATAATCTCTAAATGCTCAATCAGGGTATCAATACATCAATGTATCAATACATAGAAGTTTCACAATTTTGAATCTGATTTTGGATTTTTTAAATATTAGGAACATGTTTCATAACATATTCACCATGGATATGTCTTGTGTTGAAACTATGTATAATAGATGATATCAATGTAGAGGAGTTTTCCATAATAGTGAATCTAGATCATATATTATGTATGCTTTTCCAATTTGTAAATTTTTATAAGTGTGAATAACATACTTATAATCATGCCCCCAATATGTACAAAGTAATATGAAATTAGAATAAGTACCAATGTGAAAGAAATGTTTTCCAAGACATGCCCCTAGTATAAGCTAGAGATGTTGAATACTAAATATTTTTAGACAACATGATTCCAAGGCATGCACCCCATTGTAATCTAGAAAATATAAATGTGTGGAAGCCATGTACATATGGCATGCCCCCATTTAATCTAAAATTTGATATAAGTACCATATAATTAATAAATGTGGAGAACATGCTTCCAAAGCATTCCCTCACTATAATCTGATATTTTTCCAAGTATGTTTCAATTATGTAAAACATGTTTGTAAACATGCCCCTACTAAGATTCCCCACCTTTTTGTAGGAGAGAGTACAGTGTCCATTGGTGGTATCCTCATAAAAGGAATGCTGAAGAATTTACTTGAAAGAATTTGAGTTGGTAATATTTGTAACATTATTTGTTTTAGTATCTAGAATGTCACATATCTATGTAGCAAAAAAAATATTGATTTTTGTCAATTATTGAAAATTTACAAATTTTGTATAACATGGAAGGGGTCATTACCTATATCCCAACACAACTTGTGGTTTTAAATTTGGATAACTAGGGCTCATGATATGGTCATTCGATGTTATGCTAAGGTGGTATATTAGGTGGATTTGAATAAAAATTTTAAATCATTTGCATTTTGAACCTTTGTGATTTTTGAGCTCTAAGCCAAGAGATAAATAATGCCACATGAGATAGTTCATCATCTTTTTCAATTTTATATGTTCCAAAGTGCATTAGCTGGCTAGGACTTTTCCAAGATGGTAAGTAATTATTTGGAAATCAATTGATAATTTCAATTTTTTGAAAATTTACATTTTGAGCCTATTTTTTGGTATTTTCATATGCTATCAAACACTTTCATCAACATCCTAGACACTCATATAGGGATTCTAATTTAACCATCTACTACTAGATATTACCATCTAATGTATGTGTCCATCATGGACATTAGTATCCAACATAGCTATCTTGTGTGGATGTTAGCATTTGATGTTAGCATATTTGTCATTTGTGCTTAATTGCTTTGATATTTCTAAAATTTCATAACATAATGTGATCACTGACATGTTTTTATTATTGTTTTAATTACATAAGGATGTGCATATTTAAGATTTATGGCATGGCCAACACTATTAAACTTTGGTGGAACTGGGTTTAGATGTGATTGATTGGGACATCATTGATTACAAAATATTGGGGCATGTGGCCTACTTGGGATATATTCCATATGACATCCACCTCCTTACCAATATAGATGAGAGGTGGAACCCAAAAACCTATACATTTTGGCTCCCTATGAGTGAGATGACCATCATATTAGAGGATGTATATTAGATCTTTTAGCTATCTATTAGGGGTGAGAGGGTGAAATTTATCAGTGATGGGATTCAAGGATATATTCAATGGTCACATGTATACTTAATAGTCATTGGGATCATGGGACCAACCTAGTGGTATGATTTGTCATTATTATTGGTGATGTTCAACAACTATAGAAGTTTATTTGTGTATTTATAGCATCATTTGTAGTTATGGAGGGTGGGATAGTTGGTATTTATTATCATATGTACTGATGGTTCATCATATTGAGTTGGATAAGACCACATACTCTTGGTCTCACACTATGATATCCCATTTATAAATAGATTTGTATAAGTTTTCAATGGAGATCCATGGTAGTGGGATTGGTGTGATTACTTTATTACATGTCTAGGTGTATGAGAATATTATAGTAGTATGATCAATTGGTGGTCCCCTTCTTGGATGGGCCTACCCATAGGTGTTTATTTAGTGGTGGGTATTCACTCATGGTAAAATTTATACCATGATGGAATAATATACTATTTTAGATAGGTTTTCTCTTGATCAAATTATGTGGCATCTTTATAGGACTTTTACTGGGTGGTCAAAGGATGGTCACTATATCTTAGTAGTCTTAAGAGAGCACAAGTTTTGATTAGTTCCTTGTTAGTGAAGATAATAAAAATCCATGCATAAAAATACAATGAAACTAAATAGTCTTGATTAAGAATTAGGAGGAACATAGCATAATGAACAAGATCACAAAATAGAGATAAAAATACATAAAAATTTTACCTCCCTTGTCAAAATTGAAGTCCACTTATTGGCATAGCAGATGTTCATGATTGATAGATGGAATTAGATACTTTTATAAATGATTCTCCATGTTGGTATCACTTTTCCAATGGTCAATTGTGTCTTTGCTTTGTGTTGGCTTGGCTTGGTGTGAAGCTTGGTATAAAATGGGCATTATAACATTACTTTCAATGGCTTTTTGAAGACATTTCTACATAATAACCATACACACAAAAATTTCTTAGATGAGAGTAAGGTCACTTATATTTATATCTATAATAACTAACTCTAATCCTAGGGAGGTTATATATAATTCTAACTTTGGTTGATTCTAAAATAACCTAGGTTGAGTCAGGTGAACCCTAGGTTGGTCAAAGCACTCATGAAGTCTTGACAACTCATTTTTAGATATTTATGAGCCATGACAACTCACTTTAGATAATTTTGAGGTTGTGACTCACCTTTTTAGAATATTATGAATTAAAAAAACACTTTATTAGCTCATTTAACCTTGACTTCTTATTTGGCTAAAAATTTCCTTTTTGATAAATGAAATTTACTAATTCAACTTAGAATTTTTACTTAGGCAATTTAATTGAGATTTGATTTTCAATTAAACTTTCTTAGTTTTTCTTGGATTTCGGTGATTATTTTAAATGTTTTGAATTAATATCTTGACATGTCAATAATGTCAAATTATGAGGTTATAATTTGACTAGAGTTAAAATCGAATTAAGTTATTTATGCATATAGTTTAATACCCCAAATAAGTAAGCCTCGCCATGTTTTTAAGAAATTAAATATGTTACACAAATGAATTTAGGTAACTTAGGTGATTTATAGGCTTATATTATATTGTGTGCTATAAACTGAATTGAATCTTGTTTTAGGCATGAAAGTGGTTGAAATTAAGTGTTTACAGTTTTCCCCTATTTAGAAGGTGTTGTGAGAAACAAGCACTATAATGTCTTTTAAAATAATGCAAAATCTATTAATATGAGTGGTTCATGCCCCAAAGGGTAATAAATTATCCCTTGATTCCCCCTTGAGGGATTAGATGGTAAAATAGAGTCATTAAACATTCTCTTGAAATGAATAAAATGACATGATCTAGTGGAAATGGGGGTGGATTGACTAATTTTCCTAAAGGCATTTATAATATGTAATGGTGATAGAGTTATTGATTTTCCCAAAGGTGGTTATAATAAATAATTAAGGGTGGGACACTGTGATGTAGGGGCATCTTAGGATTTCTCAAAGATGGACTAGGAAGTGTCTTAAGAGTCATATTGTGAGTACAATTTGAATCAGAGTTCAAACTAGTTTTCCCAAATTTTGTCTAATTTGAATTTTCAAATTTGTAGTGAGGGATTAAGAGCATGTTTAGGTGGTCTAAGTGGGTGTTAATTTTATGTCATGATGAATAAATTTTTAATAGACCTTTAAGGTCTTATAAAAGGTCATAAGTTGGTGATGAGTCATATGTCTAATTAAGGTGTGAGGTGGTAATCCACCATCCTATGTAGGTCTAGGAGTTGTTGAAAGTTCTTGATCAAGAAATAGTTACAAAGTTATGATTTATGAATACACATTATTTTTATAATGGATATAGTGTGGGGTGTGTTTTGAAGAAGGGAGATTAAGAGAAAATAGGGTAGACATTGGTGAAAGAAGAAGGAAGGTTTGCCAAGATCATATAAGATGTGTAAGTCTATATTTATGTAATGAACTAAAGCTTCATATGAATAAAATGGTGGTGATTATTGTGTTTTTGTAAATGAATATTCTTATTCCTTTGGTATTTCAAGTACCTACCTTTCTGATTTCAAATCCTTTGAGATGAATCAATAGTACAAACCCTGACCCTATGTATTCTACTTGTTTGTAAACTATATTTTTAGATTAGATAATCAATGAAATTGGTTAATTATGTTAAATTTTATTTAAGGATTGTATAAAGTATTTTAAGATCAAATTTTTCCAATAATAGTGATCAAATCATTTGGTATTTAGACATATATTGTGAACATGCCCCTATTTGGTAAATCACTCTTTTACATGCAAATTGTGTGTTGTTATTAAGGGTTAAAATACTTTGAAGTTATATTGTCATAAGAATTCAAAAGGATATTTAAGATTTTTTATTTTTTAAGGGTTTAAAAATAACAAATAACTTTTGATTCATAGTCAATTCTATGATATATCATGTTGCTTATGACATAGATTGTGTGAGAGGACTGTATAAGTATTCCATTACAAGAAATGATCAACAAAATTGGTTTATAAGAGATTTATAGGTGATTGGTAAGTATTTATAAAAAAATTAGAGAGGATTTTAAACTTTCTTCTAGAACTATATTGAATTTGATCTTAATATATGTAGACAGACATGTAGTTTACTTGTGTTTTTACATAGTCAACCATATAATGAACTATAAAAGTTTAGAAGAGGATTGTTAAACACTAAATAATGGTAGAACAAGTTACCTAGGATGAAGATAGACCTAAATAAGGTATTTTGGATCTTTGAAACCTCATACAACAAAATATATGCATTTTAGAAGGCTCTTAACCCTATACTAGTCTAGGAAACCCTAAAATTAGGGTTTTGCCATTTGTGAGAGATTGAACCCTTAGAAGAGTCTAAAAATTGGTAATCTAATTGAATTTGAAGTTTTATTTGAAATGAATAAAAAATTAGAGTTTTTAGGTATGGATAAGTGCAAAATTAGGGCTGTGTGCTAGTGATAGGTCTAGGGAAGGCTTGAAAGGGTAAGGGTAGTGAAGAAATAACACATTTATTTGAATAAGTAGGGTAAGAAATGATTTATTAAGTTGAATGAGGAAAAAGGGTATCTAAAAAGGTTAATATCTTGTCTTGTTTAACTATAAATTACTCAAAATAAGGAGGTTTATCCATTTGGAGGGTTGATTGGAATGTCAGGTAAGCCTACAGGTACAAGACTTCACAAAGGAACCTAACCTAATTTTTTTTTTGAAGAAATGGAATGGAAAAGGGTAATAAATAATTCTTTATTCCATAATAAAATAATGCACTTATTTATTAATTATGTAAATAGATGGCATTTATCATCCAATTGGGATATAAAGCATCAAATTGACTGGACCTTGCCCTACAAACTGTAGAGTTGCTTCAAGGTAGATGGCGTATGCCTTTCAATAATTGATCAAAATTTGGTTGGATCAACTTAAATACCCATTAAAGAAATAATGAATCCTAAAAAAATTCTAGAAGTTACAACAAATACGCCTTGTTTTGGATTTAGCCTAACATTATACTATGAAAGTCTCTCAAAGATTATTTTTAATACTATTAGATGATTAGATTAGGTCTTTGATTTACCTAAGGTGTCATTGAAATATTATTTGATGATTTCATGTATCATATCATGTAAAATCACTATCATTGATCATTGGTCTGTGGCTCCTGCATTATTAAGCCCAAATGGAATCACCTAATAATAAAATGTTCTCCATGGAGTGGTGAATGTTATTTTGTGTTGGTCTTTTAGTGTAATTCTAATTTTTTTATATCCTAAAAATCCATCCATAAGATAAATCATCTTATATCCACCCATTTATTTGACTATCATATCAATGTTTGGTAGAGGAAAGTCATCTTTTAATATCTTAGAAATCAGTGCATATTTTGATACCTTATGGTTTCTTTCTCACTAGCACAATGTTATAAATCCACTTTGAATATTCAATCGACCTGATGTATCTTATGTATAATAGTTTATCCAACTATTTCTTGACTAGTAAAGTAATGTGATGACACATTTTCCATAGCTTCTATTTAACTAGTTTAACATTAGGATATATAACAAGATGGTATGCAACCAAGGTGGAGTCCAAACTTGGCATGTCCAGATAGGGCCTTGCAAATATGACAACAAATTCCCTCATAAGGGATATAAAAACTTCATGTTCCTCCTTAATGAGGGACATGCCTAATTTTATCCACTTTAGGTCCTCTAGAGTCCCAATGTTAAGCTCAAAAGTGTCCTCCACAAGAAGTGTAGAACCATCTTCTGAAATAGTCAACAAGGAGGAAAATAAGTTGGCAATGGAAAAGTCCTCTGGACAAACTGGCTCATCTAGTTTTACCTAGTAAGAAAAATAAAAATCTCCTAATGTTGGTAAAGGCCATGTTATAAATACTTTAGGTAACTCTTGATTAATCTGTGAAAAATCTTTTTGCTCCTTAATATTGATCTTGGATCTATAAATAGGCCTCAAACTATTGGTCTCCTAACTTCATATGAAGAGGGGTGAACATCCCTATCTAGTGGTTCCTAAAACAAGTGTTCACCAAGAGACTTCCCATTTTATTTAATTTTACCTTGGTCAAAAGGTGCCTCAAATATGTTTTCACTTTTAGACCTCAATGTTTAATTTTTTGTTTTTTTTTTTTTGCCAGGGAATTTCACCCTCTCTTTGAAATAGGTAGTAGGATCCAATATAATAGAAAAACCTTGCTTGTGATCTCTAAGAGGAATGTGATTCCTTAATCCTAAAAATTTACATATGACCTCATCATTTTCAAACTCATATAATGGCATTGTTGACTCATATAAACTATGGGTGATAAATGGTAAGAGCTAAAGGGTGATAAACAAGGTCAATGGTACAAATAGCATGGGGGTTAAAAAAAATCATATTGGAAAGCTCATCAATGATGATATAATTAGACTCTACATATTTTCTAGCATCATCTTCACTAGTCGATGGTGTTATAACTTGAATAAGGTATGTGGGGTCACCCTCAAGAAGTTTAAATAAAATACCATGGGTTCACTTATACTTGGTCATTGAGAATTGATTGATCATTCATTACTAATGTATCCACAGGCCTCTACCTTCATAGGCTAGGTGATCCATAATATGATTAGTAATAGGATACTTTAAAATTTAGTAATAGTTAGCTAGCTCATTAGTATAAATCCATGAATCATCTTTGGCTAAAGGGTCTTGTTCTAGGCTAAGGGCCAGGTTGAAAATAATGGGTTTGTTGAGATGAGACTTTTCATTGGTCTACCACTCCATGTGAGTGGTCTTGGCCTTGGGTCTCCCATAAGCTTTAGGGTTTTATGGAAAATTATAAATGTGGAAGGAATCATGGGTAATGTATTCTTTGATACCTTTATCAAATATATAAAAGTGATTGGCAATGTTTAGTGGAGGCATTTATGAGGTAGATTCTAAGTTGTTTGGGTTAATGTAATTAGATTTTAGTCCTAATTTAATGGCTTTGGGTTTCTCAACTCTTCCTCTATCATATTTGGGCACATGATTCAAGCCAAAATAATATTTATAGCTCTTATACTAGGCCTCAAGACATTTATAACACTGATATGGCTGGAGATAAGTTGGTATAGTCACTTTCATCCCTGAATGGGGAAATTTTATACACTGATATAATGTGAAAGGTATGGGTCTGATTTCATGGATCCAAGGTCAGCCCAGTATTAAATTATAAGATAATTCTAGATCCAAAACATGGCATAGAGTGTCATGGGTCAAAGGCCAAATTATCAATGGCAAGTTAATAGTACCTTAATATTTTCATTCCTTATTTTCATGTGATGTAATAATAATGGTATTTGGCTATAGGATGGCTACTATATATCTAATATGCTTGATCAAATTTAGAGACATCATGTTGAGGCCTAAACCATTACTTGTAAGGATGAATTTAAATTTATGGTTTTTTATACCAACATCGATGTATAATGGGTTATTATGTAGTGGGCCCAAGGATGACAAGTCCATTTAGTCAAAGGTAAGATCTTCATCAAGGGCCAAGTGTCCTACCATAGCTTGAAATTTATCTAGAGTGATATCATCATGTATGAGGGATTGTCTCAAGTACTCATTCAATATGTCTTTGTGGGAATTAGATGTCCACAACAAATAAATGATGGATATTTATGCATTTCTTCTTTATCTACTCCATAATGTCATAGGTCTTCCCTTCAATTTTGATAGTTGGATTATTTTTGATAGGTATGGGGATTTGAAAGGGCTCATTCATGATATTTGGCTATGGTCTTTTGATAGTAACATTAGTTCATTGAGTTGAGAATATGCAATATCAATCTAATATAGGGTTTTTTTAATTGAATAGGGAACTAATAGGGTGTGAAATGGTAATTATTGAGTGATGTTGAGATTGGTTGCTAACCCATCTAAAGGAAAATTACTAACATAAGGAGGTTGGTAGGCCTTGTTTGGTTAATAGGCATTATTAGGTGATTGTCTTGGTTTATTGGTATTTGGTCAGGGGTTAATGGTAATGGCATCAACATGACCTCCTAAGATGTGTCTTATAACATTGTTGTAGGTATACATAATGACATGATGGCCTCCTTGGTTGGTTTGGTTAGTTTACCTTTGGTTTTGGCCATTATGATATTATTATTATTATTGTTGGCATTATTTCTATTAATTTTTTGGTGGAGCTATCTATGATTGTTGTTAATACTATTGGTATTTTTGCTAGTTTTTGTTATTGTTATGTTGGGGAAATGGATTCTAATATATTCCCAAGTTATGTTGTATCTCTCTATTTTATAGCATATTCTCAATCAAATGTCTCAGTAGGATACACTGATGTATAAATTTTCCTTTGACATGATGGTACTCACAAAATTCATGTTCTTTAAACCAATCAAGAAAAGGAATTCCTTCAAGAAATAGTTTTCATATTGGCCAACTAATCATATTTGCTTGAACCAATTTTAAGAATACAAACTCAATAGGCTCCATAAGGTTACTAAATTGTCTATAAATGGGTAGTCTTCTCTTTGGAGGAGGTAATTACAATTGGGATTGATTTTATAGCTATTATTTTTATGGAGGGCTTGGATGAATGTATGGAGGTGGTGGTTGTTGAATGGGCATAGGTAAATAGATAGCCAGTGTTTGCACCATTTTTACATGACTTGATTTAGTGACCCCATTACCAAAAACATTCTTATTGTGATTGTAAGCCTTTGGTATTTCATTATTATTATCTTGAGGTGGCATTGAATCTAATATTTGGATTGGGTTTTGATTTTGACAATGGATTTGGTTCTGATTCTACTGGCCTTGATGTTAATTTTAGCTCTAGTTGGAAGAAGATAGTTGGATGATCCCTTTGTTGACAAGGGATTTCTTAATTTGTATCCCTTTCTCAATAACCTCTTAAAATATATGAGTACATTATATATTGAGATGGTAAAATATCTCATTGTTTAATCTCCTGGTAAATATCATTTCCAATTACTTATCTAGCAAATTATGAGTGAACTGACTTGTAAGGGCTCTCCATCATTCCAATTAATTAACAAAGTTTTCACCATTCTATTTTGATTGGCCCAAGTACACAACTATAATATTATGTTTGATATTATATGAAAAATATTGTACAAACTTCTCAAAAATATAATTGAAGTCAAGTATAGAATTCTTTTGTAATTTTGAAATCCATTCCAAAACTTGTCTAGCTAGACTTCTTGGAAAGATAAGAAGAAAATATATGTCATTGTATACCACTAGATAGAAAGAAACAAAGAATTATTTTAGATGTTCTTTGGGGTTGTCTTTGCCCTTGTATTTTTCAAATTTAGGTGACTCAAACCTGGAAGAAATGGTATTTGAAGATAATCCATGTTGAATAGATACGAGCATATTTCATCTAGCTTGAATTTCTTTGTTTGTTTTCTAGTATGAATATCTTGAATTGCATCCTTTATTTACCACAACTCTTGGGCTAGGAAGTTGGTTGGTGTGGCTTATTATTGTTGGGGTTAAATAGTCAAATTCAAATTACCTTGACTAGGGTATGAAGGAATGACATGTTATGGAATGTTTTTTGGATTGGTTGGATAACCATGTATACATATTTATACATTGGGATTGTATTTTTGATACATAATATGTTGTCATTAGAAAACATTATATCTATAATTGGATACATAGCCTTAGCTAATGAATTATGGTTGAAGTAATGATATTTAGGTAGGTGGTATATGTTGGTATTGCTAGTTTGGGTGGTATCTTTTTGTCTACTCGTCAACCCTTATTGTATAAAGGGAACACATTGTTGACTAAATCCCTAGTGTTGAAGATGTTAAAAAATTGGATCCTTGTATGTGTGATACACATTGAGTGAAAGGAAGCTATTTCCTAACACATGGTACCTACTATATAATGGGACCTTGTTGTTGATTAAAAACCTATTGTTGGATAAGAACTTATTGAGGGTTCAATATTTGTTTTTGATTACTAACTGGTACTTTTTGACCAATAGAAACACATTTTGGATTAACATTTGTGATTTTTGAGGAATATTGGTTTGTTCTTGTTATGGTAGAATATTTGTTGCCACCTATTAAGGTGGTTTAATTGTATTCCCTTGTTGAGGTGGTAATATGGTATGTTATTGTCTCATTTCCCCTATTGCACACTTGAGGAAGTAATAAATTTGAGGAGTGGAGGTTACTTGTTGTGTTATGGAGATAGGTGTACCTATCCCTTATTGTTGTAATCCACTCATGGAATTATTTTAAATAATCTATTGTGAGTTTATCAACATTATATTATACCCACTTTGGTTCACATTAGAATGCACTTGTGTATTATCCACTAAATTTTGAGTGAGGTCTTCCATTTGAGAGTTAATTTCTTCAATCATTATGGGGACATTAAACATATCACCAACTAGCATGCTTTGGTTAAAGGGGTATATGTTTTGGTTTGAATATCCTAAAAATCTATTGGTGGCCCTATTGGTAGAGGTAGCTTTATAATTGAAATGTTTGAAACAACCATTACATTAAAATTATGAGCTAGGTTAAGTGATTTTGGTATGCTTGTTGTACCTATTCTAATTGATTGTGCATAAGACATTTCCATTTCACAAGCACACATTGGCTTTATTGAGTCATTTGGACTAAATCTTGATTATAACTACTTGATGCCTATTCAAAATTTTAGTTTCTAGGCACATTAGTAGCGGTTCTAATAAAATTATGCAGACTTTCATGTGGGAATTTTGGCAAGAATTTATCTCCTACTTCTATAGCCTTGACTAAAATTTCATATTTATTCTCTAATAAATGGTGATAAAATAAGTAAATACGATAACTTATTTGTGTTGGTGTTTTAATGTATTAGGGCTCTTTTTTTTGGCTTTGTTCTATAATATTCATCACATGAGTAAGGTACTATGTCATTTGTTATTATTCTTGGCTTAGATAGGATGGTGCACTCACAAAATATTGTGATAGTGGGTCTGATATTTATTCAACATATGGAATATTATAATATGAATAGGGATCTATCTCTTATTCTATGTCATCAACATACTTCTCTTGAATAAAAGGGACACTAGTAACAAAGTTTGCATAGTTCAGATTGTACATAGTCCCACAACATGTATAGTGAGTCATGTCTGGATCTATGACTAGGTCTTATAAAAAATAAAGGTTTAAAATGGAAAACAACTGAGGTCTAAAAAATAACCTTTGTCTCTATTTAAAGATTCCCAAAAGATAAAATAATTAATTTATGTCTAAGATGAGGGTAGAACAACAAATGTGAAAATGGTCTAACAAAAGGTATTGATTTTCCCAAAGGTGGTTATAATCAGTGGCAAAGAGAACACAAAATATCAAAACTAGTATATGTCTAAGGAAATTATTTTCCCAAAGGTGATTATAATTAGTGATAAAAGTATCTAGACAAGGTATAATAATATTGAACTATACCTAAAGGATAACAATGATTTTCCCAAATGCGGTTATAATTGTTAGCGTAGGAAACACTTCTAGACTTGGAAATGAAAGGGTAATCTAACATAATAACTCAAAAATAATATAAAATAATGTAATTGGCTTGGATAAACTTAGTAAAATGGCTCAAAAATAATCTAATGCTAAGGTAATTGGCTTAGAAAACACTCGGTAATTAGCTTAAAAGGGTTGAATATTTGGCTCACAAAATACTCTTTGATAATTAAAATTAGGACATTTTAGAATTTAGCAAAATAAATTACAAATAGGGCATGTGGTAACAAACTTTGCACAAATGACTCTCAAATAAGGTTAAAGATAACAAACAACTACTAAGTTTAGGTATGGAGTCTTTAAAACAAATAAGAAGTTAATCTAAGTATCACAATCCAAACAAAAGGTAGATTACCTAAGCCCAAATTAGATGAGGCTTTGGCATAAACCTAATTAGTTTAGGATTTATACTTCAAAAGTTTGAATTTAAAATTTAATACAAAGAGACTTTGATGTTTTAAGGCAAATAGGCTGGACCAAAATGGGAAGCATAACCATGCATTTGAAACAAAAAATTATAACAATGGTTTTAGAACTTGGTTTCAAATATCACAAGTTTTTTGGAATAATTTAAGTAGCGTAAAAATGTTCTTTGAAACAAATGGTAAAAAATCATTTTGGATTGAAAATCAAAGGTAAATGTGTGAAATTAAATGGGTAGCCTAACAATTCCCCATTAAATAAGTGACAACAAATGGTTTTGGAATAAAACTCTAAATCAAAAAAGTGAAATAAAATGGGTAGAGTAATACCTCTTAGGTCAAAGTGGTGTGAAAACATGTGATAATTTTTTCTTGTTTTGACTTTGACAATACAAACAAATAATTTTAGTCTCAAACACACATGTAAATAAAATAAAATATAAATAACACAAACGTCTCATCCTAGCCTTAAAACTGACAAGGTGTGTGTACCTTCTACCAAAATTTCCATTGATATAGCAATGCTCAAAAGGAATTAAGTGTTAATCCAAAAATTAAATAATAAGTGTAGATAGAGTTTTTAATCCCCCCTCTATCTCTAAAGTTTTAGTATGTGGCATGAACTTAGAGTGAAGAGCACTCAGCATTTGGTAAGACATTCCATGACAAGTGGGGTTGACTAAAATATATAAGTTATGAAACACACTAAATGGTCCCAAGTGTGGCTAACACAAGGGAAAATCACATCAATTGGATTCAAACTCACTAACTTATTATGAAAAGGTATATTTCTTTGAATAGTGACTTCAACCATGTACTGCTTAGTGAATTCTAATGTTTAGCATGAACTGACCTAGGTTTTCATTAAGGTTTGAAGGCTAACCACTCAACCCTAGGCAATCCTAGTATCACATGCCCAATTTATATACCCTATAGTGAAGTGAGGTTAGTATGATTTTAGGAGATGAAACCCCATGTCAAATCACCCCTAAATATATTATGAGGAGGTGATGACTGCCACCCACAAGTTAAATGCAAGAAACTAAATAAATGAAAATTGTAAAGACTTTAGAGGTCATTTCTAGGTCACCCAAGTCACTAAGATATTAGGTAGAGCATACGTAATATTATTTAAAAATAAGTCAATAAATAAAGCACTTTTGGTCATTCGAGTTCCCTATAGAGGATGGGGGAGAGCATACATGTAAATTTTTGGTTTGCCCCAAATAAAGAATTTAATCTAAGAACTTTGACACTAGCTAATGAACAAAGAACAAGAAAAAAGAGAAAAGAACTTAATATCTCAACATTAAATTTAATGTTATTTTGAAAATCACCAACTCAAATGTGAATGAAGTTTTGACCCCTTGGCCTTGTTTGCTCTTATAAACAGTTTTAAATGATAAAATACAAGTTTAGTTAGGTTAATTTAAACCATTATAATTAAAGTGTATGTGAGATTTATAAGTGTTTAGGCCTCTCTTTCTAAACTTTTGTTCCTAAAAACATGTTAGGGGGTTATCTTGTCTTCAGTCCAAAAATTAAATCAATAAATAACATTCCATTTTTAGTTCTTGGGTTTCTAAAAACATAGATTGAAATCACCATTTATGAAATAGAGTGAAGTTATAATTTCTAGAAAATTTATTATTTTCCCTATGAACACAAATAAATTGAAACTATTTTTGTGAAGCCACCATTAAACAAGGCAAATTCATCGATTAGGTCTAATGAATTTATCTATTACAGCTCAAAAACAAGCAAAGTCATCAAAATCAAATGTAAGTATACATGTCAAATCTACCATTTAGCAAGGTTAATGTCACCATTTTCATTTGGCAATGTCACCATTACATAGGTCAAAGCCACTATTTATAATTCATCATTTATGCATAAATAAATATCATAAAAAAAGGATGGAAATGGTGAAGTCATCATTAAATAGGGTGAAGTCGGTGATTACATAAAAAACATGATGATGGGATTTTTAAACACAAAACTATAAAATTTAAGAATTGAATGTTATTTTTAAGAAAACTAAAGGTTTTAAATCATTTTTATTATCCATACAGGATGAGTGGTCCCATCAGGCATGCCATTATGTATCTTAAGAGTTCGTAGAGCACACAAATGTTGATTAGTTCCGTGTTAGTGAAGATAAGAAAAATCCATGCATAAAAATACAATGAAACTAAACATTATTTCCTAAGAACTAGGGTGAGAATAACATAATGATCAAGATCACAAAATAGAGATAAAAACATAAAAGAATTTTACCTCCCTTATCAAAATTGATGTCCACTTGTTGGCTTTGTATATGTTCATGCTTGGTTTATGACATTAGAGACTTTTGTCAATACTTCTCCATGCTAGCACTTTTCCAATGGTTATTTTTGGATTTTATTTTCTTTATCTTGACTTGGTGTGAAGCTTAGTATCAAATAGGCATTATAACATTACTTTCAATGGCTTCTTGAAGGCATTCCTGTAGAATAACCTTACACATTAAATAGTATTAGATGAGAGTGAGGGTACACATATTTATAGCTATTATAACTAACACTAACCCTAGAGAGGTTAAATTTAATTATAACATTGTTTGAGTCTAAAATAACCTAGGTTTAGTTACGTTTACCCTGGGTTGGGTCAAAACACTCATGAAGTCTTAACAAATCATTTTTAGATATTTATGAGCCATGACAACTCACTTTAGATATTTATGAGGTTGTGACTTACCTTTTTGGGATATTATTAATTAATAAATCACTTTATTATCTCCTTTGACCTCGACTTCAAATTTGGATAAAAAATCATTTTTTGATAAATGAAATTTATTAATTCAACTTAGAATTTTTACTTAGGAAAGTTAATTAAGATTTATTTTTTAATTAAACTTTCTTAGTGTTTTTTGTCTTTTGGTAATTATTTTAAATGTTTTAAATTAATATCTTGACAATTTAATAATGTCTAATTACTAGGTCATATTTGACTACGGTTGAAAATGAACTAGGTTATTAGTGTATACAAGGTAATACCCCAAATAAGTAAGCCTCTCCATGTTTTTGAGTAATTAAATCCCTTGCATAAACAAATTTAGTTAATTTAGGTGATTTCTAGGCTTAAATCACATCATGTCCAATTTTGTGATGAAAGTGGTTGAAATGAATATCTATAATCAAGATTTATAGAGAGTTCATTTTATAATGTGCTCTATTAATCGATTCCCTAGAGTATATGAGTTATTTTAGTATTGTTGAGTGACACAATAGTTTTGGATCAAGCTAGGTGTTCCCTCAGCACCACATCCATAGCATTGCATAATATGGAGTGTGCATAAGACACATTATATACTGATACCCACTACTTTAGATTTATGCCCATGCCCAAATAATGAGACCCCATGGTTCCCAAGTAATAAGAGATGATGTGGGTTATACTTATTGGTATGTTTAGTGGTGGGTTGGGTCTCAATGGCATTTGTTGTTATTTATTATAATTAAGGCTCTAGGTGTCATTCCTATAGCATAGGGTGGTGGTGGAGAGATAGGTGGTGATGGAGGAGATGATTTTCTAGTAAGACCAACATTGGTCGTTGAGGCATCTATTAGAGCCACATATGATTATCTTAGTTTTAAGTTTTTGTATTGGAGTTGTGTTATTAAAGTATTAGGTTTTGTATATCATTAATTGGTGTATTATATCAAATATGTGTAGGTAACTATGAGTGTTCAAGCATGGTAGATCAGGTGATTCAAGACTTTAATCATAGTGTGTTGATGGATTTGTCAAGTGACAAATTTATACAAATATTTTTTGATATTTATGGTACACATACACCATTTTTTGATCCAATTATGAGAGATGTGGTGGCATACCATACTATAGCAACAAAGTGAGGAGTTGTACACTGATTTAGATAAATTAGACATCCTAGAGTGGAGTTCCACTAAGATCATGTAGACACTTATTGATCACTATGATTATTTGAGATAATAGTATGAGGAAATAGTGTGGTGTCTAGGTGCTTTCAAGGAGATAATATGTGCGATTTCACATGCACAGGTCCCATAGTATGATCATGTTTCATCTAACTCTAGAGGTGTTATATTTATGGATGTTGATAGTGATGATGAGTATACCTTAGGGGACATATACCCTACTTATGATGGATATTTTTATTTTTGAAAGATTTTTATCAGTTTATATGTTTATGACATTATTCATATGGACTTGATTTGGTATCTAAATTTTTTTCATTACTTCAATCTCTATTCATTATTATATAATTTGTTAATTGTATTTAACTTGAATGGTATATGTTGTGGATATGGTAAAATGTATAAAAAATATTTAAATTTAATGAAATAACTATATGATGTGAATTATAAAGTACTCATCATATTCAATGTAACTTTGTAGGAAATATGAATGCTTTACTATAATGATCATGAGGTAAAGTAAATATCAATTTTACCTCTATAGTCAACTCTATTGGAATAGTAGGCATAATTGGTGAATTTATAGGTAGATGTTTAGGAACCCAAATCTATTGTGTAGGTACATCCCCTCCACATGTTCCTCTATCCAAGACATTATGAACTAATGGTTCCTTACTAGGATTAGTGTGAGATCGATCGGTCTTGGTAGAGATCACACTAGGAGGACTTATACTACTGTGCATCTTATGTGAGGATTGGTGTACCATGTTTTCCTTATAAAATATTAGCATGGGATGGATCTACCCTATTATAAATGCCTCTATAATAAGTATGTGAATGATTTATGGATGTATCTTTATTAAATGGAATAATTCCCTGATCTGTTAACTATTTAATCTTTTTCTCAAGAGAAAAACACTCATTATATCGATGCCCATTAATACCATGATAAGTGCAAAAGTGGTGTCATTTTACTATTTAAAAACTATGAGGTGGGTAATGTGAATTAGGAGGGAATTTGATAAATCATTTATCCAAAAAATATTGTATTATATCATTTGGATTATATCTATACCAATCAAACTAAAGAGGCTAGTGTCTCGTGGTGTTATTTGGTCTAATTGTGGAAGGTACTCAAAAAACACGTTCTTTTCCTTTATTCAATAATTTAATTTTTGGTGTTTTGGTAGGTATCGATGGTTATACATAATACTTTTTAGGTGTTTCATGATCCTTCATAACTTGTTTACATTCCTCTAAAACATGAGTATTAGCATGCTGAGTTGGTGATGGAAAAATAGGGAGCTAAGTATTTGTATTGGTTAGATCACATGCATATTTATGCACATACCAATATAAAGTGTTGAATGAAGAAAAGGGATCATGAAATTATCTCTCTAAGTGTAAAGAGAATACCCCTACTGAATATAAATTGTATTTTAAAACCTAAAGGTGTAATGTTTAAGAAATATAAATCATCCTTAAATATAATAACATAGTTTTGTAAAGATTCATTCTCATTTTGAGTCAATGTTTGTAATTGATCCAATGGTAACTTAGTAAGGTAAATGATTGAAAATCTGATAGGAACACATCCTCAATCTCATTGAAATTCTATAAGGAACAATAAATAAGGATAAAAACCAATCAAGAGCCCCTTTTATTAAAATGTAATGGAAATATTTTAATAGTAAACTTCCATTTTGGACCCAAGTCCAAAGGAGTGTATGTATTATTGCAAATTAATAGTAGGATCCCCTTGACCATCAAATAATTAAAAATTAGGTATGATAAATTTTAGTGGATAAATTTATTGTTATTGGTTTGTATTTTACCCTTGAGGAAAAGGGGTTTCAACCCTTCCTCATCCAACTGATACAATGTAATTACCTCTAGGTGTGGGTAACTTAATGGGTGAGGTGAATCTCTAATTTTGGGGCTAGCTCCCCTAATGCATCATCTAAACTCAATGCCTAAACCTAATTATTTTTATAATCAAAAGTGATATAATAAAGCATGAAATAAAACCTAAGCTATAGGAGGTGATGCACCAATATGTTATGTCTCCTCTACTTGATCCTTCAATAACACTTATGGACCAAAAAAGACTAATTTCTAAGCTAATCTATCCAAAGGAATCCTACACATTAGTGTTTCACATGGAGGTTATGATAAAGGACTATGACCTGAGGATGATGAATGAGAGGTTTAGGTCAAGACACTATCAATCAATTTTCATTGTAAACATAATCATTAACACCCACACACACCATGTAACCTACATAAGAATAGTCCACTATTATCTAGGTGAGAAAGGACCTGCAAAGGGTGAAAAGGGATCAACCACTTATGAAAATCAAACAAGAATGAAACACAATAGATAACCATCATAGATAAGGTTAAATTATTCCTTATATTAGCTCAATATTTGAAGATAAAAATAGGTAGAGATTTCTCATTCCCAAAAGAGGGGTGATTACAATGGAATTTAAATCCCAATTTATAGAACATGAGAGAGAGAGAAGAATATGGTGTAGAAGTGGAGTGGAAATGTCATAATGACCATCTCTCATATATTGATTATTTATAAACATGAATTAAGGGTAGAAACATCCCCATAACTCTCCTCATGTGTTGCCTTGAATGAGGTGGCATAGTGGTTGAATAAGGATTTACAAATAGATTCCTTTGACATCTTGACCTACATGCTACCTCTATGCATCATCACAATGCATTACCTATTTATTATGTATCATCCCATGCTCTCTTGGTAACTATAATTCTATTATTGACCTCTTTAAGGATTCTCTCATCCTAGGCTAGAGTGAAACTCAAATAATACCCCCTTCACACTCATTTTTTCCACCAATTAAGAAGACTTGTAGACTTCAAACCCTATAAACTAGCATAGAGACCTAAAAAATACTTTTTCTTCACTTGAAGGGCCATCTAAAACTATTTTTAAATGACTCTCAATGGTTTTTTATAAGTTCGTATACCCTTAGTGTCCCATACAAGGTATGTAACCTTGCTTTCTTATGCAAATAGTAAGATAATCTTCACCTAAGCTTGTTCCTTAGTTTGAAATATGCTTTTAGCACCATGGGAGTATCTTGAAAGTATTTTAGGAGATAATTGTACTTTTACCCAAGTTTAAGAGATATATTCAGCTAATTAAGGGGCTCAAACCACTCCAACACCATGAAAACTTCCAAAAATATGCATTTTTAGACTCCTTTTCCACGTTTTTCCTCTCACACATAAAAAAAAACCATTTACAGATGACCATGAGATCTTTTGGGATCATTAAATTCATTCCAAGGTTAAAGTTTTACATTTTAAGGCACTAAGAATCACATTTCCTCCATCGGGTCACTATGAGAGGTTTAAGAAAGATTTTAGGTAGTTAACATTATTAGGGATTTCTCATAAAGAATATATATCTAACCCTTAAAATAACACCATAAATATTGAGTAGGGGGATCCTAATAATCACTAAAATAACCACCTAGACCCATGCAACTAATCCTACAAGTACAAAGTAGAAAATTATGCTCTTTCAAGCTCTTGCACAATGTAAACTAAGGTTTTTTAGGTGGTTGGGCTCTTCGTGATGATTCATATAGCTAGGAGGTTTGGTGGGTAAACCAATTATATGAGTATAAAGTAAAAAAACCCTCCACCTTATACAAACTCCTTAGGACCCCATATAAAACCTTCATGATGTTCTAAGTATGAGTTGTAACTTCTTGAGTTAGCAGACCTAGAAGACTAGGTTGAGAGAGAATATTTAGGCCATTAGGCCTTAAAAATGAATTTTTTTGACTAAAAATATCTATATCAATCTCAAAAAAATCCATACCTTACTTGAAGATGCCATGATCTTTGTTTATCATGTAGGTCTTGTTAAGGGTTTTTGGAGCTATCATACAAAATGACCCTAAGTATTATTTGATCCTTTTCACTTTTCATGTTAGATTATAGTATTCATGGGAATATATTTCCAAGATATTCAAAATCTCCAAGATCCTTCACACAACAAAATCAACTCAAAACTAATGCAAGATCTTCATATTTCAAGTTTAGGCCTGTGTATGCCCATTTGGACCTACTAGGCCTAATTAGTCTGCCAAGGATTATCCTTACTTCAAAGGACCATAACCATTTAATGGAAAAATTGATATATTTTTATATTAAATTTATAATGTATCTTTTACACTCTTTCATCTCCTTCGTGCATGGTTCAAAACACTTTCTCCATTCTTCTCCAAGGCCCTACTTGTAAGAGCCTAAAAGGTATATCTACAAGAAGTATAAATATCATCATTTTATTGGCACTTTATGTTTTATCAATGATTATAACATGATATACAAGCTCCTTATACCTTTTACAAACCTTTGATACCCTTTTCAAGATGAATTCACCACTCAGCTTCCTTGCCTTTTCATAACTAGTCTGTAAGTGATAATTCAGGTGTGTTGACTACTCAACACCTTGATTGATCTAATTTTCATTGACACTTATTCCTTAAATATCCAATAATTTTCATGGAATTAATTAATTATATATGCTTCAACACTTATATCTTACCTTCCTCAAGAAATTTTTATCCATTATTCTACACACAAACCTGTATGTGATAGGTTTAAGTCTTATAGGCTTGAATAAGGTGTTATCTTTATTCATCCATATAGATTTGAGGTATTCTATATGGGATTATGTTTTATGTGGTTTTAATTATATTTCATATCATCTAAATTATAACATCAATTAAACCATTTCTTTCTCACTTTTACACACTTACACAGGCTTGTATATGACCTTCTAAGCTTGCTAGCTATGTAACAACCCTTTTTATTACTATCAATCATCCTTGTGATCCTTGAAAGTTATTAGGGAATAAAAAAATATTGTTATATAATTCATACAAATATTTTTAACCTTTAATTCACTCCATAAATGTGCCTCTTAGGTTATGGATTAACATAGGCCTATACGTCTATATTTGAGACTTCTAACTGCAAGATACTATTGTATGAGTTCTTATTAGTTCATAAAGCTCTTAGGAATCTTATACACATTATGTATTTAAATAATAGTTTACATTTTTTAATAAAAACATTTATAAGGTCCCTATAACACTTATATCTATATTCCCTCTCATTGATACCTGCACTAAGAAGGATTAGTCTACTTCTTGAAGAAGATAAACATATACACCCTCCTTAAGACTTATTAGAATCATAGGTGAACCTCATTATGGAATAATTTAATGTATGTTAAAATTATTACCATAATATATAACCTTTTACTAGGATAGGAAATGTTTTTAAAGCCTTAAGAGTGGTGTGACCTTTTGATCTGTACCCTTTCTCTCACTATATCCTATGACTGTCTTGCATCCTAGGTCTATAGAATCATCTTCAGGGGGAAGTGAGAGGTTTTTATGGACATAAGAGGTGGTGAAACAACCTAAAACACCTTTTCCCTTGATCTTGAACCATTCTCATACTTGAAAACCTATTCTTTTACTTGAAACCTCTGTAAAACCTAGTTTTCCTCATATACTTATAGGTGATCATACCATCAAACCTTATGTAGAGACCCTCCATGGAGTGTGTAATATGGTACATTTTTTTTCATGGAAAAATAATACATTTGGGACCATTTCCTACATTTTTCACCCATCTAATTGGTGGTAGGGTTTAAGAGTGACCAAGATTCTTAACATTTATTCATAGAGATTATCCCCTATATCTAAAACTAAATGTTACTATCAGCAAGTGAACTTTCACTCCTAACATCCCTAAATATTTTATAATTGCATGTACTTTGTCTTTATTCTTGTGATAAAATGAATATAACATTTGAATTATGTGTAGAGTGTATGACAACCTGAGAGGAGTTAGATGCACTTCTTGACTTGAAATGACATAAACTACCTTAAATCCAACCATTATGGATTTTATGGAGTTATATTAATGAGATGTGGTCATTTATTACCACATTATACTTATTTTTCATGTTTTCAAGACATTATGTAAGAAAAACTACACATTTGGAAACTGTAATTCAATGTATTTATCATCTATTTGACCTACATCTTGACTTCATAAGCTCAAAACATGTTAGATTTAAAATATACCTTTTAAAACCTTTATTTCAATTTTGATCACAAGATGTATACAATTAAAAATGCATCATGTCTATAAATCAATCATAGCTCAAAGAAGATAGAGCATAACTACACTTTCAATTGGGAATATATTTTTGAAGTGGAAGCATCACAAATATGGGTATCCGCTAGACCCAATTAGGGGATAAATTGTCATAATACATCATGATAGGAAGGGTTCAAAATATTAAAGTATAACACAATCATTCAACAACCCTAAAATAGTCCTAGGTTTACTATTCACTATATTCTAATAAATAAGAAAGTAAATCCAATCTAGTGCACACCAAAGATTATGGCACAATAAAGGGGTTAGTAAATAAATAAAAACATGTAAAATATAATATAAATTAAGCTAAGTATGAGTAAGACCCTAATACATGGAATAAGAAGAGTAATATTATTTGAGCCTATACTTATGCTACTTCTATCTACTAAAGAGAGGAGAATAAAGTTAGAATATACTTAACTAAATGTGAATTATCGATACTCAATATCTCCCTTGGCCAAAGGGGATTCACAAGAGGTTGTTTTGGTTTTTAAGGATAACTAAAAAATTCAAAATCATCCAAGACTAGATTCTCCAAGTAGAAACCCTAAGCTAAGACTCCTAAGGTAGAATGGTGGAAGTGTAGATTGTAAAGAAGCACAAGTGAATAATATCTATTGATTCCATATTTAAAAAATGATGAAATGATATTATATTTATAGTTGGATCACACCTTAAATCCTTCTAAATATGTTAGTTATATGAGGTCAACTTAGTCAACCCTGTATGTTTTTGAGAGATAAATCACTAGGTCCTTAGCCAGGTCAACCAAAGGGATAACAAAGTTCTCAAGTGTAAATACCCAAAAACATTAGAGGGTTAACCTAGTTGACCCTATATAGTAATTAGAGGGAAAAAATTGTATAGGGTCAACCCAGTCAGCCTTGTACAGTCAACTAGTGAAAGGGGATCAAGGTGAGGAAAAGAGGGATAGAAAGAGGAAAAAAATTAGAGTGTGAAAGAGAGGATTAATATCTTAGGGAATGGTTTTTAGATCTGATTGTACTGGTAATAATTTGTTAATAAGGGAAAAAAATCCTCTAAAGCACTAAAATTCTACCCACCCCTTTCTTAGTGTACCCCTTAAAGAATGCACTTAAAGAGATTGAGTCGTAATGGGTTCTTGCAAGATGTAAAGCATCAGTATTTGATAAAAGGTTGGAAATATTATGTATACATATTCCACACTATAAGTTCGTCATGTGTCACTAAGGTGAAACAAGTGATGGTACTTTGATAAAGAATATAGTAACACACAATGCTAATGCTAAAAAAAATTACAATATTTTATAGCATAAAATAATTGAATGTAAATGACAAAAAGGGAAAATAACTAAAAAGTAAATGTGATGCATACCTTGACTTACCTTTATCACTGGATGGTTTTCTTTCTTTTTTATTGTGTATGACACAGAGACTACTTTTAACAAACCCAAGAATACAAAAATAAAGAGTAAAAACAAACAAAGCCAAGAAAAGCCAAGATAGATGGTGCCATGAGGATGGGACGTACTTAGAAATTTGGAAAGATGGGGTGATAGGTGATATGTTATACAAAATGACCAAGTCAAAGAACAATAGTAAATCAAATAACCTAAAATCCAAGGCTATTAAAGACTAAAAAAATCAAACAACCTATCTTTAAATAAGAAAGGAAAACTCACCAAGTCAAACCAAGGATACATGTTAAAAGGGATGGTAATAAAAGTGCTATCTTGAATTTGACCTTATTTTATCTAATGTCAAGTGAAATAAAGGGGAAATAAAGAGAATTGACACATGGAACAATTTGATTTACTTCAAAATTCAAAAAATGTGACAAAGGGGCAAAAAAGGATACAATGATAGTAAATCATGATTCCTTATATAATAATAATGGAAATGGAGGAAAATAAGCTAGCATATATTGTTGTGTATATTTCATCTATCCAAATAAGAAAAATATAAATTTTTAAAACAAGGATGTAAAAATAAAAAGATGGTAATTTTATGAGGAGGGCCAAGTCCTATCTATGGTCTTACACTACAACTTCGTAAAAGAGAAACCCAAGGGGTGTCAAAAAGTAAGTTAAAGATAAAGTGAGGTAAGAAAAAAGATGGTAATTTTGTGAGGAGTGTTAGGTCCTATATATATTATTATGAAGGAACTCAAAAAATATAAAACCAAGGGGTGTCAAAAAAAAGATTAAATGTGAGAAGATAAAGAAGACTATGATACATCAAGAAACCAAAAGATCAAAAGGGATGACTAAAGGTTTGTGAAAGGAAGGAACTTATTGCAGAGGGAAAGACCCTTGTAAGTAACCTACAAAATGTTTTAGAGAGATATAGATAGAAAGCAATAAAAAGAAGGAAATTTTTAGGCAAAGTACTTTTTGAGAAATTGTGCATTGGTGGGATCTTTGAAAATATAGCCTTCATTGGTTTGAAGATGGTAGGTGCTTGGACCAAGAATATCTTTTACTAAATATGGGCCCCACCATTTTTGGGTGTATTTACCTTTCTTATCATGGGTTTAGTCTATTTTAAGGACAAGATCACCAACATTAAATATGTGGACTTTAACATGTTTGTTATGCTATCTAGCAATGTGAGCCTTGTATTAGTAGTTATGTTTTAAGGTAGAAAGATGATGTTCATCAAGTAGATAAAGGGCATTAAGATGAGCTTCACATAATTATTCATAGATAATAATACCATGAAGAGATATATGAAGATATGGAAGATCAACTTCTAAAGGAAGATCTGACTCTGAACCATAGACTAGAGAGAATGGAGTTGCCCTAGTAGCAGTATGTATGCTAGTCAAATAGGCCCAAATTTCAAGGTAAAGATGAAGATGCCAATCCATGGGGGTTTTATGAATTATCTTTTAGGGAGAATTTTATTAGTGGCCTCAACTTTTCCATTGCATTATGGATGATAAGGCATCAAAAATTTGTGATTGATCTTAAATTTATTGAAAATTTGTTTAACATGTTTGTTTTTTAAGTTACCACCATTTTTTGAAATGAAGGTATGGGGAACACCAAAGTGGAAAATTATTTGATTAAGAATAAATTTGGAAATGGTAGGACTAGTGATGTTAACAAGGGGTATAGCTTCTACCCACTTATTAAAATATTTGGTAGCAGTGATGATAAAAACATGCCCATCTTGGGAATGAGGTAGTTTGCTAATGAGATCAAATCTCTATGTGGAAAATGGCCAAGGAGATTCAATAGTTTTAATTTCAACTAGAGGTGAATGTATTAGATCATCGTGAAGTTGACAAGGATTACACTTTTTATCATATTTAATTACATTCTTTTCAAGAGTATGCCAAAACTAACTGATATGTAGGCATTGGTAGGCTATATCATGTCCACTATAGTGGCCATAAAAAATTCCCCTAAGTGCTTTTTAAATAAGAGGAGAGGCCTCATCTTACATAACACAATAGAGTAAAACACCTTTATCATTGTGATAATAAAGTATGTTGTATCAAAATACATACTTGAAGGCTTGTTTATGAATATTTGTATTTTTACAAGAGTCTAAATTAGGAGGATAAGTTTGATGTTCTAGGAATTGAATGATTTTTTTGGTACCATAGGCTTTGTCAAATGGTAACAGCCTCGATATGATAAATAAACAAATCTAGTGGTTGAGTAGAGGATGGATGTTTTCTTATTTGTATAAGAAAAGTAGGATAAAAAATGACTTGGTGTGGATGAAAGAGAGATGTTGAAGAGGCAAGAGAATTAGCAATGTAATTTTTATCTCTAGGAATAGGCTCAATAGTGAAAGAGATGAAATCCTTAACAAAAGTGGTTACAATGTGATGATATGTGATGAGGTTCTCACTTTTACATTGATAATCACCACTAATTTGGTGACAAATAAGCTAAAAATAACCTAAATCATGAAGGTATTGAATGTCCAAATCAAGAGAAGCTCTCATGCCTAAAATGAGATCTTCATATTTGGCCATAATGTTGGTGACATCAAAGGTGAAGTGAAATGCTAAAGGAATGATCTTTCCAAGAGGAATTGTGAGAATGCAACTTGCCTCAACTCCTTAAAGGCATTTAACACATCAAAGTGAAGGGTATAAGTATATTAATGCAAGTCAACATTAATTTTAAGAAGCTCCTCGATAAGTACTTTTTGTTTAGTAGTACCTGAGGGAATAGTGGATTCATCAAAATTATTGGCTTCAAGATCGGTGGTAAATCTATGAAAATAATCTTGTAGAGAAATAGCTTGATTAAGACCTTAAATTTAAAGGATATTTTCATCTAGAAGGTTATCTTGAATAGAATAAGTAGATGGTATGGGAGATGTAACAAGTTGATCAGCTATGATTTTCCATTTGATAACTTTTTGAGTGATAATGCGGAGATCAAATTCCATAAGGAGGACCATCTAATTACAAATTCTATCTCAAGGAAGAAATGATTTTGAGAATAAATGATGAAGGGGGTTATAATAAATAATGACATAAGTAGTTTGGTAAAGCATATAGTGGTGAATCTTTTTAGCTACAAAATAGATGGCAAGGCAATCACATTCAATTTTAGTATAACATGTTTCATAATCGATGAGGCCTTGGATAATGTAGTAGATAGCATACTCTCTTCCCTTATCATATTTTTGGGAAAGCATTGCCCCAATTAAAATAATTATGGAAGAAGTATATAAAATCAAAGGTTTATCATTAGGAGGATGAAGTGTAGGTGGATGAATTAATGACTCTTTCATATTATCAAAGGCTTTTTGACATAGATACATACATTCTAAAGTAGTACCTTTCTTGAGAAGTGAATTGAGGGAGTGAATTTGATATGCCATTTTTTGGATGAATCGTATAATTACCCCAAGTTTGCCTACATAAGTACAAATGTTAGGAATAGAATTAGGAATGGACATTTTGATGATAGCACTAATTTTGGCATGTTTAACATTGATGCCATGGAGAGAGACTAAAAACCCTAATAATTTTCTAGATGTGACTCCAAAGACACATTTGTAAGGATTAAGTCTAACTTTATATTTAAGGAGATGATCAAAAATGATAGCAAGATTAGAAAGATGATTCTTACATTTTTTGTATTTAATAATGAGATCATCCACATAGGTTTCAATAATTTTTTGAATGAGATCAAGAAAGATGTGAGTCATTGCTCATTGGTAATTTGCTCTTGCATTCTTATGATTGAAGAGGATTTTGACACATAAATAGGTGCCCCATTCCATGGTGAAAGTATTCTTGTGTTGGTCCTTAGGAGTGATATGAATCTGATTATATCCTAAGAAACCATCTATAAGAGATAACATTTCATACCTAGTCATGGAATAAACAATGGCATCTATTGAAGGTAAAGGGAAATTATCCTTAAGACAAGAAAGATTAAGATTATGGAAATAAATACAAATGTAAATGACCATAGTGACATTCTAAATAAGAATAATGTTGGATACCCATTCATAATAATCCAATGGTTTAAGAAAATTAGCATCAAGTAATTTGATGATTTCTTTATGACATAAAGTGGAAACTTCAGGTGGAAATTTTCTTTGTTTTTGATGCATAGGCTTGGCATCAAGATAAGTAATGATGTTATGCACCACAATGCTAGGGTCAATGCTAGGCATATCCTTGTAGAACCAAATAAAAGCCTTATATTATTTGTCAAAGAATAATCTAAAATTATCATGTTCAGTAGGTGAGAGTTCATCAGAGATAGTGATTGGTTAAGGACAAGATGGAGTACCATATTTGATGTGAATGGTTTATTTAATAATCATGGCATTGCCATCTTGAAATTGGTATGGTGCATTGAGTAAGGTGAAAAATAGATTTTTTTTAGGGTCAATGCTAGAAATGAAGTTGTTGATGCAAGGAGTTTTAGTTTTAAAATTTCCAAGTTTATGATCTTGCCAAGGAAGTTGAGATTCTTGAGCATAAAGTAACTCAAGGATAGCTTTATCACTAGGTAAGGTAGGAAGAGGACCATAATACTAAACATATAATTCAAGATATATAATTTTATTTCCATGGTGATCATGCTTAGAATGTATCTAACAAACATTGATTACCTTAGCATCTAGTGTAATATCAGGAGTAGAAGTAGATAGATCAGAAAGGGTTGGAATATCAATTGGTTTAGTGATGGGATAAGGATTAGATGAAATGATTGGATAGATAAGTGGTAAAGGAGATGTATAATTTTTTGGAATTTTGGAAGGTATAATTTATTCTACCACCCAAGGAGTATCGATAAGAGGAGAATTGGTAGGAGGTACATGACCCTAAGAATCTAAGGTATGATCTAAAAAAATGGTATGAACATCCCAATTAAAAGCATGAATTTAGGCTAAGGTTTTATGATAATTTTTTACATCCAAGTCTCTAGATTAAGCATGTGCCATTATATGTTTATCATTGTATGTTATAAAAATTATACATGCTTGAGAATCAGGGGGAATTTTAGAGGGTGAAATCTTGATATTATTGAATGTATAAAGAGACATGATGAGAAGATATTGAAATAATTTGGCCACTCCAAAATAATTATAATTGAAGGCATATTCAGGTAAAGAAGGCTCTTGAGCATTTCATGGAGGGGGAAATGATAATTTCATCAATAAAAGGAATAGTATGGTCTCTAAGTAATAAAGAAGGAGGAAGCCATTGTAAAATATAGGGAGGTAACTTAGTAGTATTACAAATATGTTTTAACTCATTAGGTTCATCATCATCAAAATCCATAAGAGTAACTTATAAATTAGGATTCATGTTGATGAACTTGATTAAATGAGCACTATTGATCTTAGGAATCTTAGGAATTTGATATTGTGATTTAGGATTAAGAAGTTTAATGCTCCATGGATTGGGATAAACTTCATGTTTATACCAATTTTCATTATGTAATAATTCAATACATTAGATATTGAAAGAAGCAATGGCCCTCATTCGATGAGTCCATGGATGACCAAAGAGTATGTTTTAAGATAGGGGTAAGTCAAAGACCTAAGCTTAGTTTGAATAGTCTTGGGCCTAATGGTTAATGGAAGTAAAATGAAACCAAGTGGATTTTTATTAGTCTTGTCAAAACCATGATAGGTGGGATAGGTTTGATTGGGATTATCTTTGTTATAACCAAGTTGTTGTATAAGCCATAAAGATGTCACACTAATATCAGAACCTTCATCAACTATAAATTTATAAATAAGAGTGGTATTAATGTCTAATTTGATAAAAGGTGGTGGATCATCAACACAAAAGAGAATTTCATAATTGATCATGTCCTCTTCAAGGAATTCAATAGAGGGCTTGGAAAAATGACACATAGTTTCAATGGTATTTATGTTGGTAGGTTGAGATTCAATAGAAGTCGGTTCTTCATGTAAAGATGATGTATCATCAATTACTTGGAGCTATTGCATAAAAAACTTATGATGATAGGGATAATTATGAACCAACTCCATAAGTGAAATCTTACAAGGCATAGAGTTGATTTCTTCAAGAAAGTTCCAATGAGACTTAGAAGAACTAGCATGAGGTTTAGGAGGTAAATTAGTTTTGGAGGAATAGTTAAAGTTGGAGGATCAGAAGGAGGAGATGGTTCTTCATGGGATTTTAAAGAAACATTAGTAGTGGTATTATATTTAACAAGTTGTTCCTCTAGGGATGGCTTCTTAGGCTTGGTAACGAGATCTTTATGAGCTAGTTTATGATAATAATTGACCTTAGCAGTATTGATATATTGAAAAAAATTCAAATATTGGTCATAATTGATGTCAATGGAATAAACATCCTTGGTATTTTATTGATTATTTACAGAATATTTTTATTTATTTGAGGTAAAATCTTTGGAAACTTGTCATTTTTTTAAAAGTAGTGGTGTATTCTTGATGATGAAGATTGATCATAGCTTCATGATTTAATGAATCGCCAATCATATAGGAGACAAAAAAATTAGTGAGTCCTATAAAACATTCATGATAATTCCTAATATTGGCATGGAACTAAAAAAATAGATTGGGGTCATACCACTTAGGAGGAGCACTTGGATAGGTGAAAGGTTTTGAGGGTGGTAAAAATTGTTTCATTTGCTAAACCAAAAGAGGTGTATGAGAAGGTGAAGGAATATCAGTTTTGGTAACTCCTAGTTTGGTTTGTGGAGTATTGTTAATGATATAATTAAATGTTTAGAAATATCCTTTAAGAATTTTAGGACAAGGTTTTAATTGATTCATAAGAAAGTCTCGATGTTTAGCTTGATCAAGAGCTTCATTAAGTGTTTGGGGAATAAAGGTTCAAACCTTATATTAGAGAGTGGGACTATGGGAGTCAAAGTGGTAATAAAGAGTTTGAATAAGTTATCATCAATCATGTTATGGTTGGCTTTATGAGTTAAATATTTCCATCTTTTGATAAATTCATGAGGTGATTCAGTAGGAGATTTCTTAGCATTGATGAAGTGTTTAAGATAATTTTTGAGAAGATCATTGTGTTGAAACTCTTTAACCAAGGGATTAACCAAATCTTAAAGTTGATAAATAGAATGTTGGGAAAGTTTATTATACCATTCTAATACATCACTAGTGAATTTTTTCACTAAGAGTTTAGTTGTGGTGAAGGTATTAGTTTGGATCCACTCTTTATAAAGGTTGCCAAAGGCTTTAAGAAATTAGGTAGGGTCTTTAGTCCCATCATAATTGATAGTTGGAGATATGTTACCAATATCAATGGATACAATAAAGGGGGCCAAAGGCTCATTTTGAATAGTTTGAAGCATCTTGTTATTCATTATGGGTTGAGGAATAACATTACTAGAGGCATCTCAAAGAGGTGGAGGAATGTAATTGGGATTAGCTTGAGGATGGATAATTGGAGGTTGATTAGCCACATTAATTAAATGTTGTTGAAGTTTAATAATTTGGTTGGTTTTAAAAGTTTGCATTGTGTTCATTTATTGGATAACTTGGGCTAAAAGTTGAGTTGTATCAGGAGGTGGGTTGGTGTTGGTAGGAACACTCCCTAATTGGTGTTAGGGGGAGGATTACTAGAAGAAGGATTATTAGTGGGATTATTAAGTAAACTTGTATCAATTAATCCCACATTATTTTGAATATTTTGAAGATGAGAAGTTTCTTGGTAACTATATAAAGTATTAGATCCATCAACTTCATCTTGAGGTGTTATTTATACTATATTACAGTTTATGGATGGAGGAGAAGAGGTTCCCCAAGAGTGAATGTAATATTGGGAGGAAAAGAGAGGGAAAAATGAACATCCCATATAGTATCTAAATGGATTCAATATATCCAAGAAGATTATGATAGGAGACTTCATTATGACTAAAGAGAGATGAATAAAATGTAGAGAAGGAGAAATAGAGAACTAGATTGATAAATAAGGAAGGTAGAAAGTAGTACAATGTCAACTAGATCAACCAAGCATAGGAAATGGGGTTTATAAATAGTATAGGTTCAACTGGGTTGATCTATTACAATGAATAGTGGCTAGAAAAATATATAGGGTTAACTGGGTTAACCTAGTATAGTAGATAGGGAAAATTAACAAGCTTATAATAGATTGTGAACTAAAATAAGATAACTTTTTCAAGTAATTTAAAAATAAATAACTGAAGGGAAAAAATAATCAATTATATTAACATTGGCCAATCTAATTAAAGCACAAGGCACAAAACCTTGCACCAAGTATGGCTAATACAAGTTTTTGCAGTACAAAATACAATTGAGCAAAGAGCAAACAATCAACTTGGAAAGTAAATAGTTAACTAATTGGTCAACTTGAATTTTTATAATATTATTAAGATAGGTTTTTTAATGTGATGAGAAGTTGGTTGTAAGCAAGGAACTAGAAGGCAATCTAAGGATGGTTTCAGGTAGTTTTGGGATAAAAGGGATTTGTAGTGGTAATGATATAGGCTTGGTATTGGGGCCTATCCCCTCACTTCACACACCATATTAGTAAGGGTATCAGTTGTTTAGCTAGAATATACCATTAACCACATTTTATACTTAAACAAAATATCAAGATGACTTCTCCTTTGGTGATGAAATCCAACTAGGTTGGCCTTGGGTAGACAAATGTTAAAATGCTTGTTTAGATTTTTGTTTTGGTCATGTTTGTATAAAATAGAAAATAGTGAAACTAAATGATTAATTTGAAAACCACCTAATTAAACTATATGATCTATTCTAAGCATGCAATCAACAAGAAATGAAAGTGTGAATTAATTACTAGCATATAAGGTTAATTTCAACTTTGAAATAAGGTACAATGTTGATATAGTCAATAGTGTATGCATAAAATACAAAATAGGGTCGACAGAGTTGATCTTATACTATGGAAGTAAGGTCTAAAAATGAACAGGGTTAGCAAAGTCAACCTAGTTATCTATACAACACACAAAACATAGAACTGGGTCGATAAGGTCGATCCAGTTGATTATGCAAGTGAAATTTTAAAGACTACAAACTATAAAGGAAAAGACTATAAAGAAAGAGATAGAGAGATATAAAGGAACCTTGGTGGATCAAAGATGTAGATAATGAATATTTTTATTTAAGAACCTTGATATATGCTTATAAATTCTACTAACTAGGTCAAGTGGGTCGATCAAGATTTGCAAAAACCTACTCCTAAGTGCTTAAAAATGTATATGGTAGGTTGGGTCAACCTAGTAGTCTAGACTAGATGTTTGAAAATATGAAAACTTGTATTGGGTCGATAAGGTTGACCCAGTAGCTTGTACCTAAAAACCTACACATAAAACTTATAGTTGGGTCGATAGAGTCAATCCAATATGATGAATATATGATAAAAATAAAAAAAGGAAAGAAAGTGAATAAATATTGTAAGGGTTAATTCACGTTGGATTCACCAAAATGTATGCAATCGAAAATTCATCATGTCTTTAGATCAATCTTGGCTCAGAGAAGATATATCATACTTACACTTTTGATTGGGAATACATTTGTTAAGCAAGAGCATTACCAATATGGGGATCTTCTAGACCTAATTATGAGTTCACTTGTCATAATACACCATGCTATAAAGGGTTCCAAAGCCTACAGTCTAACATAATCATGCAACAACCCTAAAAGATTCCTAGGTTTAATGTTCACTTTATTATAATAAATAAGAAAGTAAATATAATCTAGTGTACACCAAAGCTTGTGGCACAATAAAGGGGTTAGTAAAGAAATAAAAACATGTATAATGGAGTCTCATTTAAGCTAAGTATGAGTAATACCCTAATACATGGAATATGAAGAGTAATATTATTCAAGCCAATACTTATGTTACTTCTATCTACTAAAGAGAAGAGAACAAAGTTAGAATATACTTACCTGAATGTGAACCCATAGGGACTCAATCTCTCCCTTTGCCAAAGGGGCTTCACAAGAGATTATTGTAGTTTTTAAATATAACTAATAAAGGCCAAAACATCTAAGACTTATCCACAAGACTAAATTCTCCAAGTAAAAACCCTAAGCTAAGACTCCTTAGGCAGAATGGTTAAAGAGTAGATTGTAAAGAAGCACGAGAGAATAATAAATCTTGATTGCATATTGAAATAATGAAAAAATGATCTTGTATTTATAGATGGATCTCACCCTAAATCATTATGAATATGTTAGCTATACAAGGTCAACCCTGTATGTTTTTGAGAGATAAATCACAAGGTCTTGAACTAGGTCAGCCAAAGGGATAACAAAGTTTTCAAGTGAAAATACCCAAAAATAGTACATCATCAACCCAATCAACTCTATATAGTAATTAGAGGCTAAAAACTATACAAGATCGACCCATTTGATCAAGTACAATCAACTGGTAAAAGGGGATCAAGGTGAGTAAAAGAGGGATGGAAAGAGTAAAAATATTGGAGGAATGTGTAAGGGAGGAATAATAGATTACGTAATAGTTTTAAGAGCTATTTGGATTGGTAATAATGTGGCAATAAGGGATAAAAATCCCACAAAGCACCAAAGGTCTACCCAACCCTTTGTTGGTGCACCCCTTAAGGAATTCACTCAGAGAGATTCAATCTTGATGGGTTCCTAAAATATGTAACGAATTAGTATTTGATAAAAGGTTAAAAATATTGTGTATACATAGGACACACCTTCTTCAAAGTCTTATAATATGAAGGTTAACTTACATGACATGTTTGAGAGGTATTTGATGACCTTATGGGCTTATGGGAGCTTAAAACAATCTTGAAAAATAGGCTATAAAAGATAACCTTAGATAGATCATTATACCTCATATCAAGATTCATTGGACACCCCTCACATACTACCAAAAAGTATTTCCCTCACAATAAATGAATAAAAAAAGCAGAAATATAATAAGACAAGAAACCTTAATTCTTCAAACTACGTTAATTTCTACTAAAATAACTTAACTTTATCAAACAAGATATAGACCACCTTTTAGTCTTCAAACGACACTTGATACCATTCATCTCACCAAAGGACAACCTATGAAGACCTAATATATCACCCAATGACTCATAACATGTTAACATATGATGGTTTCTCAAGCAACCCCTAGTACATACAATGAAACCTTAAACAAGGATAATAAGGCTTTTAAAAGACCATTTTGAATACCATGACAAGATATAAATCACCATATAAAATATTGGAGGGACCTATGAGAAATTTTTGAGCTATAGGGGTTGATATTTGGTCTAGGAGACTAAATTATTAGCATTCTTGGTGACTCACAGGGGTTGACCTACCTCATGGTCAAGATAACTAGCTATCTCATTCTTTGGGAAAAGGACACACATAAAAATCATGACTTAACACCACATGAGCCTTCAAGGACTAGAGACAACCTCAACACTCACACAAAACAAATAAAAACACACCAAAAGAATAAAGAAGTAAACACACCATAGTTGTGTTGATAAACACTTAATGGAAATAAGACAAGAACAACCCACTATAAATGACTGACCTGGACATGTCTTTTTCCTCCTAGATCAAAGGTTAAGCTTCTTGGCTCATTATGTTCCCATGAGATTGGATTTCCATAAGCTTAGTGGAGTGTAATTATGTATTTATCATGGATTTAGAACCTCTACCCATATGTTGATATATTAACGTACTCATGGTCTCTTTAAGTAGCAACCAGACCTTCTTGTCTCTTTGCCTTGTACATTGGTTGACTATGTGAGTCAAAGAAAAATTCACACTCATCCCAAACTTGGTTGCTTGGTACAAAAAACACCATCTTTGCCCTATCAATATATTCCTTTTAGTTTTACATGCCTATTTAAAGTAAACCATTATGTTTTGGAAATCCATCATGTTGACCATATACTATCTCAATAAGATCACGTACAATTAGGTTTTCTCTTTGAATAATACTATTAGGATCATATTCAAATACTCTATCTATCACTCAAATTTATTATCAAACTTCTATCTAGGCTTAAGAAGTATTTCATTAAGTCCTAAACCAACCTTCTTGATCTCTTGAATACCCTAAATTAGATGACTATACTTTTTAATCTAATCGAGTATCTCTCCTTCATACTTCTTAGGATTCACACACTATTCCTTAGGAAGAACAGTCCCAAGATCATTCTCAATCTACCCAACTAGAGGTGTAAACCTTTGTACATCTTTAAATTCATTACAAACCTCCTAATATTATTGTCACATATTCTCATCATCCTCATTTTTGGCTTTGTGAATTAGAACCAATTGGACTACATCTTCATTATCTCCCTTAGGAGTCATAGGACTACCAAGTACCTTTAGGCTATTTATGCTTTCATGATGTAGTTTGGGATCAACCTCTTCAAATTCAATTTTTTTCCTTCTATCAGTCACCTCAACTTCATTCAAAGTTTTAGTTTGTATTATTTCTTCCAACTCATCTTCTTTTTCAAACTTAAAAATTGATTTTCCCCTTTCTACACCAAGATGGGTCCTAATGAATATCTCTTCCTCATATTCATTTGTAACATTTTCATCCTATGCCATTTCAATTTGATCTACCTCATTTTCATCCCATAAAATATGCTCTTCCTAAAAAATGGATAGGGTGGGAGGGTGATGGATGTGTTCATGAGTTGTTTTAGGTGTCAAGGTAACCTTCTCATAGTTTTAGATCTTGGGTATAGTGGAATCCTCTAGTAATTCTTGGAAAAAAACCAAATGCAATTGTGTTATGGGTGCCTCATTCTTATTTTGAATATCTTATTAGATTGAGTTCCAAGATGGAAATATTTGAGGCTCTTAGAGAGGGAGGCATGGGGTTTGAATGGACACACTTTCCTCTTCTTTAGCTTCAATTTATTGGTTCAAAATTGAGTCATCTTTCCTTCCTTATGAATCTACTATTTGGTTCTAAGTTGGGAGCATGAAACTAGGAGTTTCCTCTTAAACATGTACTAAAAATTGAAGGGTGAATTAAGGGTTAGGAAATTTTATTAATTTAATCACTTCTTATTGATATTTAATTATCTTTATCATTATGTTTCTTTGAAATAATTACTCATTTACAAGGTCAATCTCTCTAGCTAGCTTAACTCCAAAATCAAGTCTTGTCTGCTCAATACCTTCTTCAAGTTGATTAAGAGGAAGATGATATTTCCAAAACTAATTTAAATAATGTTTAGGAGATATATAGGTCTGATATCAAGCTTACTCAGATTAATGTGAAGGCTGACCATCATGGTAAGGCTGATAAGGAAGTGAGGAATATAAGTACTCTTGATAACGAAGCTATTCATATGGATAAGTAGAGTCATATAAAGGATAAGACTCATCATAAGTCTAGTATAGATCAATATAGGATTGATATGGTTCATCAAGATGCTTATAGGGGTCAATATAGGATTGATAAGGCTCATGGTGAGGCTGGTATGGGTCAACATAGGGTTGGTATGGTTCCTAGTACTACAGATAAGGAAGTGTAGAACATAAATTCCCTCCATACCTAGCCATTAAACATTAAGGCTATGTTTAATAGGGATAGGAGGAGGAGGAGGGGGTGTAATAGGGATTTAACTTAAGATACCCCTTATTTTTAGCAAAATCCAAAGATAAATCAATAAATTCATCTTCTGAACCCTTTGATGAAGACATGTGATGACCTTTGGCATGAAACTTGAGTTCTAATCTACCACCAGAATGCCTGAATCTCCTTGAGGTCACCAAATGCTAAGAATAAGTGCTCCAACCTCCTTGAATTATGGTCCCACTAGGCATGCCATAAATTGTTATTAGTCTAGATTACACCTTTAAGGTGAGTGGGTTTCAAGCCTTCCTCATATAGCTAATATAATTAAATTACCTCTAGGTGTGGGTAGCCTAATAGGTGAGGTAAATATCTAATTTTGGGGCTAGCTCCCTTTATGAATCATCTAAACTCAATACCTAAACCTACTTGTTTTAACAATAAAAAGGGATAAAAGAAAGCATGAAATCAAACCTAAGATATAAGAGGTGATGCACAAATATTTTATGTCTCTTTTATTTGATCCTTCAACAATACTTATGGACCAAAAAAATGCTAATTGCTAAGACAATCTCTCTAAAGGAATCATACACATTAGTGTTTCACATGGAGGTTATGATAAATGACTATGACTTGAAGATGATGAATAAGAGGTCTAGGTCAAGATATTATCAATAAATTTTCATTACAAACATAATCATTAGCACCCACACACACCATGTAACCTATATAATAATAGTCTACTGGCATCTAGGAAAGGATCAAGGACCTACAAAGGGATAAAAGGGATCAACCACTTATTAAAATCAAACAAGCATAAAACATGCTAGAGAAAGATAATGAAGAAGGTTAAAATAGTCCTTATATTAGCTTAAGGCTTCAAGATACAAATGGGAAAAGCTTTCTCATACCCATTATACGGATGATTACAATGTCCTTTAAATCTCGGTTTATAGAACATGAGAAAGAGAGAGAAAGAGGAATAATGTGGTATAGAAGTAGAGTGGAAAGGCCATAATGACCATCACTCATACAATGATTAGTTATAAAAATTAATGAGGGGTAGAAACAACCCCATAAATCTCCTCATATATTTCCTTCATGGTATAATGGCCTTCAATGAGGCATCCTAGTGGTTAAATGAGGAGTTACAAAGAGATTCCTTTAACATCTTTACCACCATGTTACTTCCATACATCATCATGTTGTATTACCTCTTTAGTATGTAGTTAGCAATACTATCTTGGTAACTTTCATGTTATTATTGACCTCTTCAAGGCTTCTCTCATCCTATGCTGGAGTGAAACTCAGATCATACCCCCTTCACACTCATTTTTGACACTAGTTAAGGAGACTTGCAGACTTTAAACACTATAAACTAGCATAGAGATGTGCAACATACTTGCTCTTCACTTGTATCCCATCTAAGATTGTTTTTAAATGACTCTCAATGGTTTTTTAGAATTTTGTATGCCCTTGGTGGTCCATACAAGGTCTACAACCTTACTTTCTTGTGCAAACAATAAGATAATCTTCACCTAAGCTTGTTTATTGGCTTGAAATCTATTCTTAACACCATGGGAGTCTCTTGAAAGTCTTTTAAGAGATGATTGTACTTATACCTAGGTATAATAGATCTATTTAGTTGATTAAGAGGCTCAAACCACTTAAACAACATGAAAATTTCTTAAAATATACATTTTTAGGCTCCTTTTGTATGTTTTTTCTCTCACACATGCTAAGAAAAACCATTTTCAGATTCCCATGATATCTATGTACATTACAAAATGCATTCCAAGGTTAAATTTTTGCATTTTAAGGCACTAAGAATCACATTTCCTCCATTGGGTCACTATGAGATATTTATGAAGGGCTTTAGGTATTTAACATTATTAGGTATTGTTCATAGAGAAAATATCCCTAACCCTTCAACTAATACCACAAAGCTTGAGTTGGGGGATCTTACTAATTTTTAAAGGTACAAACCATTAAGAGGGGGGTGAGTTAGTGGTGGTAAACAATCCAATTCAATTTCTAAATCATTTAAACACACAATCATTCAATACAACCATTCATGAATCCTTAAATATTTTTATAGAAATGAATAATAGATAATGCAAGATAACACACACAACACAAGATCTATGTGGGAAACCCTCTTTGGGAATAAAACTGAATCTCAAGCCTAAAAATGCATGGACTACTTGTCCTATGATATGATCACAAACAAGAGACTGGTCAAGTCCTTCTGACCAAAATTTAGTGAAACACCTTTTTTAAAAGGAGCATATGCCGTTAGGATGATCAAGTCCTTCTAAACACCTTTTGGTCAAGTCCTTCTGACCAGCTTTAGTGAAACACCTATTTCACAAGGAACACCTTCCCCTAAGATGATCAAGTCCTTTTGACCACCTGTTGGTCAAGTCCTTCAGACCTAGATGTTGATAACCCTCCCAACACCTATGAAATGAACATCTCCTAATCACTGGCCTACCAATCTAAGGGAGATATAATGTATATCATCTCTATCCAACTCTACACACTACACATTCCGTACTCTGATTTGTCTCTCAAATCAACCACCAAGCTCACATAGACATCATTTATTCTTCACTCATCCTCAATATTCAAACCTATAATATCACTATCTTTGACATTAGAAATATAACCTATAGGTCATACACACAATCATCAACCTACTCAACTCTAAAAACCATCCACTAGGCATACACCCTTTCTCCTTTCCTTCATTCTTAAACTCTCACATATACCTCTTCTCATAGGTCTCTCACATCTATAAATCATCACCTTTGATTCCACCTTTTATAGAGACTTCATGATTATTATATTCTTCTTCATTCTTTATACTTTCCTTAACCCTTAAGACATCTTACATAGCTTAATACTATCCTCATGGGTCAGTCATAGCAACTATTAGTCACACTTAAGTAATTATGCCTTTAAATTAGGCCTTAGTATCCCTTATGGGTCTTATGGAGACCTATTCCCCCATTTATCACTCCATTGATCAAATTAAAACACAATACCACTTCCAAATGCATAGGTCCACTCCACATGACCCCTTCAACATCCTCAAATGATCATAGTCATCACAACACTCCTTTGCTAAATCCAAATAGATCAATATTTAACCGTATACACAAAAACACCATGAATTAGTACACATTTAACTTAAAATCAATTATTCATATTAAATATGGATTGGTTAAACCTTTAAAATCCATACAAAACAAACTCAATTATCCTTCTCAGGTCACTTACAGACCACGATCAAACACATAGTCAACTTTGGAACTAAACATATATATATATATATATATATATATATATATATATATATATATATATATATATATATATATATTAAAACCTTATAACCAATTTTTATGTATGTTCCTTAGAGTCCTCTACAACTTTTCTTTTTACACCGTGGTTAAATTCTGCATATATCAAAAGTTATAATACAAAAAATATAGAATGGTATTCCCTCATAGATTTAAATATTTGAATTTCAATGGTCACTAAGCAACTATTAAAATTCAAACACTATGTTAACATATTGTGTCCTCACATATTAGATCAAATACACACCATTTATCTCTTATAATCTTTAAATATGCTAAACATCTATCAATTTGACCTCATCTGGTGTTCCTTAGTAATTTTGACTAAATATGCACCATCAATCTCAACAGATCAACCCAATCTTTACCTTTGCACATTGTTAAAAATTGAGCACTTATCATCTCACTCCTTCCTAATGATTTGGAACAAATTTTCTCCATTGATCTCTTCAATATTAGCTTGGAATTTAATGTGCTTAAATTTTAGACACTTTGACCTCTTTGGCTCAATACGCATCGGTGATCTGCATCTATACAAACACCCTCTCACCATTAGATCCTTATTTGGTCTTGGTCCTTAAATTCATGAAAATTTGACTAAGTATGGGAATAATTTCAATATTTTTGGAATGCCAACTTTGAACCTTAATATTTTTTTTGCACTTAATCGCATGTACTAAAATTTAAACCATATGATCTCCTCACATAGGGGAATCCATCCATGTAACAAACTAGTCCTAGAACCTTCATGCATGTGAAATATAATGCCACAAAACTACTTAATCATATATTATTGAGCATATATAATAATATTAGATCCATTTTTCATCATTGATTTGTGACCGAATTAAAAGTGCACTGTTAGATCTCCCTTACAAATTTGGCTAAGTATGGGAAAACATTGCAAACTACCTGAGAAGCCAACTTTGCATAGTTATATATTTTACTCTACTCGCCTGCATGACCTAAAACTTGGACCATATCAACTTGGAAATAATTTTATAACATCCATATGACCAAATCCTTTTGACTCATCCATACATAGCAATGGTGATGTTATCAAACTACCTACTTATATTTTTCTACCACTAGACCCAAAAATGTCTAGTGAAAACTATGAACTACCAGATGAAATCCACTCACACACATAGGAATTATAAACATATAAGACATATTATTGGACCTATTTCATATCCTAAAATTACGATACTCACATGCCAAAACTAAAGATCAACCAATCTTGCTTCAAGCGTACTAGAACAAGCACACTTTACACTTTGTCATTGTCACTTAGATTATCAAGACACTTCATCCATTCACATGGAAACCTCCATGACATCACTAAAAACTCTCCAAAAATCTCCCCCATTTTCATTGATGTCAACACCCATCATACATCTCACCTTCCTTCTCTCTCTTCAAGCACTCTCACAATAGGAACCTTCTCCCCCTTTGACACAATGACAAAGTGGGCAAAAATTGATATTAAGGAACTAAAAATACCACCAATATGAGAGGAACACATTATAAATATGATACAAACTTCCTCTTACCTTAATCCTATCTCTTCTTTTCCTTGACAACTTCCTCTTGCTACATGCCAACACTCTCTTCAACCAAGCACTGCAACCAATGAAGAAAGAATACATAAAAACATTGAAATCATATGGAACTCACCAAGAAACATATAAGAGGGACTCACTTTAATATATCTCATCTATTTCACCTCTTGAGTATCTTTAGATCTCCACACATCATGAAGAACCACCACACAGGCTTACTAGTCTTTTCTCTCAATCCACCTCAAGGACCACCAACAGAACTTCATGACACTTTAAAAATATGAAACATGCTCTAAACCAACCTAAGAAATCATCTTCAAACACTCATTCCTTGATATTTTGTATAAACTAAGAAAAAACATCAAATCTTCACACTTATCCTGTCTAGACTCCTTGTAGCCCTACTTGGAACTTACAGAGCCCACAAATTTTAATAGACATTCTTTCAAGACTTGAAACTTCATATCTGGATCACTCTCTATAGATGCTAGTTTTATACACCTTTGTGTATTGATGTGGTGCATCATCACATTATCCTTCATCTCTAACATAATGGCCCCATTCGTAATTATTTGAAATAATTACCCATTTACCTTTAACACATGAGTTAATTAAGTTAATTAATACAATCAAATATTAATTAACTCTATTTTACTGTCCCTAACCATAAAATCATAAAAATAAATTAAAAACAAAAATCCTCCCAACCTTCTCAAAAACCCATCTCATGGTTTAAACAACCTAAAAACTTATACATCAGTTAAACCTATCTTTACCTCATAAATAACCCTTTTGAATGACCTAAATATCACCTCCACCCATTTTTTACAAATCAACATCGATTCTTTGAGATTGACACCTATCAGCCTAGAATGGCATCGATCCATAAATATATAGTGAGCCTCCTCAGATCAGGGGACACACAAAACACTTTTTGACTCTGTACCTCTACTATATTTTTCTTGGAACCTATGTATAGACATTGTCAACACTTTTCCACATTGTGGAACCTCTATTCATGCAACTATCAAGTGATTTCAAAGGTTTTTTAGCATACTTTTATAGTCTTATTTATTTTCATGTTTCAATCCATTTAAGGTTAGTATTTTACATTAATTCATTCATATTTAAATCTTACTATCCTATGCACCTCTATGTCAACATTTCCATTTAGTTTTCATCATTTTATTAATTTTACAAGTCGTTATTATCACTTATTTTCATAGTTTAACATTTTACTCAGAATTGATGTTGATTCATCAAAATCAACATAGATCCTATAGGATTATCATTGATCCCTACTAAACTATTAAAATATCCTTGAAGTATATTTTCATAACATTCACAGTCCTAAAAATATATTAAATCTTGCATGATATTTTCTAAAAATATGTATTTCACATGTAGATGATTCTACCTAGATTAGCGCATGATATTGTTAGCATATTTGATCTCCCCATTATCCCACAACCTTTATTCACTGGTCAAAGCAACATTTCATTTAAATTAGGCCTTTTCACTATGGTTTTCACACCTACTCAAGAAATCATTAATGAATAATTAGCTATAATTCAAGGAGATGTCAATATAGCTATTGAATTTTGAGATGATTACTTTGATCACATTAATCATGTTGTAGATTAGACATCTTTATTGTTATATATTTTGCATCTTATTCTTATATATATTTGTAATTTCATGCTTATTTATAAACTTGAGTGTTAAACATGGGCTGACATTCACCTAAGGAAGTAGTCACTTCTTGAGACTAGTTTCTTACTAGGCAGGCCATTTATCTTACTATTAATCAGTTTTTTGTTAGTTAGTGTGATTTGCATGTCATTCCTCCCTAGCTAAATATTAGTTCCCACAAGCTTGATGAATGATGTGCACCCAATATCCATCTCTAGGTAATTTTTAAAACCCTACATTTAATTTGTTTTTAGTAGCTAATTAGATCACATTGAAAAAAGTGAAAAAAATACTAAAACATTTTGGCACGCTTGATGGGACTGTCAAGGCTCATTTTTCTTATTAAAATTCAAAATTATGGAATTTGCTCCCTTTCCCTTTCTTTGTGTGAATTCATCCAAAGAACATCAAGTTTGCATTTTATTTCATTTTTGAGGTTAAAATAAATTGCATTTATTTTTTTCCAATTAAGTAATTCACATAGAATAATATAAGTGATAAATTCATCATAGTCATCACTTTCACACACAAGCCAAATCACAGTCACAATAAACTCATTTAAAAACTTGACATAAGGAAACTGATAGGGATTTCATCACCTCATGGTAACCTTTTTTTTGTGATCTCACTTAGATTTCACCACCAAGGGGAGGACCAACATAGTTCTCTAACTAAGTATAATCTCTTGAATATTGGTATACCTTGGCTAAGCACCCACACTAGCTATGGGATTGTGATGTGAGGGGATCAATCCCCAAGTATCAAGCCATGTAATGGTACCAATAAATATTTCTTGTGAGCACCAAAATAAAATACCAAAAACCATCCTTGGATTACCATTTCTTAGGACCCTCCTTATCCTTTTTTCTATATTTCTTTTCACATCTTAAAATTAAAAAGAGATAAAAAAAATTTGGGATGACTTTAGTTTGTGCATCTTTCATCCATAATTAAAAGTGAGATAATTCAAAAAGTTGTTTTGTTTTTTCTTTTCTTTTCTATCTCATGGTTTTGACTAGGAAACAATAAAAGCAAGAATCCGAAGTGGGTGTCACATCTTCTCCTATGGAACATACACCTAGCTCCTCCTCTACCCATAAATCCTTTGAAAATATTGTGTTCCTACACTTTTATTCTCAAGGAGATCCTTCCTTTACAAAAATATTGGAAAATAACCCTATTTCTCTCAATTACTACCTTATTAATCGATTAATACACATTTCTCCTTCCCCCCATACCCACGATTCTCTATATTTATATGGGATGCCTTTTGAGGGAACTAAGAAAACTGAAGGATTTACCATGACCATGGTATCCTTTTCTACCGACTCTTCCATCTAGATCTAATACTCAGATGGCACAACATTTATAAATCTAACCACCTATAGTATCTACCAATTCTCCAACCCCCATTACCTAGGTTCCAAGTGCTTATACCACTCAACCTATATCCACTATTCCTCCCCAAATGTTAGTAGTATCAATACCTATAAGTATCCCACCTATCAAAATGAGTCTAGCATACAGTTCATAAGCTTTATAGTATACATAACAAATCCCTCCAAGGTAACCTCCCCAATAGTGTGTCTTCTTGAATACTCAATATATGGCTCCATCACAATCATTAGGGACTACTTATTTCCAATCTTTCACATAATAGAATATTATGATGCAGGTCCTACAATACATGGTGGCATCCCAACCCATTATGTCAACTATATTTGGATACCCTTCCTCACAACCCCTATCTACTCTTTATCAAGGTGTCTTAGGGAATGTACCTTAGAATAACCCCCAATCAAACCTCATAAACATCCTTATGAATAGGATGGCCAATTTAGAAGCCTCCACTTTTAGACATAATACTATGCCCACATATGAGCAAATTTTTAAGGAGCCTATCCATCCATCTGTTCCTATCAAACTATATCCCTCATAATGGGAACATTCCAAGTTACTAAGTTTCAAAACAAATAATATCCATAGAATAATCTTAGAGCCTTTCAACACACACTTATATCACATGATGATGCATTACTACTTAGGAAATTTCCCATGTTGCTAGTAGGAGCTACATTAGATTGTTATATCTCCATCCCTCAACATTCACTCTTTTCATTTAGGCAATTAGCCCAAATTTTCTTAGAACACTTCTCAATCAATATTTCTTGAAAAGTGAGTATCACAAATTTATATTCCATTTGACAATTTGAAGATGAATCCATATCATTTTTTGTAGCTCATTAGCATAACTTGATCAACCAGTTAACCTTTTCCTCACCACAACCTAAATTAATTAAATTGTTTTCATGCTCCTATGCAAAACATATATCATCCATGTTACAAACCTTTAAAGGCATGTAAACTTGAAAGTTGAGGCATTAAAGAGGGAAATATTAAGTCACAAAATATAAACTTCAAACTTGACCCTACAAAAATCAATAACAATAATCCTAAACTAAAAAGGGCAATAAATGCTATTATTCTAAAAACTTTTTCCCCTTCAACACCCAATCAATCAAGACCATCCACTTCTCAAACACAACCACCTAGGGGCCTTACTCATTTTTTCCCTAAGAAATATAACCCTTTATGAGAACCTTAGATTTTTGTATTGGATAAACTCCTACAAGAAAATGTTATTAAACTCCCTTCGACTAGACCAGTTGATGATACACATCCTAAACCCACTTGGTATAAAGAAGATGAATTTTATGCCTATCATATGGTAATAAGACATGACATAGAATGATGCCAATCCTTTAAATGATTAGTAAAAGGCCTCATTGATAAGGGGGACCTTCATTTATACAATCCAAATGCTCCTCCCAACCAATCTTTAGATATTTTCAAGTAGCCCTTTCCAAACCATCCATCCAAATCAAACACAGTCCAAACTAATATGATAGAAACACAAAATTAGGCTACGCATATGATTGATATAATCTATGACCAATTATTGCCTAAATAAAATCCAAAGTAATTTCCAGTCTTGGATTTCCTCACAGGAGTTGATTTTGATGTAAGCTAACCTATAATTATCAATACAACTCCCAAAACCTCTATAGATATTCTAGATCTCATTACATGGGATCATTCACATGAGCCATCCCCTTCATCTTCCTAAACTATGTCTCCTAAAAAGGAAAATGAAACCCCTCCTTGGTTGTCATAGATAAACATATTGATACTTCTAGAGTCAAACATTCCACCCCTTTGGTCTCTGGTGAACCTATTCATAATATGCACTAAGATCATAATATATTAGGATCATATCAATTTACATGATACCAAGATCCTTTGAAATCATCCTCTATCAAAACACGTCCTTACCTTGAAAATACTAAATGAAAGGGTAAGGCTCCTATCATCGATAGCTAGGATAATTGTCTTAGCATTCCATCAAAAAAAGCCTTAACCCATTCTCAAGTCAAGGCCAATCTTTTTCAGATGTCAAAAGACAAAAACCTTAGTCTGAATACCCCTTCTATTCTCAACACATGAAAGAGTAAAGGGTCAAACCCTTTTATATCATCTTCATCATCTATTTTAGGTCCTCATCCATCTTCCAAAATTATTATCCCTATCATAGGTTCTTCCATTTAAACACATGAAAAAATACAAAGTCTCCCTCCATTATTAAATAGACCTCCATCCTGATATCCACTATCTTCTACTAAAGGACCATTAGATAAATTAAAATAAAAGGTGACTAAGATCATCCTTACCATAAAATATAAATGTCAAAATCAAATGATCAATACTTTATTAAGAGAGATGGTACAACCTATTATAAAACCATAAAACAACCCTTTGAAAGGATCTTACATTGTAATCTTAAAACAATTATTGGATACATCCCTCATAGCACTACTACCTATATGGCCTATTAACCTTCACCCCTAAAGACCTACTTGGTATAGGAGTTAAGAGATATACGCATATCATAGAGTACCTAGACATGATACATAAAATTGTAATGCCCTTAAGGCTATAATCCAATAACTAGTCCAGGATGATGATCTAAATGATAAAATTCCTAAGAAAAAAGTCACCATCCTAAATATTCCACCCATCCATAGTCCTTCTAGTCCTATAAGCAATAAATATTCATTAGCTTCCTTGAACCCTCCATTATTACACATCCATGTTGTCCATATAGCCACTCGCTCTCAAAATTACAATCATAATAAATCCAAAGTTTCAATTACAGGTAACTTTACCCATAATATGCCTAAACCATCTAGATAAAAGCCTAAAGTCTCTATTATAGGAACTACCAGGACCAAATCCAAGGAGTTGATATAAATCTCCATATTAAAACAACTCCACCAAATGCCTATAAAAATTTTATTGTATGAACTTATCTAAAACTCTCCACACCATCGATAAGCATGATAGAAGTGCTCTAGGTTATTGAGGTCTAGCCATATGAGCCTCAACCATTATCAATGATGAGTCATCAATTCATCATTGGAATGTCACTCTCCACTTTTCATTTGCAAAGACACACTTGCTGAAAGTAAATCAAACTTACAGGAAGGAAAAATGGTACACTTGTAGAAAGGAAAATAGCACACTGATAGGAAAGGGAAATGGCACACTTGCAGGAAATGGAAGAGCACACTTGCAGGAATTAAAAGAGCACACTTACAAGGGAGTAAATTTTATTCCTAATTCTATTCCTAACATTTGTACTTATGTAGGCAAACTTGGGGTAATTATACGATTCATCCAAAAAATGGCATATCAAATTCACTCCCTCAATTCACTTCTCAAGAAAGGTACTACTTTATAGGAAGGAAAAATGGCACACTTGCATAAAGGAAAATATCACACTGGCAGGAAAGGGAAATGGCACGCTAGCAGGAAATGGAAGAGCACACTTGCAGGAATTAAAAGATCACACTTGCAAGAGAGTAAATTTTTAATAAGAATGATGAATGATTCATCCATCATTTAATTTTTCAAACCTAGGGTGGCATCCAAAGGTTGTTTGCAATAGGAGAGAAGACATATTGACAATAGTTCCTTCTACTTTCTGAAAATTAAGACACACATACTAAAAAGTAAATTGTTGTAATGAAATAAATGAAAAAAATTAAACTACATAGAAATATAATGATCCATCTTCCTTGGAATGAGTGGCCGAGGCCATATCATTCCTCAGATGGATTTCAACCAAAACACTGTATTGATGTCATAAAGCTCCGAATGTATTATTATCAAAATTTAACATTAGATTATTACAATGGAGTGGAAGGTTGAATTTAGAACTCATGCTTCCAACCAACTCTTTATTTTAGAAATAACAATCCTATATTCTCTCCACCTAATATGGAGATAAACACAAGCACCTAAATATTTCAATCTTCCATAAAATATGGAGAGAGATAATTATTATCCGTTTACAATATAAGAGAATTATTTATTATACAATTCCATATTTGGATGAATACTATAAATATGAAGAGCCTCAAAATAGAATCCATATAAATAGACATAGTCCATAGAAATGAAAGCTTCCCAAATCCATAGATATATCTGTAGTTCTTCTTGAGACTGATATTTGGTTGATGCTTCATGCGCTATCTATCATGGCTTAGTATATCTACATATACATACATTAACAATCTTTGTCCACATGTTTAGTAACAACAATCAACAATCAATAAGACATAGATTTGTAAAGGAATGACCAAGGATTAGTTCTATACTCCATTCTAAATCAATCATAAGTTCAGAAATTACATTTAGATCAAATTCTTATGTAAGGAAAATGGTATTATTATATGAATAAAATGAGCCATCTAATGGTCTCATCAATCAACATTTATAGGGGCCCTCCAAATGGTGTTGGCTATTAGTTTCACTAATTTTGAGGTCATTCTTTTATCACCTAAAGATTAAGATCTCATACGTTTCACCATAACTCAAATAAATCAAACTTATATTAAAAGAGTTATGATTAAAAATGGGGCCAGTATCAATATTATTTCTTCCCATGATTTCTAATAGTTACAACTACCAAAAACCATTGTTTCTCAATCCCTAGAAATTCTTCATGTATTCAACGACATGGTATCACCCATATTAGGAATGGTTATCCTTCCTATTTGTGTAAATCCTCACACCCTCCATGAACTCTTTTATGTCATAAAAGGGACATTCTAATATAACATTTTATTAGGACATCCATGGATTTGTGTAATGTGATGTATCCCCTCCACCATCCATCAGTGCATTAAGTTTGAACATGAAGGCTAGGTCCACATTATCCTCATTGATCCTCATCCCTTAAAATCATGTAACTACACTTTTTGACCAAGTGATGTTATAATACCCTCACCTAACACAATCCCATCTTTGTCGTCTAGTAAAGCCTCAACTAGCATGATTATTCCCACATTAAAATTACCATCTCATGAGTCCATTGATTCCATGATGTAACATATTTCAATGGGGGAATACCATCAATTAACCCTTAACACATTACCCACTCCTAGGGAATGCGGTCATCTTAACAAGAAACCCATGTATTTACCCAACCTAGGTGAGCTCATCCCATTTGGGCCACCTTTCTTATGCACCCACTTGATATATGATGGAATCAATAAAACCACCCTAGGACTTGACAACAACACCTATGCTAAACCCTTTACATCTAATTTCTCATTTCTTAATAAACCCCGGTTCATGTAAACCTACCTTTATCATTGTGCCTAGAAGGTCTTTGGCATGGGTAGATATGAGCAGGGTCCTCATGACATCGCATTAGGAGATTTCAAAAAACCACACAAAAAGTATGGCTTAGGATTTGAGAAATATTATAAATCCTCTCTCGAACCCATTCTTCTACCATTTTTTGAAGAAGAAGAGCAATCTTCATCATTCGATACCTCTTCCTCGACCAATGACATTATATCCATCCCTTCTATTTTTTTAGTCAATTCAATCTCCATAAAACCCCCCATCTTTCACCATGGTGGCAAGACCCAAATTATCCCTTTAGTATATCCTAAGTTAATAGGACATGATATGCTAATCATCTATGTTATTTATTTTCAGGATGATGAGTCGATCTTGACTCTTTTAAGCACTGAAAACTATTATCTATGTAATTCTCTTCCATCTAAAACATCTAGATTATTAAATGAATCCACTTCTGATATTAATATTGAGTCTCATGAAACCCCAAGGATTGTTAAAGTTATCAAAGCCTTACATCCTTAGTAAAACCAAGATTTTACCACTTGTTTATTAGACTGTAGTGAGGCATTTGCCTAGCCTTATAGTGATATACCTGGTATTAACCCTGCAATAGTTATCCATAATATCATCACCTTTCCTAATGCTAAACTAGTAAAAAAAATCTCTATAAAATTCATCCCCACATTGCACTCTTGGTAAAAGAGGAACTATAATTCCTCTTATCTCTTAACTTCATTCAACCCATCGATTATCCTCAATAGACGTCCAACATCATTTCAGTCACTAAGCCTAGAAGGGGACTTCAGACTTTTAATAAATTTCATGATTTAAATCTTGCTTGTCTAAAATATGATTTCCCTCTCCCTAACATTGACCAATTAGTGGACTTAACAACTGGCCATGAAATGTTATCCCTTATGGATGGTTTTTTTGGTTATAATCAAATACTTATTACACTAAAAGATCAAAATAAAACTAGATTTATTACTCCTTGGGGGACATTTTACTACCGTGTTATGCCATTTGGCCTAAAAAACATAAGAACCACCTATCAATGGGCCATGACTTATATATTTAATGACATAATCCATTAAATTGTTAAAGACTATGTTGATGATCTCCTTGGGAAGTCAAAATTCTGAAAGGATAACTTATCCGTAATTAAGTTTATCTTCGATCATGTGCTCTAGTATCATGTGCATCTAAATCCAAAAAAGTGCATTTTTGGTGTCTTAATGGGTAAACTTCTAGGCTTCATTATTTCTATTCAAGGAATATAAGTGGATCCCACTAAAATCAAGGCCATTATAAAAATTCCTCCTCTATCCAACCTTAAGCAACTTCATAGTTTATAAGGCAAGATCCAATCTATCCATCAATTTATATCCCAACTCTCTGATCGATGTCAACCTTTCCACCATTTATTAAATAAGGATAGTCACTTTGTATGGGATTTTAATTGCCAAGAAGCCTTTAATGCACTAAAAGACTATCTTCTATTTCCTCCAGTCATCACTCCACCTAAGGAGGGGAAACCTTTCTTCCTTTATATCTCAACTACTGACCATGCTCTAGGTGTTATGTTCACCCATCGAGATGAGCATCATCAAGAGAAAGATATTTATTATATAATTTGTACCCTCATAAAATATGAAGCATGTTATCTGCATACCAAAAAACTATGCCTAGAATTGGTCCTTATAGCCTCTAAGCTTCATCATTACCTACTTAACCACAAGACATATTTAATTATGAATACCAACCCACTTAAGTTCATGCATTCTAAGCCTTATCAAAATCAATGAATGGCTATATGGATCATGCTTCTAGCTAAGTTTGATCTAGAATTTCTCCATCAAAATTTTCTTAAAGGATAGATTATTACTACTTAGTTGGTCAAAGCACCTCTTAGTGATAACTAACCAATCAATTGTGAATTTCCTAATGAATATATCATATCCACTTCCCAAGTAGTCCCAGAATATCAAATGACTCTATTCTTTGATGGGTCTAAATGTGAGCGTGTAGGTGGTATAGGAATTATATTAATCCCTCCTCAAGGTATTCCTATGCCTTTATCTTTTAAATTAGACTTCAATTTCACCAATAACATGGCTAAATATGAATCATTGATTATAGGCCTCCAAACTACCCTTGCACTATGGGTTAGATCCCTTAATATCTATGGTGATTCTCATCTAGTGGTAAATCAAATTAATAGTATATATCATTGCAAGAATGATATCCTCCAAAGACATGTGACCTTAGCTGATCAAATATTATCTATTTTTGAACATTACACCATCCAAACTACTTCTAGATCAACTAATAAGTTTTTTGATACTATAGCATCTCTTACCTCTTTTATCCCATCCTCATCTTAGGAGCCCAAGCTATTTGTCCTTCTCCATCGAGTTAACCAACCTTCCTACATAAGAACTAATCTTTCATCTATCAATAAAATTGAGGAAAACCTAGAGGAGCCATGGTATACACAAATATTTACTTATTTGTATACAAGACTATCTCATCCCCATCTATCCAAGCGTGTTACAGGTGTCTTTCAATAGAAAGCTACCCGCTATAATATACTAGGGGGTATTCTCTATAAGCACAATTTTGATGGAATTCTTCTTCATTGTCTCTAAAATCATGAAGTTACATTATCTATCTAAGAAGTACATAATGGGTCATACAGTGGACACTTTAGTGGCCATGTAATCGCTAAAAAAAATTATGTCTAGGCTATTATTGGCCCACTCTGAATCAAGATTGTTGCGCATACGTTAAGAGGTGTGTAAAATGTCAATATAATGTAAACTTATGCCATATCCCTAGTAAATCCTTACATGTAGCAAGAGAATTCTAACCATTTTCCCAATGGGGGCTTGATCTTATAGGGAAAATAAACCCTAAGTCCTCTTAGTGTCATGACTTCATCATTACCACTGCAGAATACTTCACCAAGTGGGTGGAAGCTGTGTTGCTTATCTCAACCAAGGTAGAAAATATTATGTATTTTATCTACCATCACATTATTTATCATTTTGTAACTCCATATAAAATAATAATAGATGATATAAAATATTTCAAGAATAAGAAAGTCTAGGCACTATGTGACTCATTTAAAATCAAATTAAGTTTTTCCTCACCTTACTATCCTCAAGCCAATGGTCAAGTAGAAGCATCTAATAAGACCCTAGTCAAAATCCTAACCAAAGTCATCAATGAAGCTAGGAAGGCTTGGTATCTTTTTATCCCTTTCACCTTGTGGGCATGTCAAACTAGTATTCAAACCCCTATAGTGCTACTCATTTTTCCCTAGTCTATGGTGCAGAAGTTGTACTTCCTTTGGAAGTCAAAATTCCCTCTCTTCGTATCTCCCTTAAAGACATCATTTTTGGTGAGGATTTTTGTTAGGAGCATTTATCCCAGCTTAAATTCTTAGATAAGCATCATATGATAGCCCTCAATCACCTTTGTATATATCAAGAATGACTAAAATGAGCTTATAATCAACATGTAAGAGAATGAGAATTTAACATTAGAGACCTTGTGTTTAAAGAAAATCAACATGTCACTAATATGGAATGAAGTAAAAGGGGAAAATTTGCTCCTAATTATCTTGGACCATACATTATAACCCATAAATATAGATCTGGGGCATATCATTTGGCTTCTCTTGATGGTAAACCAAAATAAGAACCTATTAATTCATTGCATCTACATCCTTTCTATAGTTAATAGATCTGTCTTGGTTAGCTTATCTTAAATATTATCATATCCTCCTATCCTAAAATACCAAATAATGATATGAGAGTTATGTAGTTATCTAGTAGTCACTATAACTTCAAACTTGAATATGAATACCTCAGCTCTATTTATAGCATTCTCTCATGGATATGTTTCACCTATAATAGGAGAAACCCCAGATCATTATTTCCCTTATTTCTTAAAGGTTGTCAATTTTCCAATATAACACAATAATCTCATGTAATGAACTCATGGAAACTATCTTAAGGTATCTTTTTATGCCAACTTGCATTACTATCTTTAGGATCTGAAATCAAGTAAGCAGTGAAAATCAAAAGTATCAAAATGGGCTAAATAAATAGACTGGTCCCTTAAAGGATAGCTATGCAAAAACATCTGAATGTAGAACACTCCCTCAAAGGATGGCTACTAAGTATAAAACTTTTCACATTGATCAATTTTCAAAATATGCCGCTTAAAATCCTTAAAAAAGCCATAAAGAAATAAATTTTCAAAAATAATATCTCAAGAAAGCTTTTCATATCGATTAGCTTTCTAATTGTAGACTTCCTATATTGATCAATCTACCCATTAGCATAAAAATGATCCCTAAAAGATAAATTTTAAATCTAAAAATATGATGTGAAGAAGGTTATCTCTAAATCAATCCATCCCCTATCCCACCAAAAGCATCTAATCTTAATAAATGACCAAGGCCAAAGCTCTAGCTAATTTAGGTTGTGTCAACATCTATTATCATCTAGCTAAGGATGCATATGCCATGTGTATGAGAGATTATCTTTTTGGTTATGGTCCAGGTCAATGCTGAGAAAATCCATAATATTTAATCACTAAAACCCATAAAATCATAACCATTAAACATTAAAATCTATCTTCATAATCCATTTATTAAAAACATATCTCATGATATAACATCCATAATCCATAACATGTAAAATCCATAACCAATAATCCATAAACATCCACAACATATTTAATAACAATGATCAAAATTAAATTACATAACATATAATCTATAATCCATCACATCACATCATCAATAAAAACATAACATATCCATATCCATCAATAAATCCATAAATAAACACACATGATCCATCCATAAACATAAGCAATATTTGTGTGTGTGTGTGTGTGTGTGTGTGTGTGTGTGTGTGTGTCAAGTGTCTATACAAATGTCATAACACAAATAAAATGGGTCTCTCATTCTATACAATGTGACCTACTCAACAAAATCAATCTTTCTGAGGTGAATGTTATCACGTCCCTCATCATCTCCTCCTCAACTCTCTACACTCCCTCTACTAGTAGACCCCCTAGAAGTCCTCTGTGATCTATTTTGGCTAGCCACATATGAAGAAAATTGAGCTACATTAGGTAGCCATCTTTATACTATCGTCTCATGATAAGGCATCTCATCAAGTAAATCCTTGTACCTTTAGAGTGGTACCATATCTATAGGAGTAGCACTAGATCCTACAATATCTAGATCTAGTCTCTCTACCAAAGTAGACCTCATTTTCTCTAGCTCTGCTTGATATCTATCCTACCCCTATATATCCTAGTCATGCTACCCTGTTATGATATTAATATCACCTTGTAATGTGGTAATATTATCCTATAATGTATTATGGGCTGTCCATACCTCTTATAGCTCAGCCCTCAATGTATCCCTCTCTATAACAACTATAGATATATCTATATACTCATCGGTGGGGGCATCTTATAGTGGTACATCCTCCATGTGTGCATCAGGGACATCCAGCTCCTCCATGTGTGCATTTGGGGCATCCTACTCAACCTCCCTCATTTCTTCAATAACCACCTCATGTCAAGGTCTCATTGCTCTATCTTGTCTCTTCCCCATCTTTGCTACAAACCACACTACATAATCATCTATATAACCAATATCATCTAGGTCGATAGCCATAGGATCCTCTTATGACCCCATCAAGACCACTATAGTATCTAGAGTAGGCTAGTCGAGCTCTGTATCATCTCACCTATATGTGCATGGGGCTAATGGTGTATCTTGAAGCAACCCAAACTAACAACAGACCCTATCAAAATAAAATAGCTTAGTGTTCTCTAGACATCATCCATGTACCCATGTCTCCCAAGAAACATCCCCTATCTCCACAACTGAACCAAGCTAGGCTGAGAAGTGTACATACAAACTCTAGCTAACATCTATCTGTAAGTCACTAAAAACTTGTCTATAGTACGCTAGATCACATACTACCCTATTTGTGTATAAAACCACTAGGTCTTCCTTCCACTGAAGGAAGCCTACACTATAAACCATGTCTGTAAAACTAATACATGGGGTCCCTATGGGGTGAATCAAACAAATGTGCTCATATGCCTAGTAATGTAATACAAAAGTGATGTTAAGTCTTAATTCGTGATTAGTGCACCAGCCCCACAACTCCCTATAGATATACCCTAATAGTGTGGGCACCTAAGAAAAATAGTCCTAAAATCCACTATGTTTGTTATGACACCAGTGAAGCTCCATGGTAGTCACCCTCCCATAAAATTAGGTAGCACATAGCAGGCCAATGTTAGCATCATCATAATCATCAACACTAGTCTCTCCATAGGGTCTTAGTCATATAATGGCTAGAATGAGAAGCCCCCAGTAATGAATCTCATGTCTAATGTATCCTCACCATATAATCATGCTAGCACCATCACTTACCCAACCTTGTCAATAGTATAAATAGGGCATCCCTAGATTAGTACTCATAGAATATGATGGATGTCCTTTGTGGTGATGGTCATCTTGCCAGTCGATATCCAAAAAGTGTTGGTGGTATAATCCCACCATTCGAGCAAAGCCACCATCATACCAATACCCTGATGGATATGATGATAATAGTGGATCCCTCCAAATCTAATAGCATCTACATGGGCCTAGTCCTCATCACCCATGAACTCTCATAAATATGTCAACAACAACAAGATCCTATCCCTCATCATTAGTATATCTTGTGCCTATCAAAAATAACTTTTTAGTTAATAATATCCTAGCTTTCTTGATTTCTATCAATCTTATCAGGATCGATGTTGATTTACCTAATCGATACCAATCCTTTTGGATCATGATATATCTGAATGGGGAACATCAATCCATATATATTAATGTCAATTCCCTCCCCCTAAACATCTTACCCCTAGGCCGTACATTCCTAAAAAAAACATTACAACCTATCCTCCCCACCCACAAAATTTTCAAACAAAAAAAAGACTCTCCTACAAAACATAATACCTTACGCAAACATAAAAATAATAAATTTCAACAAAAGTATATTTTTCCTACCTCAGTGAATTCATCATCATCATCCACTCCCACTCACCTCCATCATCTCTCATGTAATCTTGAAAGGTGGAAAAACATTAAATTTTGCTCTCAAAAACTTATTCACATTGATAGCTAAATCAGCCTTATGCCATGTTAGATACCTATTTATAACCTTTCCCATGATCAACATTGATTACTCTAATAGATGTCGATACCCTAAATTGACATCAATCCTTTGTAGATTGATGTTGATTATCTTGTCTTGGTTAAATTTTCTATAATTATGTACCATTTCACATGTTCCCTATCTAGATCCCAAGCCCTATCTTATTCCCTTTACCATAATTATCCCATTTTTATGTCATATTACTCTTTAGATTTGAGTATTTTGACCTTTTGTTAGTTCCCCAGTCTCCTTTAGGTGTACCCATTTTTTTCATCATCTTGCCATTGTAAGATTTTAAAGGTATCTTTTGTCTCAAGAACATTTATCTATAGGTAATGCATACACCATATGCACACCAACTATGATGGTCAACCATTCCTATCTTTTGTCCTCTTGATAGCCTTTTATTAATCCTACCTATTTTAGCTCTATCATTTTTTTACTTGATTAGGTTTTTGGGGCATTACTATCTACATCACTTTTTATCTCGTTAAGTGCAACCTTAGAACTTTCTTGAGCCATCTGCACTTCTATTTGTCCATTACTATCTTTCACTTGTCAATTTCCACTCATCCACATTTGTTTTTACCTACCATATTTTCAAACCCATCATCGATTCCAACTCACTTATTGATGCCTAGTTTGAGGGGCGATACCTCCTCACAATAAACTTGGGACATTAATCACTTTATAGTTTTTGTCTCACAACAAGCTATTGTATACCACTCCACAAAAAAGAGCAAATGTAGATGCTAGTTTTATACACCTTTGTGTATTAATATGGTGCATCATTGTATTATCCTTCATCTCTAACATAATGGCCCCATTCATTTTTATTTAAAATAATTACCCATTTACCTTTACTACATGAGTTAATTAAGTTAATTACTACAGTCAAATAAGAATTAACCCTATTTTACTATCCCTAACCATAAAATCATAAAAACAAATAAAAAACAAAAATCCTCCCAACCTCCTAACAAACCCATCCCATGGTTTAAACAACCTAACAACTTAAACATTAATTAAACCTATCTTTACCCCATAAATAACCCTTTTGAATGGCCTAAATATCACCTCCACCCATTTTGGGCAAATTAACATCAATTCTCTGAAATCGATGCCGATCAGGGCAGAATGGCATCAATCTATAAATATATAGCGAGCCTCTTAGGCTTAGGGGACATGCACAACACTTTTTGACTTTGGACTTCTACTAGATTTTTCCTAGAAGCTATGTACGAACATTGTCAACACTTTGCCACCTTGTAGAACCTTTGTTCATGTAACTATCAAGGGATTTCAAAGGTTTTTTAGCATAATTTTATAGTCTTCTTTATTTTCATGTTTTAAGCCATTCAAGGTTAGTATTTTACATCAATTTATTCATATTTAAATCTTACTATCCTATACACCTTTATGTCAATATTTCCATTCAGTTTTCATCATTTTATTTAATTTTACATGTCATTATTATCACCTATTTTCATAGTTTAGCATTTTACTCAGAATTGATGTTGATTCATCTAAATCGATGTTGATCCTACAGGATCATCATCAATCCCTACTAAACTATTAAAATAGCCTTGAATTCTATTTTCATAATATTCATATTCCTAAAAGCTTATTAGATCTTTCATGTTATTTTTTGAAAATATGTCTTTCACATGTAGATGACTCTACTTGGATTAGCGCATGATATTGTTAGCATTTTTTATCTCCCCATTGTCCCACAACCTTTATTCACTGATGAAAGAAACATCATATTCAAATTAGGTCTTTATACTATGTTTTTCTCACCTAATCAGGAAAACATTAATGAATAATTAGTTTTAATTCAAGAGGATGTTGATATAGATACTAAATTTTGGGATGATTACTTTGATTGTATTAATATTTTTTTAGATTATACATCTTTTTTGTTATCTATTTTTCATCCTATCCTTATATATATTTGTAATTTCATGTTTATTTATAAACTTGAATGTTAAATGTAGGTTGACATCCACCTAAGTAGATCACTTATTAGGACTAGTTTCTTACCAGGCAATCCATTCCTCTTACTATTAATCAATTTTTGTGAGTTAGTGTGATTTATAAGTCATTCTTCCCTAGCTAAAGAGGAGTTCTCACAAGCTTGATCAATAGTGCGCAATCGATATCCATCTCTAGGTAATTTTTAAAACTATATATTTGCTTTGTTTTTAGTAGCTAATTAGATCACATTAAAAAAAGAAAAAAAATACTAAAACACTCTCATATGTCCCCTTAAGTAGACCAATTTCCATCACCTAGATCCTCCTCTGAAACATACTTCCTTCACAAATTTACTAGCCAATTAAGCCTCTATTTTGACAAAAACTTGAATAATTTGAAAAACACAAACCTTAAAATATCTATGAAGTTTGATTTAACAGCCCATTTGTCCCATTCAACCTATTATTAAGCCTTAGACCTTAACTCATAATGAAAACCACTTTTTTACCATAGCCCAAAACTTTAGAATCTCAAAACAAACAAGATCAACAAACCTCCTTTTGTTCAATACCCACCTTTGAAAATTATTTCACACCTAGAGACAACCATCACACACTTTTAAAAAAATATTTGATCCTTCATACCTTTGGGAGTCTTTATTTTATATACCGTGGCTTTGATCTGTAACAAGAAAGATAAACCCAAGAGCACACAAAAACCTCTAAAAGGCACAAATAGGATCATCAAGACATAAAAACACCTAGAACACATCATAAATAACTGCACAAACCTTTATAATCACCAAACTCTTCTTGACATTCCATTAATTTCATTATGCCACCTAAAACACCTATTTTAATATTACAGACACTATATACATAACAAAAACACCTTATGACATCATTTTTACCTTATCAAAGCACTTCTCCCATTTTGACACACCAAATACAAATGGAAACACTCATCTCTTACCTCATAAGACATTCTAAAGAACACCACATCAAAACTTTCTTCTCCACTAAGATGAGTCTCTTAAGAAGCATAGACAGATACCTCTTACTTCACATGGTTCCTTAGAATAATGTGAAACTAGGAGTTGCCCATAACTCTTCATATTCCTTCTCTTCCTTGGTCATCTAATACTAATAGTTCTTATTATTTTTAGGCTTAATATAAACAAATTTCTCATCCACTATAACATTTTCCTTCTCTTCTAAGACTGTATTGACAACACATGAGGATAACATAGATTCATGACATACCTTTTTAGCTGAAGAATCTTCCTTGTAGTTCGATACCTCATCACTAGGTATTGACAACTAATGTTCTTTGCATGAGACATGATCAATAATAATAAGATGTTTAATTGATTCCATAAACACCTCATAACTAGCCTCAAACATCACCTTGGTCTTCTCCTTAAACTCGGTCTCTTCATTCACAACATGAGCAAACAATGCGATTTAACTATTTTGGGAATATTGGAGTCTTATTCTTAATTTAGTTAAGGGTTTGAGTTAATTAAATTAGTAAAGAATATTGGGAAAATTAAGATACTAATTTATATAATTTAATTGTAATTTTAATCTTTCTAAAAATAGTAATAAGTGAGGAGAAATGTAACTTAGCTTAAACTAGACTCAGATGATTAAGACAAGGTCTAGAATCTGCTATACAAGACTATGACAGTGTCATGAATCAAGATATATCCTTCATTTCATGAAAGTATAGGATCACCAAAATAGGACACCCTAAGGTTCAGTTCTATAGTCTTCCTCTACAGTTGTTGTCTTAAAGGACTAAGCTTGTTGGGTTTTATCTGTTGTCTCTATATGAGCCTACTTATGAAATTTTGGATGCTCAATATCTACAAAACTCCTTGTAGAGTTTATTTAGTCTTAAAACCCTAGAATCCATTATGCTTTGATAAAATTTGATAAAAAGGATGGAGGTTAGTGTGTGTAAGATTCATTAAACATGTATACACACCCCTTATGTGGGTACATTGCCTACATACTACTATTTTGAAGAGGGATCAAGCCATATGTAGGTCTCCCACTTGATTTGCTTTGTGAAATAGTGTATACAAAGATGAAAAATTCTAAAAATAGGTGTGATTGAGGTGGCTAGGGACAGGTGTAAGGGTTTTAATAAGATTATGGATGTATTGGATAGTTGTATGCAAAGAATAGGGAAATATGCTTGAGTAGTCTTACTTGTATTCTTGTCTACTTTGTGATATTTTCCAACCCCTTATAAATAAAATTTGAATGGGATTTTATAGATATATATTGGTCATGGGTCAAATGAATTCATGTTAGGCTAACAAAAAGAAGGATAGGAATCATAAGTAAGTGACCATTGGAGCTAAAAATACAATTAGATAAGAGCACCAAAAATGGACACCCTAGGGTCTAATGCTATAATCCAAGTTGGGTGATATTTTCCTAAAGGTACAGGACTTATGGGGTGGAATTATCATAGTAAATATAGTTTGGTTGAGTTAGAATTAGGTCTTGGAAGCTTATGGATGACTGAGAATAAATGAAAAGATGTCTATAAGGGTCATGAGAGCATGCAAGAGGGACCTATGGGTTAGATGTCACAAGCCACACTCAAGTTACCAATTTTCACATTTTATATGACTACATTTCTACCTCTTTATTCTAGTGATGTATCAAAGCAAAATACTAGGATAAAGAAAAAATAGAAAGTGTACCTAAACTTACCTGCAAGGGTGAATCTCATGAAGATATGAGATATTGGGTGTGCATAGAGAGAGCATGTTTTGAAGTGTAAATTTGCAAGATAAATAAAGAGTAAATCAATTCTTATTAGGCATGTTATGTCTAAAGTAAAAACATACAAATTTAGGTAAGAGAGATAGGAAGAGAAAGGAATGAATACACCTCATTAGGTATGTAAACCAATACAAAACTTATTATGATGTTGAGTAATATTTGATGTTGTTGGGTATGTGTTGAATGATGTTATACCAAGAGTAATATCATGAACAGAGCTAAGTGTTCAATTCCTTGAGAGTGGCTCAAGAATGCAAAAGCTATCCCTTTGGCTCCATCATCACCTAATGAGTGAAGCTACGTGATCATGCATATGTTAATTGATGTTTGGACTATGTTTCCAATCCCTCTAATTAGGTGGCTCAAGAATACAAAGGCTAGCCAGTCTTTTGAATCCATCATTGCCCCATGAAGTGAAGCTATAAACTAATACTAGTATTAATGTGTGTTATATGATATGTCTCTTGAATCCCATGAATGTTCTATAATCTGAAAATATGGCATGGATAGTTGAATGTATGCTAGAAACTAGGCCACTCTTGGCCATTTAGAAAAGGTGGAGATTAGGCTTGTATGAAATCAACTCTGAAACTAGGCAATAAGATTATATGTAAGCCACTTTAAAATGATGCCAACCAATTATAGATGGAATAAGTCATGAAACTACTAAGCATACCTAGGTAATGTACTAAACTTGAAAAGAAAAGAAAAGAAGTCAAATGTGTTATGCAACTTGCCCCCAATCACTGGTGTCTAAAACATGGATTCTGATCTAGAAGTTATACCAACCACCTAATCTAAAACTAGAAATAAGAGTCATCATGTCATGCATGATTCCCCCTATATTTGGATTCTATGATAAAAAATTTACTAAAACTTCTAAATCTAAATTGGTTTATATGTGAAAAATTATAGCTAAGCTTACCTTTTTACCTATTTCTATAAATTCTAGGTTTTTTGTTGTTTGGATAGGATTGCCAAAATAAGGCACCTTATTGTCTAGCATTGTAGTCCAATATTGGTGCTCTTGTCCTATATTAATTTTGATTATTGTTCTATAATTATCACTATCTACTTGTTTTATTATACCTAGTTTAAAGTCTAGATACTATTTTGGGTGTTCTAAAAATTTATTTTTTGATTGGTAAAAGCTCTGATCTCTGTGACAAAACCCTTGTTTATTGCCCCCTCTTCTAAAGGTAGAAATGAATAACCTACAATGACTATCCTCAGAATAAAAATACCTACAAGTGTGTTATATTACAAAATACATGATATAGTAATGATAATCAACAAGATATCTCAAGATATAACATGGTTTGTAAATGGAGATTGTTAGATCAATAGGGGTATGCCTAGATAGATATAATAATGTAATAACATGTGAAATATAATGAATTAGAACTAGAAGTCTAGTTAGTTTTTAGTTTCAGGTTGTCAAGGAGGGATGGAGAATGATTTCCATCATGGCATCTAAGAAATTGAGAGAGTGCATGATGTGGATCATAGAAATGCAAATAATTGAAAAGCAAATAAACAGCAAGCATGCAAGTAAAGAATAAAGAATCATACAAGAGTGGCCAAGGGGCCAAGAAAACAAGGGACATGAGCTCATGTCACTCAAACTAAAAATTAAGCATACAAGGCATGTTGAAATTCCATATACACATACAATTAAAAATAAGCAAGGTTGGCATGAGGCCCATAATCACATAGAAGAGTACAAGTAAAGGACATTGGAAAATATCCTAAGGCACGCACAATATAGAAGCAAAAGACATTGGAAAATGTCCTAAGGCACATATAGGAGACAAAATAGGAACTGATAAATGCAATCATATCTAGTTATGTAAAGCAAGAAAGTAAGGCATATAATATATTGGAAATACAATCACACCTAACTAATCAAAGAAAGAAGTGAAAGTATGTAAAACATGGAGTACAAGACTAGGTATATGTTAAGAAATACACAAGTTCTATATACTAGTGAATGTCAATAGAGTAATCTGATCAAGCTAGTAAATAATGTACATCATCATGATAAATAGAGTATGTGGTGTAAGAATGACATAACCTGGATGGTGTAGTCATGTAGAAGATGCCCCCAGTGGGTGGATATATCAATGTATGTCTCGAATGTAGAAGTAGGCTACCCCCTCAATGGGTAGAGTAAATCAATAAAGGATCTAGATGTAACTACACACACTCAAAGAAGATCAAGTGAAGCATAGTAATGTAGATAAATCAATAAATAATAGCATATAATAGCAAATGTAAATCTAGCATGGTAGTATAAATGTAAAACATGGACAATGTATACAATTGATTTTTTTTAATTTTTGAATATTTGAATATTTTTGTATTTTGTAATATTATAGTGCTTTTGATAATTTTGATATAAACTATGTACAAAAAATCATGAGGAGACTATGCATAAGTAATTAAAAAGAGGCTATGTATAAACAAGACTGACAATAAATGATACTAACCGATGAGTCTCATGCGAGACTCCCTATCATGGTGTCTTGTATCAAGGAGAGGGATCATGCATGATCATCGAGCACAATGGAAGTGCTAAGGCAATGGCTCTAGAATATATATATATATATATATATATGTATATATATATATATGTATATATGTATATATATATATATATACATATATACATATATATATACATATATACATATATATATACATATATACATATATATATACATATATATATATGTATATATGTATATATATATATATATACATATATACATATATATATACATATATATATATATACATATATATATATATATATAATAAATGCTCTAAAATCTCTATAGAGTAAATTGGCTATGGGATCCCCCTATAACTCTAAGAAGTGGATGCAGTTGTAGGGCTCTTAAGACCCATCTGGTGGTAGGAAAAGATCTCTAAACATATGCTCTATGTGTAGAGGTATGAGACCTCAATAATACTACCCTGGGTGTGAATGCTATAGCTAGAAGTTGTCTAATGTTATGAAACTATGGTTAATTTAAAAAAGGCCTTTATAGAAGTGTATGAACTCTCTATGCTAGTGATGGAGGCCTCGATTGTGTTTGAATCTAAACTAAAATAAGAACTAAAATTGGTGGAGAAATTGAAACTGGTGGTAGAACTAAAATTGGTGACTAAAAAATAGTAGATGGCTCTAAAGTGGGGAGTGGTAACTCATATGGAACTCTAACAACTATAATAACCTGATTATCATGAATGAATTTCATGCATTTCTAAATTATATAAAGTACTACTCAAAGTTTTTGAATCTATGGTCAACCAAATAACATATCAAAAACTCATGCACTAGGAACAATAGTAAATGGTGTGGCCACATATGTTGGACTAACCTTTAGACAAAGTATAATCTCACCCAGTGAAATCTATATGTGCCCATTGAATCCATTAACAACTATGTTCATCAAGGTAACGTCCTACTCTAAATATCCCAAATGCTTAAAGAATGTCATAGTGCACATATTCACACTAGATCCATTATCTATGAGAACACTATGAATAGTATGATTATGAATGTAGGCTCTGATAAAGAGTGCATGATAATTTGAATCATCCTCAACTATCTCCTACTCTGAGAAGGAGATCAAAGGTCTAGTTAAAACTCTAGAATTGTACACATCAATCATATTACTCAAAGGATGTGAGTCAACTAAAGGTGCCTAATATGTAACTAGTGGAGGGTGTGTATTATATACATGGTGAACACCTAATTTATCCCCTAATTCTTATTTATAATTTATGGGAAAGGATCTAAAAATATTTTCAAAGCTTTATCTTGCATTTGCTTTACTTGAAAAGGCTCACCTAAAGTGCCAAGATCAATAATGTTGCCATCTATCAAGGCTTGTATCTTATGTTTCAAACTGATGCATCTATTTTTTTGTGTCCTAGTGCCCTATGCAAATAAAAAAATGTATTCAGATCATATCCCCATGGAAGAGGCTTTATTGGATCAACTTCCTGAATAGGATGGAGAGATATGATATTACATTCCAAAACTTGTTGTAAAACTCTAGCTAGAGAAACTAGTAGATTTGTAAAGGTTTGTCAAGGAGGTACTAATAAAATCACTTATTGAGGGGGATCTGAAGCTGCATTGACTGTAGGTTGATTCTAACTCTTACTATCATTGACCTTGCCTTTGTATGGGACTTTTTTGTTTTTGATATGCTTGTGTACTTGTGTTTGCCCATTGAAATTAGTTTGATTTCCCTTTCCTTTAGTGTATGACATAACTTAGTGAAGGAAGAGAACCTTTTAAACATTATTGATTCATGTAAAGCTAGTAAAAGACTCTATTTAAAAATATATTGTAACTCTTGATTGGTCATGGGGATAGTTATCTTAGCCAAGATAGTCTTATATCAAAGAAAATAATCTATGAGATGCTCCTTTGACCTTTGTTTATATTTTGTAGCTTAGGCATAGGAAACCTTATCACTAATTTTAATGCTAAAACGGGCTAGGAACATGTCAGCTAAAGGATTGAATTGTTGATTGACTAATTTGGTAGACTATAGAACCATAGTAAAGCATAATCCTTAGACTTCATGGAAATAGATTGGTTAGTATCCAATCATTTGGCACATAGTCCATTCATACTACATGAAAAGATCTTAAGTGTGTCTCTAGATCACCCTTGCCATCATATAGAGTGAGCTTGAGTTGAACAAAACTTTGTGTCAAAATTGAAGAATCAATATGACATACTAATGATGTATAAAGTAGAGCAAAAGAATCTAAGGCCTGTGTAGGTCTAGAAGCACCTTGCTCAAGATGTATCACCATAGATTGAAGATATTTTATCTCTTTCATAAGATTTGTCACATCAGGAGACAAATATGTACTAGTTGTAACTAATGGTGGCATAGAGGCAAGTTGGGTTGTTATAGGGGCTTGTTGAGACATAGTTGCCCCCATAGTGTCATTTACAACTAGTTACTCTGAAGGAAAGAAATACTTAACTTGTTTAGCCTTTTTAATTTCCATGATAGATTGTAAGATAAGAGTATGATCTTGGGGTTGTTCCTTGAGTCTTTTTCAAAAACTTTGTAGGATCAAATATTTATTAAGGATAACTTCATTATCAATAATAGGTGGAATTTGATCAAGAGTCTAACTTGGTGGGTCATGAACATCAGTGTTTGTATCATCATTTTTATTCTCATACTGCTCATTGTCAAAATTATCCTCATGAAAATTATTGTAATCTAGATGTGTAAGATCTATAATAGGAACCTGAGCTGATTATTTATCCATGGTATATGGTCGGGTTGAAGGAATCTATGTGAGTTTAGGAGGGTTGCCACTAAGTCTTTCACTTCATCTCAAAGGAAGAGATGCAAGGATCTTAGGTGGTATAATTAAAATAGCCTAAATAATAGAATAAAATATTAAATAAATGTAATCTAAACAATGAACTAAAATATGCATAAAAAATATACGAAACTCACAAATATGTAAGGTGATACCTCAAAAGCAATGGGATCTAGTATATAAAACTAGGGTTTTGAAAATGATTATTTTTAATAATTACTATGGAATTTTAAAAATTAAAGTGAATTTATGATTTAAATTTGCAGGTAAAAAATCAAAAAATTATTGAAAAATTCTTGATTTAAAGGGACCTAGTATATGCAACTAGAGTTTTGTAGAAAATAATTGTTTTAAAATTACTATGGAATTTTAAAATTTAATGTGAATTTTTTATATAAATATGTAGATAAGAAATCAAAAAACTATTGAAAAATTCTTGATTTAAAGGGACCTAGTATATGCAACTAGGGTTTTGCATAAAATAATTGTTTTAAAATTACTATTGAATTTTAAATTTTGATGTGAATTTTTTATATAAATATGTAGGTAAAAAATTAGAAAACTATTGGAAAATTCTTGATTTAAAGGGATGTGTATTTGCAACTAGGCTTTTGCAGAAAATAATTGTTTTAAAATTACTATGGAATTTTTGATTTAAATATGATAGTAAAAAATTAGAAAAATATTGTAAAAATTAGCAAGGAATTTACCCTAAGGGTTTTAGGGTTTTTATGTGAAAACAAAGTAAGTCAAGTTCACCAAATGATTTAACTATTTTGGAAATATTGGAGTCTTATTCCTAATTTAATTAAGGGTCTAAGTTAATTAAATTAGTAAATAATATTGGGATAATTAAGCTACTAATTTTTATAATTTTAATATTTCTAAATATTGTAATAAGTGAGGAGAAATGTAACTTAGATTAAATTGGACTGAGAAAAATAAGACATGGTTTAAAATCTACCATGCAAGACTGTGATAGTGTCATGAATCAGGATCTAGCCTTCATTTCATGAAAGGATAGGAGCGCCAAAATAGGACACCCTAGGGTTTGGCACTATTTTCCTCTTTTGTCATTTTTGTCCTGAATGCCTAAGCTTTATGGGTTTTGTTTGTTGTCTCTATATGAGTCTACCTATGAAATTTTGGATGTTGGATGTCTATAAAACTCCCTATAGAGATAATTTAGTCCTCAAACCCTAGACTCCATTATTCTTTCATAAACTTTGAGAAAAAGTGGGGGAGGTTAGTTTGTGTAAGATACACTGAATGTGTATCTACACCCCTTGTCTGGGCACGTTACCTACATACCAATACTCTGAAGAGGGATCAAGCCATATGTAGTTCTCCCACTTGATGTGCTTTATGTAATAGTGTATATGAAGATGAAAAATGGTAAAAATAGGTGTGATTGAGGTGGCTAGGGACTATTTTAAGGGTTTGAATAAGCTTTAGGCTATATTAGATGGTTGTATATAGAGAATAGGTAAATATTCCTAAGTAGTCTTTCTTGTATTATTACTTACTTTGTGATATTTGCCAACCCATTCTAAATGAATTTTGAATGGGCTTTTATAGAGATCTATGGGTCATGGGTCAAATGTATTCATGTTAGGTTGACAAGAAGAATGATAGGAAACAAAAAGAAGTGGATGTTTGAGCTAAAAATACAATTGGATAAGAGCATCAAAAAATGGATACCCTAGGGTTCAACACTATAGTCCAAGTTGGTTGTTATTGTCCTGTAGGTATAAGACCTAGGGGGATGGAATTATCATAGGAAATACAACTTCACTAAGCTATAATTAGGTCTTGAAAGCCTATGGATGACTGGGAATGAAAAAAAAAGATGTCTAGAAGATTCATGAGAGAATCCAAGAGGGACCTATGGATTGGGTGTCACAAGCCACACTCAAGTCACCAATTTTCACATTTTATATGACTGCATAATGAGAGCTCTTGGCACTCTCCAAATATTTTAGCATTCTCCACCATATCAAATAGATTACTTGGACCTACAAATTCATCATGGCTCACACTTACCACCTTTGGTTTTCATGAGTTAACTTGTCTTCTTTCTTACACTCCAAGAGCCTAATTAAACTTATTTTGTCTTTTTAGAAATTTTCTTATAGAATATAACAATGTGAATCTTTCATGACAATTGAAGTACACTATACCTTTTTCAATAATCTTATCATGCCTCTCCTAATTAGGAAAAAATCTTGTAATATGTCCATTCTTTTGACAATTGAAATAAATTACTCCTTTTGAAGAAGACTCACCTTGCCTTACCTTATTTGGACAATGCTTATAAAAATGTCCCTTATTAAGACAATTGAAACACTTAACTTTTTTTACACATTTTGACTAATGACCCCTATCATAGTTCTATGCAAACTCAAATCTAATAGGTCTTAGGATTCTCTAGTTATATGCCCAAACTGATTAGATATGTAACAATAACCATTAAAACTTGCATACCTCATGGAATTTGGTTATCTAATTTGATTTATCTTCACTTTACCATCATATATAATCCTTAACTAATTTTTGACCTTCAAGGTCTGATTTACATTAGTCTTCATCTTGTATTGAGTTGCATTTTCTAGTTTTTATTTGCATTCAAGACTAGTTCTGTCACTTGCATGCTTTTGACCACTAATAATATTATCTAGATCACTTGAGATCTTTTAAAATCTCATAAATTACTACATCTTACTATATGTCTTCTCTAACTTAGGTTTTAATGACTCATTTTCAATTACATACCTTGAACATTCATCTTATTTAGCTTTTAGGCTTGTAGATAGGATTTCCAATTGACAACTAAGATGCTTGTCTATATATTCATGCTCCTTGGTGTCTTCATTCATTCTTACTTAATACACACTAAATTTCTCCTTGTAGTCCTTGATTTAAGATCTCATCTTCCTATTAATCTTCTTATCAATCTTTAGTTCTTTAAGAGCATTCATCAATTCAGTCTCACAGTCCACCTCATCTTTATCATCATCTAAATCACTCCAATTAGAATCCTTTTGATATGATCAACTTCCTTCCTCAGCCATGAAGAGGGATTCATCTTCAATAGGACCATCATATTCATGATTATACTTTGAGTCACTATCTTCACTCTCATCTGATGAGCTGCAATCTTCTTTGTAGTGGAGACTCTTCTTGTCCTTGAAGTACTTCTTATTGTCAAACCTTCTAAATACCTTCTTTCTTTTATTAGACCTGAATGATCTCTTGCCATCATCATGAACTTAACCATGATCTTCATCATCATTCTTCTTATGCTTATGAGGGCACTTGTTATCAAAATTTCCTACTTCTCCACAATTGAAGAATTTAAAGGGTAGTTTACCCTTATACTTATATAAACCTATTTTAAATTTATTTGTAAACAAATCAATCAATTCATCTTCATCAATATCAGATGTGTCATCCTCCTTGAGTTTATTATTTTGGAATTTATTCTTTGGCTTCATTTATATCTTGAATGTTGCTTCCTTATTTGGTGGTATATCATCATTTACTCTCATCTCATAGGCAGTAAGGATGCCATGCAATTCATCCATCTTCAACTGAGTAAGATCATGGATTTATTCTATAGTAAATAACTTAGCATCAAACTTGAGAGAGAGATACCTTAATACCTTTTTAACTATAGTAGCTTCTTCAAGCTTCTCTCCAAGACCCTTGATGATGTTCATAATCTTATCAACTCTCTATAGAAAGGATGCCATATAATCTTCTTCCTTCATCTTAAGACTCTCAAATTATCTTCGATGAGTCCAAAACTTTGCCAACTTAATCTTTTAATCTCCTTAATAAATATTCTTCAATTTATCCCACATTTCCTTGGAAGATATGCAATGGATTACCTTGGTGTATTCAGTCTCTAAAAGGCCATAAGTGATATCATTCTTTGCCTTATAATTATTCTCAAACTAATTCTTATTTGCAAAAATGGATGGAGGAATAGAAGGTGAAAAATTATCATCCATAATATATTTCCAAGTGTCAAACCCTAAGGACATGATGTAGGTCCTCCTTCTCACACTCCAAAAATCATAATTAGATCCATTAAACATCAGAGCTTGTTTAGTGGAAAAACTTCCTTGCATTTGATGGATACCCATATTGTACCTTGGATATAAGCTATCAAGCCTTTACCAAAGGACTTTCTCTGATACCAATTATTATAGGTACAAACCACTAAGAGGGGGATGAATTAGTGGTGACAAATAATCCAATTCAATTTCCAAATCCTTCAAACACTTAAGCATTCAATACAACCATTCATGAAGCATTCAAAATATTTATAGAAATGAACAATAGATAATGTAAGATCACACACACGAAACAAGATCTATGTGGGAAACCCTCTTGGGTAATAAAACCTACTCTCAATCTTACAAACACATAGACTACTTTTCCTATAAGATGATCATAAATAGAAGGCCGATAAAGTCCTTTTGACAAAAATTTAGTGAAACACATTTTCAAAAGTAGCACCTACCCCTAAGATGATCAAGTTCTTTTGACCACCTTTTAGTCAATTCATTCTGACTGGATTTAGTGAAACACCTATTTCATAAGGATCACCTACCCCCAAGATGATCAAGTCCTTCTGACCACCTATTGGTTAAGTCTTTCTAACCTAGATGTTGATCACCAACCTAACATCTATGAAATTAACATCTTCTAATCACTGGTTTCCTACTAATATGATGGAGATACAATGTATATCAAATATCTTTAACTCTGCACACTACATAGTCCATACTTTGATCTACCTCTCAAATCAACCACCAAGCTCACACAAACATCATCTATCCTTTATTCATCCTCAATCTTCACTCTTGAAATAGCACTATCTTTGACATCGTAAATATAACCTATAGGTTATACACATAGTCATCAACCTTCTCAATTCTACAACCGATCCACTAATCACACACCTTTTCTCCTTTCCTTCACTTTTCAAATCTCACATACACCTCTTCTCACAAGTCTCTCACATTTATAAATCATCTTTTTTGATTCCACATTTTATAAAGCCTTCATGATTATTATCTTCTTGGTTAGCCTTTATACTTTCCTTAACCCTTAATAAATCTTACATAACTTAGTATTATCCTCATAGGTCAGCCATAGCAACTATGGGTCACACTTAAGTAACTATGCCTTTTAATTAGGCCTTAGTAGCCTTTATTGGTCTCATTAAAACCTATTCCCCCATTTAGCACTCCATTGATAAATTTAGAAACACAAGACCACTTCCAAATTCATAGTTCCACTCCACATGACCCCTTATACATCCTCAAATGATCATAATCATCACAACACTCCTTTGTTAAATCCAAATAGATCAATCTTTGACCTTATACACAAAAACACCATGAATGAGCACACAATCAACTTATAATCATTTATTCATGCATAATATAGATTGTTCAAACCTCTAAAACCCATACATATCATCCTAAAAGATTCTAAAACACTCTCCAATAGCTAAGTCCCCTTAAAACATCTAAAACCCATCAGAACAAACTCAATTATTCTTCTTAGGTCACTTACATACCATGGTCAAACACAGTCAAATTTGGAGCTCAATATCTAAAATTTTTAAAGATATGAAAACTTTATAACCAATTTTTATGGATTTTCCTTGGATTCCTATACAAATTTTATTTTCACACCATGGTCAAATTTTGCATATATCAAAATTTATAAATTAAAAACTACAGACTAGTCTTCCCTTGCAAATTCAAATATTTAAATTCCAGCAGTCACTGAGTAACTATTAAACTTTGAAAACTATGTCAAAATATAATGTCCTTTCATATTATATCAAATACACATTTTTTATCTCTTTTTATCTTGAACTATGCTAAACATCTATTATTTTGACCTCATCTCATGTTCCCTAGTAATTTTGACTAAATACACACTATCAATCTCTGTGGATTATCCCAATCTTTACCTTTGCTCACTGTTAAATATCAATCACTTTTCATCATCTCACTTATTATTAATGATTTATATCAAACACACTCAATTTATCTCTTTTAGAGTAACCTAGACTTTAACCTACTTAAATGTCAAACACTTTGACCTCTTTGACTCAATACACATCATTCATCTACATATATACAAACACTCGTTCACCATTAGATCCTTATTTGATCCTAGTCTTTAAATTAATGAAAATTTGAATAAGTATGGGAACCACTAAAATTTACCTATAAGGAAAAATTTAAACCTTAATAACTTTTTTTACACTTAATCACATGTCTTAAAGTTTGAACCATATGATCTTCTCATATAGGGGAATCCATCCATGTAACAAACTGCTCCTAGAACATTCATGTGTGTGAAAAATAATTCCATAAAACTAATTACTCAACTCTTATTAAACATATAAAATAGTATTATATTAATTTCACACCATCTATCTATGATGTGATTAAATGTGCATCGTTAGATCTCCCTTGCAAATTTGGCTAAGTATGGTAAAACATTGTAAATTACTTGGGAAGCCAACTTTGCATAGTTATATATTTTTCTCTACTCACCCACATGACCTAAAACATTTACCATAGTAACTTTAGACTAATTTTATCACACCCATATGACCAAATCCTCTTGAATTGTCCATATATGGCAATGGTGATGTCAGCAAACTGCTTACTCAGATTTTTCTACCATAAGACCCAAAATGTCTAAATGAAAACTATGAAATACCATATGAAATATACTCATTCACACAAGCATTAAAATAATATAATACCTATTATGTGACCTCTTTCACATCCTCAAATCACCATACTCATCCCTAAACATCCCTAACCATGCCAAAACTAAAGATTAACCAAGCCTGCTTCAAGCATCCTAAAACAAGTGCACTACACACTTTGTCATTGAAAATTAGATTATAAATACACTTCATCCACTCACTTGGACACCTCCATGAAATTAATAAAAAATATCCACCTCTATTCACTCCAATAACCACCTATATCCATACAACTTCTCCTGTAATTACCAAGCAAAAAATTTTGCTCTCTCAATCTATTGCATAATGTAAAATAGGGTTTCTAAGGTGGTTTGGATATTAGTGATGATTCATATAGATTTGAGGTTTATTGGGTAAACCAATCATAGGATTAAAAATTAAACAAACCCCTCCACCTTCTATATACTCCTTGGGAACCCATGCAAAACCTTCATGATGTTCTAAGTATGAGAGTGTAACTTCTTGGGTTAGTAGACCTGGTAGACTAGGTTGAGAGAGAAAATTTAGGATATTAGGCCTTAAATATGAATTTTATTGACCAAAATTATCTCTATAAATATTATAAAAATCCATACCTTAATTTTAAACTCCTTCATCTTTGTTTATCATGTTTCTCTTGTGACAATCTACCAATAGGTCTTATTAAGGGTTTTTGGAGTTGTCATGCAAAATGACCCTAAGTCTTGTTTGATCCTTTCCACTCTCCATGTTAGGCTATATTTTTAATTTAAATATATACCTATGCTATTATAACTCTCCAATATCCTTCACACTAAAAAACCTCTCAAAACTAATGCAAGATATTCATATTTCAAGTTTAAACCTGTGTATGACCATTTAGGCCTACTAGGCCTAAGTAATCTGTCAAGGCTTCTCCTTGATTTAAAGGAAAATAAATATTCAATGGATACACTAAGAAATTTTTATATTCAATTTATAAGGTATCTTTTACACTCTTTCATCTCTCCTTCTTGCATGGTTCAAAGCACTTTCTCCATTCTTCTATAAGGCCCTATTTGTAGGAGCCTAAAAGGTCTATCTATAGGAAATAGTAATATCATCCTTTTATTAGAAATTTATGATTTATCAATGATTTTAACATGATATAAATTATAATAATACCCTGTACAAACCTTTGAGACCCTTGGCAAGATGCATTCATCACTTATCTTCCCTACCTTTTCATAGCTAGTATGTAGGTGATAATTAAGGTTTCTTGACTGCTCAACACTTTGAGTGATCTAATTTTAATTAAAAATTATTCCTTAAATATAAAATAATTATCATTTAATTCATGAATTCTCTATTATTTAAAACTTTTATCTTACCATCCTCAAGTAACGTTTCTCCATTATTTTACACACAGACTTGTATGTGACAGTTTAAGTCTTCTAGGCTTGAGTAGGGTGTTATATTTAGTCATCCATCTAGATTTTAAATCTTATATATGGGTTCAATTTTATTTTTTTTTAAACAAATTTCCTATCATCAAAATTATAAAATCAATGTGACCATTTCCTTTTCACTTTTACACAATTGCACATGCTTGTATATGACCTTTTAGGCCTGCTAACTATGTAACAACCCTTTTATTACTACCAATCATCTTGGTGATCCATGAAATGTATTGGTTAATCAAACCATATTATTATTATCATCAATAAAAATATTTTTAACCTTGAATTCACTCCATACATGTTTTTCTTAGGTTATGGATTAACACAGGCCTGTAGGTTTGTCTTTGTGACTTTTAACTGCTAGATCATGTTGTATGAGTTTTTATTAGTTCACAATTTCCTTGGTCATTTTATTCACATTATTTACTTAAATTATATTTAAAATTATTCTATAAAAACATTTATAATGTCCCTAGAACACTTATATCTACCTACCCTCTCATTAAGACTTGTACCAAGAAGGATTAACATGCTTCTTCAGGAAGTTAAACACTTGCACCCTCCTTGGGACTGATTAGAACCCTAGGTGAACCCCATTATAGAGTAATTTAATGAATTTTAAAATTATTACCATCTTCTATAACCTTTTTATAGGCTAGGAAATTCTCTTTAATCTTTTAGAGTGGTGTGACCTTTTGAACTCTACCCTTTCTCTCACCATATCCTATGATTGTCTTGCATCTTTGGTCTATAGAATTATCTTCAAGGGAAAGTGAGAGGGATTTTTGGACCTAAGAGGTGTTGAAACAACCCAAAAAAAATTTCCCCATTATCTTAAACCATTTTCATAACTAAAACCTTGCTCTTCTTCTTGAAACCTTTGCAAACCCTAGTTTTCCTCATATCTATATAGGTGACCATATCATAAAACCTTATGTAGAGACACTCCATGAAGTGAAGAACATGATACAGGTGTTTTCATGAAAAAATAATAAATTTTCTTCCATTTCCTATATTTTTACACCCATTGAGTTAGTGGTAGGGTTTGAAAAGTGTTTAAGAGTGACCAAGGTTCTTAATGTTTGTTCATAGATATTAGACCCTATATCTAAAAAAATTGGTACTATAAACAACTAAACTCACCCCATTAACATTCCTAAAGATTAACTACCCCCATGTACTTTGTTTTTACACTTTTGAGAAAATGAAGATGGCATTTAAACTATTTATAGACTATATGAGAACCTGAGAGGAGTTAGATGCACTTCTTGACTTGAAATTACTTGCACTACTTTAAATTTAACCATGATGTAATTGGATGGGTTGTATGAATTAAATTTGGTCATTTATGACAACCTTACACCTATTATTCACATTTCCAATGCCTTATGTAGAAAAAAAATACCCATTGATCAAGTGTAATTCAACGTATTTGCCATTTATTTGACCTACATCTTGACTTCATCAATTCAAAACACATTAGCTTTGAAATATTCCTTTGAAAAAATTTATTTCAATTTGGATCATAAGATACACCTTATTCAAAGTATTATAATATGAATTTTAAATTACTTGACATGTTTGAGAGGCATTTGATGACCTTATGGGTTTATGGGAGCTTGAAACAATCTTGATAAATAGGCTATAAAATATAACCTTAGATATATCATTATACCTCATGCCAATACTCATTTTAAACCCCCTACATCCTAACAACAAGTTTTTTCCTCATAATAAATGGATAAAAAAGAAGAAATACAAATAAGATAAGAAACCTTAATTCTTCCAAATACCTTAATTTCTATTAAAATACCTTAACTTTATCAAACAAGATATAGACCACCTTTTAGGATTTTAAAGACACTTGATACCCTTCATATTACCCAATTAAAACCTATGAATACCTAATACATCACCCAATGACTCATAGCATACTACCATATGATTGTTTCTTGATCAATGCCTAGTTTATACAATGAAACCTTAAACAATGCTAATCAGACTTTTAAAAGACCATTTTGAAGACCATGACAATATATAGATCACCATATACACTCTTGGAGGGCCATATGAGGATTTTTTTAACTATATAGGTTGATATTTTCCCTATGAGGCCAAATTATCAACATGTATTCAAATACATGCCGAGAAATAGGTTGTTCTAATAATGTAATTTCCTCAAAAAGAGAATCATGAGAAGAAACTTGTAACTTATGAGCCATGAATTAATATTTAAAATATCCCATGGTGTTCATAATAGATAATATATCATGAAGATATGTTTAAGTTTGTGTTAGGGGTTGTAAAATACTATTTACATGAAACATGTATACAAAGGAAAATGTAGTTGACTTATTAATCAATCCTAGCTTGGAAACGATAAATCCTACTTACACTTTGGTTTGTTGATACATTATATATTCATGGTCATGACCTATATGGATCCATTTGACCAACCCAATGGATTTATTACCATAATAACATCACTAGAAAGGGTTTCAAAGCCTCTAGTCAAACAACACTATGCAATAACCCTAGCTAGGTCCTATGCTTTTATATTTACTAAGTAAATGCATCCAATAACCTTAGTTAGGTCCTATGTTTTCATATTCACTAAGTAAATTCAAAGTGAATTAAAATATAATCTATTGCTCACCAAATTTTGTGACACAAAGTGGGGGAAACAAACATAAAAATTAAACATGCATATAATAATTCTAATTAAGCTATGTATAGATATAACCCTAATGCATGGAAATATCAATATATTGAAAATATATTACTTATGATACTTATATCTACTAAAATAGAGGAATAAATTTAGATATAATTACCTTGAATATGAATCCATTGAGACTCTCAATCTCTCACTTGGCCAAAGGTGTTTCATAAGAAGTTATGGTTTTTAGTGATCACTAAGAAAGGCCTAAACATCTAAGACTTTTTTTTTATATGGGTCTTATGCACCAACAAAATTTTAGATGAGGTATCCTATAATGTTTTATGATCTTAATCGAGGTAAAATCCACTCTAGATCATGAGTTTTAGTTATGGGTTAAAGAACCTTGTGGTGGAATAGCAAGAAGATCATGCAGGTTATTAATTGGGTTTGCTTGTAGTGAAATGAATCCTAGTAGAGAAATCAAACCTAAATTGGTGAGATGGATGGGTGACACATAATCTAGAGTGGGTAGATATCAATCAAATAATCTATAAAAAGAGGGAAGGGTAAATAAAAAAACAAGGTTCTATGATCTCAAAGGGTCACTTCTTAGGTTGTTTTCTTGGTGGATAAATGCTCTCAAATTAATGCTCGCTACTTGCAGATATTGCACACTTACAATTAAACACAATTATGAATTCTATGGGGAGTGTTATAGGAAACTTTATGGTCTCAATTTAAGGTTGATTCATTTAGATTTTCTTTTGCACACCCTTAATTGTAAGTTTATAGATTGGACCAAGAATCTATTTAAGGTAAGTATGGCACACACTTAAAAAACAATACCAAAATAAATCATCGACACACATTAATAATAATAACATATTTTAAACTAATTGTTTAATAGAATCTACTAAATTTTAATAGATTTTACATATCTATCTCTAGCATACATTGATTAAAATAATCAAAATCTATCCATAGCCTTTATACACCTCAAATTATTGTATTATAATAACCAAAAAATCAAAACCTTAATATCACATAAGTATAAGGATAAAACACCAACACAATTACATGACAATCAAAATTTGACAGCTTTTTATATTGATAAAATCTTCTAACCCTTTGAAATGTTAAATTATATATATATATATATATAGGCTTGGGGAGGGGATGCCTTATCGTCCAAGTATATATAAACTCATAGTTACATGTTGAATTTCAAACCTCAATTCTAATTTTAGTCTCAAAATTGCATATTTTTCATGCTTGTGTCTAATTACATTTATGTCAAAATTAGTTGGCATGTGTATGGAAATGAAATTTGTGCATGATTATAATATTTCAAGAAAATTTACATGTATGTTCTAAATGTAAGTAAAATGTGATTAAAATGAGAGTAAATTGTTCATGTATAGATACAAAATTGGACTTCGATTCAAGGTTGATCAGGTGCTTGCATCGATGACAAGGTTATTAGAAGTACTAAAGTGGATGCTTACATTTAAATGGGAGTTGATATGTTGGCATTCTTCTTTGCTTCCAAATATTGATAGTACTTTTACTTGATGTCATATTGATATTTAATTATATTTATGTTAAGAAATAGAGGACTATGCACCTTATTCACCTGATCTAAGAGCCTTGTATGTTTTGTTTTGGTAGTATTGAAGTTAGATATAAATATCTCAACTTTAGTGACCTTCTTTCTAAAAAAAATGAGCTCTACCTCTATGTCTTCTATGGTCTTCCCTTGTATGTCTTGTTTGAAATTATCTAAAGCTTGTTGTAAGAGTTGATCAAAATTGGCCTTGTTGAGTCTTCCAATGGAATCATTCACCAGAGAAAGCTTCAGTTCATCCAAAATATGCTAGGAGTGAGACTCACATTCTAAATATTTTTGCATCACTACATCAGGCACATCAACCCATTCCCTAGCCTCTTGTGTTTTTATGGCCACCAAGTTAAGGTAATTAGTATCCTCTAATGGTACCATCAATTTTAAATGTGTATATGATTTGTTAGTTATAAAATGAATAAATAATTTGAATTTATTTTGATCTATCTTCAAAGAATTTAATAATTTTTTGGTCTTGACTATGTGGGGTGCTAATTTTTCCCTCATTTCACTAATGTCCTCCATGGTATTATATGATTTAAATGTTACACTTTGGACATCTATCTCAATTTGGGCTATAACATGAATAGTTTATTTTTGTTGTCTCATTTACTCTAGTTATTATTCTATCTCTGTGTGTGCTATTTATATCCCTTCATGTATTTCTACTAGAATCTTTGTGTGTTTCCATATAAGATTAAAAATCCTCTATATATGGGGATTGCCCTAGTTTTTTATCTTTCCTCTTGGTCAAATTGAACATCTCTTCTCTTTCTTAAATGATGACTTCTCTACCAATGTCATCTTCTATATTCCTTTTCCTCATCCTATATAAACTCCCTATATATTTATCAAAAACTTTACTTATAGTGGGTAATTTGGTAATCAAAATATTAATCCTTTTGTAGGCCATTAAATGCATGTTTGTTTCCCACTGTGGGAGGACTAGTTAGGTTGGGTCCATGGGTTGAGTGTTTGAGGCTGTAGTCTCACCCATTATATCACCTGATGTTTTATTTAGAGTTTCCTATAAGAGGGGGTTAGGGAGGGAAGTCCATATTATTTTGGAACACTCCATTCCACTACATTATGGTAGTGGATGGAATGTTATACTGAACTTTTTCTCTTCTCAACATTCCAAGTGGTTATCATAGTTGTCTCTCAAGAAGAACTAGGAGGGGGAAATGGTATACTTAATTGTGTATATGAAACATGTAATTAGGTATTTGTTACTTCTCCCCTTATTTTCTTCATGGATTTCATATTGGTTTTTGTGGGGGTTGGAGCATTTTGGAAGGGACAATAATATGAATAACAAGAGTGAATGTGGGAGGAGCAATTCATGGAATCCCAACTAAGGAATTAAGTACTACAAGGGTAGAGGATGGATCTTCTACCTTGAAAACTAAAAAAATTGGTTGAACAAAGGGTGAAATAGGGTCAACCTCCACCCTGGGGGCCAAAAGAGGGGCTTGGATAGGAGGGGTGAATGAAGTAGGAATAAATGAACTCATTGTAAGAAGATGAACATAAGAAACAACATGAGTAATGGAAATTGAAGAGGATGTGGGTTCACCTAATGTTTGATGATGCAATGGTGCCTTACCATTTGAGTCTTAGAGGATCAAGACTTTCACTCTTTATAATTTTTCCTATTCATTATAAATCTCCTCTCTAATTGCCCCTTATGTGGCTAGCTCCACCGATGGTCCCTCCATGGTTAAGCTCTATGAAAGGGATTGAATACTTGGATATGGAAAGAGTTAGTTGTGTGGTTGAGGTAACCAAAATAGGAACCTATAAAAATGATAGAATATCACTTTGGGTAAGGTCCTAAGAATTTGAAGAATCTAGGCAGATGGGGTCATCTTGATTTCCCCCAAGTGATGTATCTATCACCCCTAGTTACTTCTTCACTACCTTAAGTATCATAGGGTATGTTTGGGAGGATTATCCTTGTTCCCCTATTGAATGATCAAGGCTGCTAGTCCAAAATTTAGATGTATCTTATTCTTTATCTAATGAGAGTCTAGTTCAATCATCCTTTATGGAAAAGGAAGGCTCCCCTTGAATAATCTTTAGAAGGTCTTCCTTCATCTTAATTGACTATGCCCTCTCTAATACTTAGTCATCATTATAAGCATTGAGGAACAAAAAATCATGGTCATAGGGCTCATGTTGATATTTAATTCCCAATCCCTTCATGTGTTTTTCAACTATCCATGGGGATCCTAATCCCTATGTGGAAATGAATCTAAATAGTAGTATTCTTTATATTTCCCAACCTCATATAAGTGTTTCCTATTAGTGTAGCACATTATTTCAGTCATTAAGTGAGAACCATCAAAGTAGGATTTCTTCTTATTATGCATATCCTCATCAATACCCCACCATATTTATTAGGTTATTTACTACTCCACCAACTTGTATGGGGCATACTTGGGGAATCATAGAGGTGTAACCTTATGGACAATTACTAGATGACTATATAATCAGGGTATAACTAGTAGTCTCCCCTAATCAATAGTGTTTCTATGATACTTTTTGATATCCTAGGTAAGGTGGATTTATGTATGGCCCTTTATACTTATGGGTAAATGTCCTCAGTAATGCACACAATATTTTGAGTGTATACATATATATGTGCATGAAGGAGTAAGAATCATATATCTTAGTCTTTATATAGTTTGGATGGGGGTTCCAAAGTGAGCCATTGTGGATGTAGATTTTCCCAATGACTACATAAAGCAAGTAGGACATCATGTATAAGTGACCTCCTAGAGACTTTTTCTCTTTGTGAAAAATATGCTCTCATAACCTTGCTCTAATCATTTTCCTAAAGCGAAGGTTAATTTTAATGTCCTCAATAAATAAAACAATGAAACCCAATCCAATTAGAGGAATTTGATGCTTTGGTATCCAAATATCCTATTCAATAGGGTCATCCCAATCTAGATTCTTATTCTTAATTTCATTATTGGTGTGGGTTGATTGTTTTTCAAGTTGATTGTCTCTCTAGGGAGAATCTAACTACTAAGTACCTTTTCACTAGACTTTTATTTCTTCCATGCCACTACTATATGTAAATAATAAGTGGTCTATAAAATAATAAGGTAGAGGTACCTTTGAAATCAATTTATAGATATGAATGATACAACCATTTTGTGCTTTAGGTGATGCAAGTACAATTCTCTAAATATCTTCCCTATGAAAAAAAAGTCTTGTAGGAGGTTGATATAGGGCATGACTTGTGGCTTCATAGCTACAAAGTGTAACCCTTGTCTCATAAGTGGGAGGAGGTATATGTCCAATTGACATTAGGTTGGAGTCAAGTTATATTCATGCATGTGTGTGTCAACCTAGTATATGAAATCCCAAAGCACCGAGTAGTTGTTACAGTCTTTATTGAATGTAACATGTTCAAAGAGTGTATCTATGTACTCAATAGAATATTTGATGGAGAACCTTGAAAGAGGGAGAGTTTCATAGAATGCCCTAGATTAACATGCCATTGTTTTATATTTAAGTTGGTACTAGTTTAGTTTGTAATTCAATTATTAGTCTCTCTTGAGTATGTTGTTAAGTCAAAGACATTCATGGCTAGGGCTCAACCATAAGATAGTAGTCAAGTTCACAAGTTAGTTTGAGATTGAATGGGCACATTTTTGTTTGAACTAATTTAATATAGCTTTGTCATTAATTTATAGTTTATGTACCATTAATTTTTGATGTCTATAACTTTTATTTGTTTATTTAATTCAAACTTTGCTACCTCATTTAACAGCTATACCACATAGGCACTATTGAAATTTAGTAGGAGTTCTACATCATTTCCCTTTTCTAAGTGTCATTTCATTACTTATTCAACTTTATTTTACCAAGTATAAAATATTTTGGTATTCAAAAGTTGGAACTTGGGGTATAACACTATTTTTGAGGTGAGTGAGTATCCCAAGAAAAAGTTCTAAACACTTTTACCAAAGACTTAACTGAGTTAGAGAAAAAATCATGACTAATTTTATTAAAGACCTAAATGTGTTGTACCCTTCCACCAAACAAAATTTTTGAATACCTAACTATAAGAAGGATTTGCCAAGAAAAATTATTGAACATTTTCTCCAAAGACCTAAATATGTTGGGTAACTTTACCAAAGGATTTGTGTTGAAGATATTCCTCAAAGACCTAGATAAACCAAAGTGTGAAAATTTGGGAACTAGGTTCCCAAATAATAGTGGCCAAAGGGTAAATAACAAAGTATTATGATGCTTTGTGAATATAGATTCAGGTCCCATACTCTAAAATCATAAATACTTCATTGCAAACAAATTCTCTAACATAAAATGCTAAAGAATAAATTCATACAGGATATGTAGAGTGAGAAGTGCCAAAGACCTAAAATGTGTCAAAGGGGTTCATTAATGAAAATCACTAAACAAAACCACCAAAAATTGAAATGTGTCAGGAGATTTCATTGAGTGAAAGTTCTAAACAGTATCACCAAAGAGTAGGTTTCAAAGAAAATAACCTAAAAGAATCACCAAATAAGATGAGATAAAACATACATACACATAACTTATAAAAATTATTAGTAGTTTAGTCCTAAAATACAAAAGGGTATGTGCATAGGTCTGCCAAATAACAAATCTATCATATTATGTAAGGCTTTTATTTGTAAAAGACTTTTGAAATATTTATAGAGGACAATTTTGAAAGCTAGTGGGTCCTTATTCTGATAAAAAAAGAATGGGGTTATGTTGAGTACATTTAATGGTAACTCATAGGGGGAATACTCTTGAGTGTTTGAAAATTTATAAATTTTGGTTAAAAAATATTAAATCAAACATGAACCATCACACATGGGATAATCAAATCAAATATATAAAAGAGACTCTCATCAACACCTACACTTACACTTCCATAATCATAATTGTAAAATAATTAAATACACTTACACTTACACTTCCATAATCAAATATAGATAATTAGAATTGCATGGTGTGTATGAATCAATCCTAGATTGGATAAGATATATCAAACCTACACTTTTTATTGGGGAACACACTTGTTAAGTGGGATCATGACCAATATGAGGATCCACTAAACCTGATTATGGGATCACTTATATCATCTGTCACAACACATCATGCTAGGTAGGGTTCCAAAGCCTATGGTCTAACACAATCACACAACAAACCTAAAAGAGTAATATGGTTTTTATATTCACTTATGATAATAAACAAGAAATTAAACTAATATAATAACAAGAAAAGTAAACTAATCTAGTGCAAGAAAAGGAAACTAATCAAGTGTTCACCAAAACTTGTGGGACAAAGGAAGGGGTTAGATGTAAAGCAATCAAATACATGTATAGGTAAATTCAAATAAATTAAGTATGAGTAAACCATAATACATGGAAAATGACTATTAATATCATTCAATCCAACATGTATGCTACTTCTATCCACTAAAAGAGAGGAGAGGAAATTTAGAATATATTTACCTGAATGTGAACCCATCACAAGTCAATCCTCCCTTGGCCAATGGGGTTTCGTAAGAGGTTGTTGTGGTTTATAATGATCACTTTTTTAGGCCAAATCATCTAATACCTATCCACAAGACTAAAATTCTCTAAATAATAAAGATAAGCTAAGACTCCTCAAGTAGAATGGTGAAAGAGCAGATTATGAAGTGTAAGTGAATAATAACTCCTGATTACCTTCATATTGAAATGAATAAAATGACCTTATATATATATAGGAAAATATAACCTAAAAATCACTTGGACATGTTGGTTTTGTTAGGTCAATCGAGTTAACCTAGGACATTATCAGGCTAATGCCTAAAGTTTGTGCTAGGTCAACCAAATGGAAACTAGGCCTAAAGAGCTAAAGTGACCCCAGACTATGCTAGGTCAACTAGGTTGACCTAGCTTATTGAAAGGTAAAAAGGGTACTAAGCAAGGGAAAGAAGGATAGAAATAGTAAAATACTAGAGGAATGTGTAAGGAAGAAGAGATAGCTTAGAGAAAGGTTTTAGGAGTTGAAAGGATAGGGAATAATATGGCAATAAGGGAAAATAATCCTATGAAGCACCAAAGGTTTGCCCACCCCTTTCCTAGTGTACCTTTTAAGGCATGCACTCAAATATATTGAGTCATGATGGGTTCTTACAAGATAGAGTAACTCTTTATCAAAATCAAGACAATCAAATTTGGTTTATCAAAATAAGAGGACTGGCGACCTGAAGGACTCTAAAGAACTTCTCTTAGTTACACAAGTCTTATGTCAACAAATGGAGTATATAAATCATACCATGAAGGCTATATGCATGAAAATTAAAATGGACCTACCTCCCCATGACATTTTCCCCACTCTTTAGGATCCCTTAAAGAGTTGTCGGTCTACTATGAATATTGGGTAGTTGTGTGAGAAAGTAGGTAGCACTATAGATTTTTTTGAAATTCCCTATTCCAATCTACTGGCCTACTACACCCCAAAGGACTTCATCTCTATGTAAAGTTTACTATGGAGTTTGAGATTTGATTAGAGATAGGATATGTTCTTGTAATCACATCTTTTGGTGTGATTAGACTTTTAAATTTGTATGTTGACTTTTATATATCATTGCCTTTTGTTTTCAAATGATTGGCTTTTAACTTTTTTTTTAAAAATTCCTCCTCCATAGGGATTTGGAAGACTAAACATTGGTGCTAAAGATGAATTTAATTTTAAAACTTTGTGACAAGGTTTTTAAGAGAGATAAAATCAAAGAGTATGGGGTCTAAGAGTCTCATAAATCTAGAAGAAATAAAAGTGTTATCTTGACTTTGACCTTATTTTATCCAAATGTGGAGGTGAAAGGAAGGGGGAAATCAAGAGGCAAATGACACATGTAACAAATTTGAATTTATTCAAATTGCAAAAAATGTGACAAAGGGAAAAAAGGAATATAATGATAACAAAGGTGTGATTATTTATCATAAGACTATGGGAAGTGAAGGAAAACATGCTAACATAAATTGTTTACAGATTCCATCTAGTAAAAGAAGAAAAAGCTAATGTCTAAATAAAAAGGATCACAAAGAACATGAAAATAAAGGTAATTTTATAAGGAAGGTTAGGTTTTATCCATGGTCTTACCAAGAAAATCACAAAATGAAAACCTAAGGGGTGCCAATAATCAAAAAGTGAGGGATCCTTTGTATAAATCACCTCACAAAGAAAGACCCAAAGGATTCCAAAATAGCATTGGCAAGCAAAAGGAAAATGAAAATATAAGTAAAATATGGTGATTTCGTGAGGGATGTCAAGACCTATCCATAGTATTATAAATCAACTCACAAAATAAAATCCCAAGGGATGCTAAATAAAAATTAGCAATGAAAAAGAGAATGAAAAATAAAATAATGAAGACTATGGTATATCAAGAAACTAAAAGACCAAAAGGGAGGACTAAAGGTTTAAGAATGAAGGAAACTGTTGCATAGGGAGAGACCCATGTTAAATTAACCTACAAAAATATGTTAGATAGATATCTAGAGAAAGCATGAAAATAAGGGAAATGATTAAGCAAAGTATTTCTTAAGGAATTGAGCATTGGTGGGCTCTTTGAAAACATGGCCTTCATTGGTTTGAAGGTGATAAATAATTGGACCAAGGATATATTTAACTAAGGGCCCCACCATTTTTAGGAATACTTACCTACTTTTTCATAAGTGTAATATAATTTAAGGATAAGATCACCAACATTAAAATTTTGGTTTATAGCATGTTTGTTATGTTATCTAGCAATGTGAGCCTTATATTGGTGATTGTATGTAATGAAAAAATATGATGTTCATCAAGCAGATCAAGGGCATGAAGGTAACCCTCATGTAATTCTTCATTGATAATGATTCCATGAAGAGATATGTGAAGAGAAGGAATCTCAACTTCAAAAGGAAGAATTGACGTAGAACCATAGACTAGAGAGAAAGGAGTTTCCCCAGTGGCGGTATGAATACTATTCCGATAGGCCCAAAGTGCAATATAAATATGAAGATGCCAATCCATGTGGGTTTCATGAATTATATTTTGAAAAAAATTGTTGAGAATTATGTTGGTGGCCTTAGCTTGACCATTAAATTTTGGATGATAAGGAGTGGAAAACTTGTGATTGATTTTGAATTTGGTACAAAGTTGTTTAACATGTTTATTTTTGAAATTACCACCATTATCAGAAATGATGGTGTGAGGAACACCAAAGCAGAAAATAATTTAGTTGAGAATGAATTTAGATATATTAGAATTGGTAACATTAATAATGGGTATGGTTTCAACCCACTTGGTAAAGTACTCAGTGGTAGTGATGATAAAGACGTGCCCATCATGGGAATGAGGAAGCTTGCCAATGAGATCAAATCCCCATGTGGAAAATGGCCAAGAAGATTTGATAACTTGAAGTTTGAATGGTGGTGAATGAATGAGGTCATCATGAAACTAATAAGGATTACACTTTTTAACATATTCAATAACATCCTTTTCTATAGTAGGCCAATAGTAACCCATATATAGGCATTTGTGGGTTGTAGCATGTATGATACAGTAAGCATCATAAATGCCCCCATGTGCTTGCTCAAATAGAGGAGGAAACTCATCTAGCATGAAACAATGGATTAAAGTACCCTTGGAATTATGATAATAAAGGATGTTATGTCTAAATACGTATTTGAAAGCTTGTTTGTGAAGATGCATTTTTTTAGTAGAATCTAAGTTATGAGGATAAGTTTGACGTTCTAAGAATTGGATGATATCTTGATACCATGGGTATTGTCAGATGGTGATAGCCTCAATGTGTTAGATAAGGGAATATAGAGGGTGAATAGATGATGGATATTTGATTATTTGTATGTTAAAAGAAGGATTAGAAAGAACTTAATGTGGATGAAAGAGAAAAGTTGAAGAGGCAAGAGAATCAATAATGAAATTTTGGTCTCTAAGAATAAGTTCAATTGTAAAAGAGGCAAAATCCTTGGAAATAGTGGTTGTAATTTGATGATAGGTAATAATATTTTCAATTTTACATTGATAGGCACCACTAACTTGATAAAAAATGAGTTGAGAATCACCCAAAGCATGAAGATATTGTATGTCTAGATTAAGAGTAGCTCTCATACCTAAGATAAGAGCTTCATACTTAGCCATATTATTGGTGACATCAAATGTAAAATGGAAAGTTAAAGGAATTATTTTACTAAGAGGACTAATGAGAAGGCAACCTACCCAAGCTCTTTGAAGGCATTTAGCACCATCAAAGTGAAGGATCTAAGTATCCTTATGTAAGTCAATTTTGATTTCAGGGAGCTCCTCGATAACTACTTTTAGTTTGGTAGTATCAGATGGAGTTGAAGGTTCATTAGATTGATTGACTTCAAGATTGGTAATAAATCTATGAAAATAATATTTAAGAGAAATTACTTGATTAAGAGCTTCAATGTAAAGCATATTGTCATTGGGAATGTCATCTTAAAGTGAGGAAGTGGTTGGAATGGGAACCACAAAAATTTGGTTAGCTATGACTTGCCCTTTGACAAATTTTGGCATGATGATGCAAAGATCAAATTCCATAAGTAAAACCATCCACTTACCAATTATATCTCTTGGAATAAATGATTTGGAGAGGAAGTGATGAAGGGGGTCAGAATGAACAATGACATAGGTGGTTTGGTAAAGCATGTAGTGATGAAGCTTTTCAACTACAAAATAGATGGTGAGGCAATCATGCTCAACTTTGTATAATGTGTTTCATAATTGATGAGGCCTCAGATAATGTAATATATGGCACACTCCTTAACTACATTGTCTTGTTGGGCAAGCATTACTCCAACTAAAATAGGGGTGGAAGAAGTATATAGAATCAAAGGTTGATCATTAGAAGGAGGATAAAGTGCAGGTGGATGAAGCAATGACTCTTTCATGTTATCAAATGCTTTTTGACATGGATCCATCCATTCCAAATTTTTACCTTTCTCGAGAAGGGAATTGATGAACTGAATTCAATAAGCCATCTTAGGAACAAATCATCTAATTGCCCCAATCTTACCTAAATAGGTACAAATTTCAAGAATAGAATGAGGGATAGGCATGTTGATAATAGAATTAATCTTATTTGGATCAACATCAATGCCATGGAGAGAGACTAAGAATCCTAACAATTTTCCAAATGTAACTCCAAAGACACATTTGAAAGGATTAAGTCTAACTTTATATTTGATGAGATGATCAAAGATTATGGCAAGATCAGAAAGATGATTTGTACGATGCTTAGATTTAGTGATAAGATCATCTACATATGTTTCAACAATTTTATGGATGAGATCGTAAAATAAATGAGTCATAGCATGTTGGTAAGTATCTCTGGCATTTTTGAGATTGAAGGGTATTTTGACATAACAATAAGTGCCCCATTTTATGGTGAAAGTAGTCTTATGTTAGTCTTCAAGAGTGATATGAATTTGATTATATCCCAAAAATCCATCTATAAGAGATATCATTTCATATCCAGTCATGGAATCAATAATGGCATCTATTGAAGGTAAAGGAAAGTTATCTTTAGGACAAACAAGATTAATATTGTGGAAATCAATGCAAATACAAATGACCATGGTGACCTTCTTTTGAATAGGAACAATATTGGAAACCCATTCAAAATAATATAAAAGTTTAATGAATTTAGCATCAAGAAATTTGATTATTTCTTTATGGCATAAGTTGGTAAATTTGGGAGGAAACTTGCATTATTTTTGACACATAGGTTTGGCATAAGGATAGGTAATGATGTTATGGTTCACTATACTAGGGTTAATGCTAGGCATATCTTGGTAAGACCATGTGAATGCCTCTTGATATTTATCAAAAAATAGGCTGAAACTATCATGTTTAGAAGGTGAAATTTCTTTCAAAACTATGATTGGTTGAGGACAAGATGGAGTACCATAGTTGATACAAGTTGTTTCTTCAATAAGCATGGCATTGCCATCTTGAAAGTGGTATGGTGCATTGGGTAAAGATGAAATTGGATTAGATTTAGGATCAATTCTAGACAAAGTCATTGAAGCGAGGAGTTTTATTTTTAAAATTTCCAAGTTTATGATGTTGTAAAGGGAGTTGTGTTTCCTGAGCATAAAGTAACTCCAAAATATCTTCATCACTAGGAAAGGTAGGAAGAGGGCCACAATATTTCACATCTATTTCTAAATCTAAAATTTTATTGCCATGTCGATCATATTCAAAATGTATTCAATAGATATTGGTTGCCTTGGTAAAAAGTGTGATTTTAAGAGTAGAAGAAATAGATGGAGAGATGATGGGAGAAGAATTAGATTCAATTAGAGAATCCAAAGGAGGTAAATAATATGAAAGCATTTCTAGAGTTTTAGAAGGTATGATTTTCTCTACCACCCAAGGATAATCAATAAAAGGAGAATTGATAGGAGGTACATAACCCTTAGGTTCTAAGTTATGACCTACAAAAATGGTATGTACATATCGGTTAAAATCATGAATCTGAGCTAAGGTCTTTTGATAATGTAAGACATCCAAGTCTCTAGATTGAACTTGGGCCATGATAAGTTGTCATCATATGTGGGATAAATTGTGCATGCTTGGGATTTAGGAGGATCTTTAGATTATGAAATCCCAAGATTATTGAATGTTTGAGGAGTCATGATGAGAAGATCTTGAAACATATTAGCCACTCCAAATTCATTGTAATAAAAATCATCTTTAGGTAAAGATGGGTTTTGAGCATTGCATGGAGGGGGAAATTGGTAATCTCATCAATGAGAGGAATGGTACGATTTTTGGGTAAGAGGGAAGGTGGAAGCCATTCCAAAATATATGGAGGTAATTTTTTAGTATTGAAAGTGTGTTGTAATTCATTAGGCTCATCATCATTAAAATATACAAGAGTAACTTGTAAATCAAGATTAATATTGATGAACTCAGGTAGAGGAGCATTATTGATTTTAGGAATTGTGGGAACATGATATTTTGATTTAGGATTAGGAAATTGGATACTCCATAGGTTGGGATCAACTTCATGCTTATAAAATTTCCATTGTGTAAAAATTTAATGCATTGACTATCAGAAGAAGCAAGGGCCCTCATATGATGAGTCCATGGATGGCAAGGAGTATGTTATGGGATAAAGGAAGATCAATAACCATGAGTTTGGCTTGCACGATCTTAGGACCAATGGTTAAGAGAAGCCATATACAACCAAGTGGCTTTTGATTAGTCTTATCAAAACCATGACAAGTAAGATGGGTTTGTTTAAGATGAATTTTATTATAACCAAGTTATTGCAAAAGCCATAAAGAAGTCACATTAATACCAGAACCTTCATCAACTAGAAATTTTTTAATAAGGGTGGTATTAATGGCTATCTTGATGAAAAGAGGTGGGTCATCAACATGAAAGAGGATTTCATCATTAATCATGTCCTCTTCAATGAATTTAATGGAATGTTTGGAAGGACACATAGATTCAATGGTATTAATGTTTGTTGGTTAAGAATTAATAGAAGGTGGTTCTTAATCTAAAGAAGATGAGTTTTCAATCTCTTAGTGTTTTAGATTACGATAAAAGCAGGTTTTGAAGGGACCCTGAAACCCTTTAATAGAATCAAAAAAGATAAAGCATCAACAACCACCAGGACAAGCAGTCTTGAAACCTAGTAAAGAGCAGCATCAAAATTAGGTTTTACATGGACATCATCAATATCTAGTTTATGAATACTATTCAGCCCCCTAATATTCCAAGTAATGATTTTCATATCTATTTTTTAGGGGTAAAATCCAGAATAGTTGCCTGCCTACCATCAACAATATTCTGCATACTTTCTAACTCTCTGGATTTCTTAGTGGATCTTCTTCCAGGTTTGTTCAGGGAACCAACATCCAGTTTCACCTTAGAATGTTGTTTAGCTCTTTTTCCAGATTTATTTGGAGTAGAAGCAAGAGGTTTTGCCTTAGTTTTCTGATCTATTTTGCTACTTCTAGTTTGTACCCCTTTAGTATTGATCTTTTTTTTAGCCCTTTTTCTTTGGTTTAGTTTATGCTTTGAGTTTTCTCCATTATCTTTCACAACTTCTATGGGAGGAGGCTCATCCAAAGGAAATTCATTATTAGCCTAAGATAACACCTGGATCTCCTTAGACTGAGAAAAAAGATCTCCCTCCTCTGATTTATTTCTAGCTTTAGCCAAGAATTCACCTTCCTCTAGCACAATTTTTTCATTTACATCTCTCCATCGATCTTCTATCCTTTGATAGATAACGATTTGTTTTGATAGATCTATCAAATCATCTATTCTTTGTTTAGGTATTATGGTATCTGATTGCAAACCATGTCCTTCTTTCTTAGAGTTTACTTTCTCAAAAGAAGGCTCTTTATCTTCCTCAGGATATGGAACATTAGAATCTTTAAAAGAAGGCTCTTTATCCACCTTAGCATGTGGAGCTTTAGAATCTTCATTATTCTTTTGTTTTTGGCGATGATCTTCTTTGGGTTTCCATACTTTCTTTTGTTGGACCTTGGTCTTTTTCCCATCTGAAACACTACTAGGATGATTTTTACTTTTGGAGGGACAATTTTTTAACCAGATGCCCCTGTTTCTTACAAGCATAGCAAGAGTTGGGCAAATCTTTAAAAAAAAAATCTTGAGTTTTTTACTAAGCTTGGATATTAGTTCCACCTTTTCTAGGAGATGATTCAGGTCTGCCACTTTAACATAAATTTTGGCACTTTGAAGTTTGGTTCTAGAAGCTATAGCATTATCCAATGCCACAAGTTCACCAAAAGAACTGGCAATACCTTTAAAAATGTCCTCATGCCAAAATTCTAAAGGGAGACCAGGAAGTCTAGCCCAAATGGGAGTGGTTAAGAAAAAGAATCTGAGAGATCCATGTTAGGCTCCCATTTTTTAATAGTGAGAGAGCATTTACCAAAAGACCATGCCTCCATAAAGAACTGTATTCATGTCTTCCTTACAGTTAAAGATAAATGAGAAGAAACCATTTAACATTGGTGTAATATCTACCTCTCCTTGAATAACCCATGTCCTTTTAACCATTTTTCTAAGAGATTCTAGATCTGGTCTTGCTCTTAAAAATTTGCCCACTAAGGTGAAATCCATGGAGGACACAGAAAAATTGACTAAAGTATCTAGAATAAAAACTTGAAACTCACCTTTCTCCCAGCAAGACTTAGCAGTCACCGATGGGAAAAAAGATTTTCTAGTAGGTTTGTTGCCAAATAGAGATGACCAAGTCCTTCATTCTGAGAACCCTACCTTCAGCCCTTTTGAGGACTTTTCCTTGTTAGAATCAACATTTTCTTTCTCCTTTTTGAGATCCTACCCCAACACATGAAAAGCATAAGGGGAATCCAATGGGGGGACACGGACCCCAAAAAAAGGATCAGATACGCATGAAGACTTTCCATTATCCACATTGGCCAAAGAATCTGACCCAACATTCTTCTCAACACCCCCTACAGTTCCTCTAGGGTCTGTACCTCCTGCCAAATTCTCCCCGACCAGTTTCTTGCCTACTTGTGAACCAGCTAATTCAAATTCTGAAAGAGCACCCATCCCTCATGAGTTGAAATTCCATCAATGTTTCCCACTATTCTCTTTAAAAATTATCAATATAATGAGCATTTTTGGATAAGGATCTTAGATCAAATAATATATTTCAATCTCTTAGTGTTGTTGCATAAGAAATTTATGATGATAAGGTGAAGTGAGAACCAACTCCATGAGAGTAATTTTACATGGCATAGAGTTAAGTTCTTCTAAGAAATTCCATTGAGATTTATAAGAGGAGCCACAAGGTTTAGAAGAAGGCAAATTATACTTTGGAGGAATAGATGTGGTTTGAGGATCTAAAGGAGGAAGTTATTCCTCAGGTGCTTCTAAATTAATATTGATAGTGGTAGTATCTTTAAGCAATTATTCTTCCAAATAAGGTTTTTTAGGCTTGGTCATAGGATCTTTATGTGCTAGATTCCTACGATAATTAACCTTAGCCTTATTGATATATTGAGTGTTGTTAAGGTATTGATCATAATCAGTGCTAATTGCATAAACATCTTTAGCAGTTGATTGTTTATGGGAAGAAGATTTTTTATTATTAGTAGATGTAGAGGCTTTAGAGGGTTGTCATTTTTTAAAAGTGTTAGTGTATTCTTGATGATGGTACTTAATCATGGTTTCATGGTTGAATGAATCATTGATCATGTATGAAATAGCACATTTAGCAAGCCCTCTACAAGACTCATGAGAATGTCCAACATCGACATGAAACCAATAAAAGAGATTGGGATCATACCATTTAGGAGGAGCATTAGGATATATGAAAAGTTTAGAGAGAGATAAAAATTGTCTCATTTGATGAACCAAAAGAGGCATGTGAGATAATGAAGGAACAATATTTTTGGCAATACTAGGTTTGGTTTGAGAAGTGTTACAAGTGATAGCATTGGATGTTTGGAAAGGTCCATTAAGGATTCTAGAATTAGGTTTGAATTACTTCATAATAAAATCTTTCCATTTAGCTTAATCAAGAGCTTCATTAAGAGTTTGAGGAGCAAAGGTTTGAACTTTGTATTGAAAAGTAAGAGTTAAGTTGTGATAGAGTTTAAATAGGTTATCATCAGACATATTATGATCAGCTTTATGAGTTAAGGATTTCCATATTTTAATAAAGTCATGAGTTGATTCATTAGGAGATTATTTAGCATTTATGAAATGGCTAAGATAGTTTTTAGGAAGATCATTATGTTGAAACTCTTTAACTAAAGGATTGACCAAATCTTCAAGTTGCCAAATAAAATGTTGAGGTAATTGATTATACCATTCTAATACATCACTAGCGAAGGTTTTGAATAAGATTTTAGTAGTGGCAATGTATTAGTTTGGATCCACTCATTATACATATTACCAAAAGCTTTAAGAAATGAGGTAGGGTCTTTAGTCCCATCATTTTTAATAGTTGGTGATATGTTACCAATGTCAATAGCTACAAAGAAGGGAGCTAAAGGCTCATTTTGGATAGTTTGAAGAATTATTTATTCATTATTGGCTGAGGAATAATGTTACTTGAGGCATCTCTAAGAGGTGGAGTAATGTAATTAGGATTAGCTTGAGGATTCACGATTGGAGGTAGATTGGCCACATTGATCAAATGTTGTTGAATTTGCATCATTTGATTGGTATTAGAGTTTTGCATAATGTTCATTTTTTGAATCACTTAGGCTAATAATTGAGTTATATCAGGTGGTGGGTTGGTTCTTGGAAGGAACATTTCCCACATTGGAAATGGAGGGAATATTAGAAGAAGAGTTATTAATGGGATTATTATATAAATTTGATTCAATCACTCCCACATTAGTTTGAAGATTTTGAGAAGGTTTTTGGTAGGTGTAGAAAGGATTGGACCCATCAACCTCATCTTGAGGTGTTATTTAAACCATGTTTTAATTTGTAGATGGAGGAGAAGAGGTACCCCAAGAGTGATTGTTCTCTTTGGAGGTAAAGAAAGGGAGAAATGAATACCCCATATAGGATCTAAATGGATGAATACTATCCAAAAATATTATAATAGGGGACCTCATTTTGATTAAAGAGAAATGAACAAGATGCAGATCAGAAAGGATGAAGAACCAAGATAAAAAATCAAGGGAAGCAAAAAATAAATCTAGGTCAACCTAGTGGAAAAAATCAACCTACAAATTATGCTAGGTCAATTAGGTTGACCTAGTGCAGTGAACAAAAGTAGCAGAAATAGTCTGCGATAGTGTAGAGTTGAGCTAGTTAATGTAGTATAGTAGACAGGGAAAGGGAAAGGATCACTAATAAGATGAGAAATGAAATAAGGCATGCATGTAGCTATTCTAGAAATTTAGAGACTAAAATGAAATACATAGTCAATTGAATTGATGTTGGCCAATTTAATTGGTACATATAAATAGATTGCAATTTTAAAATAAAAGTATAGAGTAGAGTAGAAAAAGATAAATAGAAACTAACCTTGGTGTTTTGGAGATGAAAATAGAAAATGTAACTAACCTGTAACCTTGGAGATAACTAGCCCAATCTATAGAGTTGGGTTGAGCTAGTTGACTAAGTGAGATAGGAACCTATTATAAAAGCTAAAAAAAGTGTGCTAAGTCAACCTAGTTGACTTAGTAGACTAAACAAGATGTTTGAAAATATGCTAATTTGAGTTGTTTAACTTAGTTGACTGAAATACAAATCTGGAAGTGTAAATCTGGAACCTGCATTATGAATACTGAATAGGAACCTATTGTAAAGTGACAGAAATGTGCTAGGTTGACCCAGTCAACCTAGTAGGCTAAACAAAAAGTCTACAAAGTGATAGAAACTTGTGTTGGGTTGAGTTGGTTGATCTAGTTGCCTATTCTACACATAGAGAGAAATAGTTGGGTTGATAGAATCAATTTAGTAAGTCAAAAAATATGATAGAAAAGATGATAAAATGAATAAAATAAGTGAAAAAAACCCTATAAGGGTTTGATTCACATCAAGTTCATTAGAATGTATGCAATTAAAATTTCATGGTGTGCATGAATCAATCCTAACTGGATAAGATAGATCACATCTATACTTTTGATTGGGGCACACACTTATTAAGTAAAAGCATGACCAATATGAGGATCCACTAGACCTAATTAGGGGATCACTTGTATCATTTGTCACAACACATCATGCTAGGTAGGGTTTTTAAGCCTACATCTAACACAATCATACAACCCTAAAAGATTCATATGGTTTCTATATTCACTTATGATAATAAACAAGAAAGTAAACTAATCTAATAACAAGAAAATTAAACTAATCTAGTGCAGTACAAGTAAACTAATCTAGTGCTCACCAAAGCTTGTGGCATAAAGTAAGGGGTTAGATGCAAAGCAATCAAATTGTTTAAGGTACTTAAAATAAATTAAGTATGAGTAACACCCTAATATATGTAATATGATGAGTAATATTATTCAATCCAACACTTATACTACTTTTATCTACTAAAAGAGAGGAGAATAAAGTTAGAATATACTTACTTGAATGTGAACCCATCATGACTCAATCTCTCCCTTAGCTAATGGGGCTTCACAAGAGGTTTTTGTGGTTCTTAAGGATCACTTTTCTAGGCCAAAGCATCTAAGACCTATCCAAAAGACTAAGATTCTACAAATAAGAAACCTAAGCTAAGACTCCTCAAGTAGAATGGTGGAAGATCATATTATAAAGAAGCATGAGCAAATAATAACTCTTGATTGCCTTCATATTAAAATGATTGAAATGACCTTGTATATTATATAGGATTATTTGATCCAAAAATCACTCAAACATGTTGGTTGTGCTAGGTCAACTAGGTCAACTTAGCACATTATTGAGTTAATGCCTGAAGTTTGTATTAGGTCAGCCAAATGGAAACTAGGCCTATAGAGTTAAAGTGACCCCAAACTATGTTAGTTTGACCAAGATGACCTAGCTTATTGAATAGGTAAAAAGGGTACTAATCAAGGGAAAGAAGGATAGAAAGATTAAAATACTATATGAATGTGCAAGGAAGGATAAATAGCTTAGGGAAAGGTTTTAGGAGCTAAATGGATAATATTGTGAAGCACCAAAGGTTTCCTCACCCCTTTCCCAGTGCACCCCTTAAGGCATACACTCAAAGATATTGAGTCATGATACGTTCCTATAAGATGTAAAGCATTAGTAATTGATAAAAGCGTGAAAATATTATGTGTATACAAGTGAGTATCATGAGCATAAGTTCTAAACACTTTTTATAAAGACCTAACTGAGTTAGAGAAAAAATCATGACTAATTTTGTTGAACACCTAAATGTGTTGTACTCTTCCATGAAACAAAACTTCTGAAGATCTAACTATAAGAGGGATTTTCCAAGCAAAATTATTGAACATTTTCTCCAAAGACATAAATGTGTTGGGTAACTTCACCAAAGGATCTGTGTTGAAGATATCCTTCAAAGATCTAGATAAACTGAAGTGTGAAACTTTGGGAACTGGGTTCCCAAATAAAAGTGAGCAAAGGGTAAATAGAAAAGTATTATGATTCTTTTTGAATATATGTTTCAGTCCCATACCCTAAAATCATAAATACTTCATTGCAAATAAATTTTTTGACATAAAATGTTGAAGAAAAAATTCCTATAGGGTATGTAGAGTGAGGAGTGATAAAGACTTGAAATGTGTTAGAGGGGTTCATCAATAAAAATCACTAAACAAAACCACTAAAAACCAAAATGTGTTAGGAGAGTTCATTGAATGAAAGTTCTAAATAGTATCACCAAAGAGTAAGTTTCAAACAAAATCACCTAAGAGAATCACCAAAGAAGATGAGTCGAAACCTACATACACATAAATTGTAAAAATAATTAGTAGATTAGTCCTAAAATACAAAAGGGTATGTGCATATGTCTACTGAATAACAAATTTATCATAATACGTAAAGATTTTATTTGTAAAATAATTTTGAAATATTTATAGAGGCTAATTTTGAAAGATAGTGGGTCCTTATTCTGATAAAAAAATAATGGGGGTATGTTGAGTACAATAAATGGCAACTCACAAGGGGAATATTCCTGAGTGTTTCAAAATTTATAAATTTTGGTTAACAAATATTAAATAAAACATGAACCATCACACATAGGATAATCAAATCAAATATATAAAAGAGACTCCCATCAACCACATACACCATACTTTCTCCTTCAGCTATCCAGGATCTTTGTGTGAGGAGGTGATTTTTGTTTATCCTTATTATGAAGAGTTTAGTAGAGAAGTGGGACAACTATACATTTCACTCTAGTTTTTGAAACAAAATTAAAATTTGGGGAAGCTTTAGTATTACTCTTCTACTAAATAAGAGTCAATAGCCCTGATAGATGTACCATGGGTTCTTTCTCTTTCATTCTCCTATATTCTTCCATGATGCATGGTATATTGACCTTATTTTCTCAATTTAAGCTCTTTCATCACCTTTGGATTTTTCTTTTTAGGCCTATTACATCATTCTTTTAAGGATGCTTTGATCCTTATGTTTTCTATATTTTATTTTGAATAACATTACTTAGGAGAGGGAGAGTAGAAACCATAATGAGTTGGTATATATGAAATCATAAGTTTTACCAGACTGCCCCTGTTATTAGTATCCACATCAATGGTTATTTCCTCAAACATGTATTGATATGAAAAGTGCATTTGATCCCAGGAAATTTTTTCTAAAATTCATATGTAGCAATGAGAGAAGCCTTCACATGCCTGTTTAAAGTATTTAGTGTTATCTTGTTCATGATCCATCTTCTTATTACATACCTAAATTTGAATAATTATAAATGTAGGGGTGAAAAACCTACAAATAAACAAATTGATGTACCTATTCTTAGCATGTTTTGTCACAGGCTACTCCTTTGGCTTTTGAACATGTTAAATAAAGTTTTAATGGGTTGTATACTTACTTTTGATCACAATAGGAAAATTCAATATGATTGCCACAAAATAAAGAGAAATGTCTAATTTAGAAAGCAGGAAACTATTCTATAAAAAAATTATTGAAAATTGGGAAACCTAATCTAGGAAGTGAGGAAACTATTCTATGAAAGCCATAAAAGCTATTCTAATAAAATAGTAAATCCACCATAGTCCTACTCTTACCATCACTTTTGTTTCTACTCATGAAAATTTATAGATGGTATAATCATAAAGTAATGCTTCAAAAATTGTTCTTTGACTAGATATTTCATCTCATTACCTTGTAGGTCCCTCAAATAGAAAGCATTGTTACCCATGATCTTTAAAATTTGATAAGGTCTAATTCATTTCAAGGTAAAATTGTCATTTTGTCATTTATTTTTTTGGGATTTGTCCCATAGAATCACCAGGTTATATATTCTAAATGCTTTAAAATTTGATCTTTTTTTAAACCATCTTTTCACTATATCTTGATGTTTACTAAAGTTCTATAGGGCCTTAGTCCTTGAGTCTTCCATTTCTATTATGTCTAGCAATCGAAAATCCACCCTCTCACTTGGTTCCATGTATTCCTACATAAATTGATATGTTGTCAACTTAAGTATGATTTTTAAAATGGTTTGTATCCCATAGACTAATAAGTAAGATGAGGCTTTTAGTGCCTACTTATTTCTTGTTCGATCAGCCTACAGTGCATACCTCAGTAGATTATGTCAATCTCTTGGTTTGTATGCTATAGAATTCGTAATGGCATTAATTAGGTTCTTTTTTTTAATTCAACCAACCCTTTTCCTTGTGGGTAATGGTTTTATGATGAATTTATGGTGATCCAATTGTCATAGGCCCATTCAATAAATTCAACTAATTAGAATGTTGGACCATTGTCATAGACTAAAGAGAAAGGAGTACCAAATCTAGTTATGATAATTTCCTCTAGAAAGTTGATCACATATTATGCTCTTGAATTATTTATAGCTATAACTTTAGTCCATCATGTGAAATTATTTGTATTTCTGAGTACAAACTTATGGCCAGCTAAATAATTGGTAGTAATGACCCTAATGAATTATAAGCCCCATTGGGTGAATGGTCTTCCTTTAATCACAAGTTGTAGAGGCATGGATGCATTTAATTAGAATTAATGTCACATTTATACATGAGCATGTGCATCCTTGAATAATGTTGTCTATTAATAACCCATTATGAGGATTTTGTGGGCAATGGTGTTTCTAGAGGGATGACCACTGCCTATTTTCTAGTGTAAAATTTCTAGAATTTATTGAGCTTCCTCTCATGATACTCATCTTAGGTAGATTACTTCATTATTTTTTCTATATAAGATCCATTTTTTATCATGTAATAAGCTGATTTAAGTCTCAAATCTCTCTCTCTTTCTCTTTTGAGCTCTATAGAGCAAGTACCTATGAGTAATTCTTGAAAAATGTTAGTATACCAGTCCTCTTTAGATACCTATTTTTCATAAACCTCTTCATCAGTGATGTGCAGGTCAAGCTTATTCATGAGATGAATGATGCCTTGACCTCTAAGGATCTTGGTAGGATTGATTTCCATGTCAAACTCTTTCAATTTTTCCATCCATTTTCCTTTGTGTTCTCCCAAAAAAAAATTGATAAAGTGAGCTTGACAGCAAGGTCAAGTACAATGGTAATTGTCTTGTTCCTCAGGATGTAATGTCATTATTTATTCATCACTTTGAGAATGGAAAATATTTATTTATCTATCATAGAATACCTAGGTTTTTATTCCTTTAAGTTTGTACTCATGAACATGATAGGATGCTCACTCTCCTCTTTCTTTTGGGTGAGCATGGTAGCAATAATATGCTTTGAGGTGAATGAATATAATAAGAATTCTTTGGTGAAGTATAGAATTATTAGTAAGGAGCCTAATATATTTTATTTTTAATTGCTTTAAAATACTTTAGAGCCTCTATTTTCCATCCTACTTGAGCATTACATTCATAGGTCTACTAATTTTTACAAAGCTTGATATAAACTTTCTCACAAATTTTATCTTCCCAAACAAAGATTTAAATTATTTCTTAATATTTGGGAAAGTAATTTTTGATATCCCTTGAATTCCATCTAGGTTAATTTAAATCCCATATTTGGTAATGATATGACCCAAGAGCTTGCCTTATGTGATACCAATTACACTCTTCTTGGGGTTCAGCAAAATGCCAAAAAATTTACACCTTTTAAAGATTGATCATAGGTATCCTATGTGATTAGCCCTTAATTTTGAGAATATTATAATGTCATCCATGTAAATAATCATACATTCACATATCAACTTTCAAAAGGCATGGTCCTAGGTCATTGAAACATGACACATGCATTAATTGGGTTGAATGGCATCCTCTATTATGCATAAATACCCCACTTAATGGTAAACATTGTCTTTATTATATCTTATGATTCTACCAACACCTATTTATACCCTAAAAGTTCATCCAAGAAAGACATCATTCCTAAACCACTCACTATCTATATGAATTCATCCAAGGAAGGTAATGGATAATTGTCTTTCTTAGAAGTTTTGTTTAAGTTCTTAGAATCAACACAGACCCTAATCTCTCCACTTTTATTCTTTATTGAGACTAAATTAGTCACCCAAGTATAATTTTTAATAGGGAAAACTATTTTTTCACTTAGAAACTTCTTTACCTCCTTCTAAATAAGGAGTTCCAAGATAGGATTTACTGACCTTTGCCTTTGCATGATTGGTTTGTGGTCTAACTTCAATGGAATTATATGGGTGATGACCCTTGGGTTGAAAACCTTAAAGTATTTATATTTACATGCAATCACATATTTGTATTTAGTGAGAAAACTCTTCATTCTATGCATTTCCTCTAGAGTATAGCTGAGACCAATGTTGACATAGTGTGGGTTACACTCATCTCCTAGATTATCCCTTTTGAACTCAGATTTGTTTAATTTTGGATACCTTTGTTATTAAGATTGAGGATCCAAATAAAATTTCCTTTCCCAGGAACCAATTCCCAAATGGAGGTGGTTCTCTTTTAGATGAATAACTCCTCATAATTCCTCTTGGCATAAGTAACTAATTTCCTTGGCATTAGTGATTTAGGACATAAATTGTCATGAGTTAGTCAAGAACTAGACAATTTGATGGTCATCATCAAAATCTTGTAAATTTTCCACATTGTCTAGAAATGATGGACAAGGTACTAACTCAATGCAAAAACTTTGTACCTTAGACTCCTATAGGGGTGCCAAGTTGGCAACTAAGGAAACTAATGAATCAATAGCTTGATTCTATTCTCTAGGTACAACCATGATGTTAAAGGCTTAAAAATAATCAATTAACTCCCATTATCTATGTTTTTACCTTTTTATATATGATATCTTGCACTGGTATTTATTTCTAACCTAGTAGACTATCAATTCTGAATCTCCATAAATTAACAATTTTTTGACATTATTTTTGAGAGAAAAATACAATCCCAATTTTAGTGCCTCATATTCCACTTTATTATTGGTGCAAGGTAATTGTAGTCTCTATGATGCCAACAATTTCTTACCTTGTGGGTCCACCAATTTAATTCTAATGACTAATCTTTGTTTATATTTTGCACCATCAAAGTGGAGGGTCCACAACTAAGAAGGTCTATGGACTTTTGGTTCTTGCACTTTATGATCTATTTTTAGTGAAGGTATAAATCCCAAGGTTAGGATATTTATAACTTTCCTCTATTCTTTATATTTTATTTTTTAATCAGGTGCGTCACTATTAGCTCTTAATCAATTCAAATTTGTTTTGGAATACCTCTCCATGGTAACCAAATGTGATATAAGTCTATTGTTACATACCCATTCAATGTATTAGACCAGTCTTTAATAAGGAGGATTATGTCTCCTTTTAGAATATCTACTACCAGTATATCAATCATCATTTTCACTGGAGTTTAGATGTTACTTAGATCTGTACATTGTTTAAATCTCCTACTACAAGGACCACAGTCTTATCCAATTATGAAACCATTCTCTTGGATGAATTTTGGGTTAAATCCAGATTTTATAAAATTGAATTAGGCATCACCATCATTGAATATTTGGAATCAAATAAATAATTGTGTATGTTCTTTCTAAACACTTGGATAGTCAATAAGAGAAGTGAAACTTTAGGTTTACTTTTGTATATGAAATTGGTGTGAGAAACCTTTATCTTCTTGGTAGTTGCTTTCCTTGTGATAGACTTCCATATGATATCCTTTTTTTATGTAATATGGACTAGTTTATAAAGATTAATGTTAACTTTAATCTTCTTTGTGTCTTCAACAATGTTATATCCCCCTTTACCTTATTCTTCTTTATTTTATAGGTTTTCATTCCCTTTAGGGGGAGGTGCATTATTGTCAGCTCTTGGATTTAGTTGGGTAATAATGTTGTTCAAAGGATAAGATGTTGTGAAGGTTTATTTATTCCTTAGGTTATAATTGCCCTTTTGGTATCGCTAAAAAGCTTGCACTTCATTAGTGTTTTTTTCTAGTTCATTATCATCTTATTCTATGAAGAAAGACTTATGTGTTTCAAATACCATTATTGTGTTTGAAGAGCCATCTTATGGATGGAATTTTGGTGGATTATTCATCAAGTCTTACCTTACCATTTCTCTCTAGAAGATCTTAAATGATGCATAGAAATCCACACATTCAAGTTCACCATGTTGCTATGTATTATGGACTCTACAACAATTAGATGGAGCCATTTATACTATATAAATATTTGGAAACTTGTTAGAATGTTGATCTACATTATTAGCAAACCTATTTAAGGGCCTATTATATCTTTGAAACCTAATATTCTAGCTATTATTCTAGATAGTGGTGCTTCCCATCTTTCTCTACATATTTAGGAAGTCAATGCTCAATTTCTAGACCATTCTTTGGATGGAATCAATTTTTGCTTTGGTAGAATCATTTCCTTATACAACTATAGCATTAAAAGGCATTGAATGTTGACTATTCATTTGTACCTGGTGATTTATATAACCATAGTTTTGATTAGGCACTTGATTTATTAAAGGAGGAAGCGCATATAATTGATTCTAATTGAAAGTAGGGACATTTTGATTGACATGAGGGACTAGATTCAGAGCTAGAAAAATAGCATTGATATTCAGAGTGTTAAGTATTTGAGGGTTTAATTATCTATCAATTTTGATATCCTCTTCATATGTTAAAGCTAGAGTGGTGGCAATGGTAGCTTTTCATAGGAACATCATAGTGATTGGGTCTAGAGAATTTATATACATCTCTAATGTCAATGGTTCATATATCATATACTCTAGGTTAATCTAAGTGTACATCTTCTAGAGTCTAGCATTGAAAGCTTGAATTAGCTCATTAGGATCCCTTTTCATGTTGATAAAGTGTTGATACACAAATCCATGGCTATTAACTTGTCTAAATTAGGAAAGAAATGTGCTCTATCATGAATTTCAAGAAGTGATTGAGTTATCTTGAAGGTTGGTATGCCAATCATAGATAACATCTTGTAAGGTAAATTGAAAACATCTGCATGCAACATCTTCATCAATAACATTCATTAAAATTAATGCATCCTTCAAATAATTAATGTGTTCCTTTTTAGTTCTTCCTCTTGAGGGGGAAAAATAAGGTAGATATTTTTCTTGGTTTTTGGGCAAACTATGTACATCTCCTAGGATGTGAATGGCAGATCCAACTAACTAAGGATGTTGTTGGGATATAAGATGATTAATGGGATGGATATTCCTGATTGGAGATGGTTTTCTATCTCTTTGTATATTAGGAACAACCAATGTAGATCTAGGCCTTAGATTTACAAATAAGGGTGAAACCAATAGACTAGTTTGGGCACTAGACATGGTAACTCTCTTGGGTATATCCAATACAACTCAATGTAGGGTTAACTTCTCATTAGGGGAGGCACACAAGTTTCCCTCCTTATAGCACCGTATTTTTTGTTTTTATTGATATGGATATTATACATTGACTAAATTTTAGATGAGGTAGCCTATAATGTTTTAATATCTCAGTGGAGGTAAAATCCACTCCAAGGCACAAGTTGTAGGTATGGGTTAAACAACCCTGTGGTGGAATAGTAAGTAGAGCATGTAGGTTGTTAAACAGGTTCATTTTTAGTGAAATTAATCCTAATATAGAAATCCAACCTAAATAGGTGAGATGGATGGGTGACACTTAATCTAGAGTGGGTATATTTTAGTCAAATAAACTTCAAAAGGAGGGAAGGATAGAGAAGAAAATAAGGTTTTTTAATCTTAAAGGTTCACTTCCTAGGTTGGTTTCTCGGTGAGACAAATTATCTTAAAACTAATGCTCACTACTTGAAACTATTTCACACTTACAAGTAAACATAGTTATGAAGTCTGGGGGGAATGATGTATAAAACTTGATGGTTTCAACTAAGGTTACTTCCTTTAGAGTTTCTCTTGAACACCCTTAATTGGATGTTTATAGATCAAACCAAGAAGGCAACTAAGGTATTTGTGTAACACACTTAGAAAACTATACCAAAATAAAGCATTCATACATGCTAAAAATAATAACATAGTTTAAACCAATTGATTAATAAAATCTTCTAGATTTCAATAGCATTTTCACATCTACATCTAGCATACATTAATTAAAATAATAAAAATATATTTTTAGATTTTTCACACTTAAAATTATTTTATTATAACAACCAGATAATCAAAACCGTAATATCATATGAGTGGAAGGAGAAAACACCAACACAATTTAATTAAAATAAAAAATTAACTTATTATTATATTGATAAAATCTTCCAACCCTTTAGAATGTGAAATTACATATATATATATAGACTTTGGAAGGGGATGTTTCATCCTCCAAGTGTATGTAAATTCCTAGTTACATGTTTCAATTAGAACCTTAGTTCTAATTTTAGTCTCAAAATTGCATATTTTTCAGGTTTGTGTCAAAATTAGTTGGCCTATGTATGGCAATGCAATATGTGCATGATTATAATAGTTGAGACAAATTTACATGTATGTACTAACTGTAAGTAAACTATGAGTAGATTATGCATATATACATAAAAAAGTAGAGTATGACTCAAGGTTGACTGAGTGTGCATAGATGATGAAGTTGTTAGAGGCACTCAAGTGGATGTTTGTGTTGAATTAGGAGTTGTGTTGGGATTCTTATTTTCTTCTAAATTTTTATAATGATTGTTTTACCTTAGGTTTTCAAAGAGTACATAATATGTATATTAGTCCCTTGTTAGTCCAAATGATAAAATATCAAGAATAACAATTCACTAAGACTAAACACTCTTGCCTAAGAACTAGGGGGAGCATAACATAATAAGAAATATCACAAAATAGAGATAAAAACAATACAAATTTCTTACATCCTTTGTTGAATTAATGTTTAATTATTTTCATAAGGATGTTCATGATCAGCTTATGATGATTTGAGTCTTTTAGCAATGCCCTTCCATGGTGGTAGCATCATTCTAATAGTCACTTATGTCTTAGTGTGAAGTATGGCATAAATTGGGCATTATAAAACTACTCTTAAAGGTTTCAAGAAGGTATTCTAATAGAATAACCTTACACATAAAATCATCTTGGCATATGGTGTGATTACGTCTATTTATATCTCAAAGAACTAACTCTAACCATAGGGAGATTAGGTTAAATTTTAACTTGGGTTTAGTCTAAATTAAGCTAGGTTGAGTCAGTCTAACTCTGGAATTGGTTAAAGAAATCATAAAATATTGACACCTTAGTTTCAAATATTTTTTAGGCATGACAACTCACTTTAGATATTTATGATGTGTGACTCATATTTTTTAATATTAGGAGATAATAATCCACTTTATTAGCTCATTTGACCTTTGAATGCACATTTGGTTAAAAATTCTTTTTTTGGTAAATGAAATTCACTAATTTGATTTGGAATTTTTGTTTAAGAAAGTTAATTAATATTTGAAATATAATTAGTCTTGCTTAGTAATTTTTGGCTTTTGGTAATAGTTTTAAATGTTATGAATTAATAGCTTGACAAGATAAAAGTGTCAAATTATGATGTCATAATTTGACTAGGGTTAGAATTGAACTAGGTTAGTGATAAATACTTGGTAATACACCAAATAAGTTATCCTCATCACATTTTTGGGAAATTAATTCCCTTGTGTAGTTTAATTTGATAAATTCAAGTGATTTTTAGGCTTAAAATGTGTCATTTTCTAGAAATTAAACTAAATATTGGTTTAGGCACTAAAGTGGCCAAACCTAATTGTCTATAATTTTCCCTTGTTTGATAAGGCATCAAGAGACATGGGCATAGTAACATATTTTCAAAGAATGAAAAAATAATTAATGTGAATGGTTCATGCCCCAAAGGGCGATCAATAAGCCCTTGATGCCCCCTTGAGGGAGCGACTGGAAAAAGAGAATTTAGGTGGCTCATAACCTCGTGGAAATGGTATTTGAAAAGACTCATGTTGAATGGGTAAGAGCATATCTCCTCTAGTTTGAATTTATTTATCTATTTTCCAAATTGTATATATTAAATTGCATCCTTCATTAATTACAACTCTTGGGTAAGTAAATTAGAATATGCGGCTTGTTATTATGGAGGTTACATAGTCAAAGGTGGATTACCCTCACTAGGATAGGTATATTATGGGATGTTGGTTGAATTGGTTGGATAACTAGGTATGCATACCTATGCATTAAGGTTATAATATGGGTATAGAATATGTTATTTTTGAAGTACATTTTAGTTTGGCTTGGCTACATAACCCTGACTAGTGAATTTTGGCTACAGTAATGGCATTTGGCTCTATAGAACGTGTTGGTATTGTTGGATTTGGGAGGGAACCTTCTACCTACTTGTGGAACCCATTTTTATATAGGGAATACATTGTTAAATAGATCTTTATTATTAAATGTGTTGGTAGTTTGATCCTTATTACATGTGAAATACCCATTGGGTGAAAGGTAATTATTTCTTAGCACCAAATAACTGTTATGCATAAGAACCTTGTTGTTGGCTAAACACTTGTTATTAGATTAGTACTTATTATTAAAGAAACATTTTTTATTGAATCAGTATTTTTTGTTGAAGTGGCACTTGTTTTTGAAGTGACACTTGTTTTTAAGAGAACACTTATTAGGGGTTTGACAAATGTTGTTTTGGCAAGTGTTAGGGGTTTGGCATTTGTTGTTTTTGATCAAATGGAACTTTCTAACCAATAGTAATACATTATTAGTTATGTAACAAATATGATTAATAAGGTGTATTACTATGTGCTTATTATGGTATAACATTCATTATCACCAATGGAGGTGGCATAGTGTTCTTCACTTGTTGTAGTGGTAAGTTGGTTTGTTATTGGCTTGTTGCCCCATGTTGCCAATTCAAGGAAGTAGCTAGTTGAGGAGTTGAGGTTATTTGTTTATTTTGGGAAATATGTGTACATATTCCATATTATTTTAATCCACTTTTGGTGTCATTTGTAATAATATATTATGTATTTCTTGGTGTTAAATTAGACTCACCTTGATTTAAATTGGAATGCACTTGCATGTTATCGATAACATTTTGAGTTGTGTCTTCTATTTGAGTAGCACATCCTTCTATCAAAATATGGGCTTTATACATACCACCAACCAATGTGCTTTGGATAAAGGGGTTTATGTTTTGGCTTGAATATCCCAAGGCATCTGTTTGTTTCCCTATTGATGGATTTATCTTAATAAACAACATGCTAGAAATAACCCTTGCATTAAGGTTACGAGTTAGGTTAAGATAGGTTTGATATGATTACTATACATGTTCCATTTGTTCATCCATAATACCTTTCCATTTTGAAAGTGTATTTTTTTATTGTTGTGGTATTTGTACTAGAGCTTGACTATAATTAGTTGATGCTTCTTCGAGTGGTTGATTTCATTGCACATTACTAGGAGTTATAATCAAACTACTCAAAATTTATTGTGGTAAGTATAGCATAAACTTGGCCCCTACTTCAATATATCTAATAAGCACTTCATATTTTTATCTAAAAAATGATGTTCAAATAAGTATGGATCATAGCTTGTCTATATTTACATCATAACATATTAGGGATCTTGTTATTGGTTTTGTCCAATGTTAGGCATCATTTGAGTAAGGTATTATGCCATTTTCTCTTATTATTAGCATGGATAAGGAGGCATAGTTACAAAATACTATGTTAAAGGGTCATGCCTTTATTCAAAATATGTGATGTTATAATATGGATAAGTATATATCTCATAATCTATGTCATCATATGACTCTTGAACAAAAGGGTCATTGGTCACAAAGTTCGCATAACCTAGATTATACATTGTTCCACTACATGTGTAATGAGGCATGTTTAGATCCATGGATTGGTCAAGTGTAAAATAAAGGGTTTAAATGTAAGAAATAATTGAGGTCTAAGAAAATAAATGACCTTTGGCTCTATAAAATATGTACAAAGGGATAAACAACTAAACTAGGCAAAAGTATAATAAAACAAACGTGAGACCATTCTAATAAAATGATATTGATTATCCCAAAGGTAGTTATAATCAATGGTAAAAATAACACAAAGGACCAAACTTGTCTATGTATAAAGTATTGATTTACCCAAAGGTGTTTATAATCAAAGACAAGAGTGTTTAAATAAACTAGAACAATTTTGAACTAGGATCAAAAGATAGTAATGATTTGCCCAAAGGTAGTTATAATTGTTCTACATGAAAAATAAGGCTAGACTCAAAAATAAATAACTCACACAAGAACTCAAAATCAAACTAAACTAAGGTAATTGTCTTAGAAAACACTCAATAAATGGTTCACTAAGACTCAAAGTTTTATTCATGATATACTATTTGGAACAATGGAACTAGGATACTCAAAAATTCAGTGCAACAAACTTTAAATAAAATACATGGCAACATCTTGGATCTCAAGGATGCTCTGAACAAGGTATAAAACAAACAAAAATCAGTAGATATAGGCAAGGAGTATTTTTAGATCAAATAGGAAATCAACCCAAGTAACATAATTTAAACACAAGAAGGTAGACTACCTAAGCCCAAGTTAATGAGGTTTTGGCATGAACCTGATTAGTTTAGAATTTTCACTTCAAAAAGTTGAATTTCAAATTTAATGTGAAAAATTATCAAACATTCTAAGTCAAAAGAGATATACCAAAATGGATAGTGTAACTATGCATTTGAAACAAGGGAGATACGATAATAGCTTGTAACTTGGTTTCAAAAGTGATAAGAAATTAGAAAAAAAATTAAGCATAACAATGCTCCTTAAAATAAATGGCATGGTAAATAGTTTTGGACTAGAACATCCAAGGAAAAAGTTTGAGATAAAACAAGTAGAATAATAATTCCCCATTTAAACAAGTGACACATAAATATTTTTGGAACAAAATCTCTAAGGCAATAAGTATGGCACAAATAGATAGAGTAATACTCTTAGGCTAAAGGCATGTGAAAATAATGTGATAGTTTTGGACTTGTTTTGATGCTATAATACAAATAATTTTAGTCTAAAAACACACATGTAAATCAAATAAAATATAATTATAACCAATGGCTCATCTTATATCTAAAAACTAACATGGGTATGCATATTTTATGCCAAAGTTTCTACCGATATACCAATGCTTGTGAGGAATTAAGTGTTAATAAAAAAATTAAAGTACAAGTATAGGTAAAGATTTTACACCCCCCTCTATCTCTCAAGCATCGATACATGGAAAAAACTTAGAATGAGGATCACTTAACATTTGGAAATAAATTTTGTGGCAAGTGGGGTTTTGATTAAAATATATAAATCTAGAACATGGAACACAAGGGCGTAATCACATTAATTGAATCCAAACTACCCAACTTACTATGAAAGGGTCTATTCCTTTACATATCGACTCTAGATATGTATTACTTAGTGGATTATAATAACTACCCAACTTACTATGAAAGGGTCTATTCCTTTACATATCGACTCTAGATATGTATTACTTAGTGGATTATAATGTCCAATTGATACATGGCCTATATACCCATTAGGATGGTTAGGCTAACCACTCACCAGTTTCCCATCCAATGGTTTGTCCAATTTGTATACCCCACTGTGGAATGGGGTTGTTATGATGTTGGGAGATGAAAACCCAAGTCAACACATCCCTAAATAACTCATGGAAAGGCAATGAACTCCTAACCCACAATCCAAATTCATAAAAAAAATAAGATAAAAATGGAAAGACTTTAGAGCTCATTTTTTGGTTAACCAAGTCATTCGAAGCTTGGGGAGAACATACACAATATTTTTTTTGACACAAATTTACAAACAATGGCAATAAACTAATCACTTTTGGTCACTTGAGTTCCCTAAAGGGGATGAGGGAGAGCATACATGTAATAGCTCCTTATTTTCCACAAACAAATAAACTAGTCTAACAAACTTTAAAATTTAGCTAATAACAAAAAAATAAACATAAAGTGAAAAACCTCTTAAGAGCTCTAACTAAAATGTGTGTTCATTTTAATAGAACTAAATTGAAGTGTGATTGAAATTTTTTTCCTCTTTGTTCTTATTTTCACTTGTAAAAAACTTTAAAAATAACTAAAATACAAATACAACTAAGTGGATTTTAAGAACTAAACAAAATGTATGTGAGATTTTAACAATGCTGAAGCTTTTCTCTCTCTACCTCAGGTCCTACAAAATGTTATGGGGTTTACCTACATAGAATCCCAAAAGAAATTGAGTAAAAAATAATTTATTTTGAGCTCTTTTGTTTCTATTTTTTCTCAGAGAAAACATCACCAATTACTATAGAGATCGATGTCGATTCCTAAAATTGACATTGATTTGGTTTGATCATTGATGTTTCCTATAACCACACAAAAAATAAATGTGTTTCAAAATAAAAATGATTAATAATAAATTTTAAAACTAAAAATTCTCATGGATCTTCATGAAAAAAGTTACAAAGGTAATAAATAGGTTAATGAGCAAAAAAATGAAAGCAAGAAAAATTAATTTTCACTATGTTCTCAGCTTGTTCTATTTTAACATAAAGATCATCATCAATCTTAGCAGAGATTAGTGTTACTTCCTATAATCAGTTATGATTTTATACAATCATCATTTATCCCTATAACATTGTTAAAAAAAGATGTGAATTTTAAAGCTAAAACTCTAAATTTGAAGATTTAAATGCATCCATTAGAAAAACTAAAGCTAGAATATCAATCTCCTTGGCCATACAAGATGCTTGGTCCCACGAGCATGCCATTATGCACCTTAGGTGTTTTAAGAGTAAAAAATATGTAAATTCAACCCTTGTTAGTCCAAATGAGAAAACATCAACTATAACAGTCCACTATGACTAAACACTCTTGCCTAAGAACTAGGGAGCATAACATAATAAGTGAGATCACAAAATAGAGATAAAGACAATACAAATTTCTTACCTCTTTTGTCAAATATGATGCTTTCTTGTTGGCATAAGGATGGTTTTGGTTAGCCTACAATGATTTGGCTCTTTTATCAATGCTCTTCCATAGTGGTATCATCTTTCCAATAGTCACATGTGGCTTGGTGTGAAGCTTGGTATAAATTGGGCATTATAACACTACTCTTAAAGGCTTCAAGAATGTATTCTAATAAAATAACCTTACATACAAAATCTTGTTGAATAATTGTGTGGGAAATTGTATTTATAGTTCAAAGAACTCTCTCTAACCCTATGGATGTTAGGTTAAATTCTAACTTAGGTTGAGTCTAAATTAACCAAGGTTGAGTCAGTCTAACTCTGAGTTGGGTTATGGCACTCATGAAACCTTGACCCGTCAATTTCAAATATTTGTGAGGCATGACAACTCACTTTAGATATTTGTGAGGTATAACTCATATTTTTGAATATTTAAGAGATAATGATTCACTTTATTAGCTCATTTGACCTTTGACTTCTTATTTGGCTAAAAATTTATTTTTTTGTAAATGAAATTCACTAATTTGATTTAGAATTTTTTTAGGCAAGTTAATCAGGATTTATAATATAATTAGCCTTGCTTAGTGTTTTTTGTATTTTGAAAATTATTTTAAATGTTATGAATTAATATCTTGATAGACCAAAAGTGTCAAATTACTAGGTCATAATTTGACTAAGATTAGAATTGAACTAGGTTAGTGATGTATAGAAGGTAATACACCAAATAAGATAGCCTCATCATGTTTTTGGGTAGTTCAATCTCTTAAACAAATGAATTAGGGAAATTTAGGTTATTTCTAATCTTAAATTGTGTCATTTTCTAGAAACTAAACTAAATATTGGTTTAGGTACAAAAGTGGCCAAAATTAAGTGTCTACACTTATGCCCAATGTCATATTGATATCTAATTCTATCCATGTTATGGAGTGGAGGCCTATACACCCTGTTCACTTTCTCTAAGAGCCTTACATGTTCATATTTAATAGTATTAAATTTATAACTAAAGATCTCAAATTTAGTGACCTTCTTTCTAACAAAATTGAGCTCTGCCCTATGTGTTTTATGGTCTTCCCTTATATCATCCTATTTGAAATTATTTGGATCTTATTGTTAGATTTGATCAAAATTAGCCCTACTGATGAGTTTTCTTATGGAATCCTTGTCTTGAGAAAGCTTCAGTTCATCTAAAATATGCCAAGAGTGAGTTTCATCAATTGAATATTTTGACATCACTACCTTAGCCACATCAACCCATTCCATAGCCTATTGTGTTCTAATGGCCACCAGTTGAGGGAATTGGTAGCCTCTAATGGTGACATCAAGTTTAAATGTGCATATGACTTGACGGTTGTAAAAAGACTAAGGAATTTGAGTTTATTTTGATTTATATTCAAAAAATTCAATAATTTGGTGGTCTATACTATGTGGGGCACCAATTCTACCCTCATTTCACTAATGGCCTTAATGGTAATATACAATCCAGATGCTACACATTATACATACATCATAATTTGGGTTGAAGCATGAATAGTTTGTTGTTGTTCTTTTAGTTGCTCTAGTTTTTGTTCTAGCTCTCTTTATGCAATTTTTGTCCCTTCATGCATTTCTACTAGAATATATTTGTGTGTTTCAACATAATAGTTAAAATCCTCTATACATGGGGATTACCCAAATTTTCTATCTTTCCTCTTGGTCAAAGTGAACATTTATTCTCTTTCTTCTATGATGACCACTCTACCAACGTCATATTTTAGCTTCATCTTCCTCACCCTCTATGAACTCCCTATATATTTCTAAAAAATTATACTCAAAGTGGTAAATTTTTTAATCATAATCCCCTAACTACATGTTTGTTGCCCACTTCAATAGGAATAGCTAGGTTGGGTCTATGGGTTGCGTATCCAAGGCTATAGTCTCACACATTATATCACTTGATTTTTTCTTTAGATTTTCCTCTTGGAGGGGGTTATGGAGTGAAGGCCATATGATTTTAGATTAGTCTAGTCCATTGTATTGTGGTATGGATGGATTGTATATAATAGCTTTTTCTCTTCTCAACCTTTTGAGTGGTTGTCACGATTATCTTTTGAAATAGACTAGGAAAGGGAATTGGTAAACTTAATTACGTAGATGAAACACGTAATTTGGGAGTTATTACTACTCCCTTTGATATTTTTATAAATTTATTCTTGGTTTTTATGGGGGATGGAGTAGTAGTGGAAGGGATAGTAATAGGAATAGGATTGGATATGGGAGGAGCAATTGGTGAAATCCTAATTAAGGAAGTAATAACTACAAGGGTGGAGGAAGGATCCTCTACCTTGGGAACTAACAAAGCTAGATGAACAAAGGGAACAATAGGTGAAACCTCTAGCTTAGGGGCCAAGATAGGATGGGGGATAGGAGGAGTAAATGAATTAGGAATAAATGAACTAATTATAGTAAGAGGAACATAAGAAAAAATAGAAATAATGGAAATTAGAGAGGGTGTGGGCTAACCTGATGTTTTTTGATGCAATGGTTCCTTGCCTTTTAAGTCTTGTAGGATTAAGACTTTCAATATTTTTAATTCTACCTCCTCATCATAAATATCCTCTCCATTATCCCCTTATGTGGTTAGCTCTACTGATGGTCCCTCCATGGAAGGGACTGAGCTTTAGATTCCTTGAATAAAAGATTGTTATCTTTAGAGATGTGGAAGGATTCAGTTGTGTGGTTGAGGTAAACATAATAAGAACCTCTAGAAATTATATAATATCTCTTTAGGTAGGGCGTTTTAAATTTAGGGTATCTAGGTAGATGGACTCATCTTACTTTCCCAAAATTGATGTATCTAGCACCCTTAGTTCCTTATTCACTACCTTAAGTGCCATAGGGTGTGTTTTGGGGGATTATCCTTATTTCCCTATTATTTAAGTAGGTATTATAGTCTAAAATTCAAATGTATCCCATATTTAAACTAGTAGGAGTTTAGTTTGAGCCTCCTTTATGGAAAGGTAAGGCTCACCTTGAATAAGATTTATAAGGTCTTCCTTCATCTAAATTGAGTGTTCCCTCTCCAATACTTGGTCATCATTCTAAGCATTGATATTCAATGCCCAATCTCTTGATATAGTTTTTTACCTATCCATGGGAATCCTAGTCCTTATGTGGTAATGAAGCCAAGGATTATTATTCTTTGTATTTACCAGCCTCATAGAAGTTCTACTTATTAGTGTAGCACATTCTTCTAATTATTAAATGAGAGCCATGAAGGTAAGATTTTTTATTTTGCATATCATCATCAATTCCCCACCATATCTAGTAGGTTATTTCCTACTCCACTAGCTTGTCAGGGACATACTTAGGGAGCCAAAAATGTGTGACCTTATGGCTAATTACCATGATGACTATATAGTCAGGGTATAACTAGTAGTATACCCTAATAGATAGTCTATCCGTGATAATATTTGATATCCTAGGTAAGGGGGATTTATGGATGGACCTCCATACCTATGGGTAAATGTCCTCAATGATGCACATAATATTATGAGTGTACACATATATATGAATGAAGGATTAGGAATCACATATCTCATTCTTTATATAGTTTAGAGTGGGGTTCTAGAGTGAGCCATTATGGATGTAGACTGTCCCCATGACTACATCAAGAAAATAGGAAATAATGTAGGAGTGACCTCCTGAAAGCCTCTTATCTTTATGCAAATTCTTCTCTCATAACCTTGATCCAATCACTTATCCTAGAGTGAAGGTTAGTTCTGATATCCTTATCAATTCAAGCAGTGAAACCCATTCCAGTGTGAGGAATTTAATGCTTGGGTATCTAAATAACTTATTCAATAGGTTTATCCTAATTTAGATTCCCATTTTCAATTGAATTATTAGTGTATCTTTCTTGTCTTTTAATTTGATTGTCTCTCTATAGAGCATCTAACTACTAAGTGCCTTGTCGATAGACTTATCTTTCTTCTACACCATTACTCTATGTAAATCATAGGTGGCATCTAGAATAGGAAGGGAGAGGTTCCTTTGAAATGCATCATCATAAATGCATGTTGTGACCATTTTATCCTTAAAGTGATGTAGGTATACTCCTCTAAATATCTTCCCTGTGAAGAACAAGTATCATCGGAGGTTAATACAGGGCATGACTTTTGGCTTCATATCTATGAAGTCTAACCCTTATATCTTGAGTGGGAGCAATTCTATGGAAAATTAGTGCTAGGTTAGATTCAATTTATCTTCATGCACATGTGCATCAACCTGGTGTATGGTGTCTTATAGCATTGAGTAGTTTTTATAGTCATTATTGAATATAATAGCTTTAAATAGTGTATTTGTATACCTAGTACAATTCTTGATGGAAAACCTTGAAGGAGGGAGAGTTACCCATAATTCTTTGGATAAGGATGCCATTATGTTGAAGTTAACTTATTACTAGTCTATTTTTCAATTCAATTACTCATCTCTCCTATGTATGATGTTAATTCAAAGACACCGGTGGCTAGGGATCAATTACAGGAGAGTAAGTGAGTTCACAAGTTAACTTGAGATCAAATGGGCACAATGTCATTCAAACTAATTTGATATAGCTTTAGCATTGATTTTTAGTTCATGTACCATTAATATTCAATTTTATAACTTTTATTTATTTCTTTAATTATAACTTTACCATCTCATTTGGTGGGTATGCCATGTAGGCACTATTGATGTTTAGTAAGAGTGACAATTCATTTCCCTTTACCAAGTGTCATGTCATCGCTTCTTCAGCTTTAGTTTGTCGAGTAAAGAATATTTTAGTAGTTTAAATTTAGGAGTTAGGGTATAACATTATTTATGAGGTGGGTGAGTATCCTGAGAAAAAATTATAAACACTTTTATCTAAGACCTAACTAAGTCAGAGAAAAAACCCTGACTAATTTCACTGAAGACCTAAATGTGTCATACTCTTTCGCTAGACAAAACTATTGAATACTTAACTATTAGATGGATTTGTTAAGCAAAATCACCAAAAAAATTTGTTAAAGACATAAATATGTCACGTAACATTATCAAAGGATTTGGGCCAAAGATATCCCCTAAAGACCCATATAAACTGAAGCATGAAATTTTAGGAACTGAGTTCTCAAAGAATAGTAGTCAAAGGGCAAATGGCGGAGTATTATAATGTTTGGTGAATGTGGTTTCATGTCCCATACCCTAAAATCCTACATACTTCATTTTGAATAAATTATCTAACGTAAAAGGTTGCAAAATAAATTCCTATGGGGTATGTAGTGTGAGTGTTGAAGACCTAAAATGTTTTGGAGGGGTTTATCAAGCAAAATATCTAAAGAGAATCTCTGAATAAAACTATTGAAGACCAAAATGTGTCATGGGAGTTCATCAAATGAAAGTTCCAAATGGTATCATTGAAGATTAAATTCCAAACAAAATTACTAAAGAGAATCATCAAACATAATTGCCTAATAATATGATCTAAAACCTACATACACATAACTTTTAAAAATAATTTGTAGGTTAGTCCCAAAAGATAAAAGGGTCCATTCATATGTCTGCCAAATAAAAAATCTAGTAAAATATGCAAAGATTTCATTTTTAAAGGACTTCTAAAATAGGGATATAGGGAAATTCCTAAAGATAGTGGGTCCCTATTCTGATAAAAAAGAATCAGGATATGTTGAGTACAACATTCTCCATAAGATAAGATTCTTATACAAGTATAAACCCTAAACAATAACTCCTTAAGTAGAATGGTCAAAGAGAAAATTATAAAGAAACACAAATGAATAATTAACTTTGTTGTCTCTCTAAAAAATGGCGAAATGAATATGTTTATATAGTTGGATCTAACCCTAAACCTTTCTAGAAGTTTAGCTGATAGGGTCAGCCTAATTCAACTATGTATAGTTATTTGATAAAAACAAGTTAGGTCCCAGTTTAGTTCAGCCAAGGCTGACCTAGACCTATAATGTGCAAATATCAATTAGAATATATGGTCAACCCAGGTTGACATTACTCAGTAAATGTCAAAAAGGGTTTTAAGCTTAGGTAGGGGCTAAGTAATGAGGTGGATTACTTGGAAAAGTGTGTAATAGAGGTGTCAAAGCTTAGGTAAGTGTATATGATATGTTTATGTAGCTAGAAATTGGTGGTATAGGGGACAACAATCCTATGAAGCACCAATAGTCTGACCACCCCTTTCCCAATACACCCTTTAAGGTGTGTACTTAGAGAGATTGAAACTCAATGGGTTCCTGTAAGAGATAAATAATCCTTAATTGATAAAGTTTGAATATATTATGTGTACACATATGCCCCACTCAAAGCTCATTAGGTGTCATTCAGGTACAATAAAGGATGGTGCTTTGAGAAAACAACATAATAACACACAATGTTGAAGACAAATAAATTATAGTATTTTAAAGCATAAAATGATTGAAAATAAATGACTAAATTGAAATAATTGAAAATAAAAGTAATGTATATGTACTTTGACTTAACTTTGTCATTGAATGGTTGTTTGATGTGTTTGTATTTTTTATCATGGAGGGAAGAAAGACTACTTTGGATAAACCTAAGGATATAAAACTAAAAATCAAAAAAAAATGTAGGAAAGCCTATATAACTAAAATGGTGTCGGCATGACGTACTTCAAAATTTAGTAAGATGGGGTGATGAATGTTAAGTTAGGACCAAATGACCAAGACAAAAATTTATATTAAATTGGGTAACCAAAAGTCTAAGGCTACTAAATGACTAAAAAACTCAGACAAGTAAATATTAAGTAAGAAAGACAAATAAACCAATACAAACTAAAGATATAATTAAAAATGGTAATCAAAAATCAATGTAAAATCAGTAGCAATCCTTAAATAAAGATGGGAAAGAAATGGTGAAATAACATTGATGAGTGAGAAGTAACAATCCTTACTCAACATCAATGGAAAAAGTGCAAAAAAGGGGAAATAACATTGGTGATTAAGAATTAACAAGCCAACCTCACTCAACAATGGAAAATGGATGCAATTGTCTGAAAAAAAAAGTACAAAAAAATATAGAAATGGATGCAGTTGTCTGAAAAAAGGAGGTAAAATAATGAATTTTTTTTAAATTAATTCTAAAAAATTAAATCAATGGTGTAAATCAAGTGATCCATAGTCACTCAAGCATATTGTGTTTTTTTTAAAGATAGATAAAACCAAAAATAATTAATGCTTAGCATGTTGTTAAGATGTGAAGAAGAGGGAATATATAAGTGAGAAAACAAATTTAGAATCAAACTTCTTTGTCAAGGGGGAAATGAAATGGGTGGTGGGGAAAATAAGGAAAAATCAAGGTAACAAAACTCTTTATCAAAGTTAAGACACTTAAATTAGGTTTGTCAAAACAAGAGGGCTTTCAACACTAAGGAATTTAAATATCTTGTCCTAAAAACACAAATGTTGGGTTAGAAAATGAAGTACAAATATCATCCCATGAAGTGTATATGCATGAAAATTAAAATGGACCTACCTTCCCATAATGTGTTCCCCTTTCCTCAGGACTGCTTACAAAGCCATTAGTTTACTATGAAGATTGGGTAGTTACATGATAAATTATGTATCAACATAGATTTGTTTTTTGGAATTTTTCTATCCCAATCTACTAGCCTACCACACCCCAATGGACCTTAGCTCTATCTTGAGGCTAACTTTGGATTTTTAGCTTTTATTAGAGATAGTATATGCACTATGAATCATGTATTTTAGTGTGATTTTGAATTTTGACTTTGTATTTTACCTTTATATCATTGCTTTTTATTTTAAATTATTTGGATTTTAACTTTTGATGGATTTTTCTATTCCTCCTCCATAAAGATTTAAATAATGAAACATGGGTGCTAAAAATGATGATCATTTGAAAACTTGAGAATTCATTGCTAAGAAGAAAAACTTAGAGAGCATGGTGTATAAGAGTCTTGTTAATTCATGTGAAATAGAAGTGGTATCTTGACTTCAACCTTGTTTGATCCAAAGTGGAATGAAAGGAAATGAAATCAATGGGAATGAACATGAAACAATTTAAATTAATTCAAATCACAAAAATATGACAAAGGTGAAAAGGGATATGATGATATGTAAGTATGATTCCTTGTCATAGAATGTATGGAAGTGTAGGGAAATATGCTAACATAGTTTGTTGTGAAAGTTTTATCTATAAAAGAAAAAAAATTGAAATTGAGAATATAAGATCATAAACTTGTAACCATTTCTTAACATTCTATAAAAGGAATGCTTGATAGAATAAAGGGTGTTTTAAAATAAAATGGTTATTTTATGAGGAGAGCATGGTCCTATCCATGGTTTTAGACTAAAAATCACAAAAAATAAAACACAAGAGGGTTTAATAAAGGAAAAAATGGTATTTGTGAGGACCGCTTGGTCATATCCATTGTCTTACACTACAACTCACAAAATAGAGAATCAAAAGAGTGAACAAAGAACATGAAAATAAAGTGGTATAAATGGTTTTTGTGAGGAGGGACTAGTCCTATCCATGGTATTACACTAAAAATCATAAAAGATAAACCCAAGAGGGTGCAAAAATAATTATAAAATAATAAGTCAATAAAATCAAAAGGAATTCATGAGGAAGACCAGGTCTTATCCATGGTATTACAATGCAACTCATGAAAAAAAGAAACTAAAAGACTAAGAGAAGGAACTAAGGGTTGAAGAAAGAGAAAACTAAGGTATAAGGTGAGACCCATGAATAAATCTTGAAAAAAGTGTTAATATGATAACATATATAAATATGATAATAAGGGAAAGATCTAGGAAAAATATTTCTTCAAGAATTATGCATTAGTGGGCTCTTTGAAAACATGGCCTTCATTAGTTTGGAGGCGATAGGTGCTAGGACCAAGAATTTATTTCAATAAATAAGGGTCCCATAATTTTTGGATGTATTTGCCTTAATTATCATGGTTATAGTATAATTAAAGGATTAGATCACCAAAATTGAAACTTTTTACTTTAACCTTTTTATTATGTTGCCTGGTGATATAAGACTTATATTGAAAATAATGTTGTAGAGTAGCTAAAGGGTGTTCATTGATAATATCAAGACCATGAAGGCAAGCTTCATGTAATTATTCATAAAGGATGATATTATGAAGAGATATACATAATGAGTTAATCTCAAATTCTAATGGTAAGACATACTCAGAACCGTAGACTACTGAGAATGGTGTTGCCCTAGTGGCAGTACGAATGCTAGTATAATAGGCCCAAAGTGAAATATATAAATGAAGATGCCAATCTATGTAGGTTTCATGGATGGCATTTTGAAGGATTTTATTGATAATTTTTTTTGTGGCCTCAGCTTGGCCATTGCATTTTGGATGATAGGGTATGGAGAATTTATGGGATATTTTGAATTTAACACATAACTGCTTCACGTCCTTATTCTTGAAATTATCACCATTATCATAAATTATAATATACAAAATTCCAAAATGATAAATGATTTTGTTAAAGATAAATTTAAAGATATTATTTCCTATGACATTGATGACAGGCATGGATTCTACCCATTTGGTAAAATATTTAGTAGTCATGGTGATAAAGACATGCCCATCTTGTGACCAAGTTAGTTTAATGATGATATCTAATCCCCACATGGAAACTGGCCAAGGATATTGCATAGTTTGGAGTTATGATTATGGTAAATGGATTATATCATCATGGAGTTGTCAAGGACTACACTTTTTAGAGAAATTGATAGCATCCTTTTCAAGAGTGGGCCAAAAATATCCCATACATTGGCATTTTCATGTTGTAACATGTTTGCTATAGTGACCATCATAAATTTCCCCATGTGCTTGTTCAAGGAGAGGAGGGACCTCTTCTTTCATTACATAGCAGAGTAGGTTACCTTCAACATTGTGATAATAAAGGGTGTTATATTGAAAGACATATTTCTAAGCTTACTTGAAAATTTTAGTCTTTTTATGAGAATTTATATCATAGGATAAGTTTGATGTTCAAGAAATTGGATAATATATTTATACCATGGGCTTTGTCTCTATCAAATATTGACAACCTCAATATGATATATGAATGAATCTCATGGTTAGATAGAAGACGTGGACTTTCTTATTTGAATAATAAATTAGGAATCACTAAGAAATTGATGCAAATGAAATAAGGATGTCGAAGAAGTAAGAGATTCAGTAATAGAGTTATGATCTCTTAGAATGGGTTCAATGGTAAAAGAGGACAACTATTTGGTAAGGTTAGTGTCTATTTGATGATAAGTGATAATATTTTCACTTTTACAGTGATAATCACCATTAACTTGATGGCATATGAGTTTGGAGTCACCCAAAGCATGCATATATGAAATATCTAAGTTAAGCGTCACTATCATGCCTAAGATTAACACTTCATATTATACCATGTTATTAGTGACATTAATAGTGAGAGAGAATGCCAAATGGATTATTTTATCATGAGTAATAGTAATAATATAAACTAACCCAACTCATTAGAGACATTTAGCACCATCAAAGTGTAGGATCCAGGTGTCTTCATGTAACTCAATGTTGATTGTAGGAATTTATTTGATAACTAATTTAGATTTAATAGTATTGGTAATGAGATAGGTATCTTATTTATTACTTGATTCTAAATCAAAATTGAAGTTATTAAATTAATCTTTAAGAAAGATAACCTGATTTAGACATTTAATACAGAGAATGTTATCATCAAGGAGACTATATTGAAGATGATTGATAGCAGGTATGGGTACTACTAAAAATTGGTTGGTGATGACTTTACCTTTGACAATTTTTTATGTGATGATGCAAAGGTCAAATTCCATTAATATAACCATCTGCTTCGCAATCCTATCTCTAGGTAGAAAGGCTTTGGATAAAAGTGACAAAGTGGGTCAGGATGAATTATGACATAAGTTATTTGATAAAGCATGTAGTGATGAAGATTTTCAACTATGAAATAGATAGCAAGGCAATTAGGTTCTAATTTGGTATAAAATTTTTCATAATTTATGAGGCCTTGAATAATATGGTAGATATCATACTCTCTTCCATTATCATATTGTTGGGTAAGCATTGCCCCAATTGATACAAGTGCAAAATAAGTATACAAAAATAAAGGATGATCATTAGAAGGTGGATGAAGGGTAGGTAGATGGAGTAATGATTCTTTCATGTTGTCAAATGACTTTGACAAGGATCAGTCCATTTTATAGCATTACCTTTTTCAAGAATAGAATTTACAAAATAAATGCAATAATCCATTTTGGGGACAAATCATTAGATTTCCCTAAACTTGTTGAGGTAAGTATAAATATCTAAAATGGAACTAAGAATATGCATGTTGACTATAACATTTATTTTAGTAGGATCGACATCAATACAATGAAGAGAGAATAATAACCCTAAAAATTTACTAGATGCAATGCCAAAAGTACATTTGTAGGGGTTGAGTCTAACTTTAAACTTGATGAGTTGATCAAAGATTATGGCTAAATTAGAGAGATGGGTTTTACAACTTTTTGATTTGGAAATGATATCATCCACATAGGTTTCCATAATATTATGGATAAGGTCATTAAAAATGTGGTTCATATCCCACTAATAAGTATCTCTAGCATTTTAAGGTTGAAGGGAATCTAAACATAGTAATAGGTGCCCCATTTCATGGTGGATGTTGTCTTATGTTGGTCTTTGGGGGTGATATGTATTTGATTGTATCCAAAAACACCATCCATAAGAGACAAAATTTTATATCGAATAGTGTAATATATGATGGCATCTATCAAAAGTAATGGAAAATTATCTTTAGGATAAATGAGGTTGAGATTGTAAATTTTGATGTAGATGTGAATAACTATGATAACTTTTTTGTGAATGAGAAGAATATTTGACACCCATTCAAAATAGTCCACAAGTTTAATAATTCTATCATCTAATAGTTTGATAATTTCTTTATGGCATAAATTAGAAACTTTAGGGGCAAATTTCTATTATTTTTTTTCTAAATGGGTTTGGCATTGAGGTATGTGATTATGTTATGCACCATGGTACTAGGATTGATGCCAAGAATGTCTTCATATGACCAAGTGAAAGTATCATGATATTTATCAAATAATATACTAAAGTTATCATTCTCGATTGGTGTGTGTTCTTGAAAAATATTTATAGTTCAAGGGCATGAGGGTGTGCCATATTCTATTCTCATGATTTCCTTGATAAGCATAGCATTTCCATCTTGAAAATGATATGGTGCATTGGGAATAGATAAAATGGGATTGGTTTTGGGATCAATGCTAGCAATGAAGTTTTAAAAATGATGGGACTTTCATTTAAAATTCCCAAGTTTGTGATGTTGCCAAAAAATTTGGGGTTCTTAGGCATGGAATAATTTAAGGATGAGTTCATCGTTAGATAACATAGGTAGAGGTCCATAATATTCCACATCTACTTAAAGATCAATAATTTTATTACCATGGTGATCATATTCAAAATGTATCTAGTGTACATAAATGGCCTTGGCATCAAGAGTGATCTTAGGAGTAGGTGTAACTATGGAGTAATGTTGATGAGATTCAATTTGTTATAAAATAGGTGTATCTTTGGAATCATTGATGGTTAGAGTATCTAGTAGAGTACCTAGTGTGATAGGAGGTATAGAAGGTTATATAAATTCTTAAGGTGTGAGAGGTAAGATTTTTTCAACCACATAAGGAATATCAAGAAGCATAGAATTAATTAGAGGTACATGACCTTCAAGTTTTAACTCATTATCCATGGAAATGGTATGAACATCATGGTTAAAAGAATGTATTATAACTAAGGTTTTTTGATAGTGTTGAACATCCAAGTCTCTTGATTGATTTTGGGTCATAATGTATTTATCATTTTAGGTGGGAGAGATAGTACATGCTTATGTCTCTAAAGGAACTTCTAAAGGTGAGACTCTTAGATTGATAAATTTACACAATGACATGGTTAAAGGGTCTTGAAATAACTTATCCACTCCATAATCATTACAAGTGAAATCATCTTCTATATTAAATGCTTCATTTACATTACATGGAGGAGGGAAATTAGTGATCTCATCAATAAGAGGGATGGTACGATCAAAAGGTAACAAGGAAGAAGGAATCCATTTTGAAATGTAAGGAGGTAGCTTGGTATTATTTCATGGGTTTTGAAAATTGTTTGGCTCATCATTTTCAGAATTTTCAAGAGTGACTTGTAAATAAGCATTCATATTGATGAATTTGGGTAAAGGTACACTACTAATTTTTAGAATAGTGGGAATTTGATATTGAGATTTAGGATTGGTAAGTTGGATACTCCATGGGTTAGGATGAGCCTCATGTTTATACCATTTTCCATTATGAATAAAATTGATACATTGGCTTCCAAAAGAGGAAATAGCCCTCATGAAATGAGTCCATGAGTGTCCTAAGAGTATATTTTAGGATAATGGTAAGTCAAGAACCATAAGCATAGTATGTATATTTTTGGGTCCAATAGTAAGAGGAAGCCAAATACAACCAATCATATTTTGATTAGTCTTACCAAATCCATGACATGTTAAATGAGTGTTCTTGAGATGATCTTTGTTAGATCTTAGTTGTTGAATGAGCTAAAGAGATGTCACATTAATTATTATCCCTTTATCTACTAATAAATTATGAATGAGGGTGGTATTAATGGATATTTTGATAAAAAGAGGTGGATCTTCAGCTCAAAAGAGAATTTAATCATTGATTGTGTCTTCTTCAATGAATTAAATGGAAGTTTTTGAATAAGGATAAATAGTTTCAATCATATGAAATTTTATTGGTTGAGGCTCATGAGAAGGTTTTTCCTCTTTCAAGGAAGATGGTTCTTTTATTTCTTGGAGTTGTTTCATGAGGAGTTTATGATGATAGGGATAAGTGTGAACTAATTCCATGAGAGGTTTTTTGCAAGGCATAGAGTTGAGTTCATTTAATAAGTTCTAATGAGTTTTGGAAGAGGAAGAATTAGAATGAGGCTTGGAAGGTACAATATGTTTAGGAGGAAGATAAGTGGTTAGAGGTTTAGATTGAGGAGGTGGTTCTTCATTGATGTTTGATGTTACATTAGTGGTAGTAGTATCTTTGAGAATTTTCTCTTCCAGTGATGGTTTCTTTGGTTTTGTGATAGGATCTTTGTGGGTAGGTTTGCATCAATAATTGACCTTAACCACATTCATGTATTAGGAATTGGTATAGTATTGATCATAATCAATATCAATCACATAAATATACTTATCTGATTGTTGAGGGTTGGATGTAGAGAATTTTTTTGGAGTGTTAGAGGAATAATATTTAATAGATTGTTTCTTTTGAGAAGCATTAACATAAACATGATGACGTATTTTAATCATGGTATCATGATTGAATAAATCACATAACATAAAAGAAATGGAAAATTTTATAAGCCCCCAACATGTTTAGTGGGAATGACCTATATTGGCATGAAACTAACAAAATTTATTAAGATAATACCATTTGGGGGGATTATTAGGATACATGAATGGTTTAGAAGGTACTAAAATTTATTTCATTTATTTCATGGTTAACAATGTATGGGAAGATTGGGTATTTTTTGCTTTGGCTACTCCTGGTTTAAGTTGAGGAGGATCATTAGATATTTCATTATTTTAATGTTGGAAATATCCCTTGATGGTTTTAGTGTTAGGTTCAAATTATTTTATTAAGAAGTCTTGATGCTTAACTTGGTCAAGAGCATCATTTAAGTTTAGGAGCAGAAGTTTGGACCTTGTATTAGAGTGAAGGTTTTAGGTCATTATGGAAAGTTTGAAAAATTGTCATCAATCATGTTGTGATTGACCTTATGAGCCAAAATATTTCTATCATTTCATAAAATAATGAGTTGATTTAGTAGGATATTGCTTAACATTGATGAAATGACTAAGACAATTTTTGGGAAGATCATTATGTTAGAATTCTTTAACTAAAGGATTGACTAAATCCTCAAGTTGTCATATATAATGTTTGAAAAGTTATTTATACCATTATAATACATCACCAATGAATTTTTAAACTAAAATTTTAGTTGTGGTGAAGGCATTAGTTTGGATCCACTCAATATAAATATTATCGAATACCTTAAGAAAAATGTAGGGTCTTTAGTCCCATCATATTTAATAGTTGGAGATATATTACCAATATCAATAGATATAATGAAAGGAGATAAAGGATCATTTTGAATGTGTTGAAGCATCTTATTATGTATGATAGGTTAGGGAATAACATTTCTTGTGACATCTTTAAGAGGTGGAGGGATAAAATTTTGATTATCATGGGTAAGAAGAACATGAGGCTGATTAGCCATGTTTATCAAATAATGTTTTAGTTGCATCATTTTGGAGGTGTTAGATGTTTGAATGATGTTCATTTATTACACTATTTTTTTAATAATTTAAATTGTATCAATTTGTGGGTTGGTGTTGGTAGGAGGCAGGGTAAATTTTAGTAGTGAATATTCATCAATTCATGAATATTCCAATTTTTGAAATTTATTTTTGGCTATTTTTTAGGGTAACTACATAGGTCTGGATCACCTAAAAATTTAAAATGTAAATTATTTTGGGGGTTGGATTTCCAACCATTTATAATAATTTCTTAGTTAACCATTCTACTCACCACATATATAATACATATGTTGCCATGCATAAATATTAAAACATACTTTTGATAACCACCCCATGATATCAAACAAGCAATCAATAGGAAAGAAGCCAAAATTGAATGGTAGAATATTCACTACAACTAAACAGATGTAGTTGAATTGTAGCATTTAAGTTACAACTGACTAGTTGAATGAAATGACATCATCCACACTGCTATTGAATGACATAACTAAATGGTAACATCTACACTATAATTGTCTAGCTAAACTAAATAATAAAATTTATGCTACAAACCAACTAGCTAAAATTGGATGATAGCGCCTTTGCTATAATTAAATGGTGTGGAACTAAATGGTTCCATTTTAGGTTATAGTTGAAATTGAATTATATTATCTTACTCATCATGCCATCTATTGGAAATGATAAAAGGATAGGCCAATTATCACTAAAATTGAGAATATTATCTTATTTTAAAGAGCCATTAAAAAATCCCACACAACTGAAATGGACTAAAAATATAGGTACTTATTACTTCTTTAATTTGTATTGAATTTGATTTTAATTATTAAACAATATCAAAACAATTTTACATGCATAAATCCCCACTGATCATGATTATATCTCAAAATAGCATGTCACCCCCTAAACATTATATTTATGATGACATGCCACCACTTAAATATGTTCCTCTAGTTTTTTATGACAATGATCATGAAACTCAACTTCTAGAAGAGGTTGTTGGTTCTCATCACACACCAAGTTTAGCTAAAAACTCCACTTAAAAATATTTTCAAAGATAATTACATGTATAATTGGAAGGACATCTAAGGTGGATTGGAAAAAATAAATTCCCTTAATTGAACCCATATAACATGAAATGGTAATGATACTCCAACATAATGTAAATGCACAATATGTAGTTGGAAACTAGGAAAAAAACACATAATGCAAGTTAAGTGGACACAATTGAGAAACATTATGGAAAAATATAGGTGACAATGAATCACATAGATGGATAGACATCAAGAACACACAAGTGAAAAAATGCAAAAGAATGCATGCATGTAATATATGCATGCGAATATGAAAATGATAAGAAACATCAAGAACATATTGTTGAGAAAGGGGGAATAATCAAAGCTCAATTTTAAAAAATTATGCAGTCCCATCTAAAGGCCAAATATATACAATTATCTACCATATACCACATTTTTAAAAAGGGTAGACCTATGTCTAATTTTTTAGATTATAGTATTTTATTTCAACATAATGATTTTCTTGATATTCCACAATCACATTGGTTAGATATCAGTGCTTGGAAAATGAAAAAATGTCTAGCAATGGTTCACAAGGAGGATTTGAAATAAAAAGTTCAAAATTCACTATTCATTGATGACGTCATAGAAATTGAAAAACACATCATGGGTTTACATGCATGTTTAAACTTTTGAGAACTATTCAAGGAAACCTCATCCATTAGCAACTCATAAAATGGTAGAAAATTGTAATGCTAAAAACCTTAAAAAATTGGTTATATCTAATTTGAAAGATAAATCTAGGATGGATGATTATGCAATAACTACAAAGATGGTGTGTATTAGGGTTGATGGTGCATCAGTTATGTAGGGGCATAAAAATGGTCGATGTGTTCAATTGAAAAAAATGTTGCCACATAAATGATTCCAATTCATTACATGTCTCATAATATGAATTTTACATACAAAATAGTTATCAAATTTACTAATGTCATAAAAGTAGAAGAGATCATTCATGACTTACATGCTTATATGTCAATCAGTCTGGAAAAAAAATTGGAGTTCTAAAATTTTGAAATATAAGTGACTAATGGTCAAAAACTTTTGAAAGATATTGATACAAAATAAATTTCTATGTATGAACCTACATGCATAATTTTTTAATAATATCCATCATTAGTAGGTTTTATGTATAAATACCATAGAGAAGTTGACAAGGCAAAAAATTTGTTGTACCATTTAACATATTTTGAAACATTGTTGACATTATGTGAAATTCTCCCAATTTTGACTAAAATGAATTATTTAATAAAACATGTTCAAAAGAGATCCATTTATGTTTTTAACTTCATACGATTGAGAAAATGAGTATGTCAATCTCTAAATATATTATACACTTTGAATGAAAAGTTTTAGGGACCTATTTTTAGTAGTTGAAAAATTATGATAGATTTTAGTAATACTAAAAGCTATTTGAAATTTAATATAAATTATCATCTTTATGTCATTGTTAATGGTAATGAGATATCAATGGACACTTTCTATAGAACACCTGATCTTATGGGACCTAAAACTAAAGAACTATTTGTAGCACATATTCTATACTATATTATTATATCTAAATCATAGATGAAATTGAGTACAATTTCAAAAAACTTATTTGTCGATATCAAATATAAATTTCAAAGGGATGATTTTTTGGAGGCCATGTAGTTATGAATCCCATATTTACAACAATGATAATAGTCAAAAGTTAATTAGCAATTTATTTCACAAATACATGGGTTCTCTTGTGAAGCATTTTAGTAAATATGTATATGTCAATAGAGTTGAAATTAAAGGTATTTTCAGAAATTATTTATTGAAATCTTAGACAACACATTTAAAAATTATAATTTTTGAATAATTTTGCATTCTAAGTAAACCAACAAAAAATGGGGCATTTACATGGCTATGGAAAAAAATTATTCTAGTAGAATCCTACAGGAAAGTATTAGTGAATTTTTTATGATTAAATGAACTTTGTCAAATAATGATTTTGGGATTAGTGTAATATGAAATATTATTCAGTGAATTATCTTTCATTAATTCAAAACTTTGAAACAAATTGGATAAAATTTTAGAGACTTGTTTGAGATTGTACGTTTCATGTTATGGTGTGGACATGTTTTTTTTATGAAAGAGCTCTAGAAACATGGAGTTATCTAACTAAAATAAGAGTCATCACTAATATAGTGACCAATATAGAGGATGTAAATATCAACATTGAATATTCCATTGGCATGCTAGATACAAATTTCACTTACGATGAGCAAGTTTGTGTAGGATTATTTTAACTACCCAAGCTTTAGTTGTATATTTATTACAATTATCATATTTTGAGATCCAATTTCATATCATTTTTTATATTTTAAAACATTTTATTTTTGATAGAATTTCCATTTAAAATACTTATTCCATTCATCATGCAAGTTTCCCTTTTATTTAATTGGTTCTTCAAATTTTCAAATGGGTCATAGTATTTTTATATTTTTCTAAGATTGTATTGTTAAATACATGTTTTTATTACTTTTGAAAAAACATTAATTTTATATTTTAGCAACATATTAATAGTTTTAACATTAATGTATAGCTTAACATATGAATATTGAAGTCAAATACCAAGGCAATAGAAGATGATAAGCCTATTGAACAACATGACCAAATTAAAAAGAAAAAAAAAATTAAACTCATGAAAATTCAATTGTAAAACAACAACATAGGAAAAACCTTCATCATTACATTGGATTAAATTCTCATGAAAAATAAATAAACATTTTACTTAGTTATTTTCAAATAGACCAATGAAGTTTCCATTGACTAGAAACAAACCATAATTATTGTCTAGAAGCTACATTCACAATAACTATAACTTTTCCATTATCTAAAATAATGATAATAATTGAACAAGATGAAATCACATTAAATTCACATTCATTATCAATCCAAATCTAGAGAAAAATAATAATTACAGTCCACATCACCATGTTGTTCGAACTACATCAACTTAAAATATGCATGTAATATGATAAATGAACCATAACTCAATAAAATAAGAGTAATTGAAAATTGATAAACTAATCTTTGTAAATTGAAACTTAACATTATAATTTCAAATTATTTTTTTTTAAACATTAAATTATATTTTAAAATATAATAATGATTTTGCAACATCAAAAAATTCAAATTCAAATTCATGCCTAATCTAAATCCATAATTACAGTCAACGTCACCATGTTGTTTCAACTACATCAACTCAGAATATACATGTAAGATGTTAAATGAACAATAAATCAATAAAACAAGACTAATTTAAACTTAATAAATTGTTCTTTGTAAATTCAAACTTAACATTATCATTTCAAATTATTATTTTTTAAACATAAGATTATATTTTGAAATATAATGAGTTTGCAACATAAAAAATATCATTTTTTTGGTAAAGACACCTCAACCACTTTGTCAATCCCATCATCCACATTTTTACCACCATCTTTATAAATTCCGATCTACCCTTCTTCTATGTCATCCTTCAATATGCCTGACCTTTCAAAATCCTATATAGTAAAATTAATACGATCAAGATTTTATTTTTCTTCTTTTTGTAGCTTCTCCTATGAAAAGTAGACTTAGATCGACATCTATTTTTTGAATCAATAAAGAATCATGGTCCCATCCTTTCTCTTTAATGATTTTTCTAAGTGTTTTGTTCTATTTATTTAATAGAATAAGCTTCTCTTTGAATTGAATGGCAAAATATAAACTTTTCGTGCATTTTTTCAAATGCACATTGAGGACCTTAGCTTCTTGTTTCAGATTCTCATATTTTATCTACAATTAAAAACAAAATCTAATTAGATATGAACTATAATAAATATCAAATATAACATATTTGATAAAAATTATGATACATTACCAAATATTTTTCCTTCTCGATATTTGCAAATATAATAAGGTTGGTATCTTTTAGACTTTTATTAAAATATGCTTAGGCTTAGACATTTAAATTCTCCAACTTTTTTATCATGATACTCAAAACAATATCATTGTAACTATTAGAAATAGATATGAACCCAAATTTATCTTGACCAAATCAATATTTGTGGGTTAATGTTGAACTAATGAAAATAAATTATCTTTTTAGGAGTGGTTATGATAATGGGCATTTATTTCTTTTATCAATGTTTTTTTCCAAAACTCTTAAACTAATAGATTTTTCAACTCATCTATAACTTCCTCCTTAATATTTGAAATAATAGTTTATGATAATAAATTATTTAATGGAAAAATACTCATACCATCATCAAACAAGTGAATATTAGCTAGTGGGGTAGGGGATGAAGAGGTACAAAGTTCCTCCAAAGCAGTTACATATAGACCCTGAATAAAATCATGGGGATTGAAAGCACTACCACTAATTTATCCAATTCAAATCCCTATATATTTCTTGTCAAAATCATTTTTTTAAAAATAGGTTAATCCATATGCAGTAGAGATACATTTGATAGAGAAATTTGGGAATTTAGAACTTGAAAATTGTAGTGTTCCTCTATTAGGTGCTGAAAATGAAATTTTCTTCCCCATTGTGTGAACTATTTTTGATGATGGTAGTGGTAGCATAGTTTTCCTCAAATATTTAGGGTACCCTAAAAAATAAATTATATTATAAAATAGTAAATTTAAAAAATAAAACTCAATGCTAATTTGAAATTAAATATTTAGTACTTGTAGTTGGAGAGACTATGTCCTCCAATCTATGTGTTATATTTGGAGTGATGGGAGTGGTTTAAGCTATAATAGGCAATCTTATAGTCAATAAAATCTATAATCTATGAAAATTCAACTAAAAAACCAAAACATGGAATGTAAAATACCTTAAATAAATGGTCGATAAGGCATCGATAGATAAAATGTTGGGGTTTGTTGACGTTGCTCAAAGCCAACCTTAACCTATTATAACTCAACTACAAAAATCAAACAAATAAATAAGATAATGCAAACTTGAAAGTTAAAATTTCATTATGAATTTATTATTAAAATTTATGAATATTAAACTTGCATGTGGAGATAATCTGAAATAAAATCTTGAATGTTAAAAAATATGAAAGGAATGGAAGGATGATTTTGTAGACTCAAAATCACCAGATCCTTAATGGGCATGATACATTTTTGAAGTAACTTATTTTCATGTCTTAAAGGCATGAAATTTTTACCTATAATAAACAAATAAATGTTAAGCTTCAAATTTTTAATATTTTATAAACTAAACCATTCAAGTGATTCATTTGAATGGTAAACTAACCACCTATGCATCAATAGTCAAAGCATTTGTGCTCATTTTTGGATGTAACACAGTTGGAATCAATGTTTTTTAAAAGTCATGTAAGGCATCATATAAGGCTAGAATAAAATTGGAACAAAATTATATAACTAGGATTAGTATAAGCATAATTCAATTCTAACCTAATCTTATAAGAAATAAATTTACACTAGTCATATCTCAAACCTGAAAGAGTATAAAGAATGTAAAATATATCCCAAAAGGGAATGTCTGTTAATTTTCCATATAACACTATTCTTGTAAGGAAACATTCAACTATTAATTTAAGAAATGGGTCAAATATGTCATCAACATGGAATCCCCTTTTTTGATTATCTAAAATAAAAGTTAAAAAATAAGAATGAGTAAAATTTTTGACAAATTAAAGACTTTTTGAATTATTGAAATGAATGAAAATTAAAAAAACTTTAATTCAAAATATGAAAAATAGATATACATATTGGTTCAAGTGATCTACAAATTGAAAATAGACTCCAAATGTTTCTTATCATCAGCAGTCAACATTTCTTTTGGAATTACATGGTTAGCATTATGGAATGGAAGCCCTATCAAATTATGGATGTCTATAGCTAAGGTACCAAAGGAGATTAATTTGGAGTCAATGTTCACTTTGAATCTCATCTCGCTAGTGTCATAGCAAGACATTAGTGATTTTAGAAAGCTAATGTTAATTTTGTATTATGGCATGTACAATTGGCCACCAAAGATACATTTGAAAATTTAATCATTAAATGTGTCTGGCTATTGTACTAGCTTCAAAATATCTAGGCATAACAAATTATTGAAAATATATTTTCTTGTAGATTCTATGGCATTGGAGTAGGTGAATGTGGCTGGTTGTGGGAGTAGGTGAATCATTGTGTGGTTGGTGTGCCTATAGTGGGTTAATCATTGTATAAAAAATGAGGGGGGATGAGAAAATAATTCTAAAAAATGGTTTAAATGAGTTCAAATGGGGTTATTTATAAGTGGAAGGTGGAAACCAAGACTATCAAGTTGAATAGTTACATCGGCTAGAATATTAGTAGCATGGATTTCCTGGTTACATCAAACTAGTAAATACAACTAAATAACCTTTGTGTCAACTATCCACACTTGTTGATAGCTCTAGGATAGTAATACCATTTGATAACATTTATTGGTGTGCCACTCAGTAGCACCATTCAATATTACCTTTCAACATTATGATTTAGTAGCATCATATGATAACACCATTCAACAACACCATTCAGCATAACTATTCAATAATGTTATTCCATAGCACCATTCGATGTTCATTTTTTGGTGATACTAAATGGTGGTATAAAAATATTTAAAAAATAACAATTGAATATTCTGTATCCTTACTCTCCTCTCGATGGATTCGTCACCAAGTATTTCAAATTTTCCATGCCTACAAAATAGTTTTCCATAAATTTTCCAATGAATTTGAAGGGTTTTCTGATAAGGGATCTTGAAATTTACCATGGTAGGAGGATTCCATAAATTGCTATTAAGGGGAGGGTTACTAGGTGGCAGATTTATTATGGCGTTATTTGTTAGGATTATATCAATTTCTCCCATAGTATGGTAAGATGTTTAAAGGTAAGAATTATCTTGATAAATATGAAATGGATCAGATCTACCAATCTCATATTTTGGAGTGATTTGAACCATGTTGAAATTAAAATATGAGGGATGAGAAAAAGTTCTCCAAGAGTGAGGATCCTCTTGGGTAGTGAAGGTAGCAATAAAAAACATCCCATATAGCATCTAAATGGATTGAGGTTATCCAAATAGATTTTGATAATGGATTTCATGATTCTTGAAAAAATAATCTAAGATCAGGAAGTAAGGAAGGAAAATAGGGACAATGTCAACAACATACAGAATAGTATCCTCCAATAGGTACATAGTCAACTGGATCAATAAAGTCTATGAAAAAGGGTCAAAAGAATAATATGCAAAAGATAGTCAAATTGGTCAATTGTGTACTATAAAGGATAAAACTAAAATAATCCAAAAGGATACATAGTCATATGGGTCAACTATGTACTATAGATTAATAATCAGAATAGAATAAAAAAGAGGACATAATTAGATAGATCAACTATATACTACAAGATAGGAAATAGAAAAGGCTAATAAGATACATAGTTAGACAGGTTAACTATGTAGGAATGGAAATAAAATGAATAGTCTATAAGAGACTATGTCGACAGGGATGATAGTGTTCTAAAAATAGAGAATAATTTTGTAAGATAATAGCTAAGAAAATGAAATGAATCATAGAAGCAATTGGATCAATGTGATTGATCCAATTGGAATACACATCACAAACCTTACACTGACACTAACTAATGCAAGTTTTACAATACAAAAACAATGATCAAAGATAAATCAACAACTTGAATGTAAATACTAAATAATTAGTCATTCTCAAATGCTATTAATTTATTAAAAAAAATTAAATTAATGTGATGGGGAGTTATCTATAAGAAGGAACTAGAAAGTAATAAATGAATACTTTTAAGTAGTTTAGGCTAAAAAGGATCTGTATTGGCAATGGTACTAGATTGGTATTGGGGCCTACCCCCTCACCTCACAATCCTATAGTGATAATGGTGTTGGGTGATTTTTCAATATATACCATCAACCATGTGTCTATACTTAGCCATAAAACCAAGTCAGCTTCCCCCTTGGTGATGAAATCCAAGTAGGTAGACCTTGAGAAGAAAAATGTTTAATACTTTTTTTGTGTAAAGAAATTTTGAAGTGTGTGAAAAATATAAATATAGTGTGACTAAATCAATAAATTTAAAAACTACCTAATTAATATATGTTTGTTACTCTAAGCATGCAACCAACCAAAATAAAAGGTGAACCAATTACTATAAAAATAGGTTAATTCCTTTTACTATGAAGAGTATATATTTGGTTCAAGTGACATTATATTCAAACAATGTAGAATAGAGTCATCAAGATCATTACTTTTCTACATAAGTAAGATCTAAAATAACATAGTCGAATAGGTCGACTATGTCTTATAGATAGAACATAAGCTATAAAATTATGTCGAGCTAATTGACCTAGTTCATTTTAGGGTTGGAGTTTAATAGACTACAAAATTTTGAAAAATAATATTATAAATGAAAAATGAAATGATATAGAAGATAAGAATGAACCTTGGTGGTTTTTAAGATGCTTGATTTTCAAAATTTTATGTTTTGTTTCTCAAGTGATGATTTAAATATTCTATGAATAGAGTCGACTGGCTTGACAGAGTTTTTAAAACCTCTGTGCTAAAAAATAAGAAATATATATAGAGTCAATTCGCTCAACTATGTATGTAATCCTATAACTGAATAAGAATACTATGTCAAGATAATCAATCTAATCACTATATTTGGAGAAGACATAGAAAGAATAAAGTTGTTTTGGGGCAACTATGTGTTAAACCTCTGACATCTTATTAGAACTATATCGACAAGTTCAATATAATACTATAAAAATTAATATATATAATATGATGATAATGTGAATGTGTGAAATAAATACTAAAGATTTTGATTCACATTGAGTTCACTAGAATATATACAAAGGAAAATACAGATGACCAATTAATCAATCCTAGTTTGGAAAAGATAAATCCTACTTACACTTTTGTTTATAAATACATTATATATTCACTATCATGACCAAGATGGATCTGATAGACCTAACCAAGGGATCTCTTACCATAATAACATCACTAGAAAGGGTTTAAAATCCTATAGTCAAGCAATACTATGTAATAACCCTAAATAAGTCTTACATTTTCATATTCACTAAGTTTAAAGTACTGTAAAATCTAATATAGTGCTCACCAAAGCTTGTGACACAAAGTGGGGGTAATAAACATAAAAATTAAATATGCATAGAATAATTCTAATTAATCTATGTATAGATATATCCCTAATGTATGGAGAGAAAAATATATTAAAAAGCCATTACTTATGCTACTTTTATCTACTAAAATAGAGAAGTAAAATTAGAGAAAATTACCATGAATATGAATCCATCGAGACTCAATCTCTCCCTTGGAAAAATATGATTTTCAATAGGTTTTTTTGGATCACTAAGAAAGGCCTAAGCATCCAAGACTTTTCTATAAGACAAGATTATTCTACAAGTATAAATCCTACGAAATAACTCCTCAAGTATAATGGTCGAAGAGAATAATTAATTTTGTTGTCTCTTTAATAAATGGTGAAATGATTTTTTTTATATATCCATATCTAACTCTAAACCTTTCTATAAGTTTAGCCAATAGGATCATCCCAATTTGAATTTGTATCATTATTTGATAAAAACAAGTTAGATGACGTGTAATGTGTAAATATCAATTAGAATACAGGTTCAACCCAAGATGACATTATTTGGAAAATGTAAAAAAGGGTTTTAGGCTTAGGCAGAGGCTAATTAAGGTGGTGGATTTATTATAGGAGTGTTCAAGATAAGTGTCAAATCTTATGGAAGTGTATATGATACGGTTATCTAGATAGCAAGTGGTGGTATAGGGGACAACAATCTTATGAATCACCAATGGTCTTCCCACCCCTTTCCCAGTGCACCCTTTAAGGAATGCACTTATAGATATTGAGACTCGACATGTTCTTGTAAGATAGAAATCATCAATAATTGATAAAGTTTGAAAATATTATGTGTATACAAAATATAGAGATGGTGGGATCTTTATCGTTCTTGAGAGGAGAATCATCATATGAGTTTGTAATATTTAGTAAAGGAGTACCCATGGTTAAAGAGGTATGTCCTATTATATGTCATGAAGGCTAATACCATTTTCATGAAAATATGCTACTTCACTTGAAATTTGGTTAATTTTAATAGGAATTGGTGAAATAAGTTCACCTGTACACATTTGTTCTTGTTTAGCAAAAAATGTAAAAGTGGGAGGAAAAGCGACATCTATCACTTTATTTGTAATATCATGAGTTGGGGTTGGGACTATCACTTTCATTTGTATTCAAAAAATTAAGAGATAATGGAATGTTACTTTTAAGTTTATTGGATTTACATGACTCAGCCTTTAATCAAGATACATCAAATAGAGTCTAAACTTTTTGTGTGTCTCTAAACAATGCAAGTTTTGTAAGTGTTTACTTAGGATGTTAATTTTTACTCTATTTTTCCATTAAATAAATAAATGGTGAGAGATAATAAATTTATTTTTATTATTACACACTAGAGATGAAGAACAACTTGGTCTAGGTGTGTTTGAATCATGCAAAGAAGACGTGATATTTTCAACACTAGTATTATTTGGAAGTGAAGGAACACACTTGATTTCATTAATATTTTAATAATGAGATACATTTGGGTAACATTCAACCTCCTTGACTTTGACAACATTATAAGGGGAATCTCATATTCAATTGTTAAAATAACCAAAGAAAGTTTAGATGCAATAATTGGATTTCAACACTGCGAATAATATCATTTTGCATGCTTGTAGGTTCTTGAGACTCTTCATTATTATAAATCAAAGGATTATGAGATTGAGTTTCAACATATCCAAGAGTAATGTCACTATATTCATATTTATAATAATAAATACCATCATCAATAGCTGAGTCAGTTATATTTTCATTTACATCATTTATTCTTTCATTATCATAATTATAAGCAAAGGCAGGGGTTTGAGCTCATTTTTTATGTTACATAAGATCCTCGTATGAAACACATAGATCATCAAGTACATTAAAAATACTATAAAAAGGATGGGGCTTTTTTGGATGAGTTAGGGAATCCATAAAAAAGTGAACTTTTAAGAAAATTATGTAAATCACAAGCAGGATAACTAAAGCAATAAGAATAGTTAACATCACTAAACTAGGTGTACATAAGAATAAATTAGATATGAAAAATAAAATATATAAATATGAAATTGAATTTGAGCAAAGGTAAAAACCCAAATATATAAACTAGGTTTTTCATTTAATAAATAGATGTCAGGTTCACCAAATGTTTTATGTGCTTTAAGAGTTTTACTAAATAATACCCTAGCAAATAAAGCTATTTGAAAGGAATGAAAATATTCAAATTTACACTAAAATATATTTAATAATAAAAATTTATCTAATCTAGCATGTGAAATAAATACATTATGTACAAAGTAACTAAGGGACAAATAGAGCATATCTTATTTAATGTTCTATTCTGGATCATGACAATGATCAGGGGTCATCATAGGGTTGCATTCAAAATTTGGGTTTTTTTCATTCTATGGTTTGACTATTTTTGACCTTGAAATAGTTACATTGATCTAATATAGTAATGTCGATGCTTACATCTGTATCTAATACTAGTTTATAGTGAGAAATACACATGGGATTGACCTCAAATTTGGATAAGATCTACACTATCCCCTATGTAATATTTATGTGTCTCAACTTATGCTTGGTTGTGTGCTAGGTATAGATAATAAAAAACCATAGTTATTTTGCATTATACCTCTTTAAATATTTTAAAAATGGGTTTGTAACATGAGTCTAGCTATCCCTAATAACCTTGTTGTTCATGGGTATTGTCTACATAGCCAATACTACTAAGAGGGCCTTAGACTCACATGTAATTCTCCCTCATATGGATGTGTGTGGAATTATAATAGTACAACTATATGTTCTTTATCCTATTAAAATTTGGTAAAATTAATGCAATATTATATTTGACCTATTAAATGCTTCAATGATTTAAAATAATGTTGTAGTGTAATTTTATAGCTTGAAATAAATAATGCTTTATTATTATAGAGTTGTGTTATCAAATTGTAAGGTGTATTAATTAGACCATAGCCTTTGTATATATAGGAACCTTTTAAATTTGGATTAGAAACTAATGACATGTGAAAATAAAACTGTAATTTAGGAAAAGAGGGTTAACAAAATAGTCACAATGTGAAAGATACAGAAAAAGATAAAAATATAAGATTGGATAGTTGCATCAAACCTAGACATTAATATTGATGCTAGTGTCCAAGATTAATGCAAGTATCTAAGGGATAAAAGCACTCAAAAAATAAGCATAGCTAGTATGGGTCTCTAGTATACACTAAATGAGGATAAATGAACATAGCACATAGGCCCAAGGGGTAGGTAAATCAAGTGAAATTAGATGGAACTGAAGAGGTCCATGAGATACTACATCACTAGATGTATAATTATTAGTAAATAGGTATATACATATAATTGAATACTGGTAATATGTGTACTTATACAAAAAATAGTGTCTAAAATTACGATAATGATGGAATTAATTTAGAGATGAAAGTATTTGTCATATAGTCAATAAAAAAGATTTATTAATATTCTTCTCAAATAGTTACATTTAATCATGATTTATAAGACACTTATGGTGATCACAATCCTTTAAATACTACTACCAATCTTATCTCTATTCTAAGTTATTGTTATAACTTTATATAATTTAGTAGAGTCTCTAACACCTGATCACAAACTAACTAACCAACCCATTAACTATATAACTCACCAACCTCTATGGAAGAACAACTCATTATTATTTTGTACATTTTCCTTTTATCAGCTCAAAAGATCTTTTTCTACCACCAACTATAACCTCATTTTAGTTATTACATCATTCCACCCACTTGATAGTTAATGCATGTGTTTATTGATGCCGCTTACTATAGTCACTTTAAAACTATCCATTTGGATCCACAGTTAGAATTAACTCCCATAATTATCCCATGTGATCTCCATTATGGTTCCTAGGTCTAGGTGGTTGAATGTCTAGGTCCTCTTATTTTTTCATTTAGCACACATGGGTATGATTTCTCATTGCTTATGCATATCATGCTAGTAGTTTATCTTGGGTGTACGTGGAGGTTATTGGTTTAGATTATACATTCAATCTTTAGCTATTTGTGTTGATTTGTATTTTCATGTAGTGCACCTACATGATTTAGTCTTTAGGGACTTATATGGTTTTCCAGGGTCAACACCTCTATCTAAAAATTATTTAATATTTTATTTCAATGTGTAATAATCATTATTTTAATGTCCATTAATACCATGATAAATTTAAAATGGTTTTCATTTTACTATCTCAAGATGAGGAAGGTGATAATAGTTAGGAGGTAGAGTGATTAACTTATTATCTAATAATGTATGTAGAATATCATGTGGTTGATCTCTACAACTATCTGTCAGGAGAAGAAACACCTACAAAAATCAATATGCTCTGATACTAACTGTTAGGTGACCCCTTATCCAATAGAAGCACAATTGATTACTTTCTTATAAGCAATTAAACATGAAATTATACCAGAATGATAAAGTAACTAGAAACTTGAGACAGCAAAGAATTTGAGAGACAATACACACTCTTTATATTAAATACTACTAGAAGAAAATACAATAAGGAAGATGCCACTTCTTCCTCCACCTCAAAGGCTTGCCACACCTCAAGACCTTCTTCCCTCTCTCTCTTGCTCAACACAACAACTCTAAATCCTGAGTTATTATCCCTCCTTGAATGCTTCATCTGATCTCCTTGACCTTGCTAGCTTCAATGCTTTTACTTGCCTTCTTAATTAATTGCAATACATGCCTTATGGGTCTTTAAATAGGATCCCATGCTTACAAAAATAGAAATCTAACTACAATAATTAGACACGCAGCTCGTGACTATAATTAGTCGTTTGACATGCAAACACTCGCTTCACTTAACTGGCTGTTTGTCAACAGCAGTTCTGGAAATACACAGGCGACTGACGTTGGTCCCTGCTTGTCTAGTGCTACCAACATTGGCCGACTATCTGCCATCGCCAGTCTCCTTCTCCACTGCATCTGATCGACGTCAGTCATGCTGCCGATGTCGGTGCCTCTAGTTCTTCAGCATCCTTCCTTGTGTCTACAAACAGTGGAAGCTTTTAGCTCCACACCTTAACAATCTCCCACTTGGAGATAAATAGCTACAACTTATACCTGTACCTGTACACCATCTATTTTGTTCCTTAGGCTCTGTATCCCTCTTCAATGTCACTCTTGAAGACCAACCACCATGCAAACCTGTGATACAATACCTGTATCTTATGCCACAAGAATTTTGCTACTCCCAAATTCTCCATGACATACTTCTAAACCAACTCTACCCTTAGCTCAGAAAACTCCCTGTATATGAAACCCTACAACAAGTAACACCATATAGTAACAGGATAATGTAGCTAATATTATCCAACCTGGTAAAGATAAAATACAATGGTCAAACCTCCATTGTTCTGCAGCCTAATCAAGACCATATACCATAGCCTTCTGTCTCATGTGTCCATCCACTCTCTTCTCTAAAATGAGAATCCATCCCTCTGTCCAGTGCTTCCTTCCAACTGACAACACTACCAAAAAATACCTGTTTGGTTCTCCAAGGACTCACACTCCTCATCCATGCCAAGCTCCCACTATTTCTGGATTCTACCTGCATTACTTCTTCCATCTTCCTAGTTCATGACTATCAGTAAGCAATATAAAGAAGGTGAACAATGAATATGAGGTTCACATACCTTTCCTGACCTCCACATGGGTGTTTGAGACTTATTAATTCACCTAACATTTGTTTCAGTGATTGATATCGGCCATCTCCCAGTCTGCTCCCAACCGATGTCGGTTCCTTGCACTGACCCTGACTATTGACATCATTTCCCTGGCCGACACCGACATCCCTCCTGCCAACATCAGTCCTTATGACTGATGTCGGACTTCTCCTACCCGACCTACCAACCCTACTGGTCTGCACATGACTGATGTCGGTATCTAGATGACCGACGTTGATTCCAAGTGACCGACATCGGTGTCTGTGTGTTCCTGTAAGTGATGAAATTTTCATTTGCGAGCTCTTCTTGGATCAAACCTCTGTCCATGCTGCCCTACTCAGATTTATCCAGCCCCTGTGACTGATCTCTGTCCTTCATCTCCTCCATAAACACCAAGGCTTCTTTGTTCCTATTAAAAGCATCAAATTTCCTCTTTCTGTAATGAAATCTATCTATGCTTTCCAAATTTGAACACATACCTTTTCAATCAAGAACTTCCATTCCCTTCTTATTCATGTGACCAAGCCTATTGGGCCACATCTTCGAATCTACACCAGAAGTAGAATCAGTAATACAAGTAGACAGATAAAGAGTATCTACTTTCTTACCTCTTGCTAGAACAAGTGCTCCCTTGGTAACCTTCCAAGAATCCATTGTGAGGGTTATTGTGCATCCCTCATCTCCCAACCTTCCTATAAAAATCAGACTCTGCTTCAAAATTGGAACATGCATGACCTCTTTCAACACCCATGTGTTGTCAATCTGCAATCTCAACTGCACTTTCCCTTTGCCAACTATCTAACAAGGCATACCATCCCCTAAATAGAGCACTCCAAAGTCTCCATGTTCATACTCATAGAACAAATCTCTGTTTGGGGATGCATGAAAAGATGAACCAGAATCTAAAATCCATGATCCTACCTGACTATCTGAAGAAAGTATGAGAGCATCTTGCATCACAATATTTGCATCCTTTACTTCTTCCATACTTGCATGTTGTTTCTCTTTATCTCTCGACCAACACTCCTTTGTATGTCCTTTCTTTCCACAAAACTAGCAGGTAATACCTTTGGACTCGGATCTCCTTCCCGACCTTGATTTCCCTTGCTCAACCTTCTCCCTTTGCCATCCCCTGCTTTTTGCACTTAAAGCATTTCCTGATGATTCACCTGTGCTTCTCCTGTGTATTTCCTCATTCAAGATCACACTCACAACATCATCAACTTTTAAGATTTTAGAAGCAGATGCAGAATTACTTACTACCATAACCAAACCGTCCCAACTTTCAGGCAAAGAACATAAAATCAAGAGAGCCTTTACCTCATCATCAAAAACAATATTGACTGAAGCTAGTCGGTTTACCAAACCATGGGAATCACTGAGATGAGTATGTACCGATCCACCTTCCTGCATTTTCAAAGTAAATAGTTGCTTTATAAGATATACCTTATTAGAAGCCGAGGGCTTTTCGTATAAATTTGCCAAGGACTTTATCAACTCTTCCATTGTCTTGCACTGTGATAAGCTGAAAATCACAGATGATGCAAGGCTCAACCTTATGGAACTGAGAGCCTTCCGATCAAGAACGTTCCATTCTTCATCCTTCATATCTGTGGGCTTGCATGCAACCCCACCCAACATTAAGTACAAATCCTTCTAATACAGATAGTCCTCAATCTACATCCTCCAATGTTGATAATTCTTGCCGTTAAACTTCTCCATTCGTAGCCTAATTTCTTCTACCATTGCTAAACTCCCACTCAATTAGAAAACCCTATGAATGACCTATAATCAAAAAACAATACCCTGCTTCTTGCAAATCGTAGCTCTGATACCACTTGTCAGGAGAAGAAACACCTACAATAATCAATATGCTCTGATACTAACTGTTAGGTGACCCCTTATCCAATGGAAGCACAATTGATTACTTTCTTATAAGCAATTAAACACAGAATTATACCAGAATGATAAAGTAAATAGAAACTTGAGACAACAAAGAATTTGAGAGACAATACACACTCTTTGTATTAAATACTACTAGAAGAAAATACAATAAGGAAGATGCCACTTCTTCCTCCACCTCAAAGGCTTGCCACACCGCAAGACCTTCTTCCCTCTCTCCCTTGCTCAACACAACAACTCTAAAGCCTGAGTTATTATCCCTCCTTGAATGCTTCATCTGATCTCCTTGACCTTGCTAGCTTCAATGCTTTTACTTGCCTTCTTAATTAATTACAATACATGCCTTATGGGTCTTTAAATAGGATCCCATGCTTACAAAAATAGAAATCTAACTACAATAATTAGACACACAGCTCGTGACTATAATTAGTTGTTTGACATGCAAACACTCGCTTCACTTAATTGACTATTCATCAACAGCAGTTCTGGAAATACACAGGTGACCGACGCCGGTCCCTGCTTGTCTAGTGCTATCGACATCGGTTGACTATCTGCCATCGCCAGTCTCCTTCTCCACTGCATCTGACCGATGTCGGCCATGCTGCCGACGTCGGTGCCTCTATTTCTTCAGCATCCTTCCTTGTGTCTGCAAACAGTTGAAGCTTTTAGCTCCACACCTTAACACTATCAAACTTAAGTAGTTATCATTTATTGAAGGTAGGTTTATTTACTTTATTTATTTCTTTGTAAATAGATTATTTTAATCTATTTAAGACCTTAACCTATATGTATTTGATATAGATACTTCCTTGATGAATTATAATAGTTGATTTGACATCCTTGTGTAATAACTCTTGTTGTAAATTAATGTCTTTATGTGCCTTTTTGGGATTTGGATTGATTCTTAATTCCTATTCTAGTGCAAGAATATTATATCATAGAGATTGAAATGAATCACAAGTTAAATAAATCACCTTTAATTTGAGAGGATAGATGAGATCCTTTCAAAATATTTACTATGTTTCCAAATATATTAGTTGATATATAAAATTATGCATAAAAGTTTTTAATTTATTTAACCCTGTATTGATAGGTATGGGGGATACCTATAAGATCAAGAATATAGAAATGATTAATCACTAGGGTGATAAATAGATCTATAATAAACCAATTAATTTTCAAACTTAGATAAATAATATTCTAAATTTATAATATTAAGATATGCCAAAAATAAAAAGGACATCTATTGATTGATATTGAAATAAATTGAAAACAAGAGTACTTAGTTGGTTTACTATGAACTTGTAGATATGGGCTGAAATAGACTAGAAGTGGACTCAATCAAGATTCTAGAATAGTCATTAGAATATATAATTTCACATTTCTTGGCTTTAGATGCTTGTGTTAGATATGGAGGGTTTCATTGATGCTAGTGTTTGAGTTGGATGCAAGTGTCTAGTATGAAATAGTGACTTGATCTGGATGCGAGTACCTAGAACCTTCTAGGTTTTATGTTGTCAATCTTCTAGTGTGTTCATTTTATGTACATATGTTTTCAATATTTATCAAATTATCAAACCAAATATTATTCACCCTTGGATTGACTATGGTAAAACTGGGTTAGTGGGTACATCGTGTCAAGTTGTCTAAAGGACCGCTCTTTCAATGGGCACTACTTATATACAAAAGAAAATGTAGCTGACCTATTAATCAATCCTAGATCAAATAAGATAAATCCTATTTAAAATTTTGATTTTTTATACAATAGATATTTTGGGTCATGATCAATATGGATCCATTAGACCTTACCAAGGTATATATTTTACCACAATAACATCACTAGAGAGGGTTCTAAAGCCTCTAGTCAAGAAACACCATGCAATAACCATAACAAGGTCTTATGTTTTCCTATTCATAAAGTAAATGAAAAGTAAAATAAAATATAATCTAATGCTCACCAAATCTTGTGGCATAAAGTTGGGGTAATAAACATAAAAATTAAACATGCATATAAGATCTATATTTACGTAAATGTATAGGAAATCTCAATGCATGAGAGAGAGATAAAAATGCAAATATATCTACTCTTATAAAGAAGGAACAAAATCAAGAACACTTACCTTTCAATACAAACCTATTGATCCTCAATATCTTCTTTGGCCAATGTGTTTCACAAGAGTTTATTGTGTTATGTAAGGATATCAAGGATAAGTCAGCTCTAGGCTACCCAACTTCTCTATGCATCCAAAAGAACTCTCCACAAGACAAGATTCATATCTCTAAAGAAAGTATTGAAACCCTAAGTAATATTTTTCAAGTAGATTGGTGGATAAGCAAATGTGAAATATAATATTCTTCTTCTTATCTTCACTCGTAAATGATGGAAATGGATGTGTATATATAATTGGATCTGACATTAAACCCTTCTAAATTTTTATCCAATAGGGTTAGCCCAATTGACTATGTATCATTAATTGATAAAAACAAGTTAGATCTCATTTTAGGTTGGCCAAAGCAAACCTAGACCTCTAATGTTCTTTTAATAATTTAAATGTAGGGTCAACCCAGGCTGATAGTGTATGTTAAATGTCAAAAAAATGTTTTAATATTAGGAAGGGGATAAATAAGGTGATGAATTACTTAGAAGAGTGTTTAAGAGAGCAGGCAAGGCTTATCAAAGTACATAAGAGAAGGTTGTGTAGATAACAAGTGGTAGTATAGGGGATAATAATCTTGTGAAGTACCAATGGTTTGACCACCCCTTTCTTAGTGTACCCTTTAAGGCATGCATTAATAAAGATTAAAATTCAATGAGTTCATGCAAGAGAGAAAGCATTAGTAATTGATAAAGTTTAAAAATATTATGTGTATACATATTCACCACTTGAATCTCATCACGTGTCACATAGGTACAACATGGGATGGTGCTTCATGAAAAGAACATAACAACACATAACACTAAATTTAAATAAATTGTAGTAATAAGCACATAAGATAAATCAAAGGAAAAAATTAAAAAACACATATCTTTACTTACCTTAGTGTTGTAAATAATAAATGAAATGAAATAAATGTGAAGGTGTCCAATGTAGGGAACTTTAGATGAACTTGTATAGATTAGTGAAGAAGAGTGAAAATTTGAATTTTTTATAAAAAATACATGTCATATGCAAAAAGATCCTCTATGACGTTAGGATTATAGAACATCTTTAGGTTCAGAAAAAGAGCTAGTAAAAATAAAGACATGGGAAAAAAATAGAATCCAGTGGTAAATATTTAATAGGTAAATAAATTTTTAATAATAAATATAAATAGGGTGAAAAAAATTAATTTTTTATTATTATTACTCTAAGAAAACAAAGGATTTAGAGACCCAGTTTGGGTCTAGAGAGCAGCCATGGTGAGGAGATGCTAGCTTCAATGAAGAGGATGCACAATGGCTGTAACGAGTGAAGTACATGTAAGAAAACATGAATTTAATTTTTTTTTAGTAATTTTATTTGAAATTGAGGTAAATAAATAAAATTTATTGGTAGGTAAAATCTAGACACCAAAATAGACCTTAGGAAATTTCTAGGTAGACTAGGGGTAGAGCAAGGTACTAGGTATGAAGAGATCAAACTAATAAATGACTAAGACATTTATGGTAAATGGTCAAAAATTCACCTCAAATAAAGAATAGAGCTGACTTGGTTGACTCAGTTTGTAAGCTAAGAGGGAAAGAAGGGTTCAAATGCATAATAATGGGGTGACATAGTATTATTGAAGGTGGTTGATTACATAATAGTAGGTCAATATAATTGGGAATGGTAACATGGCCAACATAGTACCTTCTATCTGATGCAATTGGTAATATGTGATTGATATAATTTATTAAAGATGGTTGATTATGTACCAAAGGGCCCATGTGGTATGTTAGAGCTGGGAAAGGGCCAATTCAATATCAAATAGGTTGATATAGTCTGGAAGAAAAGGGTTGATTTAGTATCAAATGGGTCGATTGTATATAAAATTAAGATAACATAATAAACTAAATCAAATAATCTAATCAATTAGTTAATTTGAAAAATTTTGATAATTCATTTTTTTTATAACATAGATATCTGATACATCCTTTATTATTTGATATTTTTTAAAGACACTAAAGATTTTGGCACCTAGTGGATGAATCATGGCTACTAGATCTATTGGAATAATTGGTTGACATGGATAAAGATCAATTGGTTACCTAGGGATTCAACAGTGTCATGGAGATGAGATCGAACCCTCTAAGTGTTGATCTCCTTGCCATGTTCTTAAGAGCATGAGAATAGTTGACTAACACTTTCTGACAGGAGGTGGAGGGAGACACCATTGAGGTGGGGAGTACTTTGGATGGCATCCACACATTACTTGGACTTCTGATAGGTAGGACACCAATGATCACTAATACACTAGATTCTAAAGACAAGATACCAGCCTTCAATCAGTGGGCTAAAGGCTTAGATAAGATCTACCCCAGATTAATGGTGAGCTTGTTTGATATATATATTTTGGCCATTCTAGACATCTATAAGGTAGTGATAGGACTTGTGACAACATGAGTGTTGTGTCATAATTTGGATGGTAAGGTATCATTATATATAATGACCTTATGCCAAATCCACATTGGATTAGGCAAAACTCTACAATTTTGGGTCTATCATTTGGGTCCAACTCATGAATGATATGTATGGGATGTTTTATAGAGGGCAAAAGATTATGGGAATAGTGATTTTGATTAGTGCATTGATATATGAGAGGTTCCCTATATATTGGCTAGTTAAGTTTCCACATACAATTGGTAATAGGTTGCCTTAGGTCTTGTGATGGAGATAGGACCATGTAATACAGGTCATGCCCCATGTACCATCCTTACATATTTTCATACAAGGATGGATAGTGTGGTATCCCTATACTCACATATCTTCCATATGGCTTACTTCATTTACTATTTTTATAGGGTTAGCACTTGTGTAGATCAAGGTCTATTACACTTCATGGGTAGAGCCTCATCTAGTGGCTCACATACCTATACAACTAAGACTACCCCATCTGGTGGCACCTCTAGTAGTGCCTACTTATTATTAATTACATGCTAAATAGATGAGAGGGAGAGGAGGTATATGGGCACTTATGGAGATATTAGTGATCAAGATTCAACATGCTAGACCATGGGTTGGTCAAGCAAGAAAGTAGGAGGTAGTGGGTCTAGAAAAAGGAGAAGTTATGGTTGTGTATGTATGATCACAATGGGAACCAAAATAGAGGAAATAATGACCATTTCATGCTCATCAAATATAGAGGCATCATCAATGCATGGAGGTATAATCACTAGCTATTATGCAAAGGGATCTAGCAGTAGCTCTAGGACACAGTCAGTCCCTAGAGATACCACTAAGGAGAGGACCACAATGGGCTCAGGTGGTGACTCCTATATTTGTATTAGTGTAGAGGCATCTAATAAAAGAGGTGACTAACAAGCAAGTAGATAGGGAGATTGTGATCAGTGATGCTAGCACTAGTGAGAAATGGTTTAAAATTGAATTAGGTTTTTGATATAAAACACTAGTTGCATTTTAATTATGATAAAAATATTATTTGAGATATATATGTGATATACTCACTATCTAGTTTTTTAATTTTTCATATCCAATGATAGAAGAGGTCAAATGGGGACCCCTGGTCATGGCTTCACACCATGACATTTTAGATGGGTTGATGGTAGCATACGACCCTACCAAGTTAGATGATCTTGAGGTTTAATCTACCCTAACCCAGGTGGTCTAGTTTAGACTGGTGGGAGAGGCCATGAGACAACTACATGCATGTGGTGATGGGTTACATCCACTAGCAGGGATGGGATTTGGAGAGGTATAGGCCTGGTAGGCCCTAGTACAAGAAAGAGATGCACATATGGTGACTACCATCTAGCTAGGATATGTATAGGCCCAAGTGACCAATCTACAAGGATAGGTTTCTAGATTGAGATCTCAAACGACCTCTTTATAGTGTACTATTTAGTGGGGTCAGTCATAATCATTTATGGGTAATGTGGATAGGCCATAGGATATACATGATGGAACACAACCTTCACTATATATATATATATATATATATATATATATATATATATATATATATATATCAATTTTTATAGTTGTATTGATCTCATGAGTTGTACTTGGATTTGGATGTGGATACATGAATATATTTCCTTTCTAGAACATGTTATTTTTTTTTCGTATATGTTATGGGAAATATGTGATGTGTGTTTCATTTTCTATCACTATGTTAGACACATTCATAGTTAAAATAAAAAAGGAAAAAAATATTAAGAAAAGTATAATTAATCAAAACAAATTTAATACATACTATATCATAATGGGAAATATGTAATAAAAAAATATGAATAAATATAATAAACCAAAGATGGTAAAAAGGAACAAAATGAATATTTTTAACCCATGTAAAGAGTTGCACCAAATTAAGACAAATTAAAATCACACTATATCATGTTGAGAAGTATGAAAAATTTGTAATAAAATGGAAGTCATATGAAAAACAATGGTATAAAAACAAAAATTATTAAGTCAATCAATCATACCAAATCAAGTTGGGATCTATAAAAATAAAGACAAAATGGTAAAGGGAAATTAAATTAATCACACTAATTCCAGTTGGGAAGTATGAAAAATGTAATAAAATGGTTATAAGCATACATGTAATCAGGAAATAAGAAGATAAAAGAGAAGGACTTATTTAGTAAGAATAAAACATATTAAATCATGATGGGAAGTATGTCAATGACATGAAACTCATAATCAAACACTAATTATCTCAAATTTAACACATGTAATTTTATTTTGACTGGGTGATAGTAGGAACTGGGTATTGAAATATTTTATGAGGAGGACCTAGTCCTATCCATAGTCTTACACTAAAACTCACAATGGGAACACCAATGAGGTGAAAAAAAATAGAATAATGACTTTAAAATATGTTTATAATGTGGTAATTTGTGAGGTGGGCCTAGTTTTATCCATGGTCTTACACTATAACTCACAAAGAGAAAACCTAGGGGAATGATCATATGCCAAAAAAATATTTCTCAAGGGGAAATATTAAGAATGTTGTAATGAAAGAGATAATGTAAATAAAATGACATAATCATTTATGTGAATAACTTTGTAAATGTGAGGTAGAATAGGTACAAAAGAGAGACACTAAGAATCTAGTGACCATCAAAATACAAAGGATACATGCTCACGATAAGCAAAAACTTGTATAGGCAAATATGTGAGATACTAATATCAACTCATGTTGGTTAAATGAACAAGAAAAATTAAATGGGCCTACCTTCCCATAACATGTTCCCCATTCCTCAAGACCTCTTATAGATTCATCAATCTACTGTAAATATTGGGTAATTATGTGAGAAAGTAGGTAGCACTAAAAGATTTTTTATTATCATTTTACAATCCACTAGCCTACCACACCCCAATAGACCTTAACTCTATCATGAGGCCAACTATGGAGTTTGAGATTTGATTAGAAATAGGATGTGTTATGAATCATGTATTTTAGTGTGATTTGACTTTTGAATTTGTAAATTTCCTTTTTTATCATATTGCTTTGTTTCAATGATTTGGCTTTTAACTTTTTTATAGATTTTATTATTCCTCCTCGATATGGATTTGAAATAACCAACATGAGTGATATAAGTTATACACATGAATGGGTTTTAGACTTTGGCTAAAGGAAGCTAAGTATCCAAATATATGAATAAATAAACACTTAGGCTTACCTAGGAACTAGTATTTAATCTCAAGTTTCAACTGTATATATGCTTAGTATGTGAAAGGAATATAAAAGAATAAATGGAGATCAAAGTAGATTGGTAGATAGGAGTACAATGAGATGTCTTGTTTGATAATTGATCACATGGTGAATAAAAAATTACTAAGGGGATCAAGGTTTGTATAACCAAGTCACAATAATAATTATTTGATTTTTTGAGATAAGATAACAATCATTGAAAAATTAAATAAATCCAAGAAAGAAATGAATGGATAGACATAACTGTGCAATAATGGAAATAACAAAAAGAAAATAGAAGATAAATTAAATGAAACCAGTATAAAATGCATAATGCATAATATAAATATCCATGTGAAATAGATAGATGAAACCAAATTTAACACACAATCAATTGATATAAGATATATAAAAGGGGATGATAATTTCAATCCAAAATTATAATGAATAAAAAAGTGAAAGAACACCATGTCATGTTCATAAATATTGATAAATTTTCCCATAAATATTAACCATGACATCTAAAACATCTCTATGGAGATAAATCCTAATGGTATCCAAAGTCTCATTAATCCTCATGGAAAGTTGTGAAAATACCTCTCTCTGAATATCTTTGACAAAAAATGTAGGTTTAGCTAAAGTATCATGCTCAAGAGGGCTCTCATGCATAGAATATTTAAGGAGTGTAATATGTGTTATAATAAGAATGGTATCTGTGGGATGAGAAGGCACCACCAATGGAGAATTTTGAAACCATAGGCATGGAAGGAACCATGTGTGGGGAAGGAACCACGGGTGGGGAAGAAGTCTCAAGTGAAGAAGGATTCTTACATGTGTGACCTATGGAATGAGGAATAGTTGGTGTAGGTATTTTCAGAAGGTCATCAAGAAGGTGCTACTATATAATACAATAATGATTAGTATGATTGGTATCACACTAGTGCTAAATACAATATACCTCCCTGTATTTGGGGATATACTCAGGTAATAACTTGGGATGAGGTATAGCCTTATATTTGGGCTAAGTAATGGTGGGACATAATGTGTCAATATATTACCAAAGATTCTAGTAATGAGTGGAATAATGATTATCTATTCTATGAAAGTAACAAATACACTTGTTAGTAGACTTTAGGATTATACTAATGGAGGATATAGAATGAGAATTTGAGAGTGGTTGATATAACTAGCAGTATCTGATCCAATGATCGATGACTTTATGGATATCAAAATAAGTTTGATCAACCCATTAGGTGGGAATGGTATCAAACTAAGGAAAATGAAGAAGGCCATCACTAATGTAATGTGGGGTAGAAATATAAACTAGACTGGGATCATCTAAAGGTAAAGCAAGATTAGAAATAGGATGAGGCTCAGCTGAAGGTAGACCTGGAGTAGGAACTAGACTAGGTTTAACTGAAGGTAAGGCTGGACACATCAAGGCTTAAGAGCATTAGCTAGAATCTCTAGGGGAAGCAAAATATAAGGATCATAGTATCTATAAAAATAGTAAGGAATAGTCATGGCATGATCCTTGAACATGATTCTATGAGGATCTATTAAAATTAGAGGTGTACCATGTGATCTCTCCATCTCTACCCTGTAAAAAATTGGGAAAATACTAGAATTAGGCACTATGAAGGAAGGAATGCTATAAGATGATTGAAAACATTGAAATAAATAAGTATAATAAAAAAAATATTGACATTTTTAGATTGGACAAGTCCTAAGAATGGGTCATCTAAAGCATAACTATCATCATAATCAGGTGTATACAGGTCGATGGTACATGTAGGTATGACATTATCATCAGAAGTCACATGATGAATAGAATATAGTCTTAGTTAAGACCACATGTGTATCATTGCTAATAGGTTGATAGGAATGAGTAAAGAGGGAGGAAGTTGGGTGATGATATGAGTGGGTAGATCATAAGTTTTGATATTGAGGATTATCTCATCTGACACCTCATCATTAGAATCTAAGAGGTTGTGTGGTATGTTTCTAATGAGTTCAGGGTGACCATTTTAACCTAAAGTAGAAATGATAGGATAATTGAAGCATTGAGATTCTAAAGTGGGATACTAGACAAAGGTTCAAGGGTAGGAATTTTAAAGACACCAGATTTTTGGAATTGCTCAAAATTCCAAGGGTTTATGTTTCCTTGAACTTTATAAGTATCACCATTATGGGTGAATTTGATGCATTGGCACGTGGATGAGGTGACATACCTCATATGATGAGTCCATGGTCTACCAAGCAAGATGTTATAAGAGAGGGGAAAGTTATATATCATTAATTTCATGCGGATGGTGATAGGATGGATGGTAATAGGAAGCCACACATAACCTAAGGGAAGCATTTGCCTTCTATCATAATCTTGACTTGTGTTACACATGGACTTGAGATTACATTCATAATATATAAGATTTTTAATAAAATTAATGGAGGCAACATAAGTACCTAAACCCTCATAAATCAAGGTGCACTTGACTTGGATATCATTTATTTGGACACTAATGAATAGAGGAGGATCATTTACATGAAGCATAATCTCATATGAAATCATGGAAGTGATAAAAAACTTAAGGGAAAGAGAAGTGTATATTATTTCATCAACATGTATGGACATCTCTTCACATTTTTGAAGGATATTATCTTCAAACCCAAGAAAAGTATCTTCATGTCTTGCTAGAGGAGGATGAGGGATGTTCATTTTGAACAATAATGACATTAGATGGTTTCGGTGACACGAGAAGTTTGTATTTATTTGAGAAAAGGTATTTGAGATTAGAGATGATAAAGTTCCACAATGGGATCCCATTCATCATAACCCATGTGGGGATTTTTATATATAGGTGCATGATGTTGCAAGAGATCTTGTGAAGGAGGGTTGGAAGTGCAATCAAACTTGTGTTGGTAATATGTAGTTGATTTAGTTTGAGGACAAACACTTTGATTATCTTTAGGTGGTAGAATGGTTGATTAAGGTATTTCTTATAATTGAGTTGAAGAAATACTATTGGGAGGTTGGGGAATATGGTCCAAATTTGGAAGAAGAGTAGAGATAGTGTGAGAGGTATGATCAAGTTGAAGTGTTAAAAGTGGTTTGTGGAAATTTATAAGGTCCTCTTGCCCTAACTGCATGAGATGAGATGGGGAAGTATCTTGAATGATGTGGAACATTTGAGAGGTTTGATGCATTGGTGTTAGATTGGTATTGATAAAAGTAATTAATATTCACATTTTAGTCATATTTACCACATTATATTCATTATTAATGAGGTATATAAGACTTTCAACATTATATGTAGAAGGAATAGGCTTTTCATTGTTATCTTGATGATTGGGAAAAGGGTATTTATATATAGTCAGATGAGCATTATCTTGATTTAAATCTTGATTTTTTTTTGAAATTTAATAGTATTTAAAAGCTATGTCATATGCTTTTTAGCACTTGCGAATGAGTAATTCATGATAAAATTTTGGGCTAATAATAAAATCTATAACTCAATGGTGTAATTATCTACAAGTCTCGTGAGAGTGGCCCCAACTTGCATGAAACCAAAAAAATATATTCAAATCATACCACGATTTCATTGGATGAGTGGGGTCAAGATCTTCTGGTAGAGGCCTTAGAAGACACTTTTGAAGCTCGAGTAAGGATAATGGTTTATGGAAATTAATTTTATTTGGAGAATAGCTATAAATATGAGTGTTATTTATAGGGAAACATGTTCTATAGTGTTATTGGGAGTGATGGATTGAATATTGTGAATAGTTTCATAAGTATCAGTAACACCATCATTGGTAACATGATTAATTTTATTTTTAATGAGCCTATGAGTGATATAGGTAGGTTGAGATGGTTCAAATTGGTGCGTGAGAAAATATTTTCACTCAGCTTGGTCGAGGGCTTCTTTCAATGTTCTTGGGGAGAGATTCATAACTTAATATTGTAACTTGGGGTAGAGAAAATTATTGAATAGGTGGACAATATTATCATTTGCTATATTATGCTCACATTTTCTAGACAAGTTCTTCCATCATTTGATGAAAGCTTGTGCCATTTTAGTTTCAGGTTTACAATTTATGAAGTGACCTAAGTTATTATCATAGAGATCACTAGTTTGAAATTATTATACTAGTGAGTTAACCAAATATTCAAATCTAATGATAGAATAGGTTTTTAATTGATTATAATAATCTAAATCATAACCTGAGAGTGTTTTAGCTAACAGCTTGGTAGAAACAAAAGTATTAAGTTTGACCTAATATTTATAGAGGTTACAAAATATTTTTAAATGTGATATGGGATCATTAGTACCATTATAGGTGATGGTAGGTATGATGCCTCCTATGTTGATATTATTAATTTGAGGTATAAGAGGTTCATTTTGGATATGTTTGATTATTTTATTAATGAGGTTTGGTTGAGGAAAAAGGCTATTATTGACCATTTTTTCCCCATAGGACAAAATGCGTCAACCCCTATAGTCAAAATCTTGTATAGGGGATTTTTATAATGTTATAGGATGTGCTACAACTCATTAGGTGTCATCCCTTATGCCATTCTAGTTTAGTCATATCCTAGCTTGGTCCTTGTGTCATTTGGTGTCTAAGGGACCATTTAAGAGTCATTTTATGGAAGTGGTATGTCTTAATAGTGATCAATGTAGTTAGGGCATGGATAAGGTTAATAATGGATGAGTAGATGGAGAGTGTTGTAGAGACCCTTTGGGATGCTAAGAGTCCTTGGAATGACTTAAGAAGCTCCTAGTTTTCATTTGTTTCTTCATTGTATTCATCCAGGCATCTTGGGTCTAATGGAAAAAAGTGCAAATAGGTAGTTTTTTGAGACCAAATCTCATGCGTGTGGATAAATCAGAGGAAATTAGTCATATAAGTTTCTTCCCCTTTGTGACAAGATATATGCTCTAAATCTTAGGTCCTCCACCCAAGTGTAGCAAAAGTTACAAAGGTCTAAAGTTGGTTCCTCAGTCACTTCTTGATTGTTTTCCCGTACTTAGCTATTTTTAGAAAAGTTTTAGCAGAGCTGAGTATCTCCACAAAGCAATATCTCACGCGTACAGTAGTTGTAAAGGAAAGTGACCACATGGGTTTATTCACCTTAGTCCCAAGTTATTATGTGCCAAGTCCAAGGTCCTTCATTGAAACATAAATAGAGCTATACATATGCAAAGTTGGGCTCCCAAGCATTTTTTTAATTTTCCCATACTTAGTCATTTGAGCTTGACCATCACTAGGATGTCACATAAAATCAATTATGGACCAGCCATATTAAACTTTGAATATCTTTGCTTTAGAATCTCCTAAGACTAATAGATCAAATGGGTTTATCCCTTTTAACCTTAATAACATCTTCTAAAATTTTCATGCCTCCATGATTTTTGTTCTTCAAGATCTAAGCCTCCAAAGTTGGTAAAAAGGTATAAGATGATCATGCAAACATCAATTTTAAAACCTAGTAAATTGCCATTGGTTTTCAAATTAAATCAAATCTGATAGCCTATGCTTCATCATACATAGATAACCCAATAAAGCATGATGATGTAAAATTATCAAAGACTTCTCTAAGTGAGTATGCAAGTGACAAGTGTCACATTCATAGAGCTTATCAAATAGATACCCAATGAGTGTAAGCTAGCCAAAGTTAATGCTCTAGCTTGTTAGATCTAATAACTCATGCCCAATCATGAAAAAGAAATCTAATGGTGTAAGATGGGTTAAATAGTCAGATAGCCTAAGATATTGACACATGGCATAAGTGTGTAATCTGGTAGACTGATAGGATCCTAAAGATCAATAAAATATTTCTAGTGGTACCAATAGGGGTAGAGTTAAAAATTCAAAGATAGATCTAGAGGCTCATTCTCGATCAGACCTAGAAAATCTAATAGATTAATTTGAGTCAAAGTGTTAATGATCCCAGTTAGTTTTTGATAGCCAATTCTAGCAAAGGTGAGCCCAGGGTTTTTGATGGAGGTTGAGAATTTATTTTCAACCATGGATAACAAGATTTTATAAGATCTTCCCAACAACATTAAAGATCATTAAAATGCCATGGAGCTATCAAAACAATGTAGTTAAGCACAAAGAACATAAAAGGACCACCCATGTGGATAAAGATGGATTTATAGATTGTAGCTATGAATCATAAAGGGATCATTCTCTGACTATGTTCACCATTTCTAGAAAAAGGAGCTAATATTTCAAAGGGTGCCATGAAGGCAAACAAATGGACCCCAATAGTTCATTGATTGGACCAACTACTTGAAAGTGACATTACTCTCCACTATGCACACCATGATAACCAATCAGGAGTAGTTGGTAACAAGACATGATTCTAAATGATGGATCTAAGTGTTGTAACTACACTATTACCAGAACCCAATAGGAAACAACTTGATCCTATGATTACAACCATCAGGGAGTGTTAATGGGAGAACATTGTAACTATGTAACCACTTAAGGTGACTTGGATCAATCAAATGGTCTGAATGAGCATATTTTCATAATCAATTATAATCACTTTTCAAATGGTTTTTAACTCACTTGATTCCCTTTTGAGTGCCCAAAACTGCCTCTCTCTAGCTCTTCTTTCTTATAAATATAGCCCTTGAGCTATTGTAAATAAGTTCCACTCCATGTATGTAGAATCCCTACTGGAATGACATAATATTTTGCCTTCAAACATTAAATCCAATATAATTTTTAGTTCTTGAGCAATTGTCTAAATGTGCAAGCAATGTATGGAGTCACCAAAGTGATTGTTCCTTATCCTTTCTTCCCTTATCCTTTCATGTTTGTGCAAGATTTTATGTTCTAAAAGGTCATGTGAAGTGTTGTCAAGTGTATGAACCTATCTTTTAAGTGTACAATGAGCCTTAGTACCTATAATTAGCATATGGTTCACTTACCTTAGATAGATCTCATACATCTCACCTCTATATTGAAATACTCATGTTAGGATCCATATGACTTATAAGTTAGTTTATGTGTCTTATTTCTTGGTATAAAAAAGTGTGATGGTTATATGGAATACATCTTGGTGTATCACCCCCTTATATTAGGTTTATTTTATGAAAATTATAACTCTTTTGCCATAAATAAGCATTAGCATAGGTGAAAGCACTTCAAGATACATTCAAGGAGCTATCCCTTAAAATCTAGAGGCTCATTTCCACTATAGGTACACCCACATACCTAGAAGTGTTCCCATGTTGCCCAAATATGCAAGAGGATTAAACACCCTCTTCTAGGGTGCAAGATTTGGTGACAACAATTTTGGTATGCCCGATGGGACCAAGGTCCAAGAGAATGGAAATATTGTTAGTGTGTCTTTCCTTTATCAACTTTTATAAGCAATCAATCCAGCACCAATGGTGACTTTGAATGATAGCTTATGGTTATAAGTAGCCTAGGTATATCTCTTTGAAATTTTGATCAATTATTTTATTTCCCTTGATCTATGAGGTTCACATGAATAGTCATGGTCAATATCCATACCATGGACCTCCTTACTAGCCTTGATATGAACCATATTATAGTCCCCAATAGACCTATCAAAATGGATATCAGTCCTATGAGCCATGAAAACCCTATAATCCTCCATTTTATCCACTAGATAGACACCATGTTATTAGATAACCTTATGGGGAAGGCTGTCAAGAAACCTATCAAGAAATTCCTCCTTGTCAATCCCAATATGAACCTTATCGACCATACCATGATACCTATGAACCTCAAGAATGCTCATATGAGTCTTGTCATGAGTAAAAATATGTTTCTATGGACTCTATATTAAGGTATTACATGGCACCTATAAGCTAAAATACAAGTTGAAACTAGTCTTGATCTCCATCATTACCCTCATCATTCATTATTTCCATATTATATCAAGTCTTTATTGGAATCCATATCAGATTTACTAGTTCTTGAAGATGAAATGATAACATGGGATAATGAGTATGATATACTCCCTAATCATCTCATGCAATGGTTGAGAGATGTTGTCTAAATTCATATGTAGACTTTGAATATGTTTTAATAACTAAAAGGAACTCAATGGGAGATCATGGAACAAATGGACATAGAAAATAAGTTCCTTTAATTCTCAATAGAGAGGATAAGTATGCGGGAGGATAAAGAGATTGAAAGTATACATGTTGTTATTGAAGACTTTTAAGAAAGATATTGGCAAGATGCAGCTCTTGCTTATGTGGGTGTCCTTCCTTCTAATTAACCCAAAAAGCCACTTTCCTATGAGCTTACTAGTGCTTTCCTCTTTCCTAAATCCACTAATAATCCTTCTCCTACCCCTCACACTCCATCTATTTATAGCTCCTTGTTGAGCTTGAGGAACTTATAGCTAAAGATAGACCGAATCTTATTGAGAACACCATGGAAATCAAGAAGGTAAGCCTTGTTCAACCACCATTGGAGGTCAAAGATTAGGAACAATATGAAAAGGTTGAGGTTGTCTAGATGCACATAGTTGACCTATTTGGAGATGTTTCATTCTCACTAAACATCATGATAAAGAGGTTGATAATTGCAACAAAGAAGAAGTAGGCATCAAGACCAAGAGTCAAGGGGTTGCCTGCCTCATTCAAACCCTCATATTATCATAAAATAAAATGGTCAAACTTGCCCTTTGATCCTAGAAGAAGTGTTAATCTTAGATTAGTAAGTGTTTAGATGTGTGTTTCCCTTCTTATTATGTTATGTTCCAATAAATCCTCTTAAGCACATGTGTATTTTGCTTAGTTCCTTGTTTTGTGTTTAGTTCCTATTATTTGGTGTGTTTTTCAAGTATTTTTATATGTCAAACCTACTATAAATGTGACTCCATAGCCCAATGGATAGGATTAGGTAACTAGTCTGGGTTCTTTTTGCATAGGTAGGCATGTAACCCCTAGGAAATCATTAATAATGTTGACCATTTTTTCCCCATATGCCAAAATGGGTCAACCCTTTATAGCCAAAATATTGTATAAGGGATTTTTATAATGTTATAGGGTATTTTTCATCTCATCTAGTGTCATCCCTTATGCAATTATAGTTTATTCATGGTCTATCTTGGTCCTTGTGTCATTTGGTGTCTAAGGGCCCATTTTAGAGTCATTTTATGCAAGTGGTATGTCTTCATGGTGATCAATGCAGTTAGGGAAAGGATAAGGTTGATAACTAATTAGCAGATAGAGAGTGTTGTAGAGACCCTATGGGATGCTAAGAGCACTTGGAATGACTTAGGAATCTTTTGGTTTTCATCTAATTATTTATTGTATTCATCTAGGTATCTTGGGTCTAGTGGCAGAAAGTGCAAGTAGGTAGTTTGTTGAGGATATATCTCACACGTGTGGACAAATCAGAGGAAATTAGTCATATGGGTTTCTTCCCTTTTGTGCCAAAATCATATGCTCTAAATCTCAGGTCCTTCACCCAAGCATAAAAAATTTTACGAAGGACCAAAGTTGTCTCCTAAGTAACTTTTTGCTTGTTTCCCCATACTAAGCCATTTTCAAGAAAGTTCTACTAGATCCAAGTGAGAATCTCCATAAAGCAATATCATACACATGTGATAGTTATCAAGGAAGGTGACCACATGGGTTTGTTCACCCTAGTCCCAAGTTGTTATGCACCAAGTCTAAGGTCCTTTTCTAAAATGAAAATATAGTTATACATGTGCAAAGTTATACTCCTAAGCATTTTTACTAAGTTTCCCATACTTAGTCATTTGATCTCAATCATCACCAAGATGTCACATAGAAGTAGTTATGGACCAGCCGTCTTAAACTTTGAATATCTTTGATTTAGAAGCTCTCGAGACTAGCATATCAAGTGGGTTTGTCTTTTTTAACCTTAAGAACATATTTTGAAAGTTTGATGCCTCCATGATTTCTACACATCAAGATCCAAGCCTCTAAAGTTAGTAAAAAAGTATAAGACATTTGTGCACACATCAATTTTGAGACCTAGTAAATAGCTATTGGTTTTTAAACTAAATAAAATATGATGGCCCATGCTTCATCATACATAGATGATCTAATAGAGCGTGATGATGTCAAATTATCAAAGGCTTCTAAAGGTGAGCGTACAAGTGATAAGTGTCACATTCACAGAGATTGTTAGACAAAGACCCAATGAGCATAAGTTGGTTAGAGTTAATGCTTGAGCTTGTCAAAATATCTAATAGCTCACGTTGATCATGCAAAGGAAATCCAATGGCATGATATGGGTCAAATAGTTAGATCACCTAAGAGATTGACACATAGCATAAGTGCATAAGTTGGTAGACTGATAGGATCTTGAAGATCAATATAGGATTATGAAGTGGCACTAGTAGGGGTAGAGTTCAAAATTCAAAGATAGATCCAAGGGCTTGTACTCATTTGGACCTAGCAAATCTAATGGAGTGAGATGAGTCAAAGTGTCAACTTAATCAGTTTTTGATAGCTAATTAGAGTAAAGGTGAGACCAGGGTTTTTGATAGAGGTTAAGAAGCTATTTTTGACCATGGACAACAAGGTTTTATAGGGTCTTCCTGATGCCATCAAATCTCATTCAAATTACATGGATCAATCAATATGATGCAATTAAGCATAGAGAACATAGAGAGACTACCCATGTAGCTAAATATGGATTTTTGGCTTGTAGATTTGCATCATAAAGGTATCTTTCTCTAACTATGTTCACCATTTCTAGTAGAAGGAGCTAATATTTCAAAGGGTACCATGAAGGAAAACAAATGGACCCCAATAGTTCATTGAATAGACCAGTTACTTGAAAGTGACATTTCTCTCCATTATGTACACCATGATAACCAATTAGGAGTAGTTGGTAACAAGACATGATTCTTAATGATAAGTGTTGTAACTACACTGTTACCAAGACCTAACTAGAAACAACTTGATCCTATCATTTCAACCATCAAGGAGTGTTAAGGGGAGAATCTTGTAACTGTACAACCACTTAAGGTGACTTGGATCAATCAAATGGTCTGAATGAGCATATTTTCATAGGAAATTATAATCACTTTTCAAATGGTTTTTAACACACTTGATTCCATTTTGAGTGCCAAAAACTCCCTCTCTATAGCTCTCTTTTCCTATAAATATAGCCCTTGAGATATTATAAATAAGTTTCACTCCATGTATGGGGAAGCCCTACTAGAATGATATCATATTTTGCCTTACATTAATGCCAATCTAATTTTTAATTCTTGAGTAATTGTCTAAATTTTAAAGTTATGTATGGAGTCACCAAAGTGATTGTTATCTATCCTTTCTTCCCTTATCCTTTCATGTTTGTGCAAGATTTTATGTTCTAGCAGGTCATATGAAGTGTTGTCAAGTGTATGATTCTATATTTTAATTGTATAATGAGCCTTAGTTCCTACAACTATCCTATGGTTCACTCACCTTGGATAGATCTCATACATCTCACCTCCATATTAAAATACTCATGTTAGGATCCATATGACTTATAAGTTAGTTTATGTGTCTTGTTTATTTGTACAAGAAAGTATGATGGTCATATGGAATACATCTTGGTGTATCACCCCCTTAGATTAGGTTTATTTCATGCAACTTCTAACTATTTTCCCATAATCAAGCATTAGCATAGGTGAAAGCACTTCAAGATACATTCAAGGAGGTAGCCCTTAAAATCTAAAGGCTCACTTCCACTATAGGTACACCCACATACCTAGAAGTGTCCTGGGACATGTTGCCCAAATATTAAAGAGGATTAAACACCCTCTTTGAGGGTACAAAATTTGGTGACAACATTTTTGGTATGCCCAGTAGGACCAAGGTCCAAGAGAATGGAAAGATTATTTGTGTGTCTATCCTCTATGAGCTTTTGGAAGTAAATAAATCTAGCACCAATGGTGACTTTGAATGATAGTTTCTAGTTATAAATAGCCTAGGTATATCTCTTTGAAATTTTAATCAGTAATTGTATTTCCCTTGATCTATGAATTTCACATGAATAGCCATGGTGAATATCCCTACCATGGACCTCCTTACCAGCCTTGCTATGAACCATATTATAATCCTTAATATCCCTATAAAAATGGCTATCAATCCTATGAGCCATGGGAACCCTATAATCCTCCATTTTCCCCACTAGATAGACACCATGTTATTAGATAAACTTATGGGGAAGGTTTCCAAGAAACCTATCAAGAAATGCCTCCTTGTCAGTCCCAATATGAACCTTATCAACCATGCCATGATACGTATGAACCTCAAGATTTATCCTATGAGTCTTTTCATTAGTAACAATATGTTTCTATGGACTCTATATCAAGGTATTACATGACAAGATATAGATTCATGTAGGCTAAAATATAACAAGTTAAAACTAGTCTTGATCCCCATCATTACCCTCCTCCTCCTTCATTGTTTCCATAGTATATCAAGTATTTGTTGGATTCCATATCAGATTTTATAGTTCTTGAAGATGAAATAATAACATGGGATGATGAGTATGATACTCCCTAATCATCTCATGGAATGGTTGAGAGATGTTGTCTAAATTCATGTGTAGACTTTGAATATGTTTTAAGAACTAAAAGGAACTCAATGGGAGATTATGGAATAAATGGACTTAGAAAAGAAGTTCCTTAAATTCTCAATAGAGAGGATAAGTATTTTGGAGGATAAAGAGATTTAAAATAAACATGTTGTTATTGAAGAGTTTCAAGAAAGTTATTGGCAAGATACAGCTCCTGCTTATGTGGGTGTCCCTCCTTCTAATCAACCTAAAAATCCACTTTGCTATGATCTTACTAGTTATTTCCTCTTTCCTAAATACACTAATAATCCCTCTCCTACCCCTCACACTCCATCTCCAACTCGCCAACCTTCCACTACACTTCATATCCCATCTCCTTCACATGATCCTATCCATCAATCTTCCACCTCACCTTTTCTTGAGGAGGAACCCATTTTAAGAGAAGCAAATGAAGAGGAAAGAGCCTAAGTCATAGTTGACCAAGAATATTCCATGAGTGACTATGAGGATGAAATCACCATAGCGACCTCCTTGGTGACCACAAGTGCAACTCTACCTTCCTAGATGAAGAAAAGCACATTAAATATCCTATCACAGTTACTAGTGCAAAGCTTAATATGGAAGAAGAAATTTTTGAAGACTATTTTTTATCTTTCCATGAGAAATGTGGCCAAGACTCAAAGGGAGAGGCATTAGAGGAAGACTCCTTATCCAATCATGAAGTTGTAGATGACCATCTCAAGCATAAAGATGAAGGTCATTATGTTGATCAAGAATCTGCTCTCATAGATCAATTTAGTGATGCTAGTGTCTAAGATGTTGTAGACATGGAAAGTGAGGGCAAGGTGGAGGTTGAATTTCTTCAGGAGTAGTTGAGATACTCCCTTGGTATTGATCAATATTTAAAGAAATGAGGACATGAAGAAGAGAATCTTGACGCTCTCAAATATCAAGCATGTTCTGTCAATGATGATTAGTAGCTATAAATGAAGCTCTTTCAAGAGCTTGAAGAAATTTTCCAAGTTGAGGTTCAAGTACATGAGAAGGTGGAGGAAAATTTTTATATGGAGGATAATGAACAATATTGGGTAGAATATTCAGAGCTCCTTGCTGAGCTTGAGGAACTTATAGCTAAAGATAAACAACTAAATCTTATTGAGAACACCATAGAGATCAAGAAGGTAAGCCTTTTTTAACCACCATTAGAGGTCATAGTTGAGGAACCATATGAAAAGGTTGAGGCTATCTAGATGCACATAGCTGACCTATTTGGAGTTGTTTGGTTCTTAATAAACATCATGATAAAGAGGTTGACAGTTGCAACAAAGAAGAAGCAGGCATCAAGACCAAGAGTCAAGGGGTTGCTTGCCTCATTCAAACCCTCATCTTATGATACAATAAAATGGTCAAACTTCCCCTTTGATCCTAGAGGAAGTGTTTATCTTAGATTAGTTAGTGTTTAGGTGTGTGCTTCCCTTCTTATTACATTGTGTTCCAATAAATCCTCTTAAGCACATGTGTATTTTACTTAGTTCCTTATTTTTTGTTTGGTTCCTATTGTTTGGTGTGTTTTTCAAGGCTTTTTGTATGTCAAACCTACTATAAATGTGACTCTATATCCCAATGGATAGGATTAGGTAACTAGTTTGGGTTCTTTTTGCATAGGTAGGCATGTAACCCCTAGGAAATTATCAATAATGTTGACCATTTTTTCCCCACACCAAAATGGGTCAACCCCCTATAGCCAAAATATTGTATTGGGGATTTTTATAATGTTATAGGGTATGATGCATCTCATTTGGTGTCATCCATTATGCCATTCTAGTTTAGTCATAGTCTAGCTTGGTCCTTATGTCATTTGGTGTCTAAGGGACCATTTTAGAGTCATTTTATGCAAGTGGTATGTCTTCATGGTGATCAATGTAGTTAAGGCAAGGATAAGATTGTTAATGGATGAGCAGATAGAGAGTCTTTTAGAGACCCTATGGAATGCTAAGATCACTTGGAATGACTTAGGAATCTCCTAGTTTTCATTTAGCTCTTCATTATATTTATCTAGCCATCTTGGGTCTAGTGGCACAAAATACAAGTAGGTAGTTTGTTGAGGCTATATCTCACATGTGTTGAAAAATCAAAGGAATTAGTCATATGGGTTTCTTCCCTTTTGTGCCAGAATCATATGCTATAAATATCAGGTCCTTTACCCAAGCATAGAAAAAGATACAAAGGTCCAAAGTTTGTTCCTAAGTCACTTCTTGCTTGTTTTCCCATACTAAGCCATTTTCAAGAAAGTTCTAGCAGATCCAAGTGAGCATCTCCATAAAGCAATATCTTACACATGTGTTAGTTGTATAGGAAGGTGACCACATGGGTTTGTTCACCTTGGTCTCAAGTTGTTATGCACAAAGTCTAAGGTCCTTCACTAAAATTAAAATGGAGTTATACATGTGCAAAGGTGGACTCTTAAGAATTTTTACTAAGTTTCCCATAGTCATTTGAGCTCAATCGTCACATAGACGTCAGACAGAAGTAGTTATGGACCAGCCATCTTAAACTTTGAATATATTTGCTTCAGAAGCTCTCAAGACTAGCATATCAAGTGGGTTTGTCCCTTTTAACCTTAGGAATATATTTTGAAAGTTGGATGCCTCCATGATTTCTACACTTCAAGATCCAAGCCTCCAAAGTTAGTAAAAAATTATAAGACATTTGTGCAAATGTCAATTTTGAGACCCAATAAATAGCTATTGGTTTTTAAACTAAATCAAATATAATGGCCCACACTTCATTATACATATATGATATAATAGAGCATAATGAGGTCAAATTATCAAAGGCTTCTCTAAGTGAGTGTACAAGTGACAAGTTCCACATTCAAAGAGCTTGTCAGATAAAGACCTAATGAGCATAAGTTAGTCAAAGTTAATGGTCAATCTTGTCCAAAGATATAATAGATCATGCTCATCATGTAAAGGAAATCCAATGTCATGAGATGGTTCAAATAGTTAGATATCCTAAGAGATTGACACATAGCATAAGTGCATAAGCTGGTAGACTAATAGGATCTTGAAGATCAATACAAGATTAACAAGTGGCACTGGTAGGGGTAGCATTGACAATTCAAAGATAGATCCAAGGGATCAGACTCATTTTAACCTATAAAATCCAATGGAGTGATCTAAGTCAAAGTGTCAACTCAATTAGTTTTTGATAGCTAATTAGAGTAAAGGTGAGCCCAGGGTTTTTGATGGAGGTCGAGAAGCTATTTTTCACCATGGACAACAAGGTTTTGTAGGGTCTTCTTGATGCCATTAAATCTCATTCAAATTTCATGGATCAATCAATATGATGTAGTTAAGCATAGAGAACATAAAGAGACCACCCATGTGGCTAAATATGGATTTCTAGCTTGTAGGTTTGCATCATAAAAGGATCCTTCTCTAACTATGTTCACCATTTCTAGTTAAAGGAGCTAATATTTCAAAGGGTACCATGAAGGAAAATAAATGGACCCCAATAGCTCATTGAATAGACCAATTATTTGAAAGTGACATTTCTCTCCACTATGCACACCATGATAACTAATCAGGAGTAGTTGGTAACAAGACATGATTCTAAATGATGGATCTAAGTGTTGTAATTGTACTATTACTAGGACCCAACTAGAAACAACTTGATCCTATCATTTCAACCATTAGGGAGTGTTAAGGGGAGAATGTTGTAACTATGAAACCACTTAAGGTGGCATGGATCAATCAAATGGTCTGAATGAGCATATTTACATATGCAATTATAATCACCTTTCAAATGGTTTTTAACTCACTTGATTCCCTTTTGAGTGCCAAAAACTCCCTTTCTCTAGCTCTCCTTTCCTATAAATATAGACCTTGATCTATTGTAAATAAGTTCCACTCCATGTATGGGGAAGCCCTACTAGAATGGAATCATATTTTTCCTTTGAACATTAATTCCAATCTAATTTTTAGTTCTTGAGCAATTGTTTAAATGTGCAAGCAATGTATGGAGTTTCGAAAGTGACTATTTTATATCCTTTTTTCCCTTATCCTTTCATGTTTGTGTAAGATTTTATGTTCTATTAGGTCATCTAAAGTGTTTTCAAGTGTATGAACCTATATTTTAAGTGTAAAATAAGCCTTAGTACCTGCAACTAGCCTATGGTTCACTTACCTTGGATAGATCTCATACATCTAACCTCCATATTGAAATACTCATGTTAGGATTCATATGACTTATAAGTTAGTTTATGTGTCTTGTTTCTTAGTAAAATAAAGTATAATGGTCATATGGAATACATCTTGGTGTATCCCCCCCTTAGATTAGGTTTATTTCATGCAACTTATAACTCTTTTCCCATAATAAATCATTATCATAGGTGAAAGCACTTCAAGCTACATTCAGGGAGTTATCCCTTAAAATCTAGAGGCTCACTTCCACTATAGGTACACCCACATACCTAGAAGTGTTCCCATGTTTTCTAAATATGAAAGAGGATTAAACACCCTCTTTTAGGGTGTAAGATTTGGTGACAACATTTACCATAATAATCTCTAGGGGGTGAGGGCATTTGGATTTTTCACTCCCTATGAAACCTATTGGGGGTGATTTTGAAAATAAATGAGATGGTTTTACATCTGCATCATTTTATTTATGTTATTAGTTTAAAAATAATGTATTTAATTGAGTGTTTGTAATAAAATTTAATATTTGGTAACTATTTTGACTAGTGTGCATAACATGTGAAGCATTGGTATTAGTATTTTTATAATGAGTTGTATTATGAGAAGTAGCATGCATATCACTAGTGGCATGAGAAGCATTAGTAGAAAAAGAAGCATTGGTATCATGATTAGCATTTGTAGTAAAATATGTAATAGTGGAATGGTTAACATTGGAATAAAAATAAGCACTATTATCATGATTAGTATTGTTAAGAAAATATTCACTAGTTAATGATTAAGGAGAAAAATCTTTAGAAAAGGCCCACTAGAAGCTAAACATACCATGTTAATGTAAATATTTGGCATGAATGTTGAAGACGTCATAGAATAAGATGTCATGGTGTGTGAAGGATAAAAAATGAAAAGAAAACTTTGAGAATCAAAAAAAGTATTTCCCGTGAATTCATAAGAGAAAGTAGGGGAAGGTGAAAAAGGTTCTACTTGAGGACCTATCATAAGATTATAAATGGTTTAAGGGTCCTTCCCTCTATGTTAAGTATTTTTCTTAATGAAGAAGAGCATTTCAGGTGTGTACTATAATTCACACTCATCTTCTAAGGAGAACAAAGTATTATGAACTGAGAATGAATGAAGAGTCCCATTATTGGTAGTGAGAGTGGCAATGTGAACATTGCTTTCATCTAAAGTGGAAGCTATAAGCTATTTTCTTGGGAAACCTATTAAGATTGGTAAGACTCATCATGTTTGTTAGATTTAAATTTGTATTATCCTTAAATAGTAAATTCATGATGAGAAAAGGAGGCTAAATATTTGATGAAAAGACAAATCATAAAATAGGATACACAATCATACGGGTTAATAATGTTGTGTAAAATAGGGAACATAATAGACAATAAGAGGACACAGTCATATAGATCAAATGTGTAATTATGAATAATAAATAGAGCAATAAATAATAATACATTTTTGGATAGGTCAATTGTGTACTACTTAGAAAAATGAAAAAGAAAATAAAAAGATATTCATAAATGATGACTCTATACTAGAGATAGATAAGATAAACAGTCAGTAAGAGACTATGTCAACAAGGATGAGTGTTCTAAAAATAGATGAATATTTTTCAAGATAATATCCAAATAAATTAAATAAAGTATATAATCAATTGGATCAATGTGATTGATCCAATTAGAACACACATCACAAATATTGTACCAACACTAGCTAATTCAAGTTTTGTCTTAAAAAATATAATGATCAAAGAGCAAACAACAACTTGAAATTAAATGCTAACTAATTGGTCATCCCTAAGTGTTATTAAGTTATAATAAATTTTGAATTTAATGTGATGTGAATTTCACTATAATAAGTAATTAAAAATTAATCTAAGGATGGTTTCAGGAAGTTTAGGTTGAAAGGGATCTTTATTAGTGATGGTATCAGCTTGGTATTGGAACCTATCCTCTCACTTCATAATCCTACATTGATAAGGGCATCAAGTAATTTTTCAATATATACCATCAACCACGTGTTTATACTTGGCCAAAAAACCAAGTTGGTTTCCCCCTTGGTGATGAAATCCAAGAAGCCTTTGGAAGACATGTTTGATGTTTTTTAATGTAATGTGATTTGGAAGTGTGTGTAAAAGAGAAAAATAGTGTGACTAAATTGGTAAATTATAAAAACACCTAATTAATGTATGTTTGCTACTCTAATCATGAAATAATCTAAAATTAAAGAGAATTAATTACTAGCAAAAAGAGGTTAATTCCTTGACTATGAAGAGTACAAAGTCAATTTAGGTGATATTGTATGAAAACAATGCAAAACAAAGTCAACTAGGTTGTTATAATTCTGTGGAATCAATACATATAAGAACATAGTTGAATAGATTAACTATGTCTTCCAGATAAAAGATAGGCTAAAAAATTATGTCATGTTAGTCGACCTAGTTGGTTATAGGGTTACATTTTTATATACTGTAAATTTGTGAAAAATAATACTGGAAAAGAAAAATTAAAATGATAGAGGGAGTAAGAATGAACCTTGGTGGGTTTGAATATGCTTATATTACAAAATTTTATGATGCGATGCTCAAGTGCTGATTCAAAAAGTTTGGTAATAGATTCAAATGGCTTGATGGAGTTTGTAAAACCTATGTGTTGAAAAATAAGAAATGCAAATAGAGTTGATTATTTGACTATGTATGCAATCTTGAATACTAAAAAAGAACTATGAACAGGGTTGATTGGTTCAACTATGTATGAAATATTGTATCTGAATAAGGAGACTATGTTGAGTTAATTGATATAGTTACCTATATTTGGAGAAGACATGCACAAATAGAACATATTCATTTTGGTGTGACTATGTGTTAAACCTACACACAAACTATTAGAATTATATTGATAGGTTTGATACAGTAGTACAAAAATAGAAATATATAATATGATGATAAAATGAATGTGTGAAATAAAATATACAATTTTTTTATTCACAAAGGGTTCACAAAAATGTATACAAAGGAAAATGTATTTGACCTATTAATCAATCCTATCTCAGAGAAGATAAATCCTACTTAAATTTATGATTGTTGATACATTAGATATTCGAGGTCATTACCAAGATGGATTTTCTAGACCTAACCGAGAATTTTTTACCACAATAACATCACTAGAAAGGGTTAAAAATCCTCTATTCAAGATACACCATGAAATAACCATAGATAAGTCATATGTTTTCATATTCATAATTTAAATGACAAGTAAATTAAAATATAATATAGTGCTCACCAAATCTTGTGGCACAAAGTGGGGGTAATAAACATAAAAAATAAACATGCATATAAGATCTATATTCACGTCAATGTATAGGAAATCCTAATAAATAGGAGATAATTACAAATGCAAATTTATCTAATCTTATAAAGGAGGAACAAAGTTATGAATACTTACCTTTGAAGATGAACCCATCAAGAATCAATCTCTCCCTTGGCCAAGGTGCTTCACAAGAGTTTATTATGGTATGTAAGGATAATAAGGATAATTCAACTCTAGTTTACAAAACTTCTTTATGTATCCAAAAGACTTATCCATAAGATAATGTTTGTATCTCCAAATAAAGTATTAAAACCCTAAGCAATGCTCCTCAAGTATAATCGTGGATAAGTAGATGCATAATATGATATTATTTGTCTTCTCCTCTCTCCTAAATGATGAAAATGGATGTGTATATATAGTTGGATCTAACCATAAACCTTTTTCAAATTTTAACTGATAGGGTTGGGTTAATAAAATCAATATCATTAATTGATAAAAATAAGTTAGGTCCTAGTCAAGGTCAGCTAGAATTGACCTAGACCTGTAACATGTTTTTAATAGTTTAAATACAAGGTTGTCCTAGGCTAATAGTGTATGTTAAATGTCAAAAATAGGTTTTAAGCTTAGGAAGGGGATAAATAAGGTGGTTAATTACTTTGAGGAGCATGTAAGAGAGGAGGCAAGTCTTACGTAATTACATAGGAGAACATTATGTATATAACAAGTTGTAGTATAAGGGACATTAATCTTGTGAAGCACAAATGGTACACCCACCCCTTTCTTAGTGCACCCTTTAAGGCATGAACTCAGATATATTGAGACTCGATGGGTTCTTACAAGATAGAAATCATCATTAATTGGTAAATTTTGAAAATATTGTGTGTATACACTATTTACATAGCTAATACTCTGAAGAGGGCCTCATACTTATGTAAATCTCCCCTACATGTTAGATTGTCTGTAAATAAGGACAAAATTTGTGATAAGAAAATACATAGAGTGACCTAACTTGTAACTTGTAAAATATGGATCATGGGCTTCTATTTTAATGCTTCATAATTGTGGAAATACTTTTTCAATGACTGATATGGAAATAGGGATGAATAGGGTAGGTTTTCTCATGTGAATTCTTGATTGAGTGTTTTTAGTCAGTTGCCTTATGAGTTGTATGTAATTTTCAAGTGAGGAATGAATGAAGTTTGACATTGTATATATACCAATCCATTTTGAAAATGTATCTCACTAAATTACTTATATTAACTATTAGAATATGTTTCATTTACAAATTAGATGACTTCTAGGCACTCGACATTTAATTTAAAAATGGACACTAGCATCGATGTAGGCATTTGAATCAAACACAAGTGTTTATGAAGATATAAAATAGGTATACATCCAAAAATAGAAGGGAAGGATACTTATTAGGTTATAGAATTTTAAACAATATGGAAGGCTTGTTCATCAAAATAATAGTCTTTGGACTAAGAGATATGAAATTTAGAATAAAAATATAGTGACAGGGAGCATTTCAATAGTAGGAAGGTCTTAGAACTAAAGGGTATAACCATGATAGATATTTTCCAAGCATACAATATTTAGGTGATATATAATTCAGATTTAGTGTTTACATTCCCCCCCTCCTACCTTAAACTAGTAATGAAATTACTAGTTTAAAAGAAAGAAATGTTTGCTTGGGTATGTATAACACATCTTGTCTTTGTGTCAATCCCACTTGAGTTCCTTACTGGTGATTGACCTACAACCAAGGTCATGTTATAGTATATAATTAGTGCATATAATTTGTAATTTTAAAGAATTCAAAATTATTGAGAGTAAAGAGATCAAGGTTAGGAGAACACCTATGTATCAATATAACCATCTTTCCTTTTAGCAATTTGATTTTAAGAGATGATTTATTATGAAGCCTTAGAGTTGAGATTAAGACAGTTGGGAAACATGCAAGTGCATACATATTTATAGATACTAGAGGACACATGCCCCAAACCTTGGAAAAAAGGTCAGTTACCACATGGCCATTGAGCTCATCTCAATTATGCAACCCAACCATATGTATATCCTAGCGAATGTGAGTGATCCAACCAAATTAAATTATATATATAGTTAGGATGGATGATTTAATAACTCCATCTTATAAATTGTGGTAATATTGAGTGATTTGATCACATCAACTTTGCTAAAATTTGAAACAACTATTATAGTAGAATGTCTCAATAAAGTCCATAAAATTCCATCTTGGGTATGATAATAGTACATAGTAGTATTTGAAATTTGTAATTTGATTTGATTTTGAAATTTAAAGTGTTCTTTTGCATGGAATATTCACCTCATATATGTCTCAAGATGACACCTAGGTATAACAATGGTACCAATAAATATAATTATGCCACAAGATTGTATCTGAATCATATAACTATGAAATTTGGCTACTTTGAAATTTTAAAAGTGTGAAATACATGTTTCCATGACCTACCCCCACTAAATATGTAAACTTTGAGAACTAGTGTAAGTGTGAATAACATGTTCCATAACATGCCCTAACTATAATCTATAACTATGAAAGTGTGGAATCTATGCCTCTATGAAATGCCCCTATTGATTCACCCCCATTTAAATGTGAAGGGAATTAGAACTTGTAATTACCTTACCTCAAAAGGATAAGATAACCATATAATATATGTATGGATCATGTATAATATAGGAGTAACATGTTTATGTAGATATAAAAATGACTAACATGTTATGTGATCACATCAAGTCCTAATATGCATAATGTCAATCATAGCAACATCTAGAGAGTAATAGTACAAGCTCAAAAATCAATCAAGTAGAGACAAAAAAGAAGTCAAAATTAAAGTAAAATCCAATGGTCCAAAGAGACCTCATACAAGGGGCATGTTCAAATGTCCACATCCAACAAACTGTGACATATGCAAATGGAAAAATAGGTAAACAAGGGCACAGTGGCCACAAGAAATGGAACATATTCAAATTCTCAAAAAAGAAATAAAATGTGAGACAATAGCAAGCAATGAACACACTCAAGGAAGTTATAAAAATGAAAGTAAAGAATCATAAGCAACAAACATAAGAATAGCATACTAGTCTCTGGATATATGTGTTAGAAAAAAATGTTAAGTACATAACATATCAAGTATATTGTGCAAGATGTAAACATGGATAAAGGAATGTGTAAGTACATAAGCTAAAATATGATAATGTAAAATTATCATATGAAAATGTATATGGGGTGTATCATGATCAAGGAATCAGATGCCCCCAATGTAATAATGATGTGAATAGAGGGAAGGCCCAACATCCATATGTGTATTTATCATATGTCTGGTTATGCTTGTAACACACTCAAAATATGCATGAAACAAATGTGTATATATAGAAATAAATGATACACTATCTACCAACATAGAATCAACAACATAGATGTCAAGGAGATAAATAAGATATGAAATGCTTAATATTTTTGGATTTTTTGATATTTTTTATTTTTTTGGTTTTTTTTGAATGTTTTATTTTTTTACCCTTAGATTGGATCATTTGGATTGCATGGATCATGGTTGGATAGGTGAAATAGTGCATGTATTTTTCATCCTCATAATTTACTTGTGAGGTATAATAATGACTACCATCATGCAAAATATGGATCAATTTTACCTCATGATTAAAAAAAATACCTTATTGATTTTGGTCAATTTTTGCTTCCATTTGGTATAACCAAAAGGATCCTACTATGAATGCATATTATCAATTTTTTGGCATAGCCAAAACTATTTTTTTAATCACTTTGTGACCAAAATCAATTGGTATTGTTATGTTTTCCAATGAGTCTTTCCAACTTAATTTATGTTGTAAGTCTTTTAGATCATCCAAGTTGTTGTAACTATATTCCATTACAAGTGGTTTTTGCTTGTGTAGGATCAACATGGTTATGACAAAATTAAGCACCACCCATGAATAATGAGATTTTTAGATCTTTTTGGTAGATTATTTTTTATTTCTTTAATTTTAGGTGATTTTATTGGATGTATATCTTGTATTGGTTCCATATTTAGTAATGATTGTAAAGATCCCATATAAATGTGAAGAACAATGAATGTTATATCATATGTTCATTTGGTACTTTATCTTCCTCCTTTATATGTGGAATAAAAAATTTGTATTCGAAAGGAGATAAGTTAAAAAAAATCTAATGTCTGAGTATGAATGACACATATCTATGAACATCTAAATGTAAGTAGGTAAATGATTCATATTGTTTATGTAATGATTTTTCCCTTAGTGAGTAAACAAGAATTATACTAAAGATGAATTGTAATTATAAATATTAGGGTTTAAATTTTGATGAATATGATGTACTATTAAATAAAATAGCATAATCTTAAAAGGATTCATCATTGTATTGTTTTAAATTATGAAAATGTTCTAATTTAAGTATACAGACCTTATGTATGTTGAAAGCCAAAAAGAATACATCCTCTAATTGTGAAAACATAATTAATGAACCTTTAGGTAATATATATAACCAATTTTGAGACTTATCAGTGTTACTTGTTGACTCTTTGAGTCACCATATACCTTGAACACTTTTACACAAAAGCACGCATGGAAAGGTGTGAGTGCAAGAAGGAGGCTACCATTGGGCCTAAATAAATGCTAAATATCATAATTTCTTTAGTCTAAAACACAAGAATGAATTAATGCATAGGATAATTTTATTTTCATGTGAAATTATAAGTGTGCCTTATCATGCATGAAAATTTGAATGCAAAACTTCATGCTTATGCAAATTCAACTTACACAGTGTCATATTCTTCAAAAGTAAGGTTGCACATAGATGTAACCACAAGTTCTCAAATTTAATACCTGACATAGATTTACATATCAATTAAATACTAATTCAAACCTTACATAAGTATTCCTCTTGCATCCTTTCACAAAATAGAGTAAAACTTTGGTCACATAGATCACATGCACTAGTTTTCCAACAGCTAGCAGTAGTAAGAGAGAAGTGCATAGAGAATAGATTCCAACTATAAGTGCACACCCAAGATATTCATTACTATTTTTATCTCCTATAAAATAGGATTCTCATGTATAAATGACAAATTTTTTTGCCTAATTGTAGAGATCCACACCTATGCTCTAATGATTCATAGGTTGTGATCTATGTTGCACACCACTCCCTTTGCAAGCCAATATAAGATCCCAAATAAGAGTCATAGACCTAAAAAACCATAAAAATTGGATAAGTATGGGAGGGAAAAAGGATTATTACTTTCACATATAATTACCCTTTATATCATTTCAATGGTTTGTAATTTTCCTACACCCTTGCACCACTATGTTGTAGTGTCCATCCTATGATGCAGCCTTATGTGTGCACCTTTTGTGTAGGATGTATCCAAGTATCTAGTTACGCATGGTTAAACCAATAATAAATTATGTACTTATATGTAGGTATTTAGAGTGTCAAATATAGTTATGAGTATACTACACATAAAAGTTATCCAGACTACATGAATTATGAAAGGTGCACACTCTCTTCTATGTAAACTCTTCATGGGTAGCCTTACATGTGTAGGTAACACAAACTCAAAAAAATCTAAAATGAGCATAGGTTAGTGTGCATATGATCCCAAATATATATGCTTATGGAAATATACCATACACACAAGGATGATATGGAAAAATCTAGAGAAAGCCTGCATAGCTTCTATGTGAGTGAATAGATCTAGGTGGATTAATAGATGGAAATCAAATCAAAGGTGGTGGTTCGGTCTAATTAGACATTAATAGAATTTGAGTTAGAGATTAATTAAAAACAAAAGTAGTGGTATAGTTTAATAACATATACACATGCCTCCTTTGATTGCATAGGTGTATTTCTGTCCTTAATACACATAGAGATTATATGAAGATCTGGGAGTGACCTTCCATCTATTTATATGACCAGATTGTCATCCCAAATTTAATGAGAATGGTTCACACTATATATTATGTGGGAGTTGATTTCTCTTGATCAAACTAAATTTATGAGTTTTGAATTTCAAATTCAATTTTCCTATCTACAATTTTAGATGGTGAATTAATTATGTAGGGTCTTGCCCAGCTCTATATAAACCTTAATTTTCATTATGAAAAGTATCCCTCTCCTTGGCATAACAAATATTTGACCATTTGAGTTTTTAATGTTGTCTTAGGCTTTGAAATTAATAAGAAGTGAACTAACCATTTTCATTGTCTATGTTTTATGTGTACTAATAATTGTTGATCTTTGTTTGTGGATGTTCATCCCTCTCAATGTTGTCCTCCCTTCACACCCCTAAGTGTAATTATAATCTCTTGTAGGTCACACTCTATGTATAAATGGGTATACATAGGAATTATATATGAAAAATTTGTTATCCCTCCTAATGTTATGTTATGTTCTCATACCTCCATGCAAAATACTCATAAAGAGGGTGTCTAGTTTGAAGATTTTGTGTATTTATTTCCATAAATTTATTATGTTATTAAATAGGTGATGTGCTCACGCTATTTTTGGTGAAAATTTGATTTCCTTTTTAGTAACCCTCTTACCCTCTTTCCCACTTTTCCCTTGTCAATATTAGGGTTATCATTAGTCATAGATTTCCTTTCTTCTCTTTGTAGGTTTGTGTATTGGTATTAAACTAGAAGCACTTAAATTAGAAGGATCTTGACCTTCTCTAATGGTTAGTCCCAAGGAACACAAGAGTCCCACACCTTGGGGGAGTATCCCATTGTTACATAGAAGTATTAAATTAATCTTAGGCACTAAGGTCTAAGGCACTTGGCTCATAAGTGTTGTGAGGTCATGTACACAAGAGTAATTCTTGCACAGGTGCATGTTTTGAGCAATAACAATTTTTGGCATGCCTAGTGGGACCTAAAATATTAAACTAAGGAAATGATGTTATTATTAGTCAATAGTGTTGAAGAAACTATATAGATCACCTGGTAACCCCAAGTATCTTTGGTTTGTGAAGATCAATTCTTCATCTACATGGTAAAATAAACAAGATCATTTTCAAGAGGTACTTATTTTAATTTTATTAAATTACCTATACCCAATATAAGAAGAAGAGTTAAATCATCCTTATCTCCTATCAATAATGCTAGTTATTTAAGACAATCTTCCCCTAGAGCTTAGTCTACTCCCCCATTTGGTATATTCCATGCACCCAGAGGAATAATTTCCCATATCCCTTTCATGGATGCTCTAATAAATCATAAATTTATTCCCTTTAATAGAGGTAGTCCATTGGCCCTTCCCTAGTATGACAACACTCTCATATATGCTCTTAATAACATCCCTTAGTTTACTAGAGAGAAATTTACTACCCCTATAGAGCACATATAATATGTTATAAATATTTATTCCTTTTATAATGTAATCAAATATAATGTCTTAGTTTGAATCATTGCCTCTTTATTAAAAGGAATAGTGCTCTAGTGGTACCAAGTTTTGTATCCTGGTACTATCCAAAATTAGTATGAGCTAAGTGTGAAACTATGTAGATAGTTTGAGGAGAAGAGTGACCACCTGTCATTAATGGAACAACACACTACCATTAAAATATCTCTACATAAACAAAGGTCAAACTCAACTTTAGATTCTAGAAAACTTGGGATCGAATTCTACCCTTGGTAAAACCTTCTACTCATATTATGTTTTTATATTTTTTAAGAGTGTTAAACATTTATGTTGTCATGATGATTTAATCCATGGGAGGTGAAATATTACTTGATGCATATGAGGTTATTGTGTATACATATAATTTCTTGATATAAGTAGGTAAAATTGCACCTAAACCCCTTATGCCTTTGTTCCTAAAGCCCCCATCTATAAGTTAACCCACCTTGCCCTATTTCTTGACTCTAGCACCCATCCCTATTGTAACTACCCCACCCATTCCATTAGTTACACATCCAATCAAGCTACAAAAAGTTAAATTATTGTCTTAAAGATTTGAAAATGATCTAGTAGCACTTGAAAGTTAGCAAGCACAATACTCCAGGCCTTACAAACCCTTTAACCAACCATATCAATCAAATAGGCTTTCCTATTAAGATGGTACTCAATCTCAATACTAACATCTATATAATAGACTACCTTATGTATAAAATTATAACATTCTTATAACTTCTAGAGCCCTCATACCCATGTAGAATAACATGGTTCAAGACTATGAATGGTTATTTCCATATGATCATCTACATAATCAAGACACATGCAAATGGAGTTTTGAATCAAGTGACTATGATGTAAAATGTTTTTTCACCTCAAGGATAACCAAATATTTAGTTTCTATGAAGAGATGAAATGTGAGCATAGGATTGTAGTGAGTCTAGTCTCATGAATTGGAAAAAGGATAACTTCAATTATGTGAATCAAAATGAAATGTCAAGTGTAGGGAGTAACCTTATTGTTTTTAGCACAAGATTTAAAAGGAGGTCAATGGGTGGAGATGTGTCTTCTTCAATGCCCTCAACTTATACATCCCAGCTTCTATGTGTAGACATTAAGGATAGAGTAACTATAAGGATCTTATAAATGCATGTAGAGTAAGTTACAAATAGAGTCAACCTCATATTGGTCCATAGGTCTTGTATGAGGTCGTCATTAAGAAATTATAGATAAAAGGGTTGCAAATCCCCTTAAACATAGTTGTAAAAATGAATAAAATTGGCCTCAATGAAACTATGTGGTACACTCTTGCTATTCCTTCTCAAAGAAATTTATTTCAAGATTCCCTAAATAGTTTCTAATCATGTGATCCATCATAAACCATGCTCATTACTTCTACAAATTTATGTCAACCAAAGGAGAAATAAGTGCACAGAAGCAAAAAACCACCACCATTCTACATTTCTCTAATTATTATTAAGCATATCCTACATAAATGTATGATAGACTTAGGGTGAGTAGCTAAGTGATGCCAAATAAAATCGTAGACATGTTAGTTATAACATATTTATAACATATTCTCCCATATTGAAAAGCATCATCAAATTGGATGGTATAGTGGTTAAAACTATGGGGATCATCAAATACCTAAGCCTCAATTTACATGTATGTCCAAGCCTCTATAATGCACAAGACATCATAGCCATTGACTTACCCTCTATTTTTTTATATGTCATTCCAATAATTTCACTATGAAGATGGGCATATATCTATCCTCATATTAGTTACACATGCTACTAAATACTAGATATGGAACAAATGTGACCATCAAGTATGAACCCATTTCTATATTCCATATAGATATATACTCTCCTAGTCCTATTGATATAAACTACACTATGTTTGACAAAGAGGAAAATTCAATTCTTCATGAGACTATCATGCCCCTTGAAGGGATCCCAAATATCTTGCTTGAGGAATGGGCACATGATCAATATGATTTTGACCCATATAGTAATGCAAAAGAAATAGGGATAAACATATACTACATTATTGAGGAAGACCCCTTGTACCAAGTATAAAAAAGGCACAACATAATATTGAAGGCATATGACAGTTATGTTTCAATGGATCTTAAAGAAAAAAATGGTTCAAGGGCCAAAGTGGTAATTATCTTCCCTCAAAAGGAGAGATATTTATATGTATTCATGTTATAGTTTAGTTGCATAAAAAATGTCATTGAATATGAGATGTTCATCCAAGGTCTCCAATTAGTGCTAAATAAAGGAATCAAAGTTCTCCAAGCATTTTGGAGATAATGAAATAGTTTTAAACTAGGTTAGAGCATAGAATATGTCTTATAATAGTTTTCTAAAAGCTTACAGACATAGGTATGGGACATAATCAAGGGGTTTGATGATTTCAACATCTATTATATGTCAAGGGTGAAGAATGATGATGCTAACAGTCTCATAATTATGGGTGTGCAGTATGAGCTCTGACATGATATAAATAATGAGTTTAATTAGCTCATAAAACTTATGGTAAGATCTACAATCCTTGACAATGCAAATAATTGGTAGGCGTTTGAATGTGAGGAATAAATTATTAACTTCCTACAAGATGAATCAAAATTAGATTTCAAGAATCAATTGTAGATCCAAGCTAAATATGAATAATATATCATTTAACTAAAGGTAAATAAACTACCTAAGAGTTTGGCCACATTGGAAAACATCTTTAATTATGACAACCAACTTAAGGGAAAGGTAAAACTATGATGATTAAAGAATAAATTTTCAAGTAGGTGATAATCTACAATAAGCTATTGAAGGTTGTTAAAGTATGATCCCCATCTAAAAGCAAAGAGTTCATTAATCTTAGTATAAAATATGATGATATATTCTCATGAAGTTATAAAGACCTTAAAGGCTTTGACCTAGGTTTAGCCTAACACACTATCAATCTTGACCCCTACACCAAGATGGTTAGGTAGAAGCAAAGTCTATTAAACCCCAAACTCGATCCTTTAATGAAGAAAGAGATCTCAAATCTCATAGAGGCCAATATAATATTTTAATCAAACATTCTTCATGGGTGACCAATCTAGTTTTGATATGGAATAAGAAATAAGAAATTTTATGGTACATGGACTTCAGGGATTTAAACAAAGCACCATTCAAATAACACTACCCTCTCCCACTAATGGATCAAATTATTTAAATAGTTATAGGTGAGGAGAGGTTTTCACTAGTAGATGGTTACTCAGGCTATAACTAGATACTCATGCAAACTGTGATTCATTTAAGACTACATTCACTATTAAGTAGGGTATTTTTGCATACTATATGATGCCTTTTGGATTAACAAATGTAGGAGCTACCTTTCAAAGAGATATGGATATGTAATTAAAGGAAATCCTCAATAATATCATCCTAGTCTACCTTGATGATATCACTAAGTTTCCCAATCATGCGGTAGATCATTTAAACCATTTTGAGCAAGATTTTGTAATGTGATGAGAGTTTGGTACCTCTCTAAACCCAAAAAAGTCATATTCACTATCAATGAGAACAAATTATTGAGGAGAATCATCTCCAAAGGAGGTATTTCAATTGATTCAAAATGAGTTGAGGCCATTCTATCTCTCCCTCTCCTAGGTCACAAGAAAGGCCTCTAGAGCTTCTTACAAAAAATAAACTTCATCAAAAGGTTTGTGCCAAATTTTTCTACTCTAACTAAGCCCCTCACAATAATTATCAATGTGATTCATTCAATTAGACCCATGAAGGCAAGGTTAGTTTTGAGTCTATCAATCATGCTGTCATTGATACCTCTCTGAACCCAAATAGGTCATATTCACTATCCATGAGGGAAAATTATTGGGGAAAATCATCTCCAAATGTGGTATTTCAATTGATTCAAAATGAGTTGAGGCCATTCTATCTCTCCCTCTCTTGGGTCACAAGAAAGGCCTCTAGAGCTTCTTATAAAAAATAAACTTCATCAAAAAGGTTTGTGCTAAATTTTTCTACTCTGAATAAGCCCCTCACAATAATTCACAAGAAATGTGATTCATTCAATTAGACCCATGAAGGCAAGGTTAGTTTTGAGTCTATCAGTTATGCTATCACATAAAATCCCACTTTGATAAACCCTAATTATGATAAGAATTTTATCTTTTATGCATTTGGCAGAGCTAAAGGCATCTCAACTATTATGGTGTGATAGAAAAATGATTAATTATAATATCCTATTTCTTTCTTTATCTAGGTGCTCAAATATTATGAGCTACACTACAACTTTATGGAGATACACACCCTCATAATCATAAGGGTGATCAAAAAGTTTTGGCATATACTCTCCAATAATAGGATCTAGCTAATGGTTCACACTCAAGTATAAAAGAGTTTCTAATTAGTAAGGATATCAATGAGAAGAGATCCAGTTGGATCAATAAGATGATAGGCTATGATGTAGATATATGAATCACCAAGCTAGTGAAGGGAAAGGGCTATGAGAATAGCTGGTGGATGATGTAAAATTTGAAGATAGAGTAGTCCTTGCACTATGTGAGGATCAATAAATATATCATAACACCCTAGGAGGTTTGATTCAGATCATGAGGATATTCCTTCAAACTAGCACATATCCACATGGCCTAAATAAATATAAGAATGAATAATTTAGATTATAATATATTATTTATGTGTTTGTTACTAGTGTGTTATTCAGAAGGGGCATTAATAGAGTTCTCTTAAGTTTTTTAGAATAGGATCAAGTGAATAAGATACTTGAACAGTTCCATGATGATCTATCAAGAGGAAATTGCTTGCCTAAAACCACCACTATTATAATCATGTGAGTTGGCTATTATTAGTTGACTCTATTTAAAAATGTGCATGCATGGGTTAAAATATATAATACATGCACCTTCTTTATAGGCAAGTAGAAATTGACGTACCCCTGCACCTAATAAAAATTGATCAACCCTTTGCTTAATGGGGCATGGTTTTCATTGGAGTGATAAATCCTTTGTCAATAATTGGACATAAATGTATCCTCACAGTAACCAACTACTTCACAAGGTGGACAAAGGTAATAACACTCAAGGAGGCTAATGATATTTTTATTCTAGATTTCTATGAAATCATTATAAAAATATTTGGTGTTTTAGCCACTATTATTTCTAAAAATGCAATGGATTTTCTTAGAGTCAAAGTTAGTGAATGGGAGGTCAAACACATCATCCACCTAAGCACTTACTCAAACTAATACCCTTTAGGTAATAGCCTATCCAAATTAATAAACAAGAACTTGATTCACATAATCAAGATAACTATGAAGGACAACCAATGATCTTGTCATGCCAAACTCAAGATAACCCTCAAGGAAGATTGAATAACATTAGAAAGGGTATTAGGGAAGTCACCTTTCATGATAGTCTATGGGAGGGAACTGAGATTGCCTAAGTCTCTTGAGTTTCCTTCATTGGATCTAGCCCATTAGTTAGAGTTACATGAGAATGATCCCATAATGGTAATATTAGTCGAGCTAATGAAGCTTGAGAAAATAAGATCATAGGGAATGTGCACTATGGAACTTTAATAGGAACAGATATAAAATTCATTCAAAATAAAAGTTATCGATAAAATCTTAGATGAAGGAGACTTATTGATCAAATGGGATGTAGATAGGGGAAAATCTAGGAAGCATATAAAGTTCAATGATATATGGAGTGGCCCATACACCATATCTAGTTGCAAACAAGCCAACTCCTTCTAACTCACAAATCCAAGTGGAGAAGTGTCGTCCATCCCAATCAACAAGTTCATCTCAAGCACTATCTCTAATGATCATGTATATTTTGTAAATAGTAGACTAGATGTCTTAATTTCCCTAATTTTTATGCATACAGGTTATTATTTAGATTGGTTTCATTTCTTCTAATTGCTTATGTACAGTGTATTATTTAGTTTAATTTTACCTTTCCTCTAAGCTTTTTTTGAGGCTTAGTTATTTTCTCTACTTGTTCTTTGTGAAAGGTATCTTAGTTAATTTGAAGGTCAAGTAAGCTTTTCATATCTTATATTACATGGTATATAATACCAAAGGGTTCCATATGAATCCATAACCAATAGATTGATTCAAAGGCTATTGGTCCCCACTTATCATGAAAGTGACCCATATAGGTCACCAAGAATGTTGACTCTTTGATTCATTAGGTACCTAGAACCCTTTTGTGAATGAGCATGCATGGAAAGGTGGGAGTGCAAGGAGTATATCATTCATCCTATCTTAGTATCCAAGATCATGATTTATCAAGCCTAAAACATGATAATGAAGGAATGTATAGGATAATTTGAGTTTTGTGCATAGGTATAAGTGTGCCTCATCATGCAAAAAAACTTGAATGAAAAATTCCATGCTTGTATAAAGTCAAATTGCATAGCAATGTGTTCCTCAAAATTAATCTTATGCATAGATGTTCATGAAAGTGCCTAAGTTAGTCCTTGGTATAGATTTACATACCACTTAAATACTGATACTCACCTTAGGAAAATATTCCTATATCACCCTCACACAAAGTAGAGCAAAACTTTAGGCACATAGATCATGCACACTAGTTTCCCAATAGCTAGCAGCAATAAGAGAGAAGTATGCAAATAATAGATTCTAACTATAATTACACACCCAAAATATTTTTTATTCATACATTTTCCTATCCAAGAGGCTCTTCATGTTTGAAAAATGAATTTTAACACCCAATCATAGAGATCCACTCATGTGCTCTCATGATTCATAGGCTAGGACATTTTTCGCACACCACTCCCTTTGTAAGCCAGTATAATATCCAATATAAGAGGTGTAAACTTGTAAAACCACCAAAAGGGGATAAGTATGGAAGGGAATAAGGATTTTTCCTTTCACATATAATTAGCCTTCATGTTTTTTCACAAGTTCGTAACTTCCCTACACCATTATGCCACAATGATGTATCACCCATAATATAGCATAGCCTTACATGCACACCCTTTGTGTAGGATGCATCTAATTATCTAGGTGCATGCGGGTCAAACATGAAGTAATTTCACACTTAAATTTAATTAATTTAGAGTTTTGAATATAATAAGGCATAAATTGCATGTAAAATATAGTTGGATTATAGGAATTATGAAAGGCATGTGTTCTCCTTACACACAAACTCTTTGTACATAGCCTTATATACATAGCTAGTGTGAACTCAAAAATGTCTAAAATGCACACATGTCAGTATACATATGATCCCTGAGAGATACATATATGGAAATATATCACATGCACAAGAATGATATGGAAAATCTACATAAAGCTTGTGAAACTTCCATGTTAGTGAAAAGATCCAAGTGGACTACTAGATGGTGGTCACAATAAAGGTAGTGGTTAGATCTAATTAGACATTATGAGATGCTAAGGTAGAGAAAAATTAAAATAAAAGGTAGTGGTCTAGTGGTAGAACATGTGCACATGCCTCTTCTAACTATAGAGGTGTAATTATGTCCTTTATACACATATAGATTGTTTGAAGATCTAGGAGTGACCTTCTAATCATTTCTATGACCAAATTGTCAACCCAAATTGAATGAGCATGGTTCACACCAACTATTACATGGGAGTTTGGTTCCTTTGATCAAACTAGAGTTATAAGCACTACATTTTGAATTCAAGTTTATTATGTTCCATTTCATGTGGTGAATTAATTACGTAGGGTCTCACCTAGCTTTATTTAATCCCTAATTTTCATTATGAAAAGTATCACTCTCCTTGGTATAACAAAGATCCTCCCATTCATGTTAGTAATATTAGCTTAGGCCTTGAAATTTATATGAAATGAACTACCATTTTTTATGATCTATTTTATGTGTGTACTAACTATTATTTATCTTTTTTTGTGGATGTTCATCACTTTCATTATTGTCCTCCCTTCACACCTCTATGTGAAATCATAATCCTCTAAAGGTCTCAAAGTGTGTATAAATAGGTCTACATAGGCATTATATATGGATTGTGTATTGTCCCTCCTAATGTTGTGTTATGTTCCCATACCTTTGTGTCAAATAATCATGCAGTGGGTGTCTAGTTTGAAGAATGTGTATGTTTAGTTCCTTAGTTTTATTGTGTTGTCATGAGTGAGATGCTTTCTCTATTCTTGGTGCATCACTTCTTTCCATTTTATAAACCTTCTTACCCTCTCTCCCCCCTTTTTCCTTGTCAATATTAGGTTTATCATTAGTCATAGATTTCCCTTCTACTCTTTGTAGGTCTCCATTCTGGACTTAAACTAGATGCACCTAGATTAGAAGGAAGTTGACCTTCTATATAGGTTAGTCCCAAGGAGTTCAAGAGTCCCACACCTTGGGGGTAATCCCATTGTTACATCAAAGCAATGAATTACTCTCAGGGACTAAAGTTTTAGGCATTCAATGTAGAAGTGTTGTGTGGTCATGCATGGGAGAGTAATTCTCACATGTGTGCACATTTCAAGTGATAAAAATACTAATTTTAAAGACTTTTAACAATATTTTATAATCTTTGGCCCATTGACCAAAATAATGTACATATTTAATCATAATGTGATCAAAGAGATATTTATGATGATATAAAACTATAATTTTTTGTAGTTTAAAATCATGTAGATTAGGATAATCAAGGATACATTATATAATTATTTGATTATGGAATGAGTTAATATCCACATTAGCATTATATCAGTCTATTTGAATTTTAATAATATAAACTTATCTTTGAAGCTCTCCAATAGCATTAATCATGGACATGGTATCATCACTAGGCATGGTGTTGTTTGTCAAAGGTATTATCATTGCTTCTAATCCACCACCTATTTTGAATTTAGGCATATTAGTATTATCATCCTCATGAATAAAAAGTGCAATCTTAACATCATTGAATTTAAGATATATTATTAATGGTATTGGATCTTTAAATTTTGGAACTTTTGGCCTATCCTTTGATAATTAATCCACCCTTGGTAATAATATATCAATTCAAATTTTAGGTGTCTTTGGTAAAGGTGCTTATTTTGGAACATTAGGAGTTTTTTCCAATTTAGGTTTGTAATGCACCCTTCTTCATGGTGGTTTAATGGTATTGGTTAAGGTTTCCATGATATCTTTATTTACCCTTTGAAATTTTTTGATATAAAATGATTGAAAAAGAGAATTATCACCCTAAATGAGGGGGATATTATTTGTAAATGTTATAATGATACAAGTTTGAAATAATGTGCTTATAATAAAATCTCCTTTATGATTAGCTTGTAAATCAACCATGATATCTGCATTATTGGATGGCCTAATTTTTTTGTGGCTAATATCATGGACTGAAGAAACCCATATAAGTCATGGGAGAATAGTGGGTTTAGGATGTTAGCTATCAGGATCACCTTGAACATGCTTTGAAATCTAAGGCATCATATATGTCCATTTGTGTTCATTTTTGATGGTTTGATACTTTTGGCTTTCAATGGTTATACCTTGATGAATATAAATTTCTTCATGTTCAAGGTAGTCCTTTGATTGGATTAATTTTTCCATGGGGAAATCCTTTATTTTAGTTTTTACAAAATAAAGGAAGAAATAAATCAAAAATCAAATAGAAAACCCTAGGAAACTACAACATATTAAAAAAATTTACATTCACAAAGGTCAATTTCACCAAATGTTTATCCCTAAATTGATAGGTATGGGGGTTACCTATAGGGTTAATAATATAAAAATTAATAAGCACAAGGGTGATAAATATATATATAGTAGGTTAATTAATTTACAAACTTAGATAAACAATATTCTAAATTTATAATATTGAGATATGCCAAAAATATAAATTAAAGCTATTGATTGATATTGTAATAAATTAAAAACAAGATTACATAGATGGTTTATTTTGCACATGTAGATATGGGATAAAACAAGTTTGGAGTGTATGGATCAAGATTTTAAAATAGTTATCACATTCTAAAATTTTATATTATGTAGCCTCAAATGTTTGCACCAGATATGGACATTTACATTGACGTTGGTGTCTAAGTTATATGTAAGTGTATAGTACAAAATCATGAGTGGATATAGATGTGATGATCTAGATCATTATGTATTTTTTATCACCTTTATTTTTGTGTGATCATATTATGCACATAGGATGTTTCTCTTTGTCAAATGATCAAATCCTAGATTCCTCACACTTAGAGTGACTATGGGAAAAATGGGTTAGTGGGAACATGGTATCAAACTTCCTCAAGGACCCCTCTAATAATAAGTACTACCTAATAACTAATACTTTAAATAGGAATTAAAATGTATGTAGTTCTCTTGTATGTGTTTACTTATATGTGCATAAGGATTCAATGTGTGATAAGTAAGTACATAGAGTGATCTAGATTATAACTTGGAAAATATGGTTCATGGATAACTATTTGAATGATTCAAACCTATGTAAATACTACTTCTATGACTAATATGAAAATAGGGATGAAAAATGAAACTTTTCTTATTTAAATTCTTGATTGAGTGCTTTTGGTAAGTTGCCTTGTGATTTGTATGTGATTTCTAGGTAAGGAATGAATGAAGTTTGATATTGTATTTATACCAATTCCTTATAAAAATATATCACACTAAATCACTTAGGCTAATCATTAGAATAATTTTAATTTAAAAATTATAGGACTTTTAGGCACTGGGCACTTAGTTTAAAAATGGATACCAGTGTTGACATAGGCATCTAGCTAGGACACATGTGTCCAAGAAGTTATAAAATAAGTACAAGTCCAAATTGGTAGGGAAGGATAATTATTAGGTTTGTAGCATTTTTCATAGTATAGAAGTCTTGGTCATTATAATAATGAAGGTTGGACTAAGGGATAAGAAATTTAGCATAAAGAGATAGTGAACATGAACTTTTTGACAATGGGAAGTTTTTATAATTGAAGACTAAAACCATGATAGGTATTTTACAAGTGTACAAGATTGAGGTGATATATAATTTAGATTTATTATCTATAAAATCATAAAATATAATGACAAATTGAATATGATTTTACTTGATGAATATAGGTTAAATATTCATATGTAACCCTTTATACCTTATTCTAAATATATTGCATTAATAATGTCTCTTCTATCTCCAACTAGGAGTGTAAATACCCACTAGGAAAAGGTGAAACGAATCTAAGGAATTTCCATAAGATCTTTTGGAAACACTTTTAATAAAATCTTACAACCATCATATTTGTGCATATGATATACAAATTATTTGAGATGTAGATAAGGATCACTAATTTTATCAAAAATAAATAAATGTGGGAATGAGGAATTTGTGAGATAGTGATGAATTTATGATATTATACATAATTAGATTTATAGATATAGCATTAGAGTCAACCCAAGCATTATATGCTTTGATTTATAAGGCTAGATGATGTATTTTGTCTTGAAAGGCACCCACAATACAAATTAAGGATATTTCTTCTTGGTAATGTATGTTAAGATCCTTAATTTGTTTTTTCAATAGTTTAATATTATTTTTACAAGTTAAAATATCTAAATTATTAAAAATGTGTGAAGAAGGTCTAAGAATATTTTTTATACTAGACATGTATTTAGAAGATTTATCATGATTATTTCTAACATTATCTTCCATAGAGTCACATTCTTAAGATGTATCATTACTTCTAATTGCATTATCATTACATGGAGGTTCATCACATTTTGTTTCAATATAAGGCTCATGTGAGGAGGTATAATGACACTTTATTTCTATAGAGGAGAAATGCTCATCACAGGTTTGTATCATTTATAATTTATGGAGAGATATAAGTAATTTCACATTCTTTTATCATTTTTAGAGAGAAGTAATTTCACATCATTTTCCCATTTCTAGAGAAAGAAGGAATTTCACATTCTTCTGTCATTTATAGATTGACAAGGAATTTAACATTCTTTTCCCATTTATTTATAGATAATTAATTTCACCCACTTTTTCCATTTCTATGCAAGGCTTATGCCTTTTATTTACTAATTATTAATGAGATGAGGTGTAGTTGTAAATTTTAGAGAAAAATTAGGTGTAATAAAGAGAGATTCTTCACATTTTATCCCATGGGAAATGTTATAAACATGAATATATTAATTATTATTCTACTTCACTTGTTCTAGTGTATGATTTAAATAATAAATCAATTAATAAGTAGGGGAATTAGGATCTGTTATCACATAGGATTGCACATGTCTTGATCTTGTAGCTTGTTGTGAATTACCTAATGACATAATGGAAAAACCTCCAAAGCCATGAGACCATAGAAATTTGAGGTTAATCTCCAGATAAGGCCAACTTCCTTTCACTAAATCTGATGTAAACTGATAAAATACAAGTTTTGTGGAAATCTCATTTTTTAGTGCTTTTAAATCCTAAACTAGGTTTTGACAAGGAAAAGGGTTGAAGAATTGACATTTGTAGAAAACTAAAAATATGGTGATTTCACCAAATATTTTTATAGTGGATTTCAATGCTTGCTTGATAACACAATAGAGTAGAAAATATGTTAAATTTATTTTAGCACAAACTTATACAGATGAGAAATTAGAAGTAGTATTTTAGCTATTTTTCACAAAAGGGGAAAAGATATTTATTTCAAATAATATTTTCAAGAGGGTAAAATACCATAGATGAATTTATTGAAAGTGAAACAAAGAGACAAAGATTCCACAAATAATCAAATAACTTACACACACATAGAGATCTCTTAAGACAAGCAAGGCACATCTTCAACTTTATTTCTCTCCAAAGGTTATAGCTTGTAATAAATATTTTCAAAATGCAAAAAATATAACTAAAAATAAAAAATAGATTGGGCCACGGGGTCTTCCCATTTTTATACAAAATATGTCATAGAAGACATGTAGTTATTGAAACTCAAATACTCGATAAAGAAGATCATGCAGATCTGAAAACCCTCATGCAAAAAGAGGCAATTTTCTCTATTTTTAGCATCTTGGACTTGTGGAACCATTGTAAAATGACATGCATGAAATGGGATTGATCTTAAACATATCATGGCATGGTATGGCATGGTTGGAGTTGAATATCTCCATGTAATGCTTCCTTATCTGATAATGACTGAAAATAGCTTCCTCATGTAAAAATAGGCACCCAAAATAGAACTGGTCTTTTCAAATAAAACATAACATTGAAAATAATTCCAAGTTTTTTTTCATGCAAATCCTAGTGTGAAAAAATTTAAGTGAGACTTTTACAACTTTATAAGTCTTTATCACTTTTGCTAGAATGAACCATGCAATTTACACTTCATGATTTTGCACTTTTTAATAATTCACATTTATCAAAATGGAAAGTGTAATTTGTACTTGTGATTTTTTTGACTTTCACATCATTAAAAAATATGGTGTAAAAAATACGTCTTTCTCTTTATCAAAAAGAGTTATAAAAATATAGTTGTGCTCTTGCAATTACAACTTACAATGTCTTGAAATAAAATTACAAACAATAATAACATTTGAAAATATTCAGACCCAGAAGATCTCTTTCTTGGTGGGCAGAAGCTGATCATGATCACTATATTGCTGAATAACCTGAGGAAGCTTCGACTGATTCTGAGAATGAGAATGAAAAGAGCATCTTATCTATTTCGATGGATCAGGAGTCTCAGCTGGAGACGGTTCATGTTGAAGGTTTGGTGGAGATTGGATTATGTAATCTACCTGAACCAATTTTCGAGGAGGTGGTGGTTCCTCCACCTATTTTGAAGGTTTCCCCTAGGAGTCAGTTGTTGGCTAGTTCTCCTAAGGTTTTGGCTGAGGTTTTGTCGCCCTCTGGGCTTCATGATTCTTGGCCTCCTGTGGAATGGGTTGTTGAGGCAGCTAAGGTAGAGGATGGCTGGACTACTGTAAAGAGGAAAAAATCTAAGCTGTTGGTCCCTCCTCTAGATATGAAACTTTGGTCTTGTAAAAAAAATAATAACTATCAGTTATTATTTGTCTAGCTTTTGTAAGCTGTTTTTAGATTACTGGTTTATCTGGTTTAGCTTTTGTAGGTTCCAGGTTATTTTGTTTCCTGGAAGTGCTTAAGGTTTATATCTTATCTGATGTAAAGGGTTTCGGGGCCCCTTTAAAACCTGTTTTTACCTTAATCTAAAACATTTGAAAATATTCAAAAGATAGGGAAAATTAATCAATTTTTAGAACTTCTTCAACTTTCTTGTCCTTCTCAGCCTAAAGCTTATTTGTATATGCATCAAAGGCTTTGAAAATATCTTGAATTCCCTCTGCATCCAGCCCGTAAGAATAGATGTCGGAGGCTACACAATCTACTTGGACATCAAATAATTATCCTTTAAAGGTTCTTATGCCCTATATTTCAGTCCTCATCTAATTAATTTATTTCTCATACTTGATGAACCTATGGATGGAACTTAGGATAAAGACTATGTCCTTTATAGACTCTTTCTCAAATATCACTTATAAATTATTCTGAACCTATTCTACTTAAAGAATATTATTGGCATCATCTACTAGTTGACATGACATTAAATTTATCATGTCATCAATCTCATTTAATAAATAAATTATATTATCATGAGCCTCTTTGGCTCACTCAACAAACTCTATTAGTAATCTTATCTAAAATTGAGCAGCCATGGGTAGTTCCTCATGCCCAACATCACCCATCAATATATTATCATCAATGAGGGTATTCATATCAATTGATTTTATGGTTGTCAATTTGGGATAATACATGTTTAAGGTCTAAATTTCAACTTCATAGCTATTGATCTGCTCCTTCAAAAATTCTTTCCTCTCTATTATGACTCCATAATGTTCTATCATTACTACAAGAACCCTATTGCCTTTAGTTTTCATTTCCTCAAACCATTATTTTGTAGCCCTTCCCATGTGAGAATTCTCTCTTACATAATCAATTATAGTTTGATTTGGATTGATTGGTTTCACTACCTATGGTTGTTGTCATGTTTCACTAACATTTATGAACTAGTTCAATGCTTCAGTCAACTGATCTACCTTTATTTTCAGCTCATCCTTGGTGGATTTATCATGATCAATTCTATGGAAGAGAGAGTTGATACCTATCTACCCATCATGCTTGAGTCCCTCTCTTATTTTTTGACCAATGTGTATATGATAAACTTGATCATCTTCTACCACAAGATCCTCTTTTGATTTGTCTAGTATGGGAACTATAATTTCAACATATATATCTCCTTTATCATCATTAAATGTCCTTGAGAGGGTCCTAGGACTGGGTTTTGATTTATTACTAACTTCTAACATGCTAAATTACAAAGTTTTGGGATCAATCATTTTTTTTGCTTCTTACTCATTGACTATGCTAACTAATTGGGGGTAACCTTCTACTAGAATGACACTATCACCGAATAATTTGTAGCTGATGCAGCTACACTAGTTGGTACTATGACTAATGAAAACTCTTAGGAAGATGATACCATTAGTTTCTTAGGAGGTTCCTATGAATATCCACTCTCATTAGTGGTTTACAAATCAATATTTGCACCAAGTATCTAGGTCGCTTCAAACTTTACTAATGTTATATTTGAAATAGTGGAGACAACAAAAGTAGTTGTGCCAATTAGGGGAGTGGAGGATAGAATAGACATAGGGGTTGTTAATTTAGGAATTGGTGGAAGGGTGGAAGCCAAAGTATTGAATGTGTCAATTAAGTGTGTAGGACCACTTAGGGTTAGTGATGTGAAAATAATGGGTTGAGATAAAGGGGAAATAATACTTATCCCAGGGGTTATGGTGGCTTATATAACTATAGTCAAGATGACTGATTACATGGAAATATACTATTGGGTGGTGTTGGGAATTAATTATGATGAAATGGAAGGAATTGTAAATGGAATAGAAAGTGGGAGTGGATCAAATGGGGAAGGTAAAGTTGAAGGAATGGAAAGTGGAGTGGAATCTTGAGCTTCCACTATAGGGGGACACTAAGTGTCCACTTAAATTATTTGTGTTGATTACATTTGGCTTATTTATGTGGGTGAAATGGTAGGTGAAGTGGAGACAAGTGGAAGGGTTGACACTTGAGGTGGAGGAGCTAAAACTTGTGGAATAATGGGGACCTCAGATACTTGAGGGGTGGAGATAGCTGGTGGAGGTGTTGAAACCTCTTTTATAATATGGGTAGAAGGGAGAGTAATGTAAATAGGAGTTAATGCTATGGTATCTGAAATTATAGATCCATATGATGTTTTTGATGTGTCTTCTACTACAAGATTAATTGGTTCATATGTAGTTCCTCATTGTCTACTTGTTTATCCTTTTCTTGTCTTTGTCTTCTTCCTCTTCTTTCCTTTGTTAGGTTCCTTTGATGATTCACTATGGCCCTCCTCTGAAGGAGTGATACCCCCTAATTTGAGCTTTAAGAGCTTCTCCTTAACCCCTATTATATCCCTTGTGATTTGCACACCCTTTCTTCTCAGCCAACTAATTTTTCTATTGATCAAAGGGGTTATTCTACCAAATAGAGAGAAAGATTTAGGAACCAACCACCTTACTGGTGGTAAAAGTCTAATGACAATTTACATGAGGTATATTGGGTCTACTCTAGATTTTTCATCTACCAAGTCATTAGAGACTGCTACTAGATCATAATATTTTATTTTTTATAGGGATATCCTAGAATATTCCCTTATTCTGACCATTTCTTCATCATCATAGTCTTCCTAAAAATCCTCATAATATGGTACATGTTCATATGTTTCCACTTTTAGTGTATTAGTGACCATACCTTATGGATCAAAATAAGGTTTAGACTCTAGAGTCATTAGAGTTACTTGACACATCTCTATTGCTATAGTTATACCCTTCAAGAGGGATTAGCATGTGTAATGAACAATGAAAATAGGTAAATGTATCCCTTCCTTGTGTCTATCTAAAAGGATTTTGTGCATCTTCATAATTTGCCTAACCAACTCTAATAATGCCCATATATCACTTACATACCAAGGAAGTGTGTAGGGACAACCACTGAATCTAGCTACCCTGATGTAGAAGTATGTGGGGAACTATGTGAAGAAGGTACCCCATTTTGTGATCTCATCTTTTGATACTTAAGAGAACCTTGTTTTCCCATGCTCCTGATCAAACATGATAATGATGTTTTACATGAAGGCATCATTGACTCTCCTAAACTACTATCTATTAGCCTATAGTGTGAGATCAGGGTAGTAGCTGTAAAATCTCATTATTTCTTCAAGAACTATATTGAGGCTTGGGAACAATTTTCATTTGGACAATATGTAAACAATATATGATGTCATATAAAACTTATTTTTTGTTTTCACCTCCATCAACTGGTTGTGGAGGGAATAACTTATCAATTAGGCCCAATGTATTTGTTTTTTATTTTCTTTGATGATCCATATATACCAGTATATCTAGTCTTGATAGCACTTGGCATCAAGATTGTTAGTGACTCTATGCAGTAATGTTATAATATCTCCTACCTCCTCTATGAAATCAGATCTATACATAGTCTTAGGTAATCTAGTGGAGGAATGATTGAGAGTCTTGAGTCATTTCTCGTTAATTACATTTTGACATCCATCCTTTTTTTCCTTATAAAACTATGCTAATGTATGTAGACTTATATCCAAATAACTCTCAAGTTTAAAAATGGGAAACACTGTGTTGATGAAGTTAGGGTCAAGATCTATAACCTTCTCCCCTTTCTCACTATAATCTTGTCTTCTATCAGGGTCATAATTTTGGGCCATTATAAGGATCAACTTGAGGATTTGAAAATATAGAGGAAGGACTATAGTTTATGGAAAACTAGAGTCATAGATACTCTAGATCCAGTCACTTTTGAAATTTGCACCTATCCTAGCCCAAAAATCACCTAGGTTAATGTGACCTAAATTCTTATCTTTTATTTCTACCATATTATACTCCAAATAAGAAGTCACTCCAGGGCCCTTTGATTCAAACTTCATTTCCTTGGGAGGCATGAAAACTAAATTTTTTGATTATGAGAAACCAACTATGAAAGTTGGTAGGATCTACAGGTGTCTAGAGCACTTTATTCTCTATCAAAACTTAGAGGTGCTAGAAGCATGTCCACTCTCCATGGTGCTTAAAGGTTGTTAGATTTCTATTGGAACTTGGAGGCACTCAAAATAGGTCCACTCTCTATGAGGGCTTAGAATCTTATAGGTAATTTAGGTGCTTAGGGTAGCTCCAGTGTCTACAAGGATGCTAAGGGAATCTTTAGAAGGGAATATTCTTTGGTTTGAATTTGAAGTATATGTTTAAGAATATTCAGCTATATGTGGAAAAGCCCTAGATTTTGAGTGCAAAATCTTAGAGGGGAAAATGAGGGTTTTTCTTGGATAATGATATATGCAGGATTTGTAAAATCTTTGAGATGAAGCTTTCAAAAATGAAAACCTTAGACTACCCTAAACTTGCTACTTTGACAAGAAAACCACATAAATCTACCTTTTAGTGATTTTAGATGATAATTTTTTTAAGGAAAAAACCCTAACCAAGTAGGCCAAAAGAGAATTTAAAAAGGAAAACTTTGTAAGAAATGAAAATAACTCAAAAACTTCAAAATAAAGGAATTTATGGTAGAAAATTAAGGGAGGTACCGCATAATACTCAAAAAAGAGGTGAAATATGTCTTTTGTAGTCATGGTTCTCTTACAAGTACTTCTCCTAACATGTGGCTCAAACATTTGGAAGCATGGCATGAATAGCTAGAACTCCAAAATGCACTTACTAGTTTAACAAATGATAATAAAATCCCCCAACACTTGGTAAAATAGAAAAACCCTACAATTAATGTGAGCTATGGCAATTGGTGGTAGAGGCTGGACCTACTTAAAGAAGGTCCACTCTCTGAGGGAAAGGCTTGGCTTGGTGGAAAGCAAGATTCGACATGCACTTTACACATTCAAAATGTGTAATGTGTACATTGGGTTTTGCATTCCATGGGAAGGGGTTTGGTGAGTTGGCAAAGGTTGGACATGCTTGAAGTAGGTCCACTATCTATTGATGAGATGATTGTCTTTGGTGAAAGGTAGAACCCATGGGGAACTTTACATGTTTGGAATGTGCAAAGTGCACTCAAGTTTTTGGGTCTCATAGTGCATAGTTGGTAAATGGTTTTAGCAAAAGGTAGATCTTGGCATATACTTTGCATGTTCTAAAACATGAAGAGTTCATCTAAGGTTATAGGTTCCACTGGATGGGGCATTTATAAGTTTGGTAGGATATAGATCCTGTCCTACACTTTACACATTGTGAAAATGTGTAAAGTGCACACCAAGTTTTGGATTCCATCAGATGGGTGCATGGTGGAATCTAGATCTCACCATGTATTTTGCACATTTTGAAAATGTGTAAAGTGTATGGTGATTTCTAAATTTTATAGCTTTGGATTTTAGTGCTTCATAGGATCTAGAACCCATGAAGTAATTTGCACAAGTATAAATTACATATAGAGTTCTATAATTTGTAAGGTAAAGGGAAAGATGGGTTCTTTGAGGGATTCAAAAAAATTATTAAAAAACAAAGGGGGTATCCCATAGGGTGTTAGATGTAATGATATTTTTCTAATAAAAATCTCAACCTTTTTGGTGAGCTCTATAGGATGATTGCCTGCTAATAATTTTAAATCTAGTAGCTTTATTTTACATTGGGCATAGAGTCAAATTTGGTTTGACAAAACTCTAACTTAGGGAATAAAAAATTGGGATTTGCCTAGACATGAACAAAATAGAAAAAAATAGATAAAAATAACATAACCTAAGGAAATAACTCCTAATGACTCTAACCTATGAAGAAGCACTTTTTAGAAAACACAACTAACTCTATTATTTACAAAATTCTCAGAATAAGTTCCTTACCTCAAAAGCAATATTTGAAGTATATCTCATTAACTAAGATAGGTAGTTTTGCTCCATCAATCTTGGATAACTAAAATGCATTATCTCCTTTGCACTAAGTGATGATAAACAGACCACTTCATATTACATCAAATTTGGTGTGCCTCCCTAGTTTTGCTTTATCTACATCCCACTTGAGGACCATGTCTCCTTCATTGAAGCTTTTTTTTGTAGTTGCCTTTTTGTTAAAAGTCTTTTTGGTTTGTGCCTAATTTACTTCTAAGACTTTCATTGATTGATGCCTAATTTATTCAAGCTCCATGAGTTCAGCTAGTCTCACTATCATTTCATTATTGTCGACTAAGTATAATTGGTGATTGAGATCTAAAGATGGAAGTTTAATTGATAGTGGTATTTGTGATTCTCTTCCATATACTAGCATGAAAGGTGAATTATTGATGGCTCTTTTTAGTGTAATTATATCTACCCATAGCATTGGTTTTAGTTTTATATGCCACATCCTTGGGTTGTCCTCTATTGTTTGTTTGATAATTCTAATCAAGTTCTTATTAGTTTACTTAGCTAGGCCATTACCCTAGGGTTAATAATTTGAATAAGTGTTCATGTACACCTTATGATTTATATCCTATTTACTACCCTAAGTACCCATAAATGCCTTAGCATTATCTGATATTATGGTGTGAGGAATACCAAACCTTGAAACTATGTTGTCCATGAAGTTGAGAATAGATGCTTCAGTGGCATATTTTATAGCAACTACTTCAGTCCATCATGTAAAATAATTTGATACTATGAGAACCCATTTATTACCTATGTTTTATGGTGGATTGATCATGCTAATAAAATCTAATCACCATTAAGTGAATGGTTGATATGCTTGAATTGGTCTGATAAGAAGGGTTGTTAGCCTTTATTTACTAGTGAAATAAGCACACTTTTCACAATTTCTTACCCATTTATGGGCATCCTTGAATAATTCAAGCCAAGAGTATCCTCCTCTCATTATATTAATGGCCATAGTCCTTGTATAAAAATGTCCTCCTAACAGTCCATCATGAAATTTCTCAAACACTTTGGGAACTTACTCATGATCAATAGATCTTAACAAGACTCCATTCATGTCCTTTCAAAATAAAATTCCATCAATAATAACATAGGTAATTGATTTGAGTCAAAAATACCTTTTTTTTACTACTAAAATTCATAGGGGTACTCGTCAATCTATATGAAATGAGTCATGTTTTGAATCCAGTTATTGAAAGAAGGTGGATTGTCTAGATGAGGTGTAGTTTGAGCATACACTATGTTGAATATTGGTTCAACAGTCTTAATGTCAGTGGATAGTTATTCACACAATCCTTTTCCTCTTACCAACTTCATGATCATGATATCCATGTCATACTCTATGACTTTGGTAATCCATCTTGCTCATTTTTCATTTATCTCCTTACTCAATAGAAATTATTTGACACTTTGATGGCTCACCATTAGATGTATCATATTGTTGGAGAGCATATGCCTAAATTTATTGAGTGATTTAATTACTGCATATACTTGATTCTTCATAAAACTATAATTCTCTTCATAATCTTTTAAATATTGGCTAAAGAAATATATTGGTTATTCCAAATCTTCTTGATTGTGCTGAGTTAGAATTGTTGAGATACTTCTTTCCCCTCCAAATGCATAGAAGATAAAATATTCTTCATAGTTTGGGTTAACTAGGGTAGGGGCTTAGGGAATAGCATATTTTATGGCCTCAAATCTATCTTTTCCCTCTTGATTCTAGCTAAAAATAGTTCTCTTCTTTAGCATTATAGTAAGGGGTTTTGTCAAAAAGGTGAAATTCGGTACAAATCTTCTCATGAAGTTGATCTTCCTAAGAAATCTTTGTAGGCCCTGTCTGTGACTCAGTAGTGCTAATATATCTATCTCTCTAACTCATTTAGGGTATATTACAATACCTTATTTTGACACTATGTGTCCCATTAGCTTCCCCTCATGTACTACAAACACACACTTTTTCAGGTTAAGGGAATCCCTAAATTCTCTACACCTTTCAAATATATATCTCAAGTGGTCTAGATGTGCATCAGCATTCTTTGAGTAGACTATAATATCATCTAGATTTACTAAAATCATTTCATTTATCAAGCCCTTGAATGCCATATCTCTGACTCTCTAAAAGGTTACTCCTATGTTTGTTAGACCAAATGGCATCTTCTTATATGGGTACGTGCCCCTTTTGATAGTGAAGGTGGTTTTAAATTGATCTAATTCCTATATTAGGATTTAGTTACAACCCAAATAACCATTTAGAAGAGATAATCTTTCATATCATGATATTGTCTCTAGAATTTGCTCCGTAAGGGGAAGAGGATAGTGATCTTTCAATGATGCTTTGTTCAGGTCTCCAAAGTCCACACACAGCTGGACTTTACCATTTTTATTTCTAATAGGGACAATATTTTCTACCCAAGATTATTATTTAATCAAAAATATTACATTATCCTCTACCAACTTATAGAGCTCATTTTTCATCAAGGGTTTGATCTTGGGATTAATGGGTCTCTATTTCTACCTAACAGGTTTTGTATTTGGATCCAGATCTATAGTGTGTTATGTTAAACTTGGATTAAATCCTCTTAATTCATATTAACTCCAAGTGAATTTATCATCAAACCCTTGACATAATTTAACAAAATCATTTATCTTTGAAATATTGCATACCTTGCCTATCTTGAGATACTTGCCTTTTGAGATGATGATGGGTTCACAATCCTCTTCATTTATTGTAATGTTCTTTTTACCTTTCAGTTGGTCATCTAAATTGAAGATGTTTTCTAGTGTAATGAGACCCATAGGTATCTTGTTCATTTTTAGATGGATAATATGATCACCATATTGGTCTTTTAACCTTGGCTAATTCCTTTCTAAAAACATAACCTCTTCTTCATAAAATTTACAATCTGCTTGTCATTGTCAAAGACTTGCCAATTAGTTGCATTATCGAGGGTATAAGGCCTTACAATTAGCCTCACATGTTGGTTGTTCTTCTTCTTTATTTCAACTTGTAGGTTATACTAGGACCCCACTGATGCCATATAGTCAGCATCTTTATTATGTGCTCTTGGTACTGCTTGAATATTCAAAGCAGTGAAATCTTCTAATAGGTCCCAAACCCTATGTTTATAAGACTTTAACAAATTATTTTTTGTTACACTTTTAGATCTAAGTTGGTGAATGATGAGATTACTATTAAAAAATATCTAAAAAAGCTTTATTCCTCTATCTTTGGCCAATTAGAGGCCTCGAATCAAGGCTTCATATTCAACTACATTGTTGGTACATCCTGATTGAAGTCTGAACAAGTAGAAGTAGCTCTTCTTCTATGAAAAATTAATACAATTTTTGCACCTGCACCATTTTTGCTTCTTAAGCCATCAAAAAATAACTACCACATCCTTTGAACATCTTTAGGTGGTTTGACTAAATTCAAGATAATTGCATATTTATCATGAATGCAATATGTCCCTAACCTTGTTTTTTGTACATAGTCCTAAGGATTGAATTATAGGGTTGATCCCCATTCATTTAAATGAGTGTCTAGAATTTCTTCTATAGGTGTTACATTCTCTTGATCTATTTCTTCCTCTTCTTGATCTTGCAATGTACAATTCATTTCTATGGGAGGAATAGGATTATATGGCTCTATATGATATTTTATAATTGGTTCAGCTCTTCTTGTTGCTTTAGTTACATATCTTATTCTAAATAGCATCTAAGACCAATCTATAGATAGGTACCCTCCCATATTTGTAGTGAAATCTCTTGAAAGACAAATAACAAAGTAGGGGGGAAGGTATATGACTGAAATACCTTGAGTAATTGATAGGCTTGGGCAAGCATGAAGAGTGAGGTTCAGTCCCTTTATGGTTCATACTATTTAAATAGCAGTCCCATCTAGTTACACTACTCCCTTATAATAGGTGTGTATTTTATTCCAAAAGTGTTAGCTATTTTCTTAGGCATTACTAAACTACTAACCCCTAAATCTACCATGCAGTTATGTACCAAATGCTTTCCTATTATAAGTGAAAGATAGAAGGGGGGAGGCTTACCATTTTTTCTCATTTTATTCTCAACTTAAGTTTGACATAGATTTATTTTAGGTGTAGGCCCCTTGGCTAGAACCTTGTATGATATCTAGAAATTCTTTAGAGCCTCTTATAGTAAGTCCCTTTGTGTTGGTATAGATAGTGTTTCCCACATAGTGACATTCAGATTAGTCTTCTTCATTTGATCAATTATGCTAAAAGGGATATTACAAACCTCTATTAGTGCTTTTTTAGGGGCTTCATCCTCTTTTAAAATATTTGGAGTAGGCACCTTTGCTTTGAAATGATTTGTAAGTACAAAGGGCAACCTTTACACTATGTTGATCTTTGTTAGTTCTAATACAGCTTTAGAAGTTAAAGCTTGCTCTACCCTATGAGGTTGATCAACTTCTATTACTCTTTTCTTGTAATGTGTATTAGTTGTTATAGGACCTCCACCATTGAAAAATGTTTCATCTTGGCTTATCCCATTGAATTCATCCTCCTACTAGTTTAGAAGAGTTAATTAACTTTGATCAAGTTCTTATGTGTCTACTTGTTGGTAAGTAGATTCTTCTTATTGTCTTTGCATGCTTGTTATGAATTACACCATCAAGGTTTGACTGATTACACCATTAGATCAAATGTTTTAATTATGGGGCTAATTTCAAGGATAACACCACTCATACTCTTAAGCCAAATTATTTTGAATAGGGACAATGGCTTTAGAAGCTCTTGGTGTTAGTAAAGCACAGACATTTGGAATTCTTGGTTGTCAATTATATCCTTGTTATTTTTTGCCTTGATATGGCTACCTATCTCCCTAGTATGGTTGCCTATTCCCTTGATATGCAGGGTTAGATGGCTGAAAAGGTTTGTAGTTTTAGGCTTACTACCTTTTCATTTCCATTAACTCATTTCCAAAGATCTTTAGTAATGACTTTACCTCATATAAGTCATTTGAGGGTGTAGGAGTCAAAGCAGGTGCCTCACTCATAGTGGGAATTACATTAAGTGTAGGTGAGGGAATAGGGGCTATTTCTTGAAATAGAGGAATTGATAGCCTTGGTGAAATTTTCTTGGCTTGGATTAAATAATTTTCTTCCCTTATTGCAATATCATAAGCTACATGAAGTGTGGTGCCACCCATTGACTGAATCATTATAGTTATATCACTATTGAGGGCTTTTAGGAAGTATAATAAATCATTATTTGCATTGGGTTTAACCAAAAATAGGATTTTATTCTAGGTCTTCTATAAATGATAATTAAAGTCAGTCATTTGCTCATGAGGAGATCATTAAATAGTAGTTAATTATTCAACCAAGGAAAGGTGTTCACTCTTGTCCTCAAAATGGGTGTAAATTACAGTGCCTAACTCATCCCAAACTCATATTGAGGTAGGAATAAGACCTTTGTACCATTTTAAAGCTTTTCCCTTGAAAGAGGAGACTAGAATTATGATTACAACATTGTCTTGGACCACATTATGGATTGAATAGAGATTACCAATATCTTGTATGTGTTATGAAGCAATGGTAGAGATTTCACTAGTAAAATATGGTAGGTTTTTAAAGGCCAAGACTGGTATATCATCATGTTGGGCCAAAATGAGTGGACTACCTATATTGAAAGACATGAAATTTTAATTTCTAGCCACTATGGGAGGTATAACATTGATAGGAGTTACCAAAGGGGATGGAAATAAAACTATAGGATATACTTTAGGCTAAGAGGTGACTACTTTTGATCTCTTTTTAGATGGAAATGACAATTCTAAAAAATCATCCCTCTTACCTTTAGTATATGATCTTGTTTGTTTGTTTGGCATACGTCACCTTAAAATTATGAGTCTGTAAGCCAGTGGAATTGCTAGGTGCTTTGATACTTGCACAAAATTTTTAGAACACTTACTAAGAATAGCATCAATCTCTATGTAATTTTTGGTTCCCATCAAGTATGCCAAAAATTATTATCACATAGGATTTCACCTATCTTGATCTTGTAGCTTGTTGTGTAATTGCCTAATGACACAATGGAAAAACCTTCAAAGCCATGGGACCTTGGAAATTTGAGGTTAATCTCTAGAGAAGGCTAGCTTCCTTTCACTAAATCTGATGGAAACTGATAAAATACTAGTTTTGAGGAAATCATGCTCTTTAATGTTTTTGAATTTTAAACTATGGTTTTGATGGGGAAAAAGATTAAAGAATTGAAATTTGCAAAAAACTAGAAATATGGTGCTTGCACCAAATATTTTTATAGTATATTTTAATGCTTTCTTGATAAACACAATAGAGTGGAAAATATGTTGAATTTGTTTTAGCAAAAACTTATACAGATGATAAATTAGAGGTAGTATTTTAGTTGTTTTTCACAAAAATGAAAAGGATCTTTATTTCAAACAATATTTTCAAGAGGGTAAAATACCACAGATGAATTTATTGAAAGTGAAACAAAGACATAAATATTTCACAAATAATCAAATAACTTGCACACACACATAGATCTCTCAAGACAAGAAAGGCAAATCTTCAACTTTATTTCTCTCCAAAGGTTATAGCTTGTTGTAAATATATTCAAAATGTAAAAAATATAACTAATAGAAAAAATATAGATTGGGACATGGGGTCAACCCATTTTTATATAAAATATGTCATAAAAGAGATGTAGTTATTGAAACTCAAACTTTTAATAAAGAAGATCATGTAGATCTAAAAACCCTCATGCAAAAAGAGGTAAGTTGCTCTATTTCTATCTTCTTGGACTTGTTAAATGGTTGGAAAATGTCATACATGAGCTGGGAGTGGTCTTTGGCATAACATGGTATGGTATGGTATGGTTGGAACTAAAGATCTCCATGCAATGTTTCTTTATCTGATAGTAGCTAAAAATAGCTTCCTCATGCAAAAAGAAGCACCCAAAATAGAACTAGTCTTTTCAAATTAAAGATAACATTGAAAATAATTCCAAGTTTCTTTTCATGCAAACCCTAGCGTTTAAAACTTTAAGTGAGTCTTTTATAACTTTCTAATTCTTTATCACTTTTGCCAAAATGAACCATGCAATTTACACTTCATGATTTTGCACCTTTTTAACAATTCACATTTATCAAAATGGAAAGTGTAATTTGCACTTGTGCTTTTAGCAACTTTCACATCATCAAAAAATATAAAGTGTAAAAAATATGTCTTTCTCTTTCTCAAAAAGAGTTATAAAAATATAGATGTACTCTTAAAATTACAACTTGTAATGTCTTGAAATGAAATTACAAACAATAATAACATTTGAAAATATTCAAATTAGAGGGAAAATTAATTAATTTTCAAAACTTCTTTAGATTTCTTGTCCTTATCGGCCTGCAACTTCTCTGTATATGCATCAAAGGCTTTGAAAATATCTTAAATTCACTCTACATCCTACCCATAAAAATAGATGTTGGAGGTTGCACAATATACCTGGACATCAAACAATTCTCTTCTAAAGTTTCTTATGCCCTACATTTCAATCCTCATCTGATCAATTACTTTTTCATACCTAATGAACCCGTGGATGGAACTTAGGATAAAGACTGTGTCCTTTGTAGACTCCTCAACTATCACTTCAAAATTATTTTAAACCTGTTCTTCCTGAAAAAGATTGTTGGCATCATCTACTATTCGATATGACATTAAATTCATCTTTCCATCAATTTCATCTAATAAATCTATTGCTTTATCATAAGCCTCCTTGGCTCACTCAATAGACTCTATCATTAATCTTATCCAAAATTGAGCAGCCCTATGTAGTTCCTCATGTTTAGCATCACTCTTCAATATATTCTCGATAATAAGGGTATTCATATCAATTAATTTTATGACTATCAATTTAGGATAATACATGTTTAAGGTCTAAATTTCTCTTTCATAGCTATTTATCAGCTCCTTCAAAATTTCTTTCCTCTCTATGATGACTCCATAATGTTCCATCATTGCTACAAGAACCCTATTGCCTTTAGTGATCAAATATTTAGACCATTCTTTTATAGCCATTCCCATGTGATAAATATCTTATATATAATCAATTATAGATTGATCTAGACTTATTGGTTGCACTACCTATGGTTGTTGTGATGTTTCACCAAGATTATGAACTAGTTCAGTGCTTTAGTCAACTGATCTACCTTTCTTTTTAGGTCATCCTTAGTGGCTTTATCATGATCAATTCTCTGGAATAGAGAGTTGATACATATTTTCACATCATGCTTGAGTCCCTCTCTTGTTTGTTGACCAAGATATATATGATAAACTTTATAATCTTCTACCACAAGATCCTTTTTTGATTTTTCTGGTGGGGGAACTACAATTTTAACATATCTCTCTTTTTTATCATAATTGAATGTCCTTAAGAGGGTCCTAGGAGAGGGTTTTGATTTATTCTTCACTTATGACATGCCAAAGTCTAAATTTTTGGGATCAATCATTATTTTTGCTTCTTACTCACTAATTATTCTAACCAACTAGGGGTAGCCTTCTGTTGATATGACACTATCACCAAATAATTTATAATGGATGTAATTACACTAGTTGATACTATGACTAATGGAGACTCCTAGGAAGATGATACATTTGGTTGATTAGGAGGTTCCTCTGAAGATCCACTCTCATTAGTGGTTTGAAAATCAATATTTTCACCAAGTATCTAGGTCACTCCAACCTCTACTGATGGTATAGTTAAAATAATGGAAATTGGGGGAGCGGATGCAATAGAACCAGTTGTGCCTATTGGAGGAGTGGAGGGTGGAATAGACATAGGGGTTGTGAATTTGGAAACTAGTAGAAGGGTGGAAGCCAAATCACTGAATGTGTCAATTAAGTGTGTAGGACCACTTAGGGTTGGTGATGTGAAAATAGTGGGTTAAGATGAAGGGGAAATAATACTTATCCCAAGGGTTGGGGTGGCTTATAGAATTGTAGTCATGATGACTGATTCTATGGTAATGTACCATTGGGTGGTGTTTGGAAATAATGGTGATAAAATGGAAGGAATTTCAAATGGAATGGAAAGTGGGAGTGGATCAAATTTGGAAGGTGAAGTGGGAGGAAGGGAAAGTGAAGTGGAATCTTGAGCTTACAATATAAGGGGGCCCTAAGTGTCCACTTGACTTATTTATGCTAATTATACTTGGCTTATTGATGTGGATGGAATGGTGGGTGAAGTGGAGATAATTTTAGGGGTTGACACAAGAGGTAGAGGATCTAAAACTTATGTAATTATGGGGAACTGAGATACTTCAGGGGTGGAGACAGTTGGTGGAGGTGTTGAAACCTCTTGTACAATATGGGTAGGAGAAGGGGGAGTAGTGGAAATAGGATTCAAAGATATGAGATCTAAAGTTGTGGATCCCTTTGTTGTTACTATTGTCTTCTATTGAAAGATCAATTAGTTCATTTACAACTCCCCCTTGTCTGCTTATTTCTCATTTTCTTGCCTTTGTCTTCTTCATCTTTTTTCCTTTTTTAGGTTCTTCTTATGATTAATTGGGGCCCTCCTCTAAAGGAGTAATACCCCCTAATTTGAGCTTTAAGAGCTTCTCCTAGACCCCTATTGTCTCCCTTGTGATCTACACACCCTTGCTTCTTAGTCAAATAATTATTTTGTTGATCATAGGGACTGTTCTATCAAATAGAGATAAATATTTATGAATTAACCACCTTACTAGTGGTAAAAGTCTAGAGATGATCTATGTGAGGTAGATTGGGTCTACTCTTGATTTTTCATCCACTAAGTCATCAAGGACTAGTTTCATATCATAATCTTTTATTTGTTGTAGGGACATCCTCTAATAGTCCCTCATCTTGACCATTTCTTCATCATCATAGTCTTCCCAAAAATCCTCATAATATTGTACATGTTCATATGTTACCAATTTTAGTGCAGTAGTGACCATACCATATGGATCAAAATTAGGTATAGACTCCAGAGTCCTCAGTTTTACTTGGTACATCTCCACTTCCATAGTTTTGGCCTTCAGGAAGGATTGGCATGTGTAATAGCTAATGTAAATAGGGAAATGTATCCCTACCTTATGTCTACAAAGAAGTTTGTACATCTCCACAAGTTTCCTAACTAACTCCAACAATGCCCATTTATCACTTACATACCAAAAAAGTGCGTAGGAATAACCACTTAATCTAGTTTTTATGATCTAGGAGTAGGTAGGGAACTATCTAAAGAATGAACCCCATTTAGTGATCTCATCTTTTTCTACTTGGGAGAACCTTATTTTCCTAGGCTCCTAATCAAACATGATAATGATGTTGTAGATGAAGGCATTATTGACTCTCTTAAACTATTGTATACTAGCCTATAGTGTGAGATCACAGTAGTAGTTGTAAAGTCTGGTTATTTCCTTAGGAATTGTATTAAGGCCTAGATATAATCTTCCTTTGGCCAAGATATAAACAATATATGATATCATATAAAACTTATTTGTTATTTTCACCTCCATGAACTAGTTATGGATGTAATAACATATCAATTTAACCCAATGTATCTATTATTTATTTTCTCTAATGATCCAAATATATAGGTACATCCAATACTGAAAACACTTGGTGTCAGGATTGCCAGTGACTCTGTGTAGTAGTGTTATAATATCTCCTACCTTCTCCATGAAATTAGATCTATACATAGTCTTAGGCAATCTACTGAAGGAATTTTTGGGAGTCTTGAGCCATTACTTGTTAATTATATTTTGACATTCATCCTTTTTCTCCTCATAAAACTATGTTGATGTCTATAGAGTTATATAAAAATAACTCTCAAATTTAGGAATGGAAAACATTGTGTTGATGAAGTCAGGGTCAAGATCTAGAGACTTCTCCACTTTCTCATTATAGACTTGTCTTCTATCAAGGTCATAATGTTGGGCCATTGTAAGGATCAACTCATGGCTTTGAACAAATAGAGGGAAGGCTATAGCTTATGGTAAACCAAAGTCATATATATTCTAGATCTAGTCATTTTTGAAATTTGTACCTATCCTAGACCAAAAATCTCCTAGGTCAATGTGACCTAAATCTATATCTTTTATTTCTACCATATTGGACTCCAAATAAGAATTCACTCCAGGTCCCTTAGATTTGAACTTCATTTCTTTGGGATTCATGGAAACTTAATTTATTACTTGTAAGAAACCAACTGTGAAAGTTGGTGGGATCTATAGGTGTCTAGAGCACTTGTATTCTCTGATGGAACTTATAGGTGTTGGAAGATTTTCTACTCTCTATGGTTCTTGAAGGTTGTTAGATTTCTAGTGAAACTTGGACGTGCTCAGAGCAAGTCCACTCTCCATGAAGGCTTAGAAGCTCATGTGTAATTTAGGTGATTGGGCTAGGTTTAATTTTCATGGGGACATTGGGGGAATATTTATAAGGGAATATTATTTAGTTTGAATTTAAAGTATATGCTCAAGAAAATTTAGTTAGCTTTGGAAAAGCCCTATATTTTGAGTGCAAAATCTCAGAGGAGAAAATGAGGGTTTTTCTCAGATAATGATATATGCAAGATATAGAAAATCCTTAAGATAAAGCTTTTAAAAATGAAAACCCTAGATTATCTTGGACTTCCCTAGACTTTCTACTTTAACAATACAACCACATAAATCTACCTTCTAGTGATTTTAGATGAAAATCTTTTAAGGAAAAATACTAATTAGGCAAGTTGAAAGAGAATTTGAATAGGAAAACTTTTCAAGAAATGAAAGTAACTCAAAAGCTTCAAACTGAAGGAATTTATGATGAAAAATTAAGGGAGGTACCATGTAATAGTTGAAAATGAGGTGGAAGATGTCTTTTGTAGTCATGGCTCTCTTGCAAGTGCTTCTTCTAACATGTGGCTCAAGGATTTGGTAGCATGGCATGAATAACTAGAGCTCCAAAATGCACTTAGTAGTTGAATAAATTATAATAAAATCCCCCAAACATTTGGTTATATAGTTATAAAAACCCTATAATTAATATGAGCTATGGTGGTTGGTGGAAAAGGTTAAACCCACTTGATGCATGTCCACTCTTCATTGGAAAGGATTAGCATGGTGGAAAGTGAGATTCGACATGCACTTTGCACATTGAAAAGTTGAAATGTGTACTTCAAGTTCTAAATTCTATGGGAAGAAGTTTAGTGAGTTGGTAGAGGTTAGACCTACTTGAATCAAGTCCACTCTCCACTAATGGGTTGATTGGCTTTGGTAGAAGGTAGAACCCACAAGGTACTTTCCATGTTTGGAATGTGCAAAGTGCACTCAAGGTTTTGGGTCCCATAGTGCATAGTTGGTAAGTAGTTTTAGTGGAAGGTGGAGCTTAGCATGCACTTTACATGTTCTATAATGTTCAAAGTGAATCTAAGGTCTTAGGTTCCTCCAGATGGGGGGTTTATAGGTTTGGTAGGATCTAAAGCTTGTCATGCACTTTGCACATTGTAAAAGCATGTAAAGTGCATGTTGATTTCCATATTCTACTAGATGGGTGCATGGTGAGATCTATATCTTGCCATGCATTTTACACATTGTGAAAATGTGCAAAGTTCATGGTGAGTTACTAATTGTGTGGCTTTGGATTTTGGTGTTTTGCATGATCCAGAACCTGTGAAGTAATTTGCATAAGTACATATTACATCTAGAGTTTTAGATTATGAAAGGTAAAAGGAAAGATGGGTTTTTTGAAGGATTCAAGGTTTTTCCTTAAAAAAAATGTGGTCTCCCTTAGGGTGTTAGATGTAATTATATTTTTGGGACAAAAATCTCAATAGGATCTTTTATTTCCAATTAGTAAATTCAATTTATTCTTCCTTATAGTCTTCCCTATTGTACCAATCTTATTTATATTTATATTAATATTCATAATAAATTAATTCACAATTGTATTATTCATGTATATAACTATCATTATTATTCACACATGTTTGGATGGTATTTCATTCGAAGGGATGGATTTTCTAGATAATAATAAATCCACATGAGAGGTATTAAGGGTTTTTGATTGACTCTCTATTTTTTTATTTATTAGGACTTAAACAAGCTATTGAAATATATTTAATGCCTAATCCAAATAGGTATTATAGCATTGAGATACTATGGTTTTATAAATGTAAACTTTAGGGTTAAAATTTGAACCCCTAGAAAGATGAGATCCTAATGGATATATGGTTTGACACAGTTTGATCAATGCACAAATTTACCAATATGATATTCCTTAATTTGGTTTTATAATACCTAATAAGATAGAAATAAGTTGAATAATTTAGATTATTAAATATGAATTATAGCATACATCTAAATTTAAAATGGTGAAAATGATTTGATAAGTGGTATATGCTAAATAAAGTAATAAATGTATAACAAGAGGTAAGGCAGCTCTTAGTTTGTTTTCCACATTGTTCTGAATTCTAACTATTTGATTTCCACATCTCAAGACTATGTAAATGTTATGTGTATGATTCATTCTTACCTATTATATATTATTCACTTTCATTAAGTTATACCAGTATCCATAGTCGATATTGACCTGAAGTGGTTGATACTTGTCATGAACCCTAAAAACCAACCTAAATATTTTTTAGACTTTTAAGGTTGTGAATACTAAGTTCCAGTAGTCAATCCCATGCTTCTAAGGCATTACCAATAGTTATATGGATTCTTCACCTAATTTATTTTTTATCCACTAACATTTGTCAATTTATTAGAATCATTTGAGCCTCACCATAATAGGTGGTTAACATCTACTTGACTAAATTCATGATAATCATACACCTTGGTGTAAAACTTCTATATTAATAACTCTATGTTACCCACAATTAATTTAATATCAAAAATAGTTGTAATAGATTATAAGTAGTCACTACTTAACAAATCCTCTTTAAAAAAATTAAGTGTTTGCATAAGGGAAATTTGAAAGGAATTACGGTAGTTGCCCTAAATAATGCTTATTAATATCTCTAATAAAAATAATAGTAAATCTAGATTATCAAAGAGAAAATATTTGGTCATAACTATCGATATCATGACCCATATATTCATAACAACTTATTTAATATGCTACTAAAAATATATTCAAATATTCACAATAAACTATTAATAACTTTATGTTTTTAATTAAAAAAAGAAGCCCTTTCATAAAGCTTAACCAAACCATAATTATCCATCAAGGATTTTACATTAAGTTGGACATGATATAAATTCCCATATTGAATAAATATGAAACTAATAAAATGCATAATAATGATTATTACTTCCTTATGCTTAAATTTCATCGAAAGAGATAGACTTCACCCCAATAGAATGGGATAATATACCTTCTCTTATCAATCTCAATGCCATAAAATGTTAAAGGATTAATAATAGGTCCACTCCACGATGATATCCATTTAATTCCATGACAGGAGTAATAAAATTCATTATCAACATAAGATAACTTTACTCATTTAAAATTTTAGGGTTAAGCTTGAATTATAACAGCTGAAAATTTCATATTGCCCATTGATAATTGACTACATTTTGCATTGTCAAGTTTTACATCCAAAATAATTTAAGAAAGAAATTCATATGTCCATAACTCAAATATTAACCATTATATATAGATTGAATGGTCTTAATTAGATATTTTATTCTCTCATAATCAACTGTCAATTGGTAATCATATTTTATAGGGATTAATTATAGTTCATTTATAAATTTTAATCCACCTACATTCATTTTGAATGGAACACATTACCCAAACTTATATTTCTACCAATTTATGGCCATACTCAAAGGTGTGTTCATTTTATGTTTAAATAAAATCAAGAGAAGAAATAACATAATAATCTAATAATACTTCTATTTTTAACTTTATAATATCTAATTTCAATTACTTGTATGGCAATGTAAACACAACTAAAAAATATTTCCATTATTAAATCATTTAATAAAAATATGTTTCAATAATTACCAATAAACAAAGAACTATTTAAAAAATAAGACATGTTAAAATGTATGCTTCAATCAACATATTTCTTTAAATCTGAGTGTAATCAATCATAAATCCACCTTCCCAAGAAATAATTTATATAAAAAAATGAAATGGGATTCAAATATAACATTTTGAAATGCAAATAAAATAACCTATAATTAGAATGCAAGCTTATATGAATCCAATTTGAATGCCAATAGAGAAATATTTACCACATAATCCTCATGGATTCATTAAGACCTTCACACACACAAGTTTGAGTTTTTACTCAACCACAGGTTCATAGAGAAGAATGAGATTATGATGTCAACATAAGTGCATGATAATGATCATTCACTTCACATTGTAGTATATAGCCAACATTGGATTGAATAAAAACTCACTATATAACTAATACATTAAAAATACAATATCCTTTCACTGAGATGATTATTAAAAATTCTTTACTATTAATAACAGATAGTTGAATTTGTTTGACAACATACAACATCTCCTTCATAAATTAATATCAACAAATGGTACTTGAAAAAGAATATAAGACTCAAATTATACACATTTCCCATAAAATTATTACAATATCAATTCAAATACATAATTTTAATTCAATCATAATATAATGCTAATACTCATGTAGCTAAAGGTACCAACTGTATTGATAACAACCAAAATAGTTTCTAGTTACAGAATTAAAACACAAAAATAATGATACTAAATAATACATGTGCCTCCAAGGTCATCAGCACAACTTTTCCATGATTGCATTTCCCACATCACTCAGTAGAATTCATTTCTTAAATCCTTGAGCATGAGTTAAAAATTTGGAAAACATGATCCCATCCATATGGTGGAAATTCCTACCCACCCTAACCATTGGTCTGGGGATGAAATAATCCAATAACTGACCACCTGAAGTCATCAAATAAAATGAAAATAAGGAATTTATAATAGATTGGTTGTCCACATATTTAGGGTTTGATCAACACATTCACAAAGATAAAACCCAACCCAACAACCATGAAATAAGAAATAATAAACAAGTATCAAAAAATAATACCTTTAAGACTAAAATGCATGCTCTATATTTCATTAATATTCCATTTGTGAGAGATATGATCTAGAGATTCACCCACAAAGGCATATTCCAGAAGATAACTGAACCAACTAAAAACCATTCATAATTTTAAATTCCATGTTATCTAAGACATCAAGAAGACACTGATAAGATGTATGATTATGTTTCAAGTAAATATACATAGAGGGTTAAAAAATACTCCTTATTGTCCTACCACTCTTTTAAAAAAATCCACAAACCCTCTTCATGTTAGAGGTACAATGCATTGAGAGGGGGGATTGAATCAATGGTGGAAAAAAATCCCATTAGTTTCCAAACCTTTGCAAATGCTTAAGCATTCAAAACAAGCATCTATGAAGCATACAGATCATTCATAATAGTGAATAGTAAACCTAAACAAGATTACATACACAACACAAGATCTATGTGGGAAACCCTCTTGGGGAATAAAACCCACTCTCAATCCTACAAACACATGGACTATTGTCTTATAAGATGATCAAAAATAAGAGATTGATCAAGTCTTTATGTCAAGAACCATTGGCTAAGTCTTTCTAACCTACAACCTTGATTAAGTCCTTCTAATCAAAGTTCTTTAGTGAAACCATATTTCACAAGGAAAAAGTACCCCTAAGGAAGATCAAGTCCTTTAGAACCTTCTTGAGATGAATACTTCCACCTTATAATTGATGTCTACAACACCTGATGATGGACCTCTTGATTATCTGACCCTTGCACAACCTCTCTCTCTTTCTCAAACAAGACTTTCACATAGGTAGATCTCTTCACACAACTTCACACTGAAATATCAATATATTGTCATCAAAAAAAAGATCTAAAAATCATGTACACAGTTCTTAATATCCTCTACTTATCAACCTAATAATTGGTCACTTATCACTCTCATCTTCTTTCCTTTTCTCTCCAATTCTCTCACCTCTAAATCTCTCACTTGAAAAATCTAGAACCTAGCATATTTAGTTCCACTATATATAGAGAAATCATGAATTATTAAGTCTATAATAATCCTTGTTAGCCATAATACATGCCTTCACCCTTAAGGCATCTCATAAAGTTCATACTTAAGAATTGTCCCCTTTCACAATAGGCCTAAGTCACATTTAGGCCCTCTGAAGACCCATTCACCTTTTTGATACATCTCCAAGCAAATTAAGAACAAAAAATAAATTTCTATGTATGAACCTACATGCATAATTTTTGAAGAATATCCATCATTAGTAGGTTTTATGTATAAATACCATAGAGAAGTTGACAAGGCAAAAGATTTGTTGTACCATTTAACATATTTTGAAACATTGTTAAAACTATGTGAAATTCTCCCAATTTTGACTAAAATGAATTATTTAATAAAACATGTTCAAGAGAGATCCATTTATATTTTTGACTTCATACGATAAAGAAAATGATTATGTCAATCTCTACATATATTAAACACTTTGAATGAAAAGTTTTAGGGACCTATTTTTAGTAGTTGAAAAATTATGATAGATTTTAATAATACTAAAATCTATTTGAAATTTAATATAAATTATCATCTTTGTGTCATCGTTAATGGCAATGAGATACCAATGGACACTTTCTACAGAAGACCTGATCTTATGGAACCTAAAACTAAAGAACTATTTGTAACATGTATTCTATACTATATTATTATATTTAAATCATAGATGATTTTGAGTACAATTTCACAAAACTTATTTTTTGATATCAGATATTATTTTTAAAGGGATGATTTTTTGGAGGCCATGTAGTTATGAATCTCATATTTTAGAACAATGATAACAGTCAAAAGTTAATTAGTAGTTTATTTCACAAATACATGGGTTCTCTTGTGAAGCATTTTAGTAAATTTGGAGATGTCATAGAGTTGAAATTAAAGGTATTTTTAAAAATTATTTATTGACATCTTAGTCAACACATTCAAAATTATAATTTTTGAACAATTATGCATTCTAAGCAAACCAACAATTAATGGGGCAATTACATGGCTATGGAAAAAAATATCCTAGTAGTATCCTACACAAAAGTATTAGTGAATTTTTTATCATTATATGAACTTTTTCAAATAATGATTTTGGGATCAATGTAATATGAAATATTATTCAATGAATTATCTTTCATTAATTCAAAACTTTGAAACAAATTAGATAAAATTTTAGAAACTTGTTTGAGATTGTATGTTTCATGTTATGGTGTGGACATGTTTTTTTGTGAAAGAGCTCTAAAAACATGGAGTTATCTAACTAAAATAAGATTCATCATTAATATAGTGACCAATATAGAGGATGTAAATATCAACACTGAATATGCCACTGACACTCTAGATGCAAATTTCACTTACGATGAGCAAGTTTGTGTAGGATTATTTCAACTACCCAAGTTTTAGTTATATATTTATTACAATTATCATATTTTGAGATCCAATTTCATATCATTTTTGATATTGTAAAACATTTCATTGTTGATATCATTTCCATTTGAAATATTTACTCCATTCATCATGCAAGTTTCCCTTTTATTTAATTGGTTCTTCAAATTTTCAAATGGGTCATAGTATTGTTAAATACATATTTTTATTACTTTTGAAAAAACATAAATTTGATATTTTAGCAACATATTAATAGTTTTAACTTTAATGTATAGCTTAAAATATGAGTATTGAAGTCAAATACCAAGGCAATAGAATATGATAAGCCTATTGAACAACATGACCTAATTGAAAAGAAAAAAAATAAACTCATGAAAATTCAAGTGTAAAACAACATAGGAAAAACATTCATCATTAAATTGGATTAAATTCTCATCCAAAAAAATAAACATTCTACTTAGTTATTGTCAAATAGACCAATGAAGTTTCCATTGACTAGAAATAAACCATAATTATTGTCTGGAAGCTACATCCATAATAACTACAAATTTTTCATTATCTAAAATAATGATAATAATTGAACAAGATGAAATCACATTAAATTCAAATTCATGCTCAATCCAAATCCATATAAAAATAATAATTACAGTCCACATCACCATGTTGTTCGAACTAACATCAACTTAAAATATTCATGTATTATGATAAATGAACCATAACTCAATAAAATAAGACTAATTGAAACTTAATAAACTAATCTTTGTAAATTCAAACTTAACACTATAATTTCAAAAAAAAAAATTAAAACATTAAATTATATTTTCAAATATAATAATGAGTTTGCAACATCAAAAAATTCAAATTCAAAATCATGCTCTGTCTAAACCCATAATTATAGTCGATGTCACCATGATGTTTAAACTACATCAACTCAGAATATACATGTAAGATGTTAAATGAACCATAAATCAATAAAACAAGACTAATTTAAACTTAATAAATTGTTCTTTGTAAATTCAAACTTAACATTATCATTTCAAATAATTTTTTAAAAAATATAAGACTATATTTTCAAATATGATAATGAGTTTGCAACATAAAAAAATATCATTTTTTTGGTAAAGACACCTCAAGCATTTTGTCAATCCCATCATCCACATTGTTACCACCATTCTTATAAATTCCTATCTACCCTTCCTCTATGTCATCCTTCAATATGCCTGACCTTCAAAATCCTATATAGTAAAATTAATACGATCAAGATTTTATTTTTCTTCTTTTTGTAGCTTCTCCTATGAAAAGTAGACTTAGATCAACATCTATTTTTTGATTCAATAAAGAATAATGGTCCCATCCTTTCTCTTTAAAGATTTTTCTAAGTGTTTTGTTCTATTTATTTAATAGAATAAGCTTCTCTTTGCATTGAATGGCAAAATATAAACTTTTTGTGCATTTTTTCAAATGCACATTGAGGACCTCAGCTTCTCATTTCAGATTCTCATATTTTATCTACAATTAAAAACAAAATCTAATTAGATATGAACTACAATAAATATCAAATATAACATATTTGATAAAAATGATGATACATTACCAAATATTTTTCCTTCTCAATATTTGCAAATATAACAAGGTTGGTATCTTTTAGACTTTTATTAAAATATGCTTAGGCTTAGACATTTAAATTCTCCAACTTGTTTATCATGATACTCAAAACAATATCATTGTAACTATTAGAAATAGATATGAACCCAAATTTATCTTGACCAAATCAATATTTGTGGGTTAATGTTGAACTAATGAAAATAAATTATCTTTTTGGGAGTGGTTATGATAATGGGCATTTATTTCTTTTATCAATGTTTTTTTCCAAAACTCTCAAACTAATACATTTTTCAACTCATCTATAACTTCCTCCTTAATATTTTAAATAATAGTTTTTGATAATAAATTATTTAATGGAAAAGTAGTCATACCATCATCAAACAAGTGAATATTAGCTAGTGGGGTAGGGGGTGAAGAGGTACAAAGTTCCTCCAAAGCAGTTACATCTAGACCTTGAATAAAATCATGGGGATTGAAACTACTACCACTAAGTTATCCACTTTAAATCCCTATATATTCCTTGTCAAAATCATTTTTTTTTTTTTAGGTTATTCCCTATGCACTAGAGAGACCTTTGATAGAGAAATTTTGGAATTTAGAACCTGAAAATTGTAGTGTTCCTCTATTAGGTGTTAAAAATGAAATATTCTTCACCCTTGTGTGAACTTTTTTTGATGGTGGTAGTGGTGGCATAGTTTTCCTCAAATATTGAGGGTACCCTAAAAAATAAATTATATTATAAAAATAGTAAATTTAAAAAACAAAACTCAATGCTAATTTGAAATCAAATATTTAGTACTTGTAGTTGGAGAGACTATACCCTCCAATCTATGTGTTATATTTGGAGTGATGGGGGTGATTTAAGCTACAATAGGCAATCTTTTACTCAATAAAATCTACAATCTAAGAAACTTCAACTAAAAAACCAAAACATGGAATATAAAATAACTTAAACAAATGGTCAATAAGGCACTGATAGACAAAATGTTTGGGTTTATTGAGGTTGTTCAAGGCCAACCTTAACCTATTCTAACTCAACTACAAAAATCAAATAAACAAATAAGATAATGCAAACTTGAAAGTTAAAATTTCATTATGCATTTATTATTAAAATTTATGAATATAAAACTTGCATGTGGAGATAAACTAAAATAAAATCTTGAATGTTAAAAAATATGAAAGGCATGGAAGGATGATTTTGTAGACTCAAAATCACCAGATCCTTCATGGGAATGATGTATTTTTGAAGTAACTTATTTTCATGTCTTAAAGGCATGGAATTTTACCTATAATAAACAAATAAATGTTAAACTTCAAATTTGTAATAGTTTATAAACTAAACCATTCAAGTGATTCATTTGAATGGTAAACTAACCACTTGTGCATCAATAGTCAAATCATTTGTGCTCATTTTTGGAGGTAACACAGTTGGAATCAATGTTTTTTAAAAATCATGTAAGGCATCATATAAGGCTAGAATAAAATTGGAACAAGAAACTGTAGAACTGGGATTAGTACAAGCATAATTCAATTCTAACCTAATTTTATAAGAAATAAATGTACACCAGTCATATCTCAAACCTGAAAGAGTATAAAGAATGTAAAAAAATCCCAAAAGGGAATGTCTACTAGTTTTCCCTATAACACTATTCTTTTAAGGAAACATTCAACCATTAATTTAAGAAATGGGTCAAATATGTCATCAACATGGAATCCCCTTTTCTAATTATCTAAAATAAAAGTTAAAAAATATGAATGAGTAAACAATTTGACAAATTAAAGACTTTTTGAATTAATGAAATGAATGAAAATTATAAAAACTTGAATTTCAAATTTGAAAAATAGATATACATATTGGTTCAATTGATCTACAAATTGAAAATAGACTCCAAATCTTTCTTATCATTATCAGTCAAAATTTATTTTGGAGTTACATAGTTAGCATTATCGAATGGAATCCCTATAAAATTATGGATGTATACAGCTAAGGTACCAAAGGAGATTAATTTGGAGTTGATGTTCACTTTGAATCTCATCTTGCTAGTGTCATAGCAAGACATTAGTGATTTTAGAAATCCAATGTTAATTTTGTATTGTGGCATGTACAATTGGCCACCAAAGATACATTTGAAAATTTAATCATTAAATGTGTCTGGCTATTGTACCAACTTCAAAATATCTAGGCATAACAAATTATTAAAAATATATTCTTTTGCAGATTTTATGGCATTGGAGTAGGTGAATGTGGCTGGTTGTGGGAGTAGGTGAATTACTGTGTGGTTGGTGTGCCTATGGTGGGTTAATCATTATATAAAAAATGAGGGGGGATGAGAAAATAACTCTAAAAAATGGTTAAAATGAGGTCAAAGGGGGTTATTTATAAGTGGAATGTAGAAACCAAGACTATCAAGTTGAATAGTTACATCGGCTAGCATATTAGTAGCATGGGTTTCTTGGTTACATCGAACCAGTAAATATAACTAAATAACCTCTGTGTCAGCTATCCACACTAGTTGATAGATCTAATATTGTAATACCATTTAATGACATCAACTAGTGTGCCACTCAGTAGCACCATTTAGTATTACCATTCGACATTATCATTTGGTAGCATCATTTGATAGCACCATTCAACAACACCATTCAGCATAACTATTCAATAATGTTATTCCATAGCACCATTCGATGTTCCTTTTTTGGTTATACTAAATGGTGGTACATAAAAATAAAAAAAACAACCCTTGAATATTTTCTATCCTTACTCTCCTCTCGATGGATTCATCACCATGTATTTCAAATTTTCCATGCCTACAAAATAGTTTTCCATAGATTTTCCAATGAATTCAAAGGGGCTTTCTAATAAGGGATCTTAAAATTTACCATGGTAGGAGGATTCCCCAAATTGGTATTAGGGGGAGGGTTACTAGGTGGTAGATTTATTGTGGGGTTATTTGTTAGGATTATATCAATTTCTCCCATAGTATGGTAAGATGTTTGAAGGTAGGAATTATCTTGATAAATATGAAATGGATCAGATCTACCAATCTCATATTTTGGAGTGATTTGAACCATGTTGAATCGAAAGATGAGGGATGAGAAAAATTTCTCCAAGAGTGAGGATCCTCTTGGGTAGTGAAGGTAGAAATAAAAAACATCCCATATAGCATCTAAATGGATTCAGGTTATCCAAATAGATATTGATAATGGATTTCATGATTTTTGAAAAAATAATCTGAGATTAGGAAGTAAGGAAGAAAAATAGGGACAAGGTTGACAACACCCATAAGAGTATCCTCCAATAGGTACATAGTCAACTAGATCAATAAAGTCTATGAAAAAGGGTCCAAAGAATAATATGCAAAACATAGTCAAATTGGTTGATTGTGTTCTATAAAGGATAAAATTAAAACAATCCAAAAGGCTACATAGTCATATGGGTCAACTATGTACTGTAGATTAATAAGCAGAACAAAATAAAAAATAGGACACAATTAGATAGATCAACTATCAGAGTTGTTGCCAGAATCTAGATAACGTGAGTGTAATGGAGATGTGATCACATGAGATGAAGCAAGTGCACACCACATAGATGCTAAAGCAATTTGAAAATTACACAAGACAAAATAGAGAAAACTAAAATTTGATTAACGTGAGATGGCCAAAGTGAGGAATACATATAGGAGAGTACGTAAGTAACTCTTCCAAAAAAGTTGGACAAATCACCCCAAAAATAGACTATAACTCCTCCATGAAAGGTGGTGACAAGGTGCTAAGAATACAAAAGTAACTCCCATCAAGGGAGTTACTTATGACACCTATGACACATCTATGACACACACCTCCACATAAGCTATCCTATCCCACAAATGTAGGAAAACTCCATGTATGCACAAGAAATACAATTTCCCTAATTAAAAAATAGGGAAAAAAAAAAACCTACACTAATACTCCCCCATAAGCATAGCTTAGGTGGGTAGTGTGGAAATATAAAATGGGTCCTAGCAACTAGGCCTAATGAGGTACCTATGTACAAATTCAATCTCCCATAAGATAGAGAAAAGGAGAAAACCCGTAGGAAAAAACTTCCCCCCAAAAGAGAGACATAAAAGAAATGAATAGGCTAGAAGGCCCCCCCAAAGATGATGTTATTGCAGATGTAGACCACACCCCAAGAAGAGCTTGTAGATGAATGAACTTGCTCTTGGTAAAAGGTTTGGTGAAGATATCTGCAACCTACTCTGAAGACTAGCAAAATATCAAGTCAATGACTTGACTATGAATAAGCTCTCGAATGAAATGCATGTGAATCTCTATGTGCTTGGTCTATTGGTGCTGAACTGGATTCCTACAAATCTGAATGGTACTCTAGTTGTCATAATAAATGATGGTGGGTTGCTTGATAGGAATGCCAAACTTAGAAAGTATCCCCTGAAACCAAATAGCCTCAATAGCTACATTAATAGCTCCCATGTACTCTACCTCTATGGATGATATAGCAATAGCATTCTGCTTCTTGCTAGACCAACTGATAGGACCAGAACCTAGAGAGAAACTATAACTAGAAGTGGACTTACGAGTTTGTGAATTGCTAGCCCAATCTAAATCTGTATATCTAACCAAGTCAACCTCTATGCCAAATCTATAATGAATCCCATATCTCTGTGAACCCTGTATGTAATGCAAGATCCTCTTAGTTGCTTTCCAATGCAGCTCATGAGGTTTCTACATGAATCTGGAGATAAGTCCCACTATATATGATATGTCAGGCCTGGTATGAGTCAAGTAGATGAGAATACCAACAAGTTATCGATACTGAGTGGCATCAACCAATGGTGAAGAAAAATCAGCCTCAAGCTTGACTCCTGATAGAAAGGGAGTCGGAGATGGCTTGCAATCAGCCATGTGAAATCAAACCAATAAGTCAAGAGCATACTTAGGCTATGCAAGATAAATCCCTAAATCTGACTATGAGATCTTGATGCCAAGGAAGTAGTGCAACAAACCCAAGTCTGTCATGTCAAATCTATCCTAGAGAGATGCCTTCACTACTACAATAGCCGATGAAGAACTCTCGGTGATCAAAAGGTCATCAACATATAGAACCAAAATCAAGAGTGAATCATCCTGCCATAAGAAGTAGACATTGGGATCATAATGGCACCTAGTGAAACCCACTGTGAGAAAGAACAAATCCATCTTGGCATACCAATCCCAAGGGGCCTGTTTGAGGCCATAGATAGATTTCCTAAGTCTGCATACTAAGGAAGAATCCTGAACAAATCCTAGTGGCTACTCCATGTAGATCTCCTCCTTTACTTCTCTGTGAAGAAAGGCCCTCTTCACATCCATCTAATGCATATCCAAACCATGTGCTATGGTAATAGCCAAGGTGAGTCAGATAGAAGTCATCTTTGCAATGGGTGCAAAGGTCTCTGAGTAGTCAATGCCTACCACCTGTGAGAAACCCTTGGTGACCAATCACACCTTGTACTTATCAACTGACCCATCTACTACAAACTTGGTCCAATATATCCACCTACATCAAACCATCTTTCTTCCCTTAGAAAGTGAAGTCAAATCCCAAGTGTGATTTTTGATTAAGGAAGAATATTCTTCCTCCATAGCACTATCCCACTCAAGTACCCCCGATGCCTCTCTAAAAGTCTATGGATCTAAAACTATAGCAAAGAAGGCATGTGGATCTCTCTAAAAATCCCCCTAGTATGTTTATCATTTGTGGGATCTCCTGCCCAAGTGCCAGCACTCTTAAGTGTCTGTCTGGCCCAAAGTGGCCCAGAAGTGGGTGAGTCAGGTGCTAACTCCTCATCCTCTAACTGACTAGAGGTGGATGACACTGCATCCTGTCCTCACTGTCTAAACTCAAAGAAGAAGAAGATGTCTTTGGCTCAAGAACCTGATGTGGCTGATCTGAATCTGATGAGGAATCATCATGAAGAAGTAGATCCAATGAGGGATAAGAAGTGTCAAGTGTTGAGTCTCTAGGACTCCTAAAAATGGACACTTCTCTTGATGAACAACTCATGAGTGACTAGATCTATAAGGTGATATCCCTTAATACCATATAGATATCCTACAAAGATGCAAGGCTTGGACTGATGTTCCATAGCTTTGTTTTTTTTTTTGGAATGTGGGCCATGGCTGGGGATCTGAAAACTCTAAGGTGCTCAACATCAGGTTTCCTTTTATGCCAAGCTTCAAAAAGTGTTATCCCTTTCAAAGCTTTGTGAGGAACCCTATTTTGAATGTAGCAAGCACAATTGATGGCTTCAGCCCAATACTGTGGTGCTAAGGATTTAGAGTGAATCATACAATTACCCATCTCTTTCAAGAACCTATTTTTGCATTCTGCAACCCCATTCTGTGAAGGACTATAGGTGACTATGTGATGCAAATCAATCCCCTCTGTGGTGTAAAATTGCTCAAACCTGATGCTGACATACTCCCCTCCATTATCAGTTCGAATAACTTTGATGGATTTCTCACTCTATTTCTCAACAAGAGCCTTGAAGTCTAGAAAATTTTCAAACACTTCAGACTTTTGTTTGAGAATATATATCCAAGTGTACCTAGAGAAATCATCAATGAAAGTGAGGATGTACTTGGCCTTTGTGAAAGATGGTTTGGAAAAGGGTCCCAATACATCACTGTGGACTAACTCCAAAGGTTGTGAAGCCCTCCAAGCTTTGCCTTTGTCAAATTTTGCTTCGAGATGCTTCCCAAGGGAGCACCCCTCGCAAAGTCCTTTTGAGAATTGGACATGAGGTAAGCCAATGACCATGTCATGTTTGCAAATTTTCTCAAGGTAGCGATAGTTAAGGTGGCCAAACCACTCATGCCACAATTTGCTAACTCCATCTGAATGAGTCAGCAATGCTATTGGAGAATAATTTGATGCAAAATGTGAGAAGGTGATAACCTAGCTTGGTGATCTGCCCTACCCACTGTCACTATAGTATCACTATGCAACTCCCTAATAGCCACTAAATCTGGTGAAAACTCAACTCTCATGCCCTGACCAATGTGAGTGATTTGGTACACTGATAGGAGATTAGTTGAAAGAGAAGGAACACTTAGAACATTATTGAATGTTCCTCCTTCCATTTCAACTGACCCTCTCCCTGCAACAAAAATTGATGTGTCATCACCCAAACTAATTAAAGTCATGCTTCAAGGCTCTAAAGATGAAAACTCAACTAGTGAAGAGCCCATGTGGTGAGAAGCACCCAAATCAATGACCCATGATGATGTAGAAGCTATAGTAGTTACAAGGGCCTTGCCCTTTTCTTTCTCCTTACCCTTGCCTTGTACCTTGGTAGAATCTTGGGTAGATGAATTCTGCTTGATGGACTCAAGAACACCTATGTTGTTCTTCTCTAGAAGATGAGTTAGGTGATCTATTTGTTTTTTCATGCATTTGTGTTCATCATGTCCTATATTTTTTACAATATGCACACTTAACCTTCTCCTTCTTCAGTTTAGCATTGGAGGATGAGGACTCAGTGTTGTTTTTGGTAGGATTGTAGTTTTCTTTCTTCTTCTCCTGGTCCTTGTTCTTTTTCTTCTTCTCCTTTGTTGAAGTATTATCCTTACCTTTTCTAGCTATCAAATCTTGGGGTTGAGTAGACTTCATTGTTCCCATTTAAATTTTCTTGTCTTGCTCCCTAGTCAATTTAGCAATAAATGAATCCAAAGAAGGCATTTTCCATGTAGTGCCAAGGGCACTTTTTGTGGCATGGAAAGTGGAGACAAAGACTGAATAGCTTGGACCTAACTTTGCTATAATAGAAAGAATGAGTTGATCATCTTTCTTCTCTATCCCACATTCTTTCAATTGCAATCTAAGGGCTCTAAACTTAGTGAAGAAGTCCTATAGGGTGTCAAAGTTGCTAGGACTTAGACTTATGAGTTCATTTTTGAGCTCATGAACTCTCATCTCATCAAGCTTCCCAAATAAGTTTTCTAAGGTGTCCCATATGTCATTGGGAGTCTTGGAGGATTCTAAATGGAAGAGAAGTTCTAGAGACACAGACAAGCTTAGTAATCCATAGGCTTCATCACTACGGTTGTACCACTTGACCTTTTCAGCATCAGTGTTGGGTTATACTTTAGTACCCATGGTGATCCTATACAACCCTTTGCTTCTAAGAATGATTGACATTTTAACCTTCCATTCATGATATTTGAAGGGTGTTAGGGGTTAAATTTGAAAATAATTCATTCAAAGCTAAATTTAGGTGAAGTTGTGTTGATTACAAGTTGTGAATTTATACAGAAAAGAGAATGAAAGCAAAGATTTGCAAGTTGTGAAAAGCAATCACACCCCCCCCCCCGAAATATTGAGCCCCCCCCAAATATGAAATTTCATGCTCAAAAGACATTAGGCTCAGTCGAGAATGTGTCTTAGAGTAATTAGTGCAAGACTAAAGTAAATAAGATGTCAAACTCAGCCAAAAATGCATCTCAGGAGACCCAAATTTTTGGCACTTTATAAACTAGTGCATTTTTGACAAATAACAAGCCTACACTATGAAGAATTGAATTACAAACACTTTTACATAAAATGGCACCCAATTTTGAGCTACCGCTTGCAAGATATTAAAGGTTCAATTTTCCCATAAACTAGTGTTTTTGCAAAAAAAGCACTAAAACATTTAAAAAATGCATGTTATGAGAGAGAAAGTGGCCTTCCAACCACTCATTAGATTTGGCATGGAATGAGGAATCCAAAAGAGGTTTGTGTGAGGGGGAATTGGCCTCTCACCAACTTGGGCCTCACCCTTTGTCTTCAACAGGCAAAGATACAAGTTTTAAATGAAAACCCCCAAATTACCAAATTGTCTAAAAAACTAAATATTCAATCAAATTAATTGATTTTTATTTTACAAGTCAATTTTTAACTTAAAAAAATGAAGCAAAGATAGAATTGATGGATGCCACGTGTCCAAGGGCCCACATGGGAAGCCAAGCAAGGAAGGGGTGCCAAAAAAGCACAGTCCAAAATTTTACTTGCAGAAAAGACAAAATAGAAATATGTAGACCTGCTGGAAACTATACAGTTGATGGCACCTTGCTGGAAGAAAGGATTGCTACTACTACTTGGCATGCTGGAAGAACTACTGCTACTAACCAGAAGCTAGGCGCAGACCAGAAGCTAGGCACAGACCAGAAGAAGGTTGGCACATAGTTGCAAAAGCTTAACGTGGACTGTGTGAGTGTTGTTGACTAGAAGAGCTGACTGCATGGAGTGCTAACTATTGTTGAGTGCTGCTCCTCCCTCTGTTGCTCCACATAATAATGGTGCCCAAGAACAGAAACAAAATCAGCACCTGAAGTGAAGATAGCCAAGACACCCACCAAAGGCCAAGGATCCCAAGATGCAAGAAATGATTTGAAAGATTTTTTTTATTTTAGATCAAATCTAGAAATAAAAAAATAAAGAGAACTCCACTCCTCTTGATTTCAAAATAAACTAAAAGCATAACTAGACACACGATTATCGGGTTTGCTCTAATACTATATCAAAGTTATTGCCAGAATCTGGATAACGTGAGTGCAATGGAGACATGATCACATGAGATGAAGCAAGTGCACACCACATAGATGCTAAAGCAATTTGAAAATTACACAAGAAGATAAATTGCATAAGACAAAATAGAGAAAACCAAAATCTGATTAACGTGAGATGGCCAAAGTGAAGAATACATATAGGAGAGTACATAAGTAACTCCTCCACAAAAGGTGGACAAGGCACCCCAAGAATAGACTGTAACTCCTCCATGAAAGGTGGCGATAAGGTGCTAAGAATAGAGAATTAACTCCCATCAAGGGAGTTACTTATGACATTCTTATGACACCTATGACACATCTATGACACACACCTCCACATAAGCTAGCCTATCCCACAAATGTAGGAAAACTCCATGTATGCACAAGAAATACAATTTCCCTAATTAAAAAATAGGGAAAAATAAAAACCTACACTAATATCAACTATGTACAACAAGATAGGAAATAGAAAAGGCTAATAAGATACATAGTTAGACAGGTTGACTATGTAGGAATGGAAATAAAATGAATAGTCTATAAGAGACTATGTTGATAGGGATGATAGTGTTCTAAAAATAGAGAATAATTTTGTAAGATAATAGCTAAGAAAATGAAATAAATCACAGAAGCAATTGGATCAATGTGATTGATCCAATTGGAATACACATCACAAACCTTACACTGACACTAACTAATGCAAGTTTTACAATACAAAATACAATGATAAAAGATAAATCAACAACTTGAATGTAAATACTAAAAAATTGGTAATTCTCAAATGCTATTAATTTATAAAAGAAATTTAAATTAATGTGATGAGGAGTTATCTATAAGAAGCAACTAGAAAGTAATATATGGATAATTTCAAGTAGTTTAGGTTAAAGGAGATTTGTATTGGCAATGGTACTAGATTGGTATTAGGGCCTACCCCCTCACTTCACAATCCTATAGTGATAAGGGTGTTGGGTGATTTTCCAATATATACCATCAACCATGTGTCTATACTTAGCCATAAAACCAAGTCAACTTCCCCCTTGGTGATGAAATCCAAGTAGGTAGACCTTGAGAAGAAAAATGTTTAATACTTTTTTTGTGTAAAGCGATTTTGAAGTGTGTGAAAAATATAAATATAGTGTGACTACATCGATAAATTTAAAAACTACCTAATTAATATATGTTTGTTACTCTAAGCATGCAACCAACCTAAATAAAAGGTGAACTAATTACTAGAAAAATAGGTTAATTCCTTTTACTGTGAAGAGTATAGATTTGGTTCAAGTGACATTATATTCAAACAATGTAGAACAGATTCATCAGGATCATTACTTTTCTACATAAGTAAGATCTAAAATAACATAGTTGAACAGGTCAACTATGTCTTATAGATAGAAGATAAGCTATAAAATTATGTCGAGCTAATTGACCTAGTTCATGTTAGGGTTGGAGTTTAATAGACTACAAACTTGTGAAAAATAATATTGTAAATGAAAAATGAAATGATATAGAAGATAAGAATGAACCTTGGTGGTTTTTAAGATACTTGATTTTCAAAATTTTATGTTTTATTTCTCAAGTGATGATCTAAATATTCTATGAATAGAGTTGACTGGCTTGACAGAGTTTTTAAAACCTCTGTGCTAAAAAATAAGAAATATATATATAGTCGATTCGCTCAACTATGTATGTAATCCTATAACTGAATAAGAATACTATGTCAAGATAATCAATCTAATCACTATATTTGGAGAAGACACAGAAAGAATAAAGTTGTTTTGGGGAAACTATGTGTTAAACCTCTGACATCTTATTAGAACAGGAGGCTGATTAGCCATGTTTATCAAATAATGTTTTAGTTGCATCATTTTGGAGGTGTTAGATGTTTGAATGATGTTCATTTATTACACTATTTTTTAATAATTTAAATTGTATCAATTTGTGGGTTGGTGTTGGTAGGAGGTAGGGTAAATTTTAGTGGTGAATATTCATCAATTCATGAATATTCCAATTTTTGAAATTTATTTTTGGCAATTTTTTAGGGTCACTACATAGGTTTGGATCACCTAAAATTTTAGAATGTAAACTATTTTGGGGGTTGGATTTCCAACCATTTATAATAATTTCTTAGTTAACCATTCTACTCACCACATATATAGTACATATGTTGCCATGCATAACCATTAAAACATTCTTTTGATAGTCACCCCATGATATCAAACAAGAAATCAATAGGCAAGAAGCCAAAATTGAATGGTAGAATATTAACTACAACTAAATAGATGTAGTTGAATTGTAGCATTTGAGTTACAACTGACTGGTTGAATCAAATGACATCATCCACACTGCTATTAAATGACATAACTAAATGGTAACATCTACACTATAATTGTCTAGCTAAACTAAATAATAAAATTTATGCTACAAACCAACTAGCTAAAATTGGATGATAGTGCCTTTGCTATAATTAAATGGCTTGGAACTAAATGGTTCCATTTTAGGTTATAGTTGAGATTGAATTGTAGCATCTTTACTCATCATGCCATCTAGTGAAAATGATAAAAGGATAGGCCAATTATCACTAAAATTGAGCATATTATCTTATTTTAAAGAGCCATTAAAAAATCCCACACAACTGAAATGGACTAAAAATATAGGTACTTATTACTTCTTTAATTTGTATTAAATTTGATTTTAATTATTAAACAATATCAAAACAATTTTACATGCATAAATCCCCACCGATCATGATTATATCTCAGAATAACATGTCACCCCCTAAACATTATATTGATGATGACATGCCACCACTTAAATATGTTCCTCTAGTTTTTTATGACAATGATCATGAAACTCAACTTCTAGAAGAGGTTGTTGGTTCTCATCAAACACCAAGTTTAGCTAAAAACTCCACTTAAAAATATTTGCAAAGAGAAGTAGATGTATAATTGGAAGGACATCTAAGGTGGATTGGAAAAAATAAATTCCCTTAATTGAACCCATATAACATGAAAATGGTAATGATACTCCAACATAATGTAAATGCACAATATGTAGTTGGAAACTAGGAAAAAAACACATAATGCAAGTTAAGTGGACACAATTGAGAAACATTATGAAAAAATATAGGTGACAATGAATCACATAGATGGATAGACAACAAGATCACACAAGTGAAAAAATGCAAAAGAATGCATGCATGTAATATATGCATGTGAGTATGAAAATGATAAGAAACATGAAGAACATATTATTGAGAAAGGGGGAATAATCAAAGCTCAATTTTAAAAACTTATGCAGTCCCATCTAAAGGCCAAATATATACAATTATCTACCACATACCACATTTTAAAAAAGGGTAGACCTATTTTGAATTTTTTAGATTATAGTATTTTATTTCAACATAATGGTTTTCTTGATATTCCACAATCACATTGGTTAGATATCAGTGCTTGGGAAATGAAAAAATGTCTAGAAATGGTTCACAAGGAGGATTTGAAATAAAAATTTCAAAATTCACTATTTATCTCACTATTCATTGATGAGGTCATAGAAATTGACAACACATCATGGGTTTACATGCATGTTTACACTTTTGAGAACTATTCAAGGCAACCTCATCCATTAGCAGTTCATAAAATGGTAAAAAATTGTAATGCTAAAAACCTTAAAAAATTGGTTATATCTAATTTGAAAGATAAAGCTAGGATGGATGATTATGCAATAACTACAAAGATGGTGTGTATTAGGGTTGATGGTGCATCAGTTATGTAGGGGCATAAAAATGGTCTGTGTGTTCAATTGAAAAAAATGTTACCCCATAAATGATTCCAATTCATTACATGTCTCATAATATGAATCTTACATACAAAATATTTATCAAAATTAATAATGTCATAAAAGTAGAAGAGATCATTCATGACTTACATGCTTATATGTCAATCAGTCTGAAAAAATTTGGAGTTCTAAAAATTTGAAATATAAGTGACTAATGGTAAAAAACTTTTGAAAGATATTGATACAAAATAATTTTCTATGTATGAACCTACATGCATAATTTTTGAAGAATATCCATCATTAGTAGGTTTTATGTATAAATACCATAGAAAAGTTGACAAGGCAAAAAATTTGTTATACCATTTAACATATTTTGAAACATTGTTGACATTATGTGAAATTCTCCCAATTTTGACTAAAATGAATTATTTAATAAAACATGTTCAAGAGAGATCCATTTATGTTTTTAACTTCATACGATTGAGAAAATGAGTATGTCAATCTCTAAATATATTATACACTTTGAATGAAAAGTTTTAGGGACCTATTTTTAGTAGTTGGAAAATTATGATAGATTTTAATAATACTAAAAGCTATTTGAAATATAATATAAATTATCATCTTTGTGTCATCGTTAATGGTAATGAGATACCAATGGACACTTTCTATAGAAGACCTGATCTTATGGGACCTAAAACTAAAGAACTATTTGTAGCACATATTCTATGCTATATTATTATATCTGAATCATAGATGAAATTGAGTACAATTTTAAAAAACTTATTTGTCGATATCAAATATTATTTTCAAAGGGATGATTTTTTAGAGGCCATGTAGTTATGAATCCCATATTTACAACAATGATAATAGTCAAAAGTTAATTAGCAATTTATTTCACAAATACATGGGTTCTCTTGTGAAGCATTTTAGTAAATATGTAGATGTCAATAGAGTTGAAATTAAAGGTATTTTCAGAAATTATTTATTGACATCTTAGACAACACATTTAAAAATTATAATTTTTGAACAATTTTGCATTCTAAGTAAACCAACAAAAAATGGGGCAATTACATGGCTATGGAAAAAAATTATTCTAGTAGAATCCTACAGGAAAGTATTAGTGAACTTTTTATGATTATATGAACTTTGTCAAATAATGATTTTGGGATCAGTGTAATATGAAATATTATTCAGTGAAATATCTTTCATTAATTCAAAACTTTGAAACAAATTGGATAAAATTTTAGAAACTTGTTTGAGATTGTATGTTTCATGTTATGGTGTGGACATGTTTTTTTTATGAAAGAGCTCTGGAAACATGGAGTTATCTAACTAAAATAAGAGTCATCATTAATATAGTGACCAATATAGAGGATGTAAATATCGACATTGAATATTTCATTGACATGCTAGATACAAATTTCACTTACGATGAGCAAGTTTGTGTAGGATTATTTCAACTACCCAAGTTTTAGTTGTATATTTATTACAATTATCATATTCTGAGATCCAATTTCATATCATTTTTGATATTGTAAAATATTTTATTTTTGATAGAATTTTCATTTAAAATATTTTTTCCATTCATCATGCAAGTTTCTCTTTTATTTAATTGGTTCTTCAAATTTTCAAATGGGTCATAGTATTTTTATATTTTTCTAAGATTGTATTGTTAAATACATGTTTTTATTGCTTTTGAAAAAAACATAAATTTTATATTTTCGCAACATATTAATAGTTTTAACATTAATGTATAGCTTAAAATATGAATATTGAAGTCAAATACCAAGGCAATAGAAGATGATAAGCCTATTGAACAACATGACCAAATTAAAAAGAAAAACAATTAAACTCATGAAAATTCAATTGTAAAACAACAACATAGGAAAAACCTTCATCATTACATTGGATTAAAGTCTCATGAAAAAAAATAAACATTTTACTTATTTATTTTCAACTAGACCAATGAAGTTTCCATTGACTAGAAACAAACCATAATTATTGTCTAGAAGCTACATCCATAATAACTATAACTTTTCCATTATCTAAAATAATGATAATAATAGAACAAGATGAAATCACATTAAATTCACATTCATTATCAATCCAAATCCATATAAAAATAATAATTATAGTCCACATCACCATGTTGTTCGAACTACATCAACTTAAAATATGCATGTAATATGATAAATGAACCATAACTCAATAAAATAAGACTAATTGAAACTTAATAAACTAATCTTTGTAAATTCAAACTTAACATTATAATTTCAAATTATTTTTTTTTAAACATTAAATTATATTTTAAAATATAATAATGATTTTGCAACATCAAAAAATTCAAATTCAAATTCATGCCCAGTCTAAATCCATAATTACAGTCAACGTCACCATGTTGTTTCAACTACATCAACTCAGAATATACATGTAAGATGTTAAATGAACCATAAATCAATAAAACAAGACTAATTTAAACTCAATAAATTGATCTTTGTAAATTCAAATTTAACATTATCATTTCAAATTATTTTTTTTAAAACATAAGATTATATTTTGAAATATAATGAGTTTGCAACATAAAAAAATATCATTTTTTTGGTAAAGACACCTCAACCACTTTGTCAATACCATCATCCACATTGTTACCACCATCATTATAAATTCCTATCTACCCTTCCTCTATGTCATCCTTCACTATGCCTGACCTTTCAAAAACCTATATAGTAAAATTAATACGATCAAGATTTTATTTTTCTTCTTTTTGTAGCTTCTCCTATGAAAAGTAGACTTAGATCGACATCTATTTTTTGAATCAATAAAGAATCATGGTCCCATCCTTTCTCTTTAATGATTTTTCTAAGTGTTTTGTTCTATTTATTTAATAGAATAAGCTTCTCTTTGAATTGAATGGCAAAATATAAACTTTTCGTGCATTTTTTCAAATGCACATTGAGGACCTTAGCTTCTTGTTTCAGATTCTCATATTTTATCTACAATTAAAAACAAAATCTAATTAGATATGAATTAAAATAAATATCAAATATAACATATTTTATAAAAATGATGATACATTACCAAATATTTTTTCTTCTCGATATTTGCAAATATAATAAGGTTGGTATCTTTTAGACTTTTATTAAAATATGCTTAGGCTTAGACATTTAAATTCTCCAACTTGTTTATTATGATACTCAAAACAATATCATTGTAACTATTAGAAATAGATATGAACCTAAATTTATCTTGACCAAATCAATATTTGTGGGTTAATGTTGAACTAATGAAAATAAAAATCTTTTTAAGAGTCGTTATGATAATGGGCATTTATTTCTTTTATCAATGTTTTTTTCCAAAACTCTCAAACTAATACATTTTTCAACTCATCTATAACTTCCTCCTTAATATTTAAAATAATAGTTTATGATAATAAATTATTTAATGGAAAACTACTCATACCATCATCAAACAAGTGAATATTAGCTAGTGGGGTAGGGGATGAAGAGGTACAAAGTTCCTCCAAAGTAGTCACATCTAGACCCTGAATAAAATCATGGGGATTGAAAGCACTACCACTGATTTATCCAATTCAAATCCCTATATATTCCTTGTCAAAATCATTTTTTTGAAAATAGGTTAATCCATATGCACTAGAGATACATTTGATAGAGAAATTTGGGAATTTAGAACCTGAAAATTGTAGTGTTCCTCTATTAGGTGCTGAAAATGAAATATTCATCCCCCTTGTGTGATCTATTTTTGATGATGGTAGTGGTGGCATAGTTTTCCTCAAATATTTAGGGTACCCTAGAAAATAATTTATATTATGCAAATAGTAAATTTAAAAAATTAAACTCAATGCTAATTTGAAATTAAATATTTAGTACTTGTAGTTGGAGAGACTATGTCCTGCAATCTATGTGTTATATTTGGAGTGATGGGAGTGGTTTAAGCTATAATAGGCAATCTTATAGTCAATAAAATCTGTAATCTAAGATACTTCAACTAAGAAAAAAACATGGGATGTAAAATACCTTAAACAAATGGTCAATAAGGCATCGATAGATAAAATGTTGCTGTTTGTTGAGGTTGTTCAAAGCAAACATTAACCTATTATAACTCAACCGCAAAAATCAAACAAATAAATAAGATAATGCAAACTTGAAAGTTAAAATTTCATTATGCATTTAATATTAAAATTCATGAATATTAAACTTGCATGTGGATATAATCTGAAATAAAATCTTGAATGTTAAAAAATATGAAAGGAATGGAAGGATGATTTTGTAGACTCAAAATCACCAGATCCTTCATGGGCATGATACATTTTTTAAGTAACTTATTTTCATGTCTTAAAGGCATGAAATTTTTACCTATAATAAACAAATAAATGTTAAGCTTCAAATTTTTAATAGTTTATAAACTAAACCATTCAAGTGATTCACTTGAATGGTAAACTAACCACCTATGCATCAATAGTCAAATCATTTTTTCTCATTTTTGGATGTAACACAGTTGGAATCAATGTTTTTTAAAAGTCATTTAAGGCATCATATAAGGCTATAATAAAATTGGAACAATAAATTATAGAACTGGTATTAGTACAAGCATAATTCAATTCTAACCTGATCCTCTAAGAAATAAATGTACACTAGTCATATCTCAAACCTAAAAGAGTATAAAAAATGTAAAATATATCCCAAAAGGGAATGTCTACTAATTTTCCCTATAACACTATTCTTGTAAGGAAACATTCAACTATTAATTTAAGAAATGGGTCAAATATGTCATCAACATGGAATCCCCTTTTTCGATTATCTAAAATAAAAGTTAAAAAATATGAATGAGTAAAAATTTTGACAAATTAAAGACTTTTTGAATTATTTAAATGAATGAAAATTAAAAAAACTTTAATTTAAAATATGAAAAATAGATATACATATTGGTTCAACTGATCTACAAATTGAAAATAGACTCCAAATGTTTCTTATCATCAGCAGTCAACATTTCTTTTGGAGTTACATGGTTAGCATTATGGAATGGAAGCCCTATCAAATTATGGATGTCTATAGCCAAGGTACCAAAGGAGATTAATTTGGAGTTAATGTTCACTTTGAATCTCATCTCGCTAGTTTCATAGCAAGACATTAGTGATTTTAGAAAGCTAATGTTAATTTTGTATTATGGCATGTAAAATTGGCCACCAAAGATACATTTGAAAATTTAATCATTAAATGTGTCTTTCTATTGTACCAACTTCAAAATATCTAGGCATAACAAATTATTGAAAATATATTTTCTTATAGATTCTATGGCATTGGAGTAGGTGAATGTGGCTAGTTGTGGGAGTAGGTGAATCACTGTGTGGTCGGTGTGCCTATGGTGGGTTAATCATTGTATTAAAATTGAGGGGGGATGAGAAAATAATTCTAAAAAATGGTTTAAATGAGGTCAAATGGGGTTATTTATAAGTGGAAGGTGGAAACCAAGACTATCAAGTTGAATAGTTACATCGGCTAGAATATTAGTAGCATGGGTTTCCTAGTTACATCAAACTAGTAAATACAACTAAATAACATTTGTGTCAACTATCCACACTTGCTGATAGCTCTAAGATAGTAACACCATTTGATAACATTGATTGGTGTGCCACTCAGTAGCACCATTCAATATTACCATTCAACATTATCATTTAGTAGCATCATTTGATAACACCATTCAACAATAACTATTCAATAATGTTATTCCATAGCACCATTCGATGTTCCTTTTTTGGTGATACTAAATGGTGGTATAAAAATATAAAAAAATTAACCCTTGAATATTCTCTATCCTTACTCTCCTCTCAATGGATTCATCACCATGTATTTCAAATTTTCCATGCCTACAAAATAGTTTTCCATAAATTTTCCAATGAATTTTAAGGGGTTTTCTGATAAGGGATCTTAAAATTTACCATGGTAGGAGGATTCCATAAATTGGTATTAGGGGGAGGGTTAGTAGGTGGTAGATTTATTATGGCATTATTTGTTAGGATTATATCAATTTCTCCCATAGTATGGTAAGATGTTTAAAGGTAGGAATTATCTTGATAAATATGAAATGGATCAGATCTACCAATCTTATATTTTGGAGTGATTTGAACCATGTTGAAATCAAAAGATGAGGGATGAGAAAAAGTTCTCCAAGAGTGAGGATCCTCTTGGGTAGTGAAGGTAGAAATAAAAAACATCCCATATAGCATCTAAATGGATTGAGGTTATCCAAATATATTTTGATAATGGATTTCATGATTCTTGAAAAAATAATCTAAGATTAGGAAGTAAGGAAGGAAAATAGGGACAATGTCAACAACACACATAATAGTATCCTCTAATAAGTACATAGTCAACTGGATCAATAAAGTCTATGAAAAAGGGTCAAAAGAATAATATGCAAAAGATAGTCAAATTGGTCAATTGTGTACTATAAAGGATAAAAGTAAAATAATACAAAAGGATACATAGTCATATGGGTCAACTGTGTACTATAGATTAATAATCAAAATAGAATAAAAAAGAGGACATAACTAGATAGATCAACTATATACTACAAGATAGGAAATAGAAAAGGCTAATAAGATACATAGTTAGACAGGTTGACTATGTAGGAATGGAAATAAAATGAATAGTCTATAAGAGACTATGTCGATAGGGATGATAGTGTTCTAAAAATAGAGAATAATTTTGTAAGATAATAGCTAAGAAAATGAAATTAATCATAGAAGCAATTGGATCAATGTGATTGATCCAATTGGAATACACATCACAAACCTTACACTGACACTAACTAACGCATGTTTTACAATATAAAATACAATGATCAAAGATAAATCAACAACTTGAATGTAAATACTAAATAATTAGTCATTCTCAAATGCTATTAATTTATTTTAAAAAATTAAATTAATGTGATGGGGAGTTATCTATAAGAAGGAACTAGAAAGTAATAAATGAATAATTTCAAGTAGTTTAGGCTAAAAAGGATTTGTATTGGCAATGGTACTAGATTGGTATTGGGGCCTACCCCCTCACTTCACAATTCTATAGTGATAAGGGTGTTGGGTGATTTGCCAATATATACCATCAACCATGTGTCTATACTTAGCCATAAAACCAAGTCAACTTCCCCCTTGGTGATGAAATCCAAGTAGGTAGACCTTGAGAAGAAAAATGTTTAATAATTTTTTTCTGTAAAGTGATTTGAAAGTGTGTAAAAAATATAAAAATAGTGTGACTAAATTGATAAATCTAAAAACCACCTATTCAATATATGTTTGTTATTCTAAGCATGCAACCAACCAAAATAAAAGGTGAACTAATTACTAAAAAATAGGTTAATTCCTTTGACTATGAAGAGTATATAGTTGGTTCAAGTGACATTATATTCAAAAAATGTAGAACAGAGTCATCAGGATCATTACTTTTCTACATAATCAAGATCTAAAATAACATAGTCAAATTGGTTGACTATGTCTTATAGATAGAAGATAAGTTATAGAATTATGTCGAGCTAATTGACTTAGTTCATTTTAGGGTTGGAGTTTAATAGACTGTAAACTTGTGAAAAATAATATTATAAATGAAAAATGAAATGACAAAGAAGATAAAAATAAACCTTGGTGGTTTTGAAGATGCTTGGTTTTCAAAAAAGTATGTTGTGTTTCTCAAGTGATGATTTAAATATTCTACGAATAGAGTCTATTGGCTTGATAGAGTTTGCAAAACCTCTATGCTAAAAATAAGAAATATGTATAGAGTCGATTCACTCAACTATGTATGTAATCCTATAACTGAATGAGAATACTATGTCAAGATAATCAATCTAATCACCTATATTTTGAGAAGACACAGAAAGAACAAATTTGTTTTGGGGAAACTATGTGTTAAACCTCTGATATCTTACTATAACTATATCGACAATTTTAATACAATACTATAAAAATTAAAATATATAATATGATGATAAAATGACTATGTGAAATAAATCCTACAAGGTTTTGACTCACATTGGGTTCACTGGAATGTATACAAAGGAAAATGCAGATGACCTATTAATCAATCCTAGTTTGGAGAAGATAAATCCTACTTACACTTTTGTTTGTAAATACATTATAGATTCACTATCATGACCAAGATGGATCTGATAGACCTAACCAAGGGATCTCTTACCATAATAACATCACTAGAGAAGGTTCAAAATCTTATAGTCAAGCAACACTATGTAATAACCCTAGATAAGTCCTACATTTTCATATTCACTAAGTTTAAAGTAATGTAAAATCTAATATAGTGCTCACCAAAGCTTATGATACAAAGTTGGGGTAATAAACATAACAATTAAATATGCATAGAATAATTATAATTAATCTATGTATAGATATATCCCTAATGTATGGAGATAAATATATTCAAAAGCCATTACGTATGCTACTTCTATCTACTAAAATAGAGCAGTAAAGTTAGAGATACTTACCATGAATATGAATCCATCGAGACTCAATCTCTCCCTTATAAAAATATGCTTTGCAATAGGTTTTTTTGGATCACTAAGAAATGCCTAAGCATCCAGGACTTTTCCATAAGACAAGATTATTCTACAAGTATAAACCCTAAGCAATAACTCCTCCAGTATAATGGTCAAAGAGTAGATTATAAATAAGCATGAATAAATAATTAATTTTGTTGTCTCTTTAATAAATGGTGAAATTAATTTGTTTATATAGCCATATCTAACCCTAAACATTTTTAGAAGTTTAGCCAATAGGATCGGCCCAATTTGACTTTGTATCATTATTTGATAAAAACAAGTTAGATGACCTATAACGTGCAAATATCAAATAGAATACAGGTTCAACCCAAGATGAAATTATTTAAAAAATGTAAAAAAGGGTTCTAGGCTTAGGTAGAGGCTAATTAAGGTGGTGGATTCATTATATTAGTGTGCAAGATAAGTGTCAAATCTTATGGAAGTGTATATGATATGATTATCTAGATAGCAAGTGGTGGTATAGGGGACAACAATCCTATAATTCACCAATGGTCTACCCACCCCTTTCCCAGTGCACCCTTTAAGGAATGCACTTAGAGAGATTTAGACTTGACATGTTCTTGTAAGATATAAATCATCAATAATTGATAAAGTTTGAAAATATTATGTGTATACAAAACATAGAGATGGTGGGATCTTTATCATTCTCGAGAGGAGAATCATCATATGGGTTTGTAATATTTAGTAAAGGAGTACCCATGGTTAAAGAGGTAAGTATGTCTTATTATATATCATGAAGGCTAATACCATTTTCATTAAAATATTCTACTTCACTTGAAATTTTGTTAATTCTAATAAGAATTGGTGAAATAAGTTCACTTGTACACATTTTCTCTGATTTAGCAAAAAATGTAAAAGTGGGAGGAAAAGGGACATCTAGCATTTTATTTGTAATATCATGAGTTAGGGGTGGGACTATCACTTTCATTTGTACTCAAATAATTAAGAGATAATGGAATGTTACTTTTAAGTTTCTTGGAATTATATGACTTAGCCTTTAATCGAGATACATCAAATAGAGTCTCAACTTTTTGTGTGTCTCTAAACAATGCAAGTTTTGTAAGTGTTTACTTAGGATGTTAATTTTAACTCTATTTTTTCCATTAAAGAAATAAATGGTGAGAGATAATACATGTATTTTTATTATTACACACTAGAGATGAAGAACAACTTGGTCTAGGTGTGTTTGAATCATGCAAAGAAGACATGATATTTTTAACACTAGTATTATTTGGAAGTGAAGGCACACACTTGATTTCATTAATATTTTAATTATGAGATAAATCGGGGGAACATTCAACCTCTTTGACTTTGTCAACATTATAAGGGGAATCTCATATTCAATTTTCAAAATAACCAAAGAAAGTTTAGATGCAATAATTGGATTTCAACACTAAGAATAATATCATTTTGCATGCTTATAGGTTATTGAGAATCTTCATTATTGTAAATCAAAGGATTATGAGACTGAGGTTCAACATATCCAAGATTAATGTCACTATATTCATATATATAATAATAAATACCATTATCAATAGTTGGGTCAGTGATATTTTCATTTGCATCATTTGTTCTTTCATTATCATAATTATAAGCAAAGGCAGGGGTTTGAGCCCATTTTTGATGTTACATAAGATCCTTGTAAGAAATAAATTGATCATCAAGTACATTAAAAATAATATCAAAATGATGGGGCTTTTTTGGATGAGTTAGGGAATCCATAAAGAAGTGAACTTTTAAGAAAATTATGTAAAGCACAAGCAGGATAACCAAAGTAATAAGAATAGTTAACATTCCTAAACTAGGCATACATAAGAATAAATTAGATATGAAAAATAAAATATATAAATATGAAATTGAATTTGAGCAAAGTTAAAAACCCTAATATATAAACTATGGTTTTGGTTAAATAAATAGATGTTAGGTTCACCAAAATTTTTATGTGCTTTAAGAGTTTTACTAGATAATACCCTAGCAAATATAGTTATTTGAAAGGAATCAAAATATTCAAATTTAAACTAAAATATATTTAATAATACAAATTTACCTAATCTAGTATGTGAAATAAATACATTATATATAAAGTAAGTAAGGGACAAATAGAGCATATCTTATTTAATGTTCTATTCTGGATCATGACAAAGATCAGGAGTCATTATAGGGTTGCATTGGAAATTTGAGTTTTGTTCATTCTATAGTTTGACTATTTTTGACCTTGAAATAGTTACATTGATCTAAGATAGTAATTTCCATGCTTACATCTATATCTAATGCTAGTTTATAATGAGAAATACACATGGGATTGACCTCAAATTTGGATAAGATCTACACTATCCCCTATGTAATATTTATGTGTCTCAACTTATTCTTGGTTGTGTGCTAGGTATAGATAATAAAAAACCATAGTTATTTTGCATTATACCTCTTTAAATATGATAAAATTGGGTTTGTAACATGAGTCTAGCTATCCCTAATAACCTTGTTGTTCATAGGTGTTGTCTACATAGCCAATACTCCTAAGAGGGCCTTAGACTCACATGTAATTCTCCCTCATATATGTGTGTGTGTGTGTGTGTGTGTGTGTGTGTGTGTGTGTGTGTGTGTGTGTGTGTGTGTGTGTGTGTGTGTGTGTGTGTGTGTGTGTGTGTGTGTGTGTGTGTGTGTGGAATTGTAATAGTATAACTATATGTTCTTTATCCTAGTAATATTGGTAAAAGTGATGTAATATTATATTTGACCTTTTGAATGCTTTAGTGATTTAAAATAATGTTGTAGTGCAATTTTATAGCTTGAAATAAATAATGCTTTATCATTATAGAGTTGTGTTATCAAATTAGAAGGTGTATTAATTAGACCATTTCCTTTGTAAATATAGGAACCTTTTAAATTTGAATTAGAAACTAATGACATGTGAAAATAAAACTATAATTTGGGAAATGAGGGTTAACAAAATAGTCACAATATGAAAGATACAGAAAAAGATAAAAATATAAGACTGGATAGTTGCATCAAACCTAGACATTAATATTGATGCTAGTGTCCAAGATGAATGCAAGTGTCTAAGGGATAAAAAACACTCAAAAAATATTCATAGGTAATATGGGTCTCTAGTATACACTAAATGAGGATAAATAAACATAGCACACAGGCCCAAGGGGTAGGTAAATCAAGCGAAATAAGATGGAACTAAAGAGGTCCATGAGAGACTACATCACTAGATGTATAATTATTAGTAAAGAGGTATATACATATAATTGAAAACTGGTAATATGTGTACTTATACCAAAATTAGTGTCTAAAATTATGATAATGATGGAATTCATTTAGAGATGAAAGTATTTATCATATAGTCAATAAAAAAGCTTTATTAATATTCTCCTCAAATAGTTACATTTATTCATGATTTATAAGACACTTATGGTGATCATAATCCTTTAACTAATACTACTAGTCCTATCTCTATCCTAAGTTATTGTTATAACTTTATATAATCTAGTAGAGTCTCAAACACCTGATCATAAACTAACTAACCAACTCATTAACTATATAACTCACCAACCTCTATGGAAGAACAAATTATTATTATTTTGTACATTTTCCTTTTATCAACTCATAAGAGCTTTTTCTACCACCAATTATAACCTTGTTGTAGCTATTACATCATTCCACCCACTTGATAGTTAATACATGTGTTTATTGATGACACTTACCATAGTCACTTTAAAACTATCCATTTGGATCCACAGTTAGAATTAACTAGCTATTTGTGTTGATTTATATTTTCATGTAGTACACCTACATGCTTTAGTCTTTAGGGACTTATATGGTTTTCCAGGTTCAACACCTCTATCTAAAAATTATTTAATATTTTATTGCAATATGTAATAATCATTATTTTAATGTCTATTAATACCATGATAAATGCAAAATGGTTCTCATTTTACTATCTCAAGATGAGGAAGGTGATAATAGTTAGGAGGTAGAGTGATTAACTTCTTATCCAATAATGTATGTAGAATATCATGTGGTTTATCTCTACAACTATCAAACTTAAGTAGTTACCACTTATTGAAGGTAGGATTATTAACTTTATTTATTTCTTTGTAAATAGATTATTTTAATCTATTTAAGAACTTAACCTATATGTATTTGATATAGATACTTCCTTAATGAATTATAATAGTTGATTTGACATCCTTGTGTAATATCTCTTTTTGTAAATTAATGTCTTTATGTGACTTTTTGGGATTTGGATTGATTCTTAATTCCTATTCTAGTGCAAGAATATGATATCATAGAGATTGAAATGAATCACAAGTTAAATAAAGCAACTTTAATTTGAGAGGATATATGAGATAGTTTCAAAATATTTACTATGTTTCCAAATCTATTAGTTGATATATAAAATTATACATAAAAGTTTTTAATTTATTTAACCCTAAATTGATAGGTATGGGGGATACCTATAGGATTAATAATATAGAAATGATTAATCACTAGGGTGATAAATAGATCTATAACAAACCAATTAATTTTAAAACTTAGATAAATAATATTCTAAATTTATAATATTAATATATGCCAAAAATAAAAAGTACATCTATTTATTGATATTAAAATAAATTTAAAATAAGAGTACTTAGTTGGTTTACTATGAACTTGTAGATATGGGCTGAAATAGACTAGAAGTGGACTCGATCAAGATTTTAGAATAGTCATTAGAATATATGATTTCACATTTCTTGTCTTTAGATTCTTGTGTTAGATATGGAGGGTTTATTGATGCTAATGTTTTAGTTGGATGCAAGTGTCTAGTATGAAATATTGACTTGATCTGGATGCGGGTACCTAGAACCTTTTAGGTTTTATGTTGTCAATCTTCTGGTGTGTTCATTTTATGTGCATAGATTTTTAATCTTTATCAAATTATTAAACCAAATATTATTCACCCTTGGATTGACTATGGTAAAAATGGGTTAGTGGGTACATCGTGTCAATTTGTCTAAAGGACTGCTCTATCAATGGGCACTACTTGTATACAAAAGAAAATGTTGCTGACCTATTAATCAATCCTAGATCAAAGAAGATAAATCCTATTTAAATTTTTAATTATTTATACAATAGATATTGTGGGTCATGATCAATATAGATCCATTAGACCTTACTAATGTATATCTTTTACCACAATAACATCACTAGAGAGGGTTCTAAAGCCTCTAGTCAAGAAACACCATGCAATAACCATAGCTAGGTCTTATGTTTTCCTATTCACAAAGTAAATGAAAAGTAAAATAAAATGTAATCTAATGCTCACCAAATATTGTGACATAAAGTGGGGGTAATAAACATAAAAATTAAACATGCATATAAGATCTATACTCACGTAAATGTATAGGAAATCTTAATGCATGAGAGAGAAATAAAAATGCAAATTTATCTACTCTTATAAAGAAGGAAAAAAATTAAGAACACTTACATTTGAAGACAAACCTATTTATCCTCAATATCTTCTTTGGCCAATGTGTTTCACAAGAGGTTATTATGTTATGTAAGGATATCAAGGATAAGTCAGCTCTAGGCTACCCAACTTCTCTATGCATCTAAAAGAATTCTCCACAAGATAAATTTTATATCTCTAAAGAAAGTATTGAAACCCTAAGTAATGTCTTTCAAGTAGAATGGTGGATAAGCAAATGTGAAATATAATATTCTTCTTCTTATCTTCACTCCTAAATGATGGAAATGGATGTGTATATATAATTGGATCTGACATTAAACCTTTCTAAATTTTTATCCAATAGGGTTGGCCCAATTGACTATGTATCATCAATCGATAAAAACAAGTTAGGTATCATTCTAGGTTGGCCAAAGCAAACCTAGACCTATAATGTTCTTTTAAAAATTTAAATGTAGGGTCAACCCAGGCTAATAGTGTATGCTAAATGTCAAAAAAAAAAATTAATATTAGGAAGGGGATAAATAAGGTGATGAATTTCTTATAATAGTGTTCAAGAGAGGATGCAAGGCTTATGGAAGTACATAGGATAAGGTTGTTTAAATAGAAAGTGGTAGTATAGGGGATAATAATCTTGTGAAGTACCAATGGTTTGTCCACCCCTTTCTTAGTGTACCCTTTAAGGCATGCACTAATAAAGATTGAAAGTCAACAAGTTCATGCAAGAGAGAAAGCATTAGTAATTGATAAAGTTTAAAAATATTATGTGTATACATATTCACCACTCGAAGCTCATCACATGTCACATAGGTGCAACATGGGATGGTGCTTCAGGAAAAGAACATAACAACACATAACACTAAAGCTAAATAAATTGCAGTAATAAGTAAATATGATAAATGAAAGGAAAAAATTAAAAAACACAGACCTTTACTTACCTTAGTGTTGTAGGTAATAAATGAAATAAAATAAATGTGAAGGTGTCCAATGTAGGGAACGTTAGATGAACTTGTATAAATTAGTGAATAAGAGTGAAAAATTGAATTTTTTATAAAAAATACATGTCATATGCAAAAAGATTCTCTATGACGTTAGGATTATAGAACATCTTTAGGTTCATAAAAAGAGCAAGTAGAAATAAAGACATGGGCAAAAAATAGAATCCAGAGGTAAATATTTAATAGGTAAATAATTTTTTAATAATAAATATAAATAGGGTGAAAAACATTCATTTTTTATTATTACTATTCTAAGAAAACAAAGGCTCGAGAGACCCAGTTTGGGTCTAAAGAGCAACCATGGTGAGGAGATGTCAGCTTCAATGAGGAGGATGCATAATGGCTGTAACGAGTGAAGTATAGGTAAGAAAACATGAATTTAATTTTTTTTGAGTAATTTTATTTGAAATTGAGTTAAATAAATAAAATTTATTGTTAGGTAAAATCTAGACACCGAAATAGACCTTACGAAATTTCTAGGTAGACTAGGGGTAGAGCAAGGTACTAGGTATGAAGAGATCAAACTAATAAATGACTAAGACATTTATAGTAAATGGTCAAAAAGTCACCTCAAATAAAGAATAGAGCTGACTTGGTTGACTCAGTTTGTAAGGTGAAAAGGAAAGAAGGTTTCAAATGCATAATAATGGGGTGGCATAGTATTGTTGAAGGTGGTTGATTACATAACAGTAGGTCAATATAATTGGGAATGGTAACATGGCCAACATAGTACCATCTAGCCAATGCAATTGGTAATATGTGGTTGATAAAATTTACTAAAGAGGGTTGATTATGTACCAGATGGCCCATGTGGTATGTTAGAGCTGGGAAAGGGCCAATTCTATATCAAATAAGTCGATATAGTCTGGAAGAAAAGGGTTGATTTAGTATCAAATGGGTTGATTGTATATAAAAGTGAGATAACATAAGAAACTAAATCAAATAAGCTGATGAATTAGTTAATTTATAAATTTTTGAAAATTCATTTTAATTTTTTATAATAAAGATAACTGATACATCCTTTATTATTTGATATTTTTTAAAGACACTAAAGATTTTGGCACCTAGTGGATGAATCATGGCTATTAGATCTATTGTAATAATTGGCTGACATGGATAAAGATCAATTGGTTACCTAGGGGTTCAACAATGTCATGGAGATGAGATGGAACCCTCTGAGTGTTGATCTCCTTGTGACAACATGAGTGTTATGTCATAAGTTAGATGGTAAGGTACCATTATATACAATGACCTTATGCCAGTCCATATTAAATCAAGGAGAACTCTATAATTTTGGGTCTATCATTTGGGTCCAGCGCATGAATGATATGTATGGGATGTTGTCTAGATGGCAAAAGATGAAGGGAATAGTGATTTTGATTAGTGCATTGATATATGAGATGTTCCCTATATATTGGCTAGTTAGGTTTCCACATACAGTTGGTGATAGGTTACCTTAGGTCTTGTGATGGAGATAGGACCATCTAATAAAAGTCATGCCCCATGTACCATCCTTAGATATTTTCATACAAGGATAGATTGTGTGGTATCCCTACACTCACATAGCTTCCATATGGCTTACTTCATTTACTATTTTTATAGGGTTGGCACTTGTGCAGATCAAGGTCTATTACACTTCATGTGTAGAGCCTCATCTAGTGGCTCACATACCTATCAAACTAAGATTACCCCATCTGGTGGCACCTCTAGTAGTGCCTACTTATTTTGAATTATATGCTAAAGAGATGAGAGGTAGAGGAGGTAGATGGGCACCTATGGAGATATCAGTGATCAGGACTCAACGTGTTAGACCATGGGTTGGTCAAGCAATAAAGTAGGAGGTAGTGGGTCTAGAAAAAGGAGAAGTGATGGTTGTGGATGTAGGATCACAATGAGAACCACAACAAAGGTAATAATGATCATTTTATGCTCATCAAATATGGAGGCATCATCGATGCATAGAGGTATAAGCACTAGTTATTATGCAAAGGAATCTAGCAGTAGCTTTAGGACACAGTTAGTCCATAGAAATACCACTAAGGAGAGGACCATGATGGGCTCAGGTGGTGACTCCTATATTTTCATTAGTGTAGAGGAATCTAATGAAAGAGGTGACCGATAGACAAGCAGATAGGGAGATTATAATAAGTGACACTAGCACTAGTGAGAGATGGTTTAAAATTGATTTAATTTTTTGATATAAAACATTATTGCATTTTAATTCTGATAAGTATATTATTTGAGATATATATAGATGTGATTTGATCACTATATAGTTTTTTATTTTTCATATCTAATGATAGAAGAGGTTAGATGGGGACCCCTGGTCATGGCTTTACACCATGAAATTTTAGATGGGGTGATGGTACCATACAACCCTACCAAGTTAGATGATCTTGAGGTTCCATCTACCCTAACCCAAGTGGGCTGGTTTAGACTGGCTGGAGAGGCCATGAGACAACTACAAGCATGTGGTGAGGGGTTACATCCACCAACAGGGGTGGGAGTTGGAGAGACATAAGCCTGGTAGGCCCTAATACAGTAAAGAGATGCACATATGGTGACTACCATCTAACTAGGATATGTATAGGCCCAAGTGACCAATCTACAAGGATAGGTTTCTAGATTGAGATCTCAAACTACCTTTTTACAATTTACTATTTAGTGAGGCCAATCATAATCATCTATGGGTAGCATGGCTAGGCCACAAGATATACATGGTGGAACACAACCTTAGGGTTGTATCTATTAGGTTTTGTAATTTGTATTGTATAAAACACATTATATATATAGTTGGTATTGATCTCATGAGTTGTACTTGGATTTGGATGTGGATACATGAATATATTTCCTTTCTATCACATGTATTTATTTATATTTGTATATGCTATGGGAAATATGTGATGTGTGTTTTATTTTCTATCACTATGTTAGACACATTCATAGTTAAAATATAAAAGGAAAAAATTAATAAGAAAAGCATAATTAATCAAAACAAATGTAATACATACTATATCATAATGGGAAATGTGTAATAACAAAAGATGAATAAATATAATAAACCAAATATGGTAAAAAGGAACAAATGAATATTTTTAACCCATGTAAAGAGTTGCACCAAATTAAGACAAATTAAAATCACACTATATCATGTTGAGAAGTATGAAAAAATTGTAATAAAATGGAAGTCATATGAAAAACAATGGTATAAAAAAAAAATTATTAAGTCAATCAATCATACCAAATCAAGCTGGGATCTATAAAAAGAAAGACAAAATGGTAAAGGGAAATTAAATTAATCACACTAATTCAAGTTGGGAAGTATCAAAAATTTAATAAAATGGTTATAAGCATACACATAATCAGGAAATAAGAAGATAAAAGAGAAGGACTTATTTAGCAAGCATAAAACATATTAAATCATGATGGGAATTATGTCAATGACATGTAACTCATAATCGAACACTAATTATCTCAAATTTAACATATGTAATTTTATTTTGACTGGGTGATAGTAGGAATTGGGTATTGAAATATGTTATGAGGAGGGCTTAGTCCTATCCATAGTCTTACACTAAAACTCACAATGGGAACACCAATGAGGTGATAAAAACTAGAAGAATGACTTTAAAAGATGTTTATAATGTGGTAATTTGTGAGGTGGGCATGGTCCTATCCATGGTCTTACACTATAACTCACAAAGAGATAACCTATGGGAATGATCATATGCCAAAACAATATTTCTCAAGGGGAAATATTAAGAATGTTGTAATAAAAGAGAGAATTTAAATAACATGACATAATCATTTATGTGAATACCTTTGGAAATGTGAGGTAGAATAGGTACAAAAGAGAGACACTAAGAATCTAGTGACCATCAAAATATAAAGGATACATACTCATGATAAGCAAAAATTTGTATAGGCAAATATGTGAGATACTAATATCAACTCATGTTGGTTATATGAACAAGAAAAATGAAATGGACCTACCGTCACACAACATGTTCCCCATTCCTCAAGACCTCTTATAGATTCATCAGTCTACTATAAAGATTGGGTAATTGTGTGAGAAAGTAGGTAGCTCTAAAAGATTTTTTATTATCATTTTACAATCTACTAGCCTATTGCATCCCAATAGACCTTGACTCTATCATGAGGCCAACTATGGAGTTTGAGATTTGATTAGAAATAGGATATGTGTTATGAATCATGTCTTTTAGTGTGATTTGACTTTTGAATTTGTACATTTCCTTTTTTATCATTGTGTTTTGTTTCCATGATTTGGCTTTTAACTTTTTTATAGATTTTATGATTCCTCCTCCATACAGATTTTAAATAACCAACACGAGTGATATAATTTATACATATGAATGGGGTTTAGAATTTGTCTAAAGGAATCTAAGTATCCAAATATATGACTAAATAAACACTTAGGCTTACCTAGGAACTAGTATTTAATCTCAAGTTTCAACTATATATATGCTTAGTATGTGAAAGGAATATAAAATAATAAATGGAGATCAAAGAAGATTGGTAGATAGGAGTACAATGAGATGTCTTGTTTGATAATTGATCACATGGTGAATAAATAATTACTAAGGGGATCAAGGTTTGTATAACCAAGTCACAATAATAATTATTTGAGTTTTTGAGATAAGATAACAAACAATCATTTAAAAAGTAAAGAAATTCATGAAAGAAATGAATGCATTGACATAACTGTGCAATAATGGAAATAACAAAAAGAAAACAGAAGAGAAAGTAAATGAAACTAATATATAACACATAATTCTTAATATAAATATCCATGTTAAATAGATATATGAAACCAAATTTAACACACAATTAAATGATATAAGATATATAAAAGTGGATGATAAGTCTAATCCAAAATTAGAATGAAGAACAAAGTGACACCATGTCATGTTCATAAATATTGATAAATTTTCCCATAAATATTAACCATGACATCTAAAACATCTCTATGAAGCTATATCCTAATGGTATCCAAAGTCTCATTAATCCTCATGGAAAGTTATGAAAATACCTCTCTCTGAATATCTTTGACAAAAAAATGTAGGTCTAGTTGAAGTATCATGATCAAGAGGGCTCTCATGCATATAATATTCAAGGAGTGTAATATGTGTTAGAATAAGAATGGTATTTTTGGGATGAATAAGCACCACCAATGGAGAAGAAACCATAGGTGTGGAAGGAACCATGGGTGGGAAAGGCACCACAGGTGGGGAAAAAGTCTCAGGTGAAGAAGGATTCTTACATGTGTGGCCTATAAAATGAGGAATAGTTGGTGTAGGTATTGGAAGAAGGTGGTCAAGAAGGTGCTAATATATAATACAACAATGATTAGTATGATGGGTATCACACTAGTGCCAAAGACAATATACCTCCCTATATTTGGGGATATACTCAGGTAATAACTTGGGATGAGGTATAGCCTTGTATTTGGACTAAGTAATGGTGGGACATAATGTGTCAATATATTACAAAATATTTTGGTAATGAGTGGAAGATTGATTATCTATTCCATGGAAGTAACAAATACACTTGTTAGTAGACTTTAGGATTCTACTAATGGAAGATATAGAATGAGAATTTGAGGGTGGTTGATATAACTAGTAGTATCTGATCCAATGATCGATGACTTTATGGATATTAAAATAAGTTTGATCAGCCCATTGGGTAAGAATGGTATCAAACTAAGGCAAAGGAAGAAGGATATCACCAAGGGAAGGTGGGGTAGAAATATAAACTAGACTAGGATCATTTGAAGGTAAATCAAGAATAGAAATAGGATGAGGCTCAGCTGAAGGTAGAGCTGGAGTAGGAACTAGACTAGGTTTAATTGAAGGTGAGGCTGGACACATGGAAGGCTTAAGAGCATTAGCTGGCATCTCTAGGGTAAGACAAATAAAAAGATCCTTGTATCTATAAAAATATTAAGGACCAATCATGGCATGATCCTTGAACATGATTCTATGAGGATCTATAAAAATTGGAGGTGTACCATGTGATCTCTCTATCTCTACCTTGTAAAAAAATTGGAAAAGTACTAGAATTAGGCACTATGAAAGAAGTAATGCTATAATATGAATGAAAAGATTGAAATAAATAAGTCTAATACAAAGAATATCGATATCTCTAGATTGGACAAGTCCTAATAATTGGTCATCTAAAGCATAACTATCATCATAATCAGGTGTATACATGTTGATGGTACATGTAGGTATGACATTATCATCAAAAGTCACATGGTGAATAAAATATAGTATTAGTTTAGACCACATGTATATCATTGATAATAGGTTGATGGTAATGAGGTTGTAAACAAAGAAAAAGTTGGGTGATGATATGAGTGGGTAGATCGTAAGTTTTGATATTGAGGATTATCTCATCCAACACATCATCATTAGAATCTAAGAGGTTGTGTGATATGTTGCTAATGAGTTCGGGGTGATAATAATAACCTCAAGTAGAAATGATAGTATGATTGAAGCATTGATATTCCTAAAGTGGGATACTAGGCAAAGGTTCAAGGGTAGGAATTTTAAAGACACCACGTTTTTGGAATTGCTCAAAATTTCAAGGGTTTATGTCTCCTTGAATTTTATAAATATCACCATTATGGGTGAAATTGATGCATTGGCACGTGGATGAGGTGGCATACCTCATATGATGAGACCATGGTCTACCAAGCAAGATGTTATAAGAGAGGGGAAAGTTAAATATCATAACTTTCATGTGGATGGTGATAGGATGGATGGTAATAGGAAGCCACACATAACCTAAGGGAGGCATTTGCCTTCTATCATAGTCTTGACTTGTGTTACACATGGACTTGAGATTACATTCATAATATATAAGAGTTTTAATGAAATTAATGAAGGCAACATAAGTACCTAAACCCTCATAAATCAAGGTGCACTTGACTTGGATATCAGTGATTTGGACACTAATAAATAGGGGAGGATCATCTACATGAAGTAAAATCTCATATGAAATCATGGAAGTGATAGAAAACTTAAGGGAAAGAGAAGTGTCCATTATTCCATCAACATGTATGGACATCTCTTCACATTGTTGAAGGATATTATCTTCAAACCCAAAAAAAGTATCTGCATGTCTTGCTAGAGGAGGATGAGGGTGTTCATTTTGAACTAAAATGACATTAGATGGTTTTGGTGACATAGGGAGTTCGTATTAATTTGAGAAAAGGTATTTGAGATTAGAGATGATAAAGTTACACAATGGAATCCCATTCATCATAACCCATGGGGGCATTTCTATATATAAGTGAAAGATGTTGCAAGAGATCATGTGAAGCAGGGTTGGAAGTGCAATCAAATTTGTGTTGGTAAGATGTAGTTGATTTAGTTTGAGGACAAATATTTTGATTATCTTTAGGTGGTAGGATGGCTGGTTGAGGTATTTCTTATAATTGAGTTGAAGAAATACTATTGGAAGGCTGGGGAATATGGTCCAAATTTGGAGGAAGAGTAGAGATAGTGTGAGAGGTATGATCAAGTTGAAGTGTTAAAAGTGGTTCTTTGAAATTTACAAGGTCCTCTTGCCCTAACTCCATGAGATGAGATGGGAAAGTATCTTGAATGATGTGGAACATTTGAGAGGTTTGATGCATTGGTGTTGGATTGGTATCGATAAAAGTAATTAATATTCACATTTTAGTCATATTTACCACATTATATTCATTAGTAATGAGGTCTATAAGACTTTCAACATTATATGTAGAAGGAATAGGCTTTTCATTGTTATCTTGATGATTGGGAAGAGGGTATTTATATATAATCAGATGAGCATTATCTTGATTTAAAGCTTGATTTTTTTTTTAAATTTAATGAGATTTAAAAGTTGTCATATGATTATTAGAACTTGTGAATGAGGAATTCATGATCAAATTTTAGGCCAATATTAAAATCCATAACTCAATGGTGAAATTATCTACAAGTCTCATGAGAGTGGCCCCAACTTGCATGAAACCAAAAAAAATTGTTCAAATCATACCATGATTTCATTGGATGAGTGGGGTTAGGATCTTCTGGTAGAGGCCTTAGAAGACACTTTTGAAGCTCGAGTAAGGATAATGGTTTATGGACATTAATGTTATTTGGAGAATAGCTATAAATATGAGTTTTGTTTATAGGGAAACATGTTCTATAGTGTTATTGGGAGTGATGGATTGAATATTGTGAATAGTTGCATAAGTATCAGTAACACCATCATTGGTAACATGATGAAATTTATTTTTAATGAGCCTATGAGTGATATAGGTAGGTTGAGATGGTTCAAATTAGTGCATGAGAAAATATTTTCACTCAGCTTGGTCGAGGGCTTCTTTCAATGTTCTTAGGGAGAGATTCATAACTTAATATTGTAACTTGGGGTAGAGAAAATTATTGAATAGGTGGACAATATTATCATTTTCTATATTATGCTCACATTTTCTAGACAAGTTCTTCCATTGTTTGATGAAAGCTTGTGCCATTTTAGTTTCAAGTTTATAATTTATGAAGTGAGCTAAGTTATTATCATGGACATCACTAGTTTGAAATTATTGTACTAGTGAGTTAACAAAATCTTCAAAGTTAATGATAGAATAGGTTTTTAATTGATTGTACTAATCTAAATCATCTCTTGAGAGTGTTTTAGCTAACATCTTGGTAGAAATAAAAGTATTAAGTGTTGGGGATCAACCAACAATGGATTACACTTATGAAAGCAATAAATGTGGAATTAAATCAGATAGATAAGTAACGAGAATCAAATAATAGCAACGAACAAGAGATACAAGAAACCACCCTAAAAACTTGTATTAAAACTCTTTACAAAAGGAATACAATTGAAGAAACTTCTTTCTTCCACACCTCTCTCAGATGCACAAGATCTCTCTCTAGATCTCTATCCCTTAAGAGCTCTCTCTCTCTCAAGTACAATCAACTCCAACAACCTAGATTGATACAACTCTGTACTATTCTTCAACATTCACATACAATGAACTACTACAATAATTCCCTCTCAGCTAAGAAGATCTAATTCTACATATAGAATTTGGAAACTTGAGCATGCACTTACAACCAACAGTTAAGCCTCTTGAACAAGGGCTCTAAAAATAGTCTTGTTAATAATAGAAACGCGAACTTAAGACTAAGACTTAAACTCATCATGCAAACACTCACTTCTGTCCTCAGAAAAAGCATTCTGGACGCATAGGTAACTGACGCCGGTTCCTCCCTGCTTGCCTGTGACCGATGTCGGCCTATCCTCTACCGACGTCGGCATCTATTCAACTGCACCTGACCGACATCGGTCGCTCCTGACCGACATCGATGACTGTGTAAACCTGTAACTTTGGTAATGCGCTCATATGTGAAGCTTTTAGACTCCACACCTTAACAATCTCCCACTTGGAGATAAACAGCTGCACCAGTACCTGTACAACAACATCTTCTAGCTCCTCCATCTTCAGCTCAATTATGAAGACCAACAAAAGTTGAATGAAGATTCAACTTCTCCTTTGTAACCGGCTTGGTTAACATATCAACAGGATTCCTATCTGTATGAATCTTCTCCAGCTTTAAATCACCATCTTCCAATACCTACCATATGAAGTGGTACCTTAGCTGTATGTGCTTGGTTCTTGAATGAAAGGCTGAGTTCTTAGCCAAATAGATCGCACTCTGACTGTCACTATACAATCTGCAACTCCCATGGTCCCTTCCAAGCTCTTCCATGAACCATGTCATCCATATCATCTCTTTGCTAGCTTTTGTGGCTGAAAAATACTCTGCTTCTGTAGTTGACAAGGCAACAACCTTTTGCAACTTAGATATCCAGCTAATCATCGTTCCACCTATAGTGAAAACATAACCTGTAGTGCTCCTCCTGCCATCCAAATCACCTGCCATATCTGAATCTACATAACCATGTAGAGAAGTATTTGAACCTCCATAGCACAAGTGCCTACTGCTAGTTCCTCTCAGATATCTAAGGATCCACTGAACCGCTTTCCAATGTTCCTTACCTGGATTGTCCATATACTTACTTACAACTCCCACTGCTTGGGCAATATCCGGTCTAGTACACACCATTGCATACATCAAACTCCCTACTGCAGAATAATATGGAACCTTACTCATGTACTCTACCTCATCATGTGAATTAGGACATTGTTCTTTACTTAACTTAAAATGTCCAGCCAAAGGTGTGCTTACCAGTTTAGCATCCTGCATATTGAACCGTTTCAACACCTTGTCCACATAATCTTCTTGAGACAATATCAACCTGTGATTTTTCCTGTCTCTCTTAATGCTCATGCCAAGGATTTTCTTTGCTGCTCCCAAATCCTTCATAGCAAACATTTGAGCTAATTTCACCTTAAGCTCAGAGATATCCTACATGTGTGATCCTGCAACCAGCATATCATCTACATACAACAATAGAATAATGTATCTACCATTATCCAATCTCTTAAAATACACACAATGGTCAGATTGACACCTACTATAGCCATGCTCAGTCATAAACCTGTCAAATTTCAAATACCACTGTCTAGGAGCTTGCTTGAGGCCATACAAGCTTTTCTTCAATCTGCACACTAACTTCTCCTTACCTTTGACCTCAAATCCTTTCAGTTGTTTTATATATATTTCCTCATCCAAATCTCCATGAAGAAATGTTGTCTTAACATCTAGCTGCTCAAGATGCAAATCCTCAACAGCAACCAAAGATAGTACAATCCGTATAGAAGTCATTTTAACAACAGGAGAAAAAATCTCACCAAAATCAATACCTGGCTTTTGTGCAAATCCTTTTGCTACCAATCTGGCCTTATATCTCAACTGTCCATTCTCACCTTCTTTGAACCTGTAGGTCCATCTGTTCTTCAGTGTTCTCTTACCAGGTGGCAATTCAACCAAATCCCATGTTTAGTTCTCTCTTAAGGACTCCATCTCCTCAACCATGCCGCGCTCCCACTGACTCTTGGACTCCACCTGTATTGCTTCTTCAAAACTCTCTAGTTCTCCACCATTAGTTAGTAATAAATAGAATAATGAAGGAGAATATCTAATTGGAGGCTTACTTACCCTTTCAGACCTCCTGATGGGTGTCTGAGACTCGTTCACAACACGTTGTCCACCCAAATTCTCTGACAGTGACAGACCTCGGTCACCTCCAAACCTATTACTGGCCGACGCCGGTTCTTCTTCACTGACGCCGGTGTCTATCCTGCCGACATCGGTCTCTATATGACCGACATCAGTTTCTATTATGTTGATGCCGGTTCCTATCCTACCGACGTTGGTCTCTGTGTTTTCCTGCAAGTGATTATTTCTTTTTCCCGCGAGCTCATTTTGGACCGTCACCTCATCCAATTCACTATTGCTCTGCCTAGATTGATTTAGCTTCTTCAGTTGATCACTATACATCACTTTTTCATTGAAAACAAAATCACGGCTCCTAATTACCTTGTTAGTTCCTAGATTCCAAAATCTAAAACCAAAATCATCTAAGCCATAGCCAATAAATGTGCACCTCATAGACTTAGCATCGAGCTTCATTCTATTTTCCTTATCTACGTGCACAAAGGCTTCACAACCAAAAACTTTGAGAAAAGAGAGATCTACCTTTTTACCTGTCCAAGCCTCTTCTAGAATTTCACCATCCAGAGTTGTAGAGGGTCCTCTGTTAATCAAGTACACTACAGTGTCAACAGCTTCTACCCAAAATTCTAAAGGCAAACTAGCATGCAATCTCATACATCTTGCATGCTCCATGATTGTTTTGTTCATCCTTTTAGCAATTCCATTCTACTGAGGTGTCCTTGGAACCGTCCTTTGCCTACGGATTCCATGCATGTAACAATACCAGTTAAACTTATAACTGTAGAACTCTCCACCATTGTCAGATCTTAGGCACTTTAATCTTTTGCCTATTTCATTCTCAACCATAGTTTTCCAAATCTTAAAAGTCTCAAATACATCAGATTTCTTCTTAATACAGTAGATCCATACCTTTCTTGTAGCATCATCTATGAACGAAACATAGTACTGTGATCCTCCAATAGAAGCTACCTGAGCCGATCCCCACACGTCTGTGTGAACAAGCTGCAACTTATGCTTCTTCTTTGTAGACCCAGTCTTGAGAAAACTAACCCTTTTCTGTTTTCCAAATACACAGTGCTCACAAAATTCTGGATCCATGCTTTTTAAATCTAAAAGCTTACCTTTAGACTTAAGAATTGACATCCCCTTCTCACTCATGTGGCCAAGCCTTGAGTGCCACAATTTTGCATCCACATCTGAAGTAGATAATACAGAAGGAGAATTGTTAGTAACACAATTACACAAATAGAGAGTACCTACTCTCTTACCTCTGGCCATAAAAAGTGCACCCTTGGTCACCTTCCAAGATTCTGCTGTGAGAGTTACTGTACAACCCTCATCCCCTAACTTTCCTGCAGAAATCAAATTTCTCTTCAAGCTAGGAACATGCATAACTTCTCTCAACACCCATGTGTTGCCATTCTGCATTTTCAGCTGCACTTTACCTTTGCCAATAATTTTACAGGGTTCATCATCCCCCAGATATACTATTCCAAAATCTCCATGGATATAGTCACAGAAATATTCCCTATTAGGGGTAGCATGAAAAGATGCACCAGAATCTAACACCCAAGATTCTATATTATTATGCAAAGAGAATATTAAAGCATCTTGTGCAATACCTGCAACCTTTGCTTCTTATTTTCCTTCATGTTGATTGTCCTCCTTAGGCTTTGACCAGCAATCTCTGCTTATGTGCCCCATCTTTCCACAATTCCAGCATTATGGCCTTCTGCCATTTCTGGATTTGGATCTGCCTTTCCCCTTAGACTTGGATCTTGATCTCCCTTTCTTGCTCTTCTCTTTTTGCCTTCCCCTGCTCTCAAAACTTAAAGCATTCCCAGATGTCTCTTCTGTGCTTTTCTTGTGAATTTCCTCAGTCAAGATAACACTAACAACATCCTCTACTTTTAAAATATTTGATGCAGATGCAATATTGCTAACTGCCATTACTAAGCTATGCCAGCTTTCAGGCAAAGAACATAATATTAAAAGAGCTTTTATTTTATCATCAAATACAATTTTGACTGAACTTAATTGATTTACAATACCATGGAAATCATTTAGGTGATTAGATACAGATCCACCTTCCTGAATATGCAAATTGAATAGCTGCTTCATAAGATATACCTTATAGAAGCTGAGAGTTTTTCGTACAAATTTGCTAGAGTAGTCATCAACTCTACCGTTGTTTTTGCCTGTGATAAATTAGATATCACAGTAGATGCAAGACTCAGTCTTATAGAACCCATAGCCTTTCTATCAAGAACTTCCCATTCTTCATCCTCCATGTCTTTGGGCTTCTTTGCAACCCCACCTAACGGTAAGTATAGATCCTTCTGATACAGATAGTCCTCTATCTGCATTCTCCAATATTGATAGTTTTTGCCATTGAACTTCTCCATTCTCAGTTTGCTTTCATCTACCATTGCTTCTCCCACTCAAACAGAAATCCCTGCAGAAACTCCTGTGAGCAACCTGTAATCAATACACACTACACAAATCTGAACCACCTGTTAGTGAACCTGAGCTTTGATACCAATTATTGGATATCAAACTCTAAACCTTAAACCAAGGCTCTGATACCACTTGTTGGGGATCAACCAACAATAGATTACACTTATTAAAGCAATAAACGTGGAATTAAATCAGATAGATAAGTAACTAGAATCAAATAATAGCAACGAACAAGAGATACAAGAAACCACCTTAAAAACTTGTATTAAAACTCTCTACAAAAGGAATACAATTGAAGAAACTTCTTTCTTCCACACCTCTCACAGATGCACAAGATCTCTCTCTAGATCTCTATCCCTTAAGAGCTCTCTCTCTCTCAAGTACAATCAACTCTAACAACCTGGATTGATACACCTCTGTACTATTCTTCAACATTCACATACAATGAACTACTACAATAACTCCCTCTAAGCTAAGAAGATCTAATTCTACATATAGAATTTGGAAACTTGAGCATGCACTTACAACCAACAGTTAAGCCTCTTGAACAAGGGCTCTAAAAATAGTCTTGCTAATAATAGAAATGTGAACTTAAGACTAAGACTTAAACTCATCATGCAAACACTCGCTTCTGTCCTCAGAAATAGCATTCTAGATGCATAGGTAACCTACACCGGTTCCTGCCTGCTTGCCTGTGACCGACGCCGGCCTATCCTCTGCCGATGCCAGCGTCTATTCAACTGCACATGACCGATGTCGATCACTCCTGACCGATGCCGATGACTGTGTAAACCTGCAACTTTGGTAATGCGCTCATATGTGAAGCTTTTAGGCTCCACACCTTAACATTAAGTTTGACCCAATATTTATAGATGTTACCAAACATTCTTAAATGTGATATGGGATCAGTAGAACCATTATAGGTGATGGTAGGTCTGATGCCTCCTATGTTGATGTTATCAATTTGAGGTATAAGAAGTTCATTTTGAATATGTTTTATTGTTTTATTAATGAGTTTTGGTTGAGTAATAAGGCTATTATTGACCATTTTTTTCCCACAGGCCAAAATGCATCAACCCTTCTAGCCAAAATCTTGTATATGGGCTTTTTATAATGTTATAAGGTGTGCCACAGCTCATCTGGTGTCATCCCTTATGCCATTCTAGTTTAGTCATATTCTAGCTTGGTCCTTATATAATTTGGTGTTTAAGAGGCCATTTAAGAGTCATTTTATGGAAGTGGTATGTCCTCATACTGATCAATGCAGTTAGGGCATGGATAAGGTTACTAATGGATGAGTAGATGGAGAGTGTTGTAGAGACCCTATGGGATGTTAAGAGTGCTTAGAATGACTTAGGAAGCTCCTAGTTTTCATCTAGTTCTTCATTGTATTCATCCAAGCATCTTGGGTCTAGTGGCAAAAGTGCAAATAGGTAGTTTTTTGAGACCAGATCTCATACGTGTAAATAAATTAGAGGAAATTAGTCTTATGGGTTTCTTCCCTTTTGTGCCAAGATCATATGCTCTAAATCTTAGGTCCTCCACCCAAGTGTAGCAAAAGTTACAAAGGTCCAAAGTTGGTTCCTCAGTCACTTCTTACTTGTTTTCCCATTCTTATCCATTTTTAGAAAAATTTTAGCAGAGCTGAGTATCTCCACAAAGCAATATCTCACACGTACAGTAGTTATAAAGGAAAGTGACCACATGGGTTTGTTCACCTTAGTCCCAAGTTATTATGTACCATGTCTAAGGTCCTTCATTGAAAAATAAATGGAGTTATACATATGGCAAAGTTGGGCTCCCAAGCATTTTTTTAATTTTCCCATACTTAGTCATTTGAGCTTGACCATCACCAGGATGTCACATAGAAGCAATTATGCACCAGCCATATTGAACTTTGAATATATTTGCTTAAGAATCTCCTGAGACTAATAGATCAAATGGGTTTGTCCCTTTTAATCTTAAGAACATCTTCTAAAAGTTTGATGCCTCCATGATTTTTGTGCTTCAAGATCTAAACCTCCAAAGTTGGTAAAAAGGTGTAAGATGATCATGCGAACATCAATTTTAAGACCTAGTAAATAGCCATTGGTTTTCAAACTAAAGAAAATATAATGACCTATGCTTCATCATACATAGATGACCCAATAAATCATGATGAGGACAAATAATCAAAGGCTTCTCTGAGTGAGTGTGCAAGTGACAAGTGTCACATTCATAGAGCTTATCAGATAGAAACCCAATGAGTGTAAGCTAGTCAGACTTAATACTCTATCTTGTTAGATCTAATGCATCATGCTCAATCATGCAAAAAAAATCTAATGGTGTGAGATGGGTTAAATAGTCAGATAGCCTAACATATTGACACATGGCATAAGTGTGTAAGTTGGTAGATTGATAGGATCCTAAAGATCAATAAAAGATTTCCAGTGGCACCAATGGGGGTAGAGTTGACAATTTAAAGATAGATCTAAGGGCTCAATCTCAATCAGACCTAGAAAATTCAATAGAGTAAGCCAATTCAAAGTGTTAATGATTCCAGTCAATTTTTGATAGCCAATTCTAGCAAAGGTTAACCCAGGGTTTTCGATGGAGGTTGAGAAGTTATTTTCAACCATGGATAACAAGGTTTTATAGGGTCTTCCCAACACCATTAAAGATCATTAAAATCCCATAGAGCTATCAAAACAATGTGGTTAATCATAGAGAACATAAAGGGACCACCCATGTGGCTAAATATGGATTTATATATTATAGGTATGAATCATAAAGGGATCATTCTCTGACTATGTTCACCATTTCTAGAAGAAGGAGCTAATATTTCAAAGGGTGCCATGAAGTCAAACAAATGGACCCCAATAGTTCATTAAATGGAACAACTACTTAATAGTGACATTTATCTCCACTATGCACACCATGATAACCAATAAGGAGTAGTTGGTAACAAGACATTATTTTAAATGATGGATCTAAGTGTTGTAACTACAATGTTACTAGAACCCAACTGGAAACAACTTGATCATATGATTACAACCATCAGGGAGTGTTAAGGGGAGAACATTGTAACTAACCAACTACTTAGGTGACTTAGATCAATTAAATGGTTTGAATGAGAATATTTTCATAGGCAAATATAATCACTTTTCAAATGGGTTTTAACCCACTTGATTCGCTTTTGAGTGCCCAAAATTGCCTCTCTCTAGCTCTCCTTTCCTATAAATATAGCCCTTTAGCTATTATAAACAATTTCCACTCCATGTATGGGGAAGCCCTACTAGAATGACATCATATTTTACCTTTGTTAATGCCAATCTAATTTTTAGTTCTTGAGTAATTTTATAAATGTGCAAGCAATGTATGGAGTCACCAAGTGATTGTTCCCTATCCTTTCGTCCCTTATCCTTTCATGTTTATACAAGATTTTATGTTCTAGTAGGTGATATGAAGTGTTGTCAAGCGTATGAACCTATATTTTAAGTTTATAATGAGCCTTAATACCTATAACTAGCCTATGGTTCACTTACCTTGGATAGATCTCATACATCTCACCTCCATATTTAAATACTCATGTTAGGATCCATATGACTTATAAGTTAGTTTATGTGTCTTATTTCTTAGTACAAGAAAGTATGATGGTCATATGGAATACATCTTGGTGTATCACCCCCTTAGATTAGGTTTATTTTATGCAAATTTTAACTCTTTTCCCATAAGCAAGCATTAGCATAGGTGAAATCACTTCAAGATACATTCAGGGAGCTAGCCCTTAAAATCTAGAGGCTCACTTCCACTATAGGTACACCCACATACCTAGAAGTGTTCCCATGTTGCCCAAATATGAAAGAGGATTAAACACCCTCTTATAGGATACAATATTTGGTGACAACAATTTTGGCATGCTCGATGGGACCAAGGTCCAAGAGAATGGAAATATTATTGGCGTGTCTTTCCTCTATCAACTTTTAGAAGTAATCAATCCAGCACCAATGGTGACTCTGAATGATAGCTTCTAGTTATAAGTAGCCTAGGTATATCTCTTTGATATTTTGATCACTTATTTTATTTCCCTTAATCTATGAGGTTCACATGAATATTGATGGTCAATATCCCTACCATGGACCTCCTTACCAACCTTGTTATGAACTATATTATACTCCCCAATAGACCTATCAAAATGGCTATCAGTCCTATGAGCCATGGAAACCCTATAATCCTCCATTTTCCCCACTAGATAGGCACCATGTTATTAGATAACCTTATGGGGAAGGTTACCAAGAAACCTATCAAGAAATGCCTCCCTGTCAGTCTCAATATGAACCTTATCAACCATACCATGATACCTATGAACCTTAAGATTGCTCCTATGAGTCTTGTCATGAGTAACAATATGTTTTTATGGACTTTATATCAAGGTATTACATGGCAAGATATAAATTCCTATAAGCTAAAATATAATTTGAAACTAGTCTTGATCCCCATCATTACCCTCCTCCTTCATTGTTTCCATATTATATCAAGTCTTTGTTGGCATCCATATCACATTTACTAGTTCTTGAAGATGAAATGATAACATGGGATGATGAGTATGATATACTCCATAATCATCTCATGGAATGGTTGAGAGATGTTGTCTAAATTCATATGTAGACTTTGAATATGTTTTAATAACTAAAAGGAACTCAATGGGAGATCATGGAACAAATGGACTTAGCAAAGAAGTTCCTTAAATTCCTAATAGAGAGGCTGAGTATGTGGGAGGATAAAGAGATTGAAAGTAAACATGTTATTAAAGAGTTTCAAGAAAGCTATTGGTAAGATGCAGCTCCTGCTTATGTGGGTGTCCCCCCTTCTAATCAACCCAAGAAGTCACTTTCGTATGAGCTTACTAGTGCTTTCTAATTTCCTAAATCCACTAATAAGCCCTCTCCTACCCCTCACACTCCATCCCAAACTCTATCTATTTAGAGCTCCTTGCTGAGCTTGACAAACTTATAGCTAAAGATAAACCTAATCTTATTGAGAACACCATGGAGATCAAGAAAGTAAGCCTTGTTTAACAACCATTGGAGGTCATAGCTTAGGAACCATATGAAAAGGTTGAGGTTTTATAGATGCACATAGCTAACCTATTTGGAGTTATTTCATTCTCACTAAACATCATGATAAAGAGTCTAATAGTTGCAACAAAGAAGAAGCAGGCATCAAGACCAAGAGTCAAGGGGTTGCCTGCCTCATTCAAACCCTCATCTTATAATACAAGAAAATGGTCAAACTTCCCCTTTTATCCTATAGGAAGTGTTTATATTATATTAATTAGTGTTTAGGTGTGTGTTTCCCTTCTTATTATGTTGTGTTCCAATAAATCCTCTTAAGCACATTTGTATTTTGCTTAGTTCCTTGTTTTGTGTTTGGTTCCTATTATTTGGTGTGTTTTTCAAGGCTTTTTGTATGTCAAACCTACTATAAATGTGACTCCATAGCCCAATGGATAGGATTAGGTAACTAGTATGGGTTCTTTTTGCATCGGTAGGCATGTAACCCCTACGAAATCGTCAATAATGTTGACCATTTTTTCCCCACATGCCAAAATGGGTCAACCCCCTATAGCCAAAATATTGTATAGGGGATTTTTATAATGTCATAGGGTATTTTTCATCTCATCTAGTGTCATCCCTTACGAAATTCTAGTTTATTCATAGTCTAGCTTAGTCCTTGTGTCATTTGGTGTCTAAAGGACCATTTTAGAGTCATTTTATGCAAGTGGTATGTCTTCATGGTGATCAATGCAGTTAGGGAAAGCATAAGGTTGATAATGGATGAGAAGATAGAGAGTGTTTTAGAGACCCTATGGGATGCTATGAGCACTTGTAATGACTTAGGAATCTCTTGGTTTTCATATAGTTCTTCATTGTATTCATCTAAGCATCTTGGGTCTAGTGGTAGAAAGTGCAAGTAGGTAGTTTGTTGAGGATATATCTCACACGTGTGGACAAATCAAAAGAAATTAGTCATATGGGTTTCTTCCCTTTTATGCTAAAATCATATGCTCTAAATCTTAGGTCCTTCACCCAAACATATCAAAAGTTATGAAGGTCCAAATTTGGATCCTCAGTCACTTCTTGCTTGTTTCCCCATACTAAGCCATTTTCAAGAAAGTTCTAGCATGTCTAAGTGAGCATCTCTATAAAGCAATATCTTACACATGTGATAGTTATCAAGGAAGGTGACCACATGGGTTTGTTCACCTTGGTCCTAAGTTGTTATGCACCAAGTCTAAGGTCTTTTGTTAAAATGCAAATGGAGTTATACATGTGCAAAGTTGTACTCCTAAGCATTTTTACTAAGTTTTCCATACTTAGTCATTTGATCTCAATAGTCACAAGATATTACACAGAATTACTTATGGACCAGCCATCTTAAACTTTGAATATATTTGATTTATAAGCTCTTGAGACTAGCATATCAAGTGGGTTTGTCCCTTTTAACCTTAAGAACATATCTTGAAAGTTTGATGTCTCCATGATTTTTATACTTCAAGATCCAAGCCTCTAAAGTTAGTAACAAAGTATAAGACATTTGTGCACATGTCAATTTTGAGACCCAGTAAATAGCTATTGGTTTTTAAACTAAATCAAATATAATGGCCCATGCTTCATCATACATAGATGATCTAATAGATCATGATGAGGTCAAATTATGAAAGGCTTCTCTGAGTGAGCATACAAGTGACAAGTGTCACATTCATAGAGCTTGTTAGACAAAGACCCAATGAGCATAACTTGGTCAGAGTTAATGCTCGAGCTTGTCAAAATATCTAATAGCTCATGATCATCATGCAAAGGAAATCCAATGGCATGAGATGGGCCAAATAGTTAAATAGCCTAAGAGATTGACACATAGCATAAGTGCATAAGTTGGTAGACTGATAGGATCTTGAAGATCAATACAAGATTACAAAGTGGCATTGGTAGGGGTAGAGTTGACAATTCAAAGATTTTTCCAAGGGCTTGCACTCATTCGGACCTATTAAATTCAACAGAGTAAGTTGAGTCAAAGTGTCAACTCAATTAGTTTTTTATAGTTAATTATAATAAAGGTGAGACCAGGGTTTTTGATAGAGGTTAAGAAGATATTTTTTACCATGGACAACAAGGTTTTATATGGTCTTCCTGAGGCCATTAAATCTCATTCAAATTCCATGGATCAATCAATATGATGCAGTTAAGCATAGAGAATATAAAGAGACCACCCATGTAGCTAAATATGGATTTTTGGCTTGTATATTTGCATCATAAAAGTATCTTTCTCTAACTATGTTCGCCATTTATAGTAGAAGGAGCTAATATTTTAAAGGGTACCATGAAGGAGAACAAATGGACCCCAATAGTTCATTAAATACACCAATTAATTGAAAGTGACATTTCTCTCCACTATGCACACCAAGATAACTAATCAAGAGTAGTTGGTAACAAGGCATGATTCTTAATGATGGATCTAAGTGTTGTAATTGTTTGTCACCAGGACCCAACTAGAAACAACTTGATCCTATCATTGCAACCATTAGGGAGTGTTAAGGGGATAATGTTTTAACTATGAAACCACTCAAGGTGATGTGGATCAATCAAATGGTCTAAATGAGCATATTTTTATAGGCAATTATAACTATTTTTCAAATGGTTTTGATCTCACTTGATTCCCTTTTGAGTGTTAAACACTCCCTCTCTCTAGCTCTCATTTCTTATAAATATAGCCCTTGACATATTATAAATAAGTTCCACTCCATGTATGGGGAAGCCCTACTAGAATGATATCACATTTTGCCTTTGAACATTAATTCCAATCTAATTTTCAATTCTTGAGAAATTTTCTAAATTTGAAAGTGATGTATGGAGCCACCAAAGTGAATATTCTCTATACTTTTTTCCCTTATCCTTGCATGTTTGTCAAAGAGTTTATGTTCTAGTAGGTCATATGAAGTGTTGTCAAGTGTATGACCCTATCTTTTTATTGTGCAATGAGCCTTAGTACCTGCAATTGGCCTATGGTTCACTTGCCTTGGATATCTCTCATACATCTCACCTCCATATTGAAATACTCATGCTAGGATCCATATGACTTATAAGTTAGTTTATGTGTCTTGTTTCTTAGTACAAGAAATTATGATGGTCATATGGAATACATCTTGGTGTATCACCCCCTTAGATTAGGTTTATTTCATGCAACTCTGACTCTTTTCCCATAAGCAAGCATTAGCATAGGTGAAAGCACTTCAACATACATTAAGGGAGCTAGCCCTTAAAATCTAGAGGCTCACTTCCACTATAGGTACACCCACATACCTAGAAATGTTCCCATGTTGCCCAATATGAAATAGGATTAGACACCCTCTTCTAGGGTACAAGATTTGGTGACAACATTTTTGGCATACCTAGTGGTACCAAGGTCCAAGAGAATGGAAAAATTGTTTTTGTGTCTATCCTCTATGAGCTTTTAGAAACAATCAATCCAACACCAATGGTGACTTTGAATGATAGCTTCTGGTTATAAGCAGCCTAGGTATATATTTTTGAAATTTTGATTAGTTATTATATTTCCCTTGATCTATGAGGTTCACATAAATAGCCATGGTGAATATCCCAACCATGGACCTCATTACCAGCCTTGCTATGAACCATATTATACTCCCCATAGTCCTATCAAAATGGCTATCAGTCCTATGAGCCATGGTAACCCTATAATCCTCTGTTTTCCCCACTAGATAGACACCATGTTATTAGATAACCCTATGGGGAAGGTTGCCAAGAAAACTATCAAGAAATGCCTTCCTGTCAATCCCAATATGAACCTTATCAACCATACCATGATACCTATGAACCTCAAGATTGCTCCTATGAGTCTTGTCATCAGTAACAATATGTTTCTATGGACTCTATATCAAGGTATTACATGGCAAGATATTGATTCATGTAGGCTAAAATACAACAAGTTGAAACTGGTCTTTATCCCCATCATTACCTTCCTCCTCCTTCATTATTTCCATATTATATCAAGTCTTTGTTGGCATCCATATCACACTTACTAGTTCTTGAAGATGACATGATAACATGGGATGATGAGTATGATATACTCCCTAATCATCTCATGGAATGGTTGAGAGATGTTGTCTAAATTCATATGTAGACTTTGAATATGTTTTAAGAACTAAAAGGAACTCAATGTGAGATTATGGAATAAATGGACTTAGCAAAGAATTTCCTTAAATTCTCAATAGAGAGGCTAAGTATGTGGTAGGATAAAGAGATTGAAAATAAACATGTTGTTATTGAAGAGTTTCAAAAAAGCTATTGGCAAGATGCAGCTCTTGCTTATGTGGTTGTCCCTCCTTCTAATCAACCTAAGAAGTCACTTTCCTATGAGCTTACTAGTGCTTTCCTCTTTCCTAAATCCACTAAGAATCCCTCTCATACCCCTCACACTCCATCCCACACACTATCTCCAACTTGCCAACCTTCCACTACACTTCATATCCCATCTCCATCACATGAGCCTATCCATCAATCTTTTGCCTCACCCTTTCTTGAGGAGGAGCCCATTTTAAGGGAAGCAAATGAAGAGGAAAGATCCCAAGTCATAGTTGACCAAGAATACTCCATGAGTGACTATGAGGAAATCACCATAGGGACCCCCTTGGTGACCACATGTGTAAATCTACCTTCCTAGATGAAGAAAAACACATTGAAGACCCTATCACAGTTACTAGTGCAAAGCTTGATATGTAAGAGGAAATTTTTGAATACTATTTTGTATCTTTCCATGAGAAATGTGGCCAAGACCCAAAGAGAGAGGAATTAGAGGAAGACTCCTTGTCCAATCATGAAGTTATAGATGGCCATCTCAAGCATAAATATGAAGGTCATTCTGTTGATCAAGAATCTGCTCTCATAGAGAAATTTAGTGATGCTAGTGTCTAAGATTTTGTAGACATGGAAAGTGAGGGCAAGGTGGAGGTTGAATTTATCTAGGATTAGTTGAGATACTCCCTTGGTATTGATCCATATTTAAAGATATGAGGACATGAAGAAGATAGGCTTGATGCTCTCAAATATCAAGCATGTTCTATCAATGATGATTGGTAGCTATAAATGAAGCTCTTTCAAGAGCTTGAATAACTTTTCCAAGTTGAGGTTCAAGTACATGAGAAGGTGGATGAAACTTTTTATATGGAGGACAATGAACAATATTGGGTGGACTATTTAGAGCTCCTTGCTGAGCTTGAGGAACTTATAGCTAAAGATAAACTGAATCTTCTTGAGAAAACCATGGAGATCAAGAAGACAAGCCTTGTTTAACCACCATTGGAGGTCATAGCTGAGGAACCATATGAAAAGGTTGAGGCTATCTAGATGCACATAGCTAACCTATTTGGAGTTGTTTGGTTCTCAATAAACATCATGATAAAGAGGCTGATAGTTGCAACAAAGAAGAAGTCGGCATCAAGACCAAGATTCAAGGGGCAACATGCCTCATTCAAACCCTCATCTTATGATAAAATAAAATGGTCAAACTTCCCCTTTGATCCTGGAGGAAGTGTTTATCTTAGATTAGTTAGTGTTTAGGTGTGTATTTCCCTTATTATGTTGTGTTCTAACAAATCCTCATAAGCACTTGTGTATTTTGCTTAGTTTCTTATTTTGTGTTTGGTTCCTATTGTTTGGTGTGTTTTTCAAGGATTTTTGTATGTCAAACATACTTTAAATTTGACTCTATAGCCCAATGGATAGGATTAAGTAACTAGTATGGGTTCTTATTGCATAGGTAGGCATGTAACCCCTATGAAATTATCAACAATGTTGACCATTTTTTCCCCACATGCCAAAATGGGTCAACCCCCTATAGCCAAAATATTATATAGGGGATTTTTGTAATGTTATAGGGTATGTTTCATCTCATTTAGTGTCATCCCTTATGCCATTCTAGTTTAGTCATAGTCTAGCTTGGTCCTTGTGTCATTTGATGTCGAAGGGACCATTTTAGAGTCATTTACAGACCCTATGGGATGCTAAGAGTGCTTGGAATGGCTTAGGAATCTCTTGGTTTTCATTTAGTTCTTCATTATATTCATCTAGGCATCTTGGGTCTGGTGGCAAAAAATGCAAGTAGGTAGTTTGTTGAGACTATATCTCACATGTGTGGACAAATCAAAGGAAATTAGTCATATGGGTTTCTTCCCTTTTATGCTAAAATCATATGCTCTAAATATCAAGTCCTTTACCCAAGCATAGAAAAAGATATGAATGTCCAAAGTTGGCTCCTCAGTCACTTCTTGCTTATTTCCCCATACTAAGCCATTTTCAAGAAAGTTCTAGCAGATCTAAGTGATCATCTTCATAAAGTAACATCTTGCACATATGGTAGTTGTAGAGGAAGGTGACCACATGGGTTTGTTCACCTTGGTCCCAAGTTGTTATGCACCAAGTCTAAGTTCCTTCAGTAAAATACAAATGGATTTATAAATGTGTAAAGGTGGACTCCTAAGCATTTTTACTAAGTTTCCCATACTTAGTCATTTGAGCTCAATCATCACTTGGATGTCACACAGAAGTACTTATGGACCAGCCATCTTAAAATTTAAATATCTTTTCTTCAAAAGCTTTGGAGACTAGCATATCAAGTGGGTTTGTCCCTTTTAACCTTAAGAACATATTTTGAAAGTTTGATGCCTCCATCATTTCTACACTTCAAGATCCAAGCCTCTAAAGTTAGTAAAAAAGTATAAGACATTTGTACAAGTTTCGATTTTGAGACCCAATAAATAGCTATTGGTTTTCAAACTAAATCAAATATAATGGTCCATGCTTCATCATACATAGATGATCTAATAAATCATGATGAGTTCAAATTATCATAAGCTTATCTGAGTGAGCGTACAAGTGACAAGTGTCACATTCATACAGCTTGTTAGACAAAGACCCAATGAGCATAAGTTGGTCAGAGTTAATGCTCAAGCTTGTCAAAAGATCTAATAGATCATACTCATCATGCAAAGGAAATATAGTGTCATCAGATGGGTCAAATAGTTAGATATCTTGAGAGATTGACATAGCATAAGTGCATAAGCTAGTAGACTTATTTTGAAATTTGGATGCCTCCATGATTTCTACACTTCAAGATCTAAGCCTCTAAAGTTAGTAAAAAAGTATAAGACATTTGTGCAAATTTCAATTTTGAGACCCAATAAATATCTATTGGTTTTCAAACTAAATCAAATATAATGGCCCATGCTTCATCATACATAGATGATCTAATAAATCATGATGAGGTCAAATTATCAAAGGCTTCTCTGAGTGAGCGTATAAGTGACAAGTGTCACATTCATAGAGCTTGTCAAACAAAGACCCAATGAGCATAAGTTGGTCATATTTAATGCTCAAGCTTGTCAAAAGATCTAATAGATCATACTCATCATGCAAAGGAAATCTAGTGTCATCAGATGGGTCAAATAGTTAGATATCCTGAGATATTGACACAGCATAAGTGCATAAGCTGGTAGACTGATAAGATCTTGAAGATCAATACAGGACTAATAAGTGTCATTGGTAGAGGTAGAGTTGACAATTCAAAGATAGATCCTAGGGCTCACACTCATTAAGACCTAGCAAAACAAATGGAATGTGTTGAGTCAAAGTGTTAACTCAATCAGTTTTTGATAGCTAATTAGAGTAAAGGTGAGCTTAGGGTTTTTGATGGAGGTCAAGAAGTTATTTTTGACCATGGACAATAAGGTTTTATAGGGTCTTCCTAATGCCATTACAGCTCATTCAAATTCCATGGATCAATTAATATGATGCAATTAAGCATAGAGAACATAAAGAGACTACCCATGTGGCTAAATATGGATTTTTGGCTTGTAGGTTTGCATCATAAAGGGATCCTTCTCTAACTATGTTCACCATTTCTAGTTAAAGGAGCTAATATTTCAAAGGGTACCATGAACGATAATAAATGGGCCCCAATAGTTCATTAAATAGACTAGTTATTTGAAAGTGACATTTCTCTCCACTATGCACACTATAATAACCAATCAAGAGTAGTTGGTAACAAGACATGATTCTAAATGATGGATTTAAGTGTTGTAACTGCACCATTACCAAGACCCAACTAGAAATAATTTTATCCTATCATTGCAACAATCAGGGAGTGTCAAGGGGAGAATGTTGTAACTGTGCAACCATTTAAGGTGACTTTGATCAATCAAATGGTCTAAATGAGCATATTTACATAGGCAATTATAATCACTTTTTAAATCATTTTTAACTCACTTGATTCCCTTTTGAGTGCCAAAAACTCCCTTTCTCTAGATCTCCTTTCCTATAAATATAGACCTTAAGCTATTGTAAATAAGTTCCACTCCATGTATGGGGAAGCCCTATTAGAATGACATCATATTTTTCCTTTGAACATTAATTCCAATCTAATTTTTAGTTCTTGAGTAATTTTATAAATGTGCAAGCGATATATGGAGTCACCAAAGTGACTATTTTATATCCTTTTCTACCTTATCATTCCATGTTTGTGCAAGATTTTATGTTCTAACAAGTCATATGAAGTGTTGTCAAGTGTATGAACCTATCTTTTAAGTGTATAATAAGCCTTAGTACCTGTAATTGGCCTATGGTTCACTTACCTTCGATACATCTCATACATCTCACCTCCATATTTAAATACTCATGTTAGGATCCATATGACTTATAAGTTACTTTATGTGTTTTATTTCTTGGTACAAGAAATTATGATGGTCATATGGAATACATGTTGGTGTATCACCCCCTTAGATTAGGTTTATTTCATGCAACTTCTAACTCTTTTTCCATAAGCAAGAATTATCATAGGTGAAAGCACTTCAAGATAAATTAAGGGAGCTAGCCCTTAAATTCTAGAGGCTCACTTCCACTATAGGTACACCCACATACCAAGAAGTGTTCCCATGTTTCCAAAATATGAAAGAGGATTAAACACCCTCTTCTAGGGTGCAAGATTTGGTGACAACATTTACCATGAGAATCTCTAGGGGGGTGAGGGAATTTGGATTTTGCACTCACCATGAAACCTATTGGGGGTGATTTTGAAGATTAATGAGATGGTTTTACATCTGCATCATTTTATTTATGTTATTAGTTTAAAAATAATGGATTTGATTGAGTTTTTTTAATAAAATTTAATATTTGGGAACTATTTTGACTAGTGTGCATAGCATGTGAAGCATTGGTATTGGTATTTGTAGCATGAGTTACAATATGAGAATTAGCATGAATCTCACTAGTGGCATGAATAGCATTAGTAGAAAAATAAGTATTAGTATCATGATTAGCATTTGTAGTAAAAAATTTAATAGTGGAATGGTTAACATTGGAATAAAAATAAGCACTAGTACCATGATTAGTATTGTTAGCAAAAGATGCACTAGTTGATGATTAAGGAGAAAAATCTTTAGAAAAGGCCCACTAGATGTTGAACTTACCATGTTAATGTATATACTTGGAATGGATGTTGAAGAGGTCATAAAATAAGATGTCATGATGTGTGAAGGATAAAAAATAAAAATAAAACTTTAAGAATCAAATAAAGTGTTTCCCCTAAATTCATGTGAGAAAGTAGGGGAAGGTGAAAAAGGTTCTTCTACTTGAGGACCTATCATAAGATTATAAATGGTTTAAGGGCCCTTTCCTCTATGTTAAGTAAATTTGTTAATGAAGAAGAGAATTTTAGGTGTGTACTCTAATTCACACTCATCTTCTAAGGAGAACAAAGTATTATGAACTGAGAATGAATGAGGAGGAGTCCCATAATTGCTAGGGAGAGTGGTAATGTGAACATTGATTTCATCTAAAGTGGAAGCCATAAGCTATTTCTTGGGAAACCTTTTAATATTGGTAAGACTCATCATGTTTATTAGATTTAACTCTGTATTATCCTCAAATAGTAAATTCATGATGAGAAAAGGAGGCTAACTATTTAATGAAAAGATAAATCATAAAATAGGATATAGAATCGTACAGGTTGACAATGTTGTGTAAAATAGGGAACATAATAGAGAATAAAAGGACACAATCATGTAGGTCAAATGTGTACTTATGAATAAAAAATAGGGTAGTAAATAATAATACATAGTTGGATAGGTTAATTGTGTACTACTTAGATAGAGAAATGAACAAGAAAATAAAAATATATTCATAAATGATGGCTCTGTACTAGAGACAGATAAGATGAATAGTCAGTAAGAGACTATGTCAACAAGGATGAGTGTTCTAAAAATAGATGAATATTTTGAAAGAGAATATCTGAGTAAATTAAATTAAGTACAGAATCAATTGGATCAATGTGATTGATCCAATTAGAACACACATCACAAATATTATACCAACACTGGCTAATTCAAGTTTTGTCTTAAAAAATATAATGATCAAAGAGAAAATGACAACTTGAAATTAAATTAACTAATTGGTCATTCCTAAGTGTTATTAAGTTATAATAAATTTTGAATTTAATGTGATGTGAAGTTCACTATAATAATGAATTAAAAATTAATCTAAGGATGGTTTCAGGAAGTTTAAGTTGAAAGGGATCTATATTAGCAATGGTATGAGCTTAGTATTGGAACCTATCCTCTCACTTCATAATCCTACATTGATAAGGGCATCAAGTAATTTTTAAATATATACCATAAACCACATGTTTATACTTTTCCAAAAAACCAAGTTAGTTTCCCCCTTAGTGATGAAATTCAAGAAGCCTTTGGAAGACATGTTTGATGTTTTTTAGTGTAATGTGATTTGGAAGTGTGTGTAAAAGAGAAAAATAGTGTGACTAAATTGGTAAATTATAAAAACACCTAATTAATCTATGTTTTTTACTCTAATCATGAAAGAATCTAAAATAAAAGTGAATTAATTACTAGCAAAAAGAGGTTAATTCCTTGACTATGAAGAGTACAAAGTCAATTTAGGTGACACTATATGCAAACAATGCAAAACAAAGTTGACTAGGTTATTATTTTGTGGAGTCAATATATATAAGAACATAATTGAATAGATTGACGATGTCTTCTAGATAAAAGATAGGCTATAAAAATATATCATGCTAGTCGACCTAGTTAGCTATAGGGTTGCATTTTTATATACTATAAATATGTGAAAAATAATACTGGAAATGAAAAATTGAAATGATAGAGGGAGTAAGAATGAACCTTGGTGGGTTTGAATATGCTTCTATTGCAAAATTTTATGATGTGATTCTCAAGTGTTGATTCAAAAAGTTTAGTAACAAATTCAAATGGATTGATGGAGTTTGTAAAACCTATGTGTTGAAAATTAAGAACTGCAAATAGAGTCAATTATTCGACTATGTATGCAATCTTGTATATTGAAAAAGAACTATGAACAGGGTTGACTAGTTCAACTATGTATGCAATATTGTATCTAAATAAGGAGACTATGTTGAGTTAATTTATATAGTTACCTATATTTGGAGAAGACATGCACAAATAGAAAAGATTCATTTTGGGGTGACTATGTGTTAAACATACACACAAACTATTAGAACTATACTGATAGGTTTGATACAGTATTGTAAAAATAGAAATATATAATATGATGATAAAATGAATGTGTGAAATAAAATATATAAATTTTTTATTCACAAAGGGTTCACAAAAATGTATACAAAGGAAAATGTATCTGACCTATTAATCAATCCTATCTCAGATAAGATAAATCCTACTTAAACTTATGATTGTTGATACATTAGATATTTGAGGTAATTACCAAGATGGATTTGCTAGACCTAACCAAGAGATTTCTTACCACAATAACATCACTAGAGAGGGTTAAAAATCCTCTATTCAAGATACACCATGAAATAACCCTAGATAAGTCCTATGTTTTCATATTCATAAAGTAAATGACAAGTAAATTAAAATATAATCTAGTGCTCACTAAATCTTGTGGCATAAAATGGGGGTAATAAACATAAAATATAAACATGGATATAAGATATATACTCACATCAATGTATAAGAAATCCTAATACATAAGAGAGAAGTACAAATGGAAATTTATCTAATCTTACAAAGGAGGAAAAAAGTTATGAATAATTACCTTTGAAGATGAACCCATCAAGAATCGATCTCTCCCTTGGCCAAGGTGCTTCATAAGAGTTTATTATGGTATGTAAGGATAATAAGGATAAGTCAGCTCTAGGTTACACAACTTCTTTATATATCAAAAAGACTTATCTATAAAATCATAGTTGTATCTCCAAATAAAGTATTGAAACCCTAAGCAATGCTCCTCAAGTAGAATGGTGGATAACTAGATGCATAATATGATATTATTCTTCTTCTCCTCTCTCTTAAATGATGAAAATGGATGTTTATATATAGTTGGATCTAACCCTAAACCTTTTTGAAAGTTTAGCTAATAGGGTTAGACTAATAAAATCTATATCATTAATTGATAAAAATAAGTTAGATCTTAGTCAAGGTCAGCTAGAATTGACCTAAACTCGTAACATGTTTTTAATAGTTTAAATACAAGGTTGGCCCAAGCTAATAGTGTATGCTAAATGTCAAAAATAGGTGTTAAGCTTAGGAAAGGGATAAATAAGGTGGTTAATTACTTGGAGGAGCGTACAAGAGAGGAGGCAAGTCTTAAGGAATTACATAGGAAAACATTGTGTATATAATAAGTTGTAGTATATGGGACATTAATCTTGTGAAACACAAATGGTATACCCACCCCTTTCTCGGTGCACCCTTTAAGGTATGAACTCAGAGATATTGAGACTCGATGGGTTCTTACAAGATAGAAAACATCATTAATTGGTAAAATTTTAAAATATTATGTGTATACACTACCTACATAGCCAATACTCTGAAGAGGGCCTCAAACTTATGTAAATATCCCATACATGTTGGATTGTCTATACATAAGGATGAAATTTGTGATAAGAAAATACATAGAGTGACCTAACTTGTAACTTGGAAAATATGGGTCATGGGATTCTCTTTTAATGCTTCATAAATGTGGAAATAATTTTTTAATGACTGATATGGAAATAGGGATGAACAGGGTAGGTTTTCTCATGTGAATGCTTGATTGAGTATTTTTAGTAAGTTGCCTTATGAGTTGTATGTAATTTTCAGGTGAGGAGTGAATGATGGTTGACATTGTATATATACCAATCCATTTTTAAAATGTATCTCACTAAATCACTTATGTTAACTATTAGAATGTGTTTCATTTACAAATTAGATGACTTTTGGGCACTCGACATTTAGTTTGAAATTAGACACTAGCATCGATGTAGGCATCTGAATCGGACACAAGTGTTTATGAAGCTATAAAATAGGTATAGGTCCAAAAATAGAAGGGAATGATAATTATTAGGTTTATAGAATTTTTAAAAATATGGAAGGCTTGGTCATTAAAATAATAGTCGTTGGACTAAGAGATAGGAAATTTAGAATAAAAATATAGTGACAGGGAGCATTTCGATAGTAGGAAGCTCTTAGAAATAAAGGGTACAGCCATGATAGATATTTTCCAAGTGTACAATATTTAGGTGATATATAATTCAAATTTAGTGTCTACATTCCCCCTCACCTACCTTAAACTAGTAATGAAATTGCTAGTTTAAAGGAAAGAAATGTGTACTTGGGTGTGTATAAAACATCTTGTCTTTGTGTCAATCCCACTTGCATTCTTTACTGGTGACTGACCTACAACCAAGGTCATGTTATAGTATATAATTAATGCATATAATTTGTAATTTGAAAGAATTCAAAATTATTGAGAGTAAAGAGATCAAGGTTAGGAGAACACCTATGTATCAATATAACCATCTTTCCTTTTAGCAATTTGATTTTAAGAGATGATTTATTATGAAGCCTTAGAGTTGAGATTAAGACAATTTGCAAACATGCAAGTGTATACATATTTATAGATACTGGAGGACACATGCCCCCAACCTTGGCAAAAAGGTCAGTTACCACATGGCCATTGAGCTCATCTCAATTATGCAACCCAACCATATGTATATCCTAGCTAGAGTGAGTGATCTAACCAAATTACATTATATATATAGTTAGGATGGATGATTTAATAACTCCATCTTATAAATCTTGGTAATACTGAGTTATTTAATCACATCAACCTTGCCAAAAGGTGAAACAACTATTATAGTAGATTGTCTCAATAAAGTCCATAAAATTCCATCTTGGGTATGATAACAATACATAGTTAGTAGTATTTGAAATCTGGAAGTTGATTTGATTTTGCAATTTAAAGTGTTTTTTTGCATGGAATATGCACCTCATATATGTCTCAAGATGACACCTAGGTATAACAATGGTACCAATAAATATAATTATGCCACAAGATTGTATCTGAATCATGTAACTATGAAATTTGGATACTTTGAAATTTTAAAAGTGTGGAATACATGTTTCCATGACCTACCCCCACTGAATATGTAAACTTTGAGAACTAGTGTAAGTGTGAATAACATGTTCCATAACATGCCCCCACTATAATCTATAACTATGAAAGTGTGGAATATATGCCTCTATGAAATTCCCCCACTGATTCACCCCCATTTTGAGGTGAGGGGAATTAGAACTTGTAATTACCTTACCTCAAAAGGATAAGATAACCATATAATCTATGTATGGATCATGTATAATATAGGAGTAACATGTCTATGTAGATATAAAAATGACTAACATATTATGTGATCACATCAAGTCCTAATATGCATGATGTCAATCATAGCAACATCTAGAGAGTAATATTATAAGCTCAACAATAAATTAAGTAGACACACAAAAGAATTCAAAAGTAAAACAAAATCTAATGGTCCAAAGAGACCTCATACAAGGGGCATGTTCAAATTTCCACATCCAATAGACTATGACATATGCAAATGGAAAAATAGGTAAACAAGGGCACAGTGGCCACAAGTAATGGAACATATTCAAAGTCTCAAACAAGAAATAAAATGTGAGACAATAGCAAGTAATGAACACACTCAAGGAAGTTACAAAAAGGAAAGTAAGTAATCATAAGCAACAAATATAAGAATATCATACTAGTTTATGGATATATGTGTTAGAAAAAAATGTTAAGTAGATAGCATATCAAGTACATTATGCAAGATGTAAACATGGATAAAGGCATGTGTAAGTACATAAGATAAAATATGATAATGTAAAATGATCATATGAAAATGTAGATGGGGTGTATCATGATCAAGGAATTAGATGCCCCCAATGTAATAATGATGTGAATAAAGGGAAGGCCCAACATCCATATGTGTATTTATCTTATATCTGGTTATGCTTGTAACACACTCAAAATATACAAGAAACAAATGTGTATATATAGAAATAAATGATACACTATCTAACAACATAGAATCAACAACATAGATGTCAAGGAGATAAATAAGATATGAAATGATGAATATTTTTGGATTTTTTGATATTTTTTTGGTATTTTTTGGAATGTTTTATTTTTTTACCCTTAGGTTGGATCATTTGCATTGCATGGATCATGGTTGGATAGGTGAACATAGTTCATGGATTTTTCCTCCTCACAATTTACTTGTGAAGTAGAATAATGACTACCATCATGCAGAATATGGATCAATTTTACCTCATGATAAAAATAAATACCTTATTGATTTTGGTCAATTATTGCTTCCAATTGGTATAACCAAAAGGATCCTACTATGAATGCATATTAACGATTTTTTGGCATAGCCCAAACGCTAGTTTTATTCACTTTGTGACCAAAATTAATTGGTATTGTTATGTTTCCCAATGCATCTTTCTAACTTAATTTATGTTGTAAGTCTTTTAGATCATCCAAGTTGTTGTAACTATATTCCATTACAAGTGGTTTTTGATTGTGTAGGATCAACATGGTTATGCCAAAATTAAGCACCACCCATGAATAATGTGATTTTTAGATCTTTTTAGTAAATTATTTTTTATTTCTTCAATTTTAGGTGCTTTTTTTGGATGTGTATCTTGTATTGGTTCCATATTTAGTAATGATTGTAAAGATCCCATATAAATGTGAGGAACACCAAACGTTATATCATATGTTCATTTGGTACTTTATCTTCCTCCTTTAAATGTGGAATAAAAAGTTTGTATTCGAAAGGAGATATGTTAAAAAAAAATTAATGTCTGAGTATGAATGACACATATCTATGAACATATGAATGTAAGTAGGTAAATGATTCATATTATTTATTTAATGCTCTTTCCCTTAGTGATTAAACAAGAATTATACTAAAGATGAATTGTAATTATAAAGATTAGGGTTTAAATTTTGATGCATATGATGTACTATTAAATAAAATAGCATAATACTAAAAGGATTCATCATTGTATTTTTTTAAATTATGAAAACATTCTAATGTAAGTATACAGAACTTGTGTATGTTGAAAGGCAAAAAGAAGACATCCTCTAATTGTGAAAACATAATTAATGAACCTTTATGTAATATATATAACCAATTGTGAGACTCATTCAGTGTTACTTGTTGACTCTTTGAGTCACCATATACCTTGAACACTTTTACACAAGAATGGACATAGAAAGGTGTGAGTGCAAGAAGGAGGCTACCATTGGGCCTAGGTCAATGCTTAAGATCACAATTTCTTTAGTCTAAAACACAAGAATGAATTAATGAATAGGATAATTTAATTTTCATGTGCAATTATAAGTGTGCCTTATCATGTGTGAAAATTTGAATTCAAAACTTCATACTTATGAAAATTCAACTTACACAGTGTCGTATTCCTCAAAAGTAAGCTTACACATAGATGTTACCAAAAGTTCCCAAATTTAATACCTGACATAGATTTACACATAAATTAAATACTAATGAAAAGCTTACATAAGTATTCCTCTTACATCCTTATAGAAAGTAGAGTAAATATTTGGTCACATAGATTACATGCACTAGTTTTCCAATAGCTAGTAGTAGTAAGAGAGAAGTGCATAGAGAATAGATTCCAACTATAAGTGCACACCCAAGATATTCATTATTATTTTTAGCTCCTATCCAAGAGGATTCTTATGTATAAATTACAAATTTTTGTGCCTAATAATAGAGATCCACACCTACGCTCTAATGATTCATAGGTTGTGATATATGTTGTACACCACTCCCTTTACAAGCCAATATAAGATCCTAGATAAGAGGCATATACATAAAAAACCAAAAAAATGGGATAAGTATGGGAGGGACTAAGGATTATCAATTTCACATATAATTACCCTTTATATCATTTCAATGGTTTGTAATTTTCCTACACCATTGCACCACTATATTATAGTGCCCATCCTATGGTGCAGCCTTATGTGTGCACCCTTTATGTAGGATGTATCCAAGTATCTAGTTGCACGTGGGTCAACCAATAATAAATTATGTACTTATATGTGGGTATTTAGAGTGTTAAATATAATTATGAGTATACTACACATTAAAGCTATCCAGACTACAGGAATTATGAAAGGTGCACACTCTTTTCTATGTAAACTCTTCATGGGTAGCCTTACATGTGCAGGTAACACAAACTCAAAAAATTCCAAAATGAGTATAGGTTAGTGTGAAAATGATCTCAAATAGATATGCTTATGGAAATATACCATACACACAAGGATGATATGGAAAAATCTAAAGAAAGCATGCATAGCTTTTATGTGAGTGAATAGATCTAGGTGGATCAATAGATGGAAATCAAATCAAAGGTGGTGGTTAGGTCCAATTGGACATAAATAGAATCTGAGTTAGAGAGGAATTAAAAAAAAAAGTAGTGGTATAGTTTAATAACATGTACACATGTCTCCTTTGATTACATATGTGTATTTATGTCCTTAATGCATACAGAGATTATATGAAGATCTGGGAGTGACCTTCCATCTATTTATATGACTAGATTGTCATCCCAAATTTAATGAGAATGGTTCACAATATATATTATGTTGGAGTTTAGTTCTCTTGATCAAACTAAATTTATGAGTTTTGAATTTCAAATTAAATTTTCATATCTACCATTTCAGGTGGTGAATTAATTATGTAGGGTCTTGCCCAGCTCTATATAAACCTTAATTTTCATTATGAAAAGTATCCCTCTCCTTAGCATGACAAATATTTGACCATTTGTGTCTTTAATGTTTTCTTAGGCTTTGAAATTAATAAGAAATGAACTAACCTTTTTCATGGTCTATGTTTTATGTGTACTAACAATTGTTGATCTTTGTTTGTGGATGTTCATCCCTCTCAATGTTGTCCTCCCTTCACACCTCTAAGTGGAATTAGAATCTTTTGTAGGTCACACTTTATGTATAAATGGGTATACATAGGCATTATATATGGAACATTTGTTATCCCTCCTAATGTTGTGTTATGTTCTCATACCTCCATACAAAATACTTATAAAGAGGGTGTCTAGTTTGAAGATTATGTGCATTTATTTATATAAATTTATTATGTCATTAAATAGGTGAGGTGCTCACTCTATTTTTGGTGCATAATTGATTTCCATTTTAGGAACCCTCTTAACCTCTCTCCCCCTTTTCCCTTGTCGATATTAAGCTTATCATTAGTCATAGATTTCCTTTCTGCTCTTTGTAGGTTTGTGTATTGGTCTTAAACTAGAAGCACTTAGATTAGAAGGATCTTGACCTTCTCTGATGGTTAGTCCCAAGGAACACAAGAGTCCCACACCTTGGGGGAGTATCCCATTGTTACATAGAAGTATTAAATTAATCTCAGGCACTAAGGTCTAAGGCACTTGGCTCATAAGTGTTGTGAGGTCATGTACACAAGAGTAATTCTTGCACAGGTGCATGTTTTGAGCAATAAAAATTTTTGGCATGCCCAGTGGGACCTAAAATATTAAACTAAGGAAATGATGTTATTATTAGTCAATAGTGTTGAAGAAACTATATAGATCACCTGGTAACCCCAAGTATCTTTGGTTTACGAAGATCAATTCTTCATCTACATGCTAAAATAAACAAGATCATCTTCAAGAGGTACTTATTTTAATTTTATTAAATTACCTATACCCAATATAAGAAGAAGAGTTAAATCATCCTTATCTCCTATCAATAATGCTAGTTATTTAAGACAATCTTCCCCTAGAGCTTAGTCTACTCCCCCATTTGGTATATTCCATGCACCCAGAGGAAGAATTTCCCATATCCCTTTCATGGATGCTCTAATAAATCATAAATTTATTCCCTTTAACAGAGGTAGTCCATTGGCCCTTCCCTAGTATAACAACACTCTCATATATGCTCTTAATAACATCCCTTAGTTTACTAGAGAGAAATTTACTACCCCTATAGAGCACATATAATATGTTATAAATATTTATTTCATCTATAATGTAATCAAATATAATGTCTTAGTGTGAATCATTGCCTCTTTATTAAAAGGAAGATTGCTCTAGTGGTACCAAGTTTTGTATCCTGGTACTATCCAAAATTAGTATGAGCTAAGTGTGAAACTATGTAGATAGTTTGAGGAGAAGAGTCACCACCTGTCATTAATGGAACAACACACTACCATTAAAATATCTCTACATAAACAAAGGTCAAATTCAACTTTAGATTCTAGAAAACTTGGGATCGAATTCTACCCTTGGTAAAACCTTCTACTCATACTATGTTTTTATATTTTTTAAGAGTGTTAAACATTGATGTGGTCATGATGATTCAATCCATGGGAGGTGCAATATTACTTTATGCATATGAGGTTGTTGTGTACGCATATAATTGCTTGATATAAGTAGGTAAAATTGCACCTAAACCCCTTATGCCTTTTTTCCTAGAGCCCCCATCTATAAGTCAACCCACCTTTCCCTATTTCTTGACTCTAGCACCCATCCCTATTGTAACTACCCCACCCATTTCATTAGTTACACATCCAATCAAGCTACAAAAAGTTAAATTATTGTCTTAAAGATTTGAAAATGATCTAGTAGCACTTGAAAGTTATCAAGCACAATACTCCAGGCCTTACCAACCCTTTAACCAACCATATCAATCAAATAGGCTTTCTTATTAAGATAATACTCAATCTCAAGACTAACGTCTATATAATAGACTACCTTATGTATAAAATTCTAACATTGTTATAACTTCTAGAGACCTCATACCCATGTAGAATAACATGGTTCAAGACTATGAATGGTTATTTCCATATGATCATCTACATAATCAAGACACATGCAAATGGAGTTTTGAATCAAGTGCCTATGATGTAAAATGTTTTGTCACCTCAAGGATAACCAAATATTTAATTTCTATGAAGAGATGAATTTCAAATGTGAGCATAGGAGTGTAGTGAGTCTAGTCTCATGAATTGGAAAAAAGATAACTTCAATTATGTGAATCAAAATGAAATGTCAAGTGGAGGGAGTAACCTTATTGTTTTTAGCACAAGATTTAAAAGGAGGTCAATGGGGGTAGATGTGTCTTCTTCAATGCCCTCAACTTATACATCCTAACTTCTATGTGTAGACATTAAGGATAGAGTAACTATAAGGAACTTCTAAATGCATATAGAGTAAGTCACAAATAGAGTCAACCTCATATTGGTCCATAGGTCTTGGATGAGGTCATCATTAAGAAATTATAGATAAAAGGGTTGTAGATCCCCTTAAACATAGTTTAAAAAATTAAGAAAATTGGCCTCATTGAAACTATGTGGGACACTCTTACTATTCCTTCTCAAAGAAATTTATTGCAAGATTCCCTAAATAGTTTCTAATCATGTGATCCATCATAAACCATGCTCATTCCTTCTACAATCTTATGTCAACCAAAGAAGGAATAAGTGCACAGAAGCAAAAAACCACCCCCATTCTACATTTCTCTAATTATTATTAAGCATATCCTACATAAATGTATGATAGACTTAGGGCGAGTAGCTAAGTGATGCCAAATAAAATTGTAGACATGTTAGTTATAACATATTTACAACATATTCCCCCATATTGAAAAGCATCATCAAATTGGATGGTATAGCGGTTAAAACTATAGGGATAATCAAATACCTAAGCCTTAGTTTGCATGTATGTCCAAGCCTCTACAATTCACAAGACATCATAGTCATTGACTTACCCTCTATTTTTCTATATGTCATTCCTATAATTTCACTATGAAGATGGGCATATATCTATCCTCATATTGGTTACAAATGCTACTAAATACTAGATATGGAATAAAGGTGACCATCAAGTATGAAACCATTTCTATATTCCATATAGATCCATACTCTCCTAGTCTTATTGATATAAACTACACTATGTTTGACAAAGAGGAGAATTCAATTCCTCATGAGACTACCATGCCCCTTAAAGGGATCCCAAATATCTTTCTTGAGGAATGGGCACATGATTAATATGATTTTTACCCATATAGTAATGCAAAAGAAATAGCGCTAAATATATACTACATTATTGAGGAAGACCCTTATTACCAAGTCTAAAAAAGGCACAATATAATCTTGAAGTCATATGACAGTTATGTTTCAATAGATCCCAAAGAAAAAAATGGTTTGACGGCCAAAGTGGTAATTATCTTCCCTCAAAAGGATAGATATTTCTATGTATTCATGTTATAGTTTAGTTGCATAAAAAACATCATTGAATATGAGATGTTGATCCAAGGTCTCCAATTAGTGCTAAATAAAGGAATCAAAGTGCTCTAAGCATTTTGGGGATAATGAAATAGTTTAAAGCTAGGTCAGAGCATAGAATATGTCTTATAATAGTTTTCTAAAAGCTTACAAACATAGGCATGAGACATAATCGAGGGGTTTGATGATTTCAACATTTATTCTATATCGAGGGTGAAGAATGATGATCCTAATAGTCTCATAATTATGGGTGTGCAGTATGACCTTCGACATGATATAAATAATGAGTTCAATTAGCTCATAAAACTTATGGTAAAATCTGCAATCCTTGACAATGCAAATAATTGGTAGGCATTTGAAAGTGAGTAATAAATTGTTAACTTCTTGTAAGATGAATCAAAATTATATTTCAAGAATCAATTGTAGTTCCAATCTGAATATGAATAATATATCATTTAACTAAAGGTAAATAAACTACCTAAGATTTTGGTCACATTGGAAAGCATCTTTAATTCTGACAACAAACTTAAGGGAAAGGGAAGACACATGATGATTAAAGAGTAAATTTTAAAGTAGGTGATAATCTATGATAACAAGCTATTGAAGGTTATTAAAGTGTGCTCCCCATCTAAAATCAAAGAGTTCATTAATCTTAGTATAAAATATGATGATATATTCTCATGAAGTTATAAAGACCTTAAAGGCTTTGACCTAGGTTTAGCCTAACACACTATCAAGATTGACCCCTACACCAAGATGGTTAGCTAAGAGCAAAGTCTAGTAAACCCCAAACTTGATCCTTTAATGAAGAAAGAAATCTCAAATCTCGTAGAGACCAATATAATATTTTAATCAAACATTCTTCATGGGTGACCAATCTAGTTCTGATGTTGAATAAGAACTGAGAAATTTTATGATGCATGGACTTCAGGGATTTAAACAAAGCACCATTCAAAGATCACTACCCTTTCCCACTAATGGATCAAATTATATAAATAGTTATAGGTGAGGAGACGTTTTCACTAGTAAATGGTTACTCAGGTTATAACTAGATACGCATGCAGACTGTGATTCATTTATGACAACATTCACTATTAAGTAGGGTATCTTTGCATACTATAAGATGCCCTTTGGATTAACAAATGTGGGAGATACCTTTCAAAGAGATATAGATATGGAATTAAAGGGAATCCTCAATAATATCATCCTAGTCTACCTTGATGATATCACTATGTTCTCCAATCATGTGGTAGATCATTTAAACCATTTTGAGCAAGAATTTGTAATGTGATGAGAGTTTGGTACCTCTCTAAACCCAAAAAATTCATATTCACTATCAATGAGAGCAAATTATTGAGGAGAATCATCTCCAAAGGAGGTATTTCAATTGATTCAAAATGAGTTGAGGCCATTCTATCTCTCCCTCTCCTAGGTCACAAGAAAGGCCTCTAGAGCTTCTTACAAAAAATAAACTTCATCAAAAGGTTTGTGCCAAATTTTTCTACTCTAACTAAGCCCCTCACAATAATTATCAATGTGATTCATTTAATTAGACCCATGAAGGCAAGGTTAGTTTTGAGTCTATCAATCATGCTATCACATAAACTCCCACTTTGATAAACCTTAATTGTGATAAGGATTTTATCTTTTATGCATTTGGCAGAGTTAAAGGCATCTCAACTATTATGGTGTGATAGAAAAATGATTAATTATAATAGCTTATTTCTTCTTTAGCTATGTGCTCAAATATTATGAGCTACACTACAACTTTATGGAGATACACACCCTCACAATCATAAAAGTGATCAAAAAAATTTGGCATATACTCTCCAACGGATCCAGCTAATGGTTTCACACTCTAGTATAAAAGATTTTCTACTTAGTAAGGATATCAATGAGAAGATATATAGTTGTATTAATAAGATGATAGACTATGATGTAGATATATGAATCACCAAGCTAGTGAAGGGAAAGGGCTATGCAAATAGCTGGTGGACGATGTAAAATTTGAAGATAGAGTAGTCCTTGCACTATGTGAGGATCAATAAATAGATCATAACACCATAGGAGGTTTGAATCAGATCATGAGGATATTCCTTCAAACTGGCACATATCCACATGGCCTAAATAAATATAAGAATGAACAATTTAGATTACAATATATTTTTTATGTGTTTTTTACTAGTGTGTTATTCAAAAAGGACATTAACGGAGATCGCTTAAGTTTTGTAGAATAGGATCACGTGAATAAGATACTTAAAGAGTTCCATGATGATCTATCAAGAGGAAATTTCTTGCCTAAAACCACCACTATTATAATCATGTGAGTTGGCTATTATTAGTTGAGTTTCCTCAAAGATGTGCATGCATGGGTTAAAATTTATAATAAGTGCACCTTCTTTGTAGGCAAGTAGAAATTGGCGTACCCCTATACCTAATACAAATTGATCAACCCTTTTCTCAATGGGGCATGGTTTTCATTGGAATGATAAATCCTTTGTCAAGAATTGGACATAAATGGATCCTCATAGTAACTAACTACTTCACAAGGTGGACAAAGGTAATAACACTCAAGGAGGCTAATGATATTTTTATTCTATATTTCTATGAAATCATTATATAAATATTTGGTGTTTTAGCCACTGTTATTTCTAAAAATGTAATGGATTTTCTTAGAGTCAAAATTAGCGAATGGGAGGTCAACCACATCATCCACCTAAGCACTTACTCAAACTATTACCCTCAAAGTAATAGCCTAGCCAAATTAATGAACAAGAAATTGATTCACATAATCAAGATAACTATCAAGGATAACCAATGATCTTGTCATGCCAAACTCAAGATAACCCTATAGGAATATTGAATAACATTGGAAAGGGTATTAGGGAAGTCACCTTTCATGATAGTCTATGGGAGGGAACTGAGATTGCCTGAGTCTCTTGAGTTTCCTTCATTGGATCTAGCCCATCAGTTAGAGTTCATGAGAATGATCCCATAATGGTAACATTAGCCGAGCTAATGGAACTTGAAAAAATAAGATCATAGGGCATGTGCACTATGGAGCTTTAATAGGCACAAATAAAAAATACATTCAAAATAAAAGTTATTGATAAAAGCTTAGATAAACGAGACTTATTAATCAAATGGGATGTAGATAGAGGAAAATCTAGGAAGCATACAAAGTTCAATGATATATGGAGTGGCCCATACACCATATCTAGTTGCAAACAAGCCAACTCCTTCCAACTCACAAATCCAAGTGGAGAAGTGTTGTCCATCCCCATTAACAAGTTCATCTCAAGCATTATCTCTAATGACCATGTATATTTTGTAAATAGTATATTAGATGTCTTAACTTCCCTAAGTTTTATGCATATAGGTTATTATTTAGATTGGTTTCATTTCCTCTAAGTGCTTGTGTATAGTGTCTTATTTAGTTTGATTTTCCCTTTCCTCTAAGTTTTGTTTGAGGCTTATTTATTTTCTCTACTTGTTCTTTGTGAAAGGTATCTTAGTTAACTTGAAGGTCAGTTAAGCTTGTCATATCTTATGTTACATGGTATATAAGACCAAAGGATTCCATATGAATCCATAACCAATAGATTGATTCAAAGGCTATTGGTCCCCACTTAGCATGAAAGTGACCCATAGAGGTCACCAAGAATGTTGACTCTTTGATTCATTAGGTACCTAGAACCCTTTTGTGAAGGAGCATGCATGGAAAGGTGGTAGTGCAAGGAGTATATCATTCATCCTATCTTAGTACCCAAGATCATGATTTATCAAGCCTAAAACATGATAATGAAGAAATGTATAGGATAATTTGAATTTTGTGCATAGGTATAAGTGTGCCTCATCATGCAAAAAAACTTGAATGCAAAAGTCCATGCTTGTATAAAGTCAAATTGTATAGCATTGTGTTCCTCAAAAGTAATATTATGCATAGATATTCATGAAAGTGCCTAAAGTTAGTCCCTGGTATAGATTTACATAGCACTTAAATAATGATATTCACCTTAGGAAAATTTTCCTATTGCACCCTCACACAAAGTAGAGCAAAACTTTAGGCACATATATCATGCACACTAGTTTCCCAATAGCTAGCAGCAATAAGAGAGAAGTATGCAAAGAATAGATTCTAACTATAATTACACACCCAAAATCTTTGTTCTTCTTACATGTTCCTATCCAAGAGGCTCCTCATATTTGAATTATGAATTTTAGCACCCAATCATAGAGATCCACACCTGTGTCTCATGATTCATAGGCTATGATCTTTTTTGCACACCACTCCCTTTGTAGGCCAGTATAAGCTCCAATATAAGAGGTGTAAACTTGTAAAAACACCAAAAGGGGATAAGTATGGGAGGGAATAAGGCTTATGCCTTTCACATATAATTAGCCTTCATGCTTTTTCATAAGTTCATAGCTTCCCTACACCATTGTGCCACTATGATGTATCACCCATACTCTAGCATAGTCTTACGTGCACACCCTCTGTATAGGATACATCTAAGTATCTAGGTGCATGCGGGTCAAACATGAAGTAAGTGCACACTTAAATTTATTTATTTAGAGTGTTGAAGATAATAAGGAATAAAATTCATGTATAATATAGTTGGACTATAGTAATTATGAAAGGCATGTGTTCTCCTTACACACAAACTCTTTGTATATAGCCTTATGTGCATAGCTAGTGTGAACTCAAAAATGTCTAAAATGCACACATATCAGTATACATATGATCCCTAAGAGATAAATGTATGGAAATATATCACGTGCACAATAATGATATGGAAAATCTACATAAATCTTGTGCAACTTCCATGATAGTGAAAAGATCCAAGTGGACTAAAAGATGGTGGTCACAACAAAGGTGGTGGTTAGATCTAATTAGACATTATGAGAAGCTGAGGTAGAGAAAAATTAAAATCAAAGGTAGTGTTCCAATGGCAGAACATGCACACATGCCTCTTTTGACTATAGAGGTGTAATTATGTCCTTTATACACATATAGATTGTTTAAAGATCTAGGAGTGACCTTCTAATTATTTTTATGACCAAATTGTCAACCCAAATTGAATGAGCATGGTTTACACTAGCTATTACATGGGAGTTTAGTTCCTTTGATCAAACTAGATTTATAAGCACTAAATTTTGAATTCAAGTTTATTATCTACCATTTCATGCGGTGAATTAATTATGCAGAGTCTCACCTAGCTCAATTTAAACCCTAATTTTCATTGTGAAAAGTATCACTCTCCTTGGTATAACAAAAATCCTCCCATTCACGTTAGTAATATTAGTTTAGGCATTGAAATTAATATGAAATGAACTACCATTTTTTATGCTCTATTTTATGTGTGTACTAACTATTATTGATCTTTGTTTGTGGATGTTCATCGCTTTCATTATTGTCCTCCCTTCACACCTCTATGTAAAATCATAATCCTCTAAAGGTCACACAATGTGTATAAATAGGTCTACATAGGCATTATATATGGATTGTTTGTTGTCCCTCTTAATGTTGTGTTATGTTCCCATACCTCTGTGTCAAATAATAATGTGGTGGGTGTCTAATTTGAAGAATGTGTATGTTTAGTTCCTTAGTTTTATTGTGTTTTCATGGGTGAGATGCTTTCTCTATTCTTGGTGCATCATTGCTTTCCATTTTAACAACCCTCTCTCCCCCCTTTTTCCTTATTGATATTAGGTTTATCATTAGTCATAGATTTCCCTTCTACTCTTTGTAGGTCTCCATTCTGGTCTTAAACTAGATGAACCTAGATTAGAATGAAGTTGACCTTCTATATAGGTTAGTCCCAAGGAGTTCAAGAGTCCCACACCTTGGGGGGCATTCCCATTGTTACATCAAAGCAATGAATTACTCTCAGGCAATAAAGTTTAAGGCATTCAATGTATAAATGTTGTGTGGTCATGCATGGGAGAGTCATTCTCACACAAGTGTACATTTCAAGTGATAATAATACTAATTTTAAAGACTTTTAACAACATTTTATCATCTTTGGCCCATTGACCAAAATAATGTACATATTTAATCATAATATGATCAAAAAGATATTTATGATGATATAAAACTATAATTTTTTATAGTTTAAAATCATGTAGATTAGGATAATCAAGGATACATTGTATAATTATTTGATTATGGAATGAGTTAATATCCACATTAACATTATACCAGTCTATTTGCATTTTAATAATATAAACTTGTCTCTGAAGCTCTCCAATAGCATTAATCATGGACATGGTATCATCACTAGGCATGGTGTTGTTTGTCAAAGGTGTTATCATTGCTTCTAATCCACCACCTATTTTGAATTTAGGCATATTAGTATTATCATCCTCATGAATAACAAGTGAAATCTTAACATCATTAAATTTGAGATATATTATTAAAGGTATTAGATCTTAAAATTTTGGAAATTTTGGCCTATCCTTTGATAATAAATCCACCCTTGGTAAGGATATATTAATTCAAATTTTAGGTGTCTTTGGTAAAGGTACTTATTTTGGAACATTAGGAGTTTTTTTCTGATTTAGGTTTGTAATGCACCCTTCTTCATGGTGGTTTAATGGTATTGGTTAAAGATTCCATGATATCTTTATTTACCCTTTCAAATTTTTGATATAAAATGATTGAAAAAGAGAATTATCACCCTATATGAGGGGGATATTATTTGTAAATGTTAGAATGATACAAGTTTGAAATAATGTGCTTATAATAAAATCTCCTTTATGATTAGCTTGTGAATTAGCCATGATATATGCATTATTGGATGGCCTAATTTTTCTTTGGCTAATATCATGGACTGAAGAATCCCATATAAGTCATGGGAGAATAGTGGGTTTATGATGTTAGCTATCAGGATCACCTTGAACATGCTTTGAAATCTAAGGCATCATGTATGTCCATTTGTGTTCATTTTTTATGGATTGATACTTTTAGTTTTCAATGGTTATACCTTGATGAATGTAAATTTCTTCGTGTTCAAGGTAGTCCTTTGATTGGATTAATTTTTCCATGGGGAAATCCTTTATTTTAGTTTTTGCAAAATAAAAGAAGAAATAAATCAAAAATCAAATAGAAAACCCTAGGAAATAACAACACCCTTAAAAATTTTACATTCACAAAGGTCAATTTCACCAAATGTTTATCCCTAAATTGATAGGTATGGGGGTTACCTATAGGGTTAATAATATAAAGGTGAATAAGCACAAGGGTGATAAATATATCTATATCAAGTTAATTAATTTACAAACTCAGATAAACAATATTATAAATTTATAATATTGAGATATGCCAAAAATATAAATTAAAGCTATTGATTGATATTGTAATAAATTAAAAACAAGATTACATAGATGGTTTATTGTGCACATGTAGATATGGGCTAAAACAAGTTTGGAGTGTATGGATCAAGATTTTAGAATAGTTATCAGATTCTAGAATTTTGTATTATGTAGCCTCAAATGTTTGCATCAGATATGAACATTTACATTGACGTTGGTGTATAAGTTATACGTAAGTGTATAATACAAAATAGTGAGTGGATATAGATGTGATTATCTAGATCCTTGTGGGTTTTTTATCACCTTTATTATGGTGTGATCATATTATGCACATAGGATGTTTCTCTTTGTCAAATGATCAAATCCTAGCTTCCTCACACTTAGAGTGACTATGGGAAAAATGGGTTAATGGGCACATGGTATAAAACTTCCTCAAGGACCCCTCTATTAATAAGCACTACCTAATAACTAATACTTTGAATAGGAATTAAAAATTATGTAGTTCTCTTGTATGTGTTTACTTGTGTGTGCATAAGGATTCAATGTGTGATAAGTAAGTACATAGAGTGATCTAGCTTATAGCTTGGAAAATATGGCTCATGGATTAATATTTGAATGCTTCAAACCTATGGAAATACTAATTCTATGAATAATATGAAAATAGGGATGAAAAAGGCAACTTTTCTCATTTGAATTCTTGATTGAGTGCTTTTGGTAAGTTGCCTTGTGATTTGTATGTGATTTCTAGGTGAGGAATGAATGAAGTTTGATATTGTATATATACCAATTCCTTATAAAAATATATCTCACTAAATCACTTAGGCTAATCATTATAATTATTTTCATTTACAAATTAGATGACTTTTAGGCCCTGGGCACTTAGTTTAAAAATGGATACCAGTGTTGACGTAGGCATCTAGCTAGGACACATGTGTCCAAGAAGTTATAAAATAAGTACAAGTCTAAATTGGTAGGGAAGGATAATTATTAGGTTTGTAGAATTTTTCATAGTATAGAAGTTTTGGTCATTAGAATAATGAAGGTTAGACTAAGAGATAATCAATTTAGCATAAAGAGATAGTGAACACAAAATTTTTGATAGTGGGAAATTTTTATAATTGAAGAGTAAAACCATGATAGGTATTTTCCAAGTGTACAATACTGAGGTGATATATTATTTAGATTTAGTATCTATAAAATCATAAAATATAATCACAAATTGAATATGATTTTCCTTGATGAATATAGGATAAATATTCATATTTAACCTTTTGTACCTTATTCTAAATATATTGCATTAATAATGTCTCTTATATCTCTAACTAGGATTGTAAATAGCCACTAGGAAGAGGTGAAACTAATCTAAGGAATTTCCATAAGCTCTTTTGGAAACACTTTTAATAAAATCTTACAACCATCATATTTGTGCATAGAATATACAAATTATTTGAGATGTAGATAAGGATCACTAATTTTATCAAAAATAAATAAATGTGGGAATGAGGAATTTGTGAGATAGTGATGAATTTATGATATTATACATAATTAGATTTCTAGATATAGCATTAGAGTCAACCCAAGCATGATATGCTTTGATTTCTAAGGCTAGATGATGTATTTTGTCTTGTAAGGCACCCACAACATGAATTCAGGATATTTCTTCTTGGTAATGCATGTTAAGATCTGTAATATGTTTATTCAATGGTTTAGTATTATTTTTACAAGTTAAAATATCTAAATTATTAAAAATGTGTGAAGAAGGTCTAAGAATATTTGTTATACTAGACATATATTTAGAAGATTCATCATGATTATTTCTAACATTATCTTCCATAGAGTCACATTCTTAAGATGTATCATTACTTATAATTGTATTATCATTACATGGAGGCTCATCACATTTTGTTTCAATATAAGGCTCATGTGAGGAGATATAATGACACTTTATTTCTATAGAGGAGAAATAATCATCATAGGTTTGTATCATTTATAATTTATGGAGAGATATAAGTAATTTCACATTCTTTTACCATTTCTAGAGAGACGTAATTTCACATCATTTTCCCATTTCTAGAGAAAGAAGGAATTTCACATCCTTTTGTCACTTATAGATAGAGAAGGAATTTAACATTCTTTTTCCATAAAATACAATAAAGAAGATGCCACTTCTACTCCACACCTCTCAGAGGCTTCCCACACCTCAAGTGTTCAGTAATTTTCTTCAAGAGTTCACTCTCCTACCAAAAACGGTCCCAACACACAACTCACACACAGAATTGGTGTTCACCTCCAACTAGTCAGTAATAACCCTGCCAGTACACAAGTACTCAAAGTACTTCAAGTAGATCATTATAGATAATTAATTTCACTCTCTTTTTCCATTTCTATGCAAGGCTTATGCCTTTTATTTACTAATTATTAATGAGATGAGGTGTAGTTGTAAATTTTAGAGAAAAATCAGGTGTAATAAAGAGAGATTATTCACATTTTATCCCATGGGAAATGTTATAAGCATGAATATTTTAATTATTATTCTACTTCACTTGTTCTAGTGTATGATTCAAATAATAATTCAAGGAATAAGTAGGGGAATTAGGATCTTTTATCACATAGGATTGTACATGTATTAATCCTAGAGCTTGGTGTGAAATTACCTAATGACATAATGGAAAAACCTCCAAAGCCATGAGACCTTATCAATTTGAGGTTAATCTCAAGATAAGGCCAACTTCCTTTCACTAAATCTGATGCAAGCTGATAAAATACCAATTTTGTGGAAATCTCAGTTTTTAGTGCTTTTGAATCCTAAACTAGGGTTTTGATATGGAAAAGGGTTGAAGAATTGAGATTTGTAGAAAACTAAAAATATGGTGATTGAAATAAAAAAAAATTTATAGTGGATTTGAATTCTTGCTTAATAAACACAATATAGCAAAAAATGTGTTGAATTTGTTTTAGCACAAACTTATACAAATGAGAAATTAGAGGTAGTATTTTAGCTATTTTTCACAAAAGGGAAAAGGATATTTATTTCAAATAATATTTTAAAGAGGTTAAAATACCATAGATGAATTTATTTAAAGTGAAACAAAGAGATAAAGATTCCACAAATAATAAAATAACTTGCACACACCTAGAGATCTCTCAAGACAAGAAAGGCAAATCTTCAACTTTATTTCTCTCCAAAGGTTATAGCTTGTAGTAAATATATTCAAAATTCAAAAAATATAACTAAAAATAAAAATATAGACTGGGCCATGGGGTCTTCCCATTTTTATACAAAATATGTCATAGAAGACATGTAATTGTTGAAACTCAAACACCCAATAAAGAAGATCATGTAGATCTGAAAACCCTCGTGCAAAAAGAGGCAAGTTTCTCTATTTTTGGCATATTGGACTTGTGGAACCATTGGAAAATGTCATGCATGAGCTGGGAGTGACCCTAAGCATAGCATGGCATGGTATGGCATGGTTGGAGCTGAAGATCTCCATGCAATGCTTCTTTATTTGATAATGGCTGAAAATAACTTCCTCATGAAAAAATAGGCACCCAAAATAGAACTAGTTTTTCAAATAAAATATAACATTGAAAATAATTCCATGTTTTTTTCATACAAACCCTAGTGTGTAAAACTTTAAGTGAGACTTTTACAACTTTTTAAGTCTTTATCACTTTTGCCAGAATGAACCGTGCAATTTACACTTCATGATTTTGCACCTTTTTAATAATTCACATTTATCAAAATGGAAAGTGCAATTTGCACTTGTGCTTTTATCAAATTTCACATCATTAAAAAATATGAAGTATAAAAAATATGTCTTTCTCTTTCTCAAAAAGAGTTATAAAAATATAGTTGTGCTCTTGCAATTACAACTTGCAATGTCTTGAAATAAAATTACAAACAATAATAACATTTGAAAATATTCAAAAGAGAGGGAAAATTAATCAATTTTTAGAATTTCTTCAGCTTTCTTGTCCTTCTCAGCCTAAAGCTTATTTGTATATGCATCAAAGGCTTTGAAAATATCTTTAATTCACTCTGCATCCAGCCCGTAAGAATAGATGTTGGAGGCTACACAATCTGCCTAGACATCAAACAATTATCCTCTAAAGGTTCTTATGCCCTATATTTCAATCCTCATCTAATCAATTTCTTTCTCATACCTAATGAACCTATGGATGGAACTTAAGATAAAGACTATGTCCTTTATAGACTCTTTCTCAAATATCACTTATAAATTATTCTGATCCTGTTCTACCTGAAGAAGATTATTGGCATCATCTACTTGTCGACATGACATTAAATTCATCATGTCATCAATCTCATTTAATAAATCAATTATCTTATCATGAGCCTCTTTGGCTCATTCAACAAACTCTGTCATTACTCTTATCTAAAATTGAGCAACCATGTGTAGTTCTTAATGCCCAACATCACTCATCAATATATTATTAGAAATGAGGGTATTCATATCAATTGACTTTACGGTTGTCAATTTGGGATAATACATGTTTAAGGTCTAAATTTCTCCTTCATAGCTATTGATCTGCTCCATCAAAAATTATTTCCTCTTTATTATGACTCCATAATATTCCATCATTACTACAAGAACCCTATTGCCTTTAGTGATAATTTCCTCAAACCATTCTTTTGTAGCCCTTCCCATGTGAGAAATATCTCATACATAATCAATTATAGCTTGATTTGGATTGATTGGCTACACTGCCTATGGTTATTGTCATGTTTCACCAAGATTTATGAATTGGTTCAGTGCTTTAGTCAACTGATCTACCTTTCTTTTTAGATCATCCTTGGTGGCTTTATCATGATCAATTCTCTGGAAGAGAGACTTGATACTTATCTGCACATCATGCTTGAGTCCCTCTTTTGTTTTTTGACCAAGGTGTATATTTGAAACTTGGTCATCTTCTAACATAATATCCTCTTTTGATTTGTCTGGTAGTGGAACTATAATTTCAACATATATATCTCCTTTATCATCATTAAATGTCCTTAAGAGGGTCCTAAGATTGGGTTTTAATTTATTCTTAACTTCTAACATGTTAAAGTCCAAAGTGTCAGGATCAATCATTTTTTTTGCTTCTTACTCACTGACTATGCTAACTAACTGGGGGTAACCTTCTACTAATCTGACACTATCAACAAAGAATTTTTAGTTGATGCAGCTACACTAGTTGATACTATGACTAATGGAAACTCCTAGGAATATGATACCATTGGTTGCTTAGGAGGTGCCTATGAAGATCCACTCTCATTAGTGGTTTGCAAATCAATATTTGCACCAAGTATTTGGGTCACTCCAAACTTTGCTAATCATATAGTTGAAATAATATAAATGGGGGGAGTGGAGACAAAAAAAGTAGGTGTGCCTATTGGGGGAGTGGATGATGGAATAGACACAAGGGTTATGAATTTGGGAACTGGTGGAAGGGTGGAAGCCAAAGCATTAAATGTGTCAATTAAGTGTGTAGGACCACTTAGGGTTGGCGATGTGAAAATAATGGGTTGATATGAAGGGGAAATAATACTTATCCTAGGGGTTAGGGTGGCCTATTAGACTATATTCAAGATGACTGATTACATGTCAATGTACTATTGGGTGGTGTTGGGAATTAATTGTGATGAAATGGAATGAATTGTAAATGGAATGGAAAGTGGGAGTGGATAAAATGGGGAAGGCGAAGTGGGAGGAAGGGAAAGTGGAGTGGAATCTTGAGCTTCCACTATAGGGGGCCCTAAGTGTCCACTTGAATTATTTGTGTTGATTAAATTTGGCTTACTTATGTGGGTGAAATGGTAAGTGAAGTGGAGAAAATTGGAGGGATTGACACTGGAGGTGGAGGAGCTAAAACTTGTGGAATAATGGGAACCTCAGATACTTGAGGGGTGGAGACAGCTGGTGGAGGTGTTGAAACCTCTTTTATAATATGGGTAGGAGAAGGGAGAGTAATGGAAATAGGAGTTAAGGCTATGTGATCTAAAATTATGGATCCCTATATTGGTGTTGATGTGTCTTCTACTAAAAGATTAATTGGTTCATATGCAGTTCGTCCTTGTCTACTTGTTTATCCTTTTCTTGCCTTTGTCTTCTTCCTCTTCTTTCCCTTGTCAAGTTCCTCTGATGATTCACTGGGGCCCTCCTTTAAAGGATTGATACCCCCTACTTTGAGCTTTAAGAGCTTCTCCTTAACCCCTATTATATCCCTTGTGATCTGCACACCCTTTCTTATTAGCCAATTGATTGTTCTATTGATCACAGGGGTTATTCTATCAAATAGAGAGAAAGATTTAGGAACCAACCACCTTACAGGTGGTAAAGGTCTAATGATGATTTACATGAGGTATATTGGGTCTACTTCAGAGTTTTCATCCACCAAGTCATTAGAGACTACTACTAGATCATAATATTTTATTTGTTATAGGGATATCCTAGAATATTCCCTCATTTTGACCATTTCTTCATCATCATAGTCTTCCTAAAAATCCTCATAATATGGTACATGTTCATATCTTACCAATTCTAGTTTAGTAGTGACCATACCTTATGGATAAAAATAAGGTTTAGAATCCAGAGTCTTTAGTGTTACTTGACACATTTCTACCTCTATAGTTATACCCTTCAGGAGGGATTGGCATGTGTAATGACCAATGAAAATAGGTAAATGTATCCCTTCCTTGTGTCTATCTAAAAGGATTATATGCATCTTCATAATTTTCCTAACCAACTCTAACAATTCTCATATATCACTTACATACTAAGGAAGTGTGTAGGAACAACCACTGAATCTAGCTGCCCTGATGTAGGAGTAGGTGGGGAACTATGTGAAGAAGGAACCCCATTTTATGATCTCATCTTTTGATACTTAGGAGAACCTTGTTTTCCCATGCTCCTGATCAAACATGATATTGATGTTTTACATGAGGGCATCATTTGAACTATTGTTTATAAGCCTATAGTGTGAGATCAGGGTAGTAGCTGTAAAATCTCATTATTTCCTAAGAACTATATTGAGGCTTGGGAACAATTTTCCTTTAGACAAGATATAAATAATATATGATGTCATATAAAACTTATTTGTTGTTTTCACCTCCATCAACTAGTTATGGAGGCAATAACTTATCAATTAGGCCCAATGTATTTGTTGCTTATTTTCTCTGATGATCCATATATACCAGTATATCTAGTCTTGATAGCACTTGGCATCAAGATTACCAGTGACTCAATGCATCAATGTTATAATATCTCTTACCTCTTTCATGAAATCAGATCTATACATAGTCTTAGGTAATCTAGTGGAGGCATGCTTGGGAGTCTTGAGTCATTGCTTGTTAATTATATTTTGACATCCATCCTTTTTATCCTTATAAAAATATGTTGATGTATGTGGACTTATATCCAAATAACTCTCAAATTCAAAAATGGCAAACACTGTGTTGATGAAGTTAGGGTCGTGGTTCTCTTACAGGTACTTCTCCTAACACGTGGCTCAAAGATTTGGTAGCATGGCATGAATAACTGGAGCTCCAAAATACACTTACTAATTTAAAAAATGATAATAAAATCCCCCAAACACTTGGTGAAATAGTTTTAAAAACCCTACAATTAATGTGAGCTATGACAATTGGTGGTAGAGGTTGGACCTACTTGAAGCAGGTCAACTCTCTGAGGGAAAGTCTTGGCTTGGTGGAAAGTAAGATTCGACATGCACTTTACACATTAAAAATGTGCAATGTGTACATCAAGTTTTGCATTCCATGGGGAGGGCTTTGGTGAGTTGGCAGAGGTTAGACCTGCTTGAACTAGGTCCACTCTTTGCTGATAAGATGATTGGATTTGGTGAAAGGTAGAACCCATGGGGAACTTTACATGTTTGTAATGTGCAAAGTGCACTTGAGGTTTTGGGTCTTACAATGCATAGTTGGTAAGTGGTTTTAGTGAAAGGCATATCTTGGTGTACACTTTGCATGTTTTAGAACATGTAAAGTTCACTAAGGTTTTAGGTTCCCCTAGATGGGGGGTTTATAAGTTTGGTAGGATATAGAGCATGTCCTACACTTTACACATTGTGAAAATGTGCAAATTGCACACCGAGTTTTGGATTCCATCAGATGGGTGCATGGTGAATCTAGAGGTCACCATGCATTTTGCACATTTTGAAAATGTGCAAAGTGTATGGTGAGTTATCAATTTTATAGCTTTGGATTTTAGTGCTTCATAAGATCTAGAACCCATGAAGCAATTTGCACAAGTACAAATTGCATCTAGAGTTTTGGATTTTGTAAGGCAAAGGGAAAGATGGGTTTTTTTAGGGATTCAAGGTTTTTATTGAAAAATAAAGGGTGTCTCCTATAGGGTGTTAGAAGTAATGAGATTTTTGGGATAAAATTCTCAACCTTTTTGGTGACCTCTATGAGATGATTACCTGCTAATCATTTTAAATATAGTAGCTTTATTTTACATTGGGCATAGAGTCAAATTTGGTCTGACAAAACTCTTAGGGAAGAAAAAATTGGGATTTTCATAGACATGAACAAAATAGAGAAAAATAGACAAATAAAATGGAGAAAAACAATAGAACCTAGGGAAATAACTCCTAATGAGTTTGACCTATAAAGAAGCACTTATTAGAAAACACAACTAACCCTATTATTTACAAAATTCTCAGAATAAGTTCCTTACCTCAAAAACAAGCTTTGAGGTATATCTCATTAACTAGGATAGGGAAGTTCTGCTCCATCAAGCTTGCATAACTAGAATGCATTAGCTCCTTTCCACTGAGTGATGATAAATAGACCACTTCATATTACATCAAATTTGGTGTGCCTCCCTAGTTTTTCTTTATCTACATCCCACTTGAGGACCATGTCTCCTTCATTAAAGCTTCTTGAAGTTGCCTTTTTGTCGAAAGTCTTTTTGGTTTGTACCTAATTTACTTCTAAGACTTTCATTGATTTATGCCTAATTTATTCAAGCTCCATGAGTTCAAGAAGTCTCACTATCATTTCATTAGTGTCGACTACGTATAATTGGTGATTGAGATCTAAAGATGGAAGTTTAATTGATAGTGGTATTTATGATTCTCTTCCATATACTAGCATGAAAGGTGAATTATTGATGGCTCTTTTTAGTGTAATTCTATCAACCCATAGTGTTGATTTTAGTTTTGTATGCCATGACCTCAGGTTGTCCTCTATTATTTGTTTGATAATTCTAATCAAGTTCTTATTGGTTGACTTAGCTAGGCCATTACCCTAGGGGTAATAATTTGAATAAGTGTTCAGGTACACATTATGATTGATATCCTATTTACTAACTTGAGTACCCATAAATGCCTTTGCATTATTTGATATTATGGTGTGAGGAATACCAAACATTGAAACTATGTTGTCCATGAAGTCGAGAATAGATGCTTCAATGGCATATTTTAGAGCAACTACTTAAGTCCATCATGTAAAATAATTTATTACTGTGAGAACCCATTTATGACCTATGCTTTATGGTGGATTAATCATGCCAATAAAATCTAATCCATATTAAGTGAATGGTTGATATGATTGAATTGGTCTGACAAGAAGGGCTATTAGCCTTTGTTTACCAGTGAAATAAGCACACTTTTCACAATTTCTTACCCATTTATGGGCATCCTTGAATAATTTAGGTCAAGGGTATCCTCCTCTCATTATCTTAATGGCCATAATCCTTATATAAAAATGTCCTCCTAACAGTCCATCATGAAATTGCTCGAGCACTTTGGGAACTTACTCATGGTCAATAGATCTTAACAAGACTCCATTCATGTCCTTTAAAAACAAAATTTCATCAATAATAACATGTGGAATTGATTGGATTCAAAAATACCTTTCTTTGACTACTAAAAGTCATAGGGGTACTCACCAATCTATATGAAATGAGTCATGTTTTGAATCCAGTTGTTGAAAGAAGGTGGATTGTCTAGATGAGGTGTAGTTTGAGCATAAAATATGTTGATACTAGTTCAATAATCTTAATGTCAGTGGATAGTTGTTCACACAATCCTTTTCCTCTTACCAACTTTATGATCATGATATCCATGTCATACTCAATGACTTTGGTAATCCTTCCTACTCATTTTTCATTTATCTCCTTACTCACTAGAAATTATTTGACACTTTGATGGCTCACCATTAGATGTATCATATTGTTGGAGAGCATATGCCTAAATTTTTTGAGTGATTTAATTACTATATATACTTGATTCTTCATAAAACTATAATTCTTTTCATAACCTTTCAAAGATTGGCTGAGGAAAGATATTGGTTGTTCCAAATCTTCTTGATTGTGTTGAGTTAGAATTGTTGAGATACTTCTTTCCCCTCCAAATGCATAGAGGATAAAATCATCTTCATAGTTTGTGTTAACCAAGGTAGGGGCTTAGGGAATAGCATATTTTATGGCCTCAAATCTATCTTTTCCCTCTTGATTCTAGCTAAAAAGAGTTCTCTTCTTTAGCATTACAGTAAGGGGTTTTGTCAAAAAGGTGAAATTCAATACAAATCTTCTCACAAAGTTGATATTCTTAAGAAATCTTTGTAGGCCCTTTCTGTGACTCAATAGTGATAATGTAGCTATCTCTCTATCTCATTTAGGGTCTATTACAAGACCTTATATTGACACTATGTGTCCCAATAGCTTCCCCTCATGTACTACAAACACACACTTCTTTAGGTTAAGGGAATCCCCAAATTCTCGACACCTTTCAAAAATATTACTCAAGTGGTCTAGATGTGCATCATCATGCTTTGAGTAGACTATAATATCATCTATATTTACTAAAATCATTTCATTTATCAAGCCCTTGAATGCCATATCTATGACTCTCTAAAAGGTTACACCTATGTTTGTTAAACCAAATAGCATCTTCTTGTATGGGTGCGTGCCCCATTTGATGGTGAAGGTGGTTTTAAATTGATCTAATTCCTATATTAGGAATTGGTTACAACCCAAATAACCATCTAGAAGAGAGAATCTTTCATATCATGATAATGTCTCTAGAATTTACTCCATAAGGGGAAGAGGCTAGTGATCTTTCAATGATGCTTTGTTCAGGTCTCTAAAGTCCACACACAACTAGATTTTACCATTTTTCTTTCTGATAGGGACCATATTTGCTACCCAAGATGAGTATTTAATCAAAAATATTACATTAGCCTCTACCAACTTATAGATCTCATTTTTCATCAAGGGTTCAATCTTGGGTTTGATGGGTCTCTATTTTTGCCTGATAGGTTTTGTATTTGCATCCAGATCTATAGTGTGTTATGCTAAACTTGGATTAAATCCTCTTAAGTCATATTAACTCCAAGTGATTTTATCATCAAACTCTTGACATAATTTAACAAAATCATTTTTCTTTGAAATATTTCATACTTTGCCTATATTGAGAGACTTGCCTTTTGAGATGATGATGGGTTCACAATCTTCTTCATTGATTGTAATGTTCTTTTTACCTTTCAGGTTGTCATCTGAATTGAAAATGCTTTCTAGTGTAATGAGACCCATAGGCAACTTGTTCATTTATAGATGAATAATATGATCACCATATTGGTCTTGTAACCTTGGCTAATTCCTTTCTAAAAACTTAGCCTCTTCTCTCAAAAAAATTACAATCTACTTGTCATTGTCAAAGATGTGCCAATAAATTGTATTATTGGGGGTAGAAGGCCTTACAATCATCCTCACATGTTTGTTGTTCTTTTTCTTTATTTCAACTTGTAAGTTATACTAGGACCCCACTGACGCCATACAGTCAGCATCTTTATTATGTGCTCTTGGTACCACTTGAATATTCAAAGCAGTGAAATCTTCTAATAGGTCCCAAATCCTATGTTTATAAGACTTTAACAAATTATTTTTGGTTACACTTTTTGATCTATGTTGGTGAATGATGACATCACTATCACCAAATATCTACAAAATCTTGATTCCTCTATCTTTAGCCAATTAGAGGCCTCGAATCAAGGCTTCATATTCAACTACATTGTTGGTACATCTAGATTGAAGTCTAAACGAGTAGAAGTAGCTCTTTTTCTATGAAAAAATTAATATAATTCCTACACCTGAACCATTTCTGCTTCTTAAGCCATCAAAAAATAACTACCACGTCTTTTAAACATCTTCAAGTGGTTTGACTAAATTCAAGATAATTGCATATTTATCACGAATGTAATATTTCCCTAACCTTGTTTCTTGTACATAGTCCTAAGGATTGAATTGTAGGGCTAATCCTCATACATCCAAATGAGTGTCTGGAATTTCTTCTATATGTGTTGCATTCTCTTGATCTATTTCTTCCTCTTCTTGATCTTGTAATGTACAATTCATTTCTATGGGAGGAATAGTATTATATGGCTCTATATGATATTTTGTAATTGGTTCAGCTCTTCTTATTACTTAGTTACATATCTTGTTCTAGGTAGCATGTGAGACCAATCTATAGATAGGTACCCTCCCATATATGTAGTGAAATATCTTGAAAGACAAATAACAAAGTAGGGGGAAGGTATATGACTGAAATACCTTGAGTAATTAATAGGCTTGGGCAAGCATGAAGAGTGAGGTTTAGTCCCTTTATGGTTCCTACTATTTGAACTGTAGTCCCATCTAGTTGCACTACTTCCTTATAATAGTTGTTTATTTTATTCCCAAAGTGTCAGCTATTTTCTTGGGCATTACTAAACTACTAGCCCCTAAATCTACCATGCAATTATATACCAAATGCTTTCCTATTATAAGTGAAAGATAGAAGGGAGGAGGCTTACCACTTTTCCCCATTTTATTATCAACTTAAGTTTGAAATAGATTTATTTTATGTGTAGGCCCCTTAGCTAGAACCTTTTATGATATCTAAAAATTCTTCAGAGCCTCTTGTAGTAAGTCCCTTTATGCTAGTATATATAGTGTTTCCCACATAGTGATGTTCAAATTAGTCTTCTTCATTTGATTAATTATGCTAGAAGTGATATTACAAACCTCTATTAGTGCTTTTTTAGGGGCTTCATCCTCTTTTAAAAGATTTAGAGTAGGCACCTTTGCTTTGAATTGATTTGTGGGTACAAAGAGCAACCTTTGCACTATGTTGATCTTTGTTAGTTCTACTACAACTTTAGAAGTTAAAGCTTTCTCTACCCTATGAGGCTGATCAACTTCTATTACTCTTTTCTTGGAATGTGTATTAGCTATTATAGTACCTCCACCATTGAAAAATGTTTCATCTTGGCTTATCCCACCGAAGTCATCCTCCTACTAGTTTAGAAGAGTGCTTCACTTTGATCAAGTTCTTGTGTGTCTGCTTGTTGGTAAGTAGATTCTTCTTATTGTCCTTGCATGCTTGTTATGACTCACACCATCAAGGCCTGATTGATTACACCATTAGAGCAAGTGTTTTAATTATGGGGCTAATTGTAAGGATAACACCACTCATACTCTTCAGCCAAATTATTTTGAATAGGGACAATGGCTTTGGAAGCTCCTAGTGCTAGTAAAGCACAGACATTTAGAGTTCTTGGTTGTGAATTATATCCTTGTTGTTGGTTTTTGCCTTGATATGGCTACCTATCTCCCTAGTATGGTTGCCTATTCCCTTGGTATGTAGGGTTAAATGGCTGAAAAGGTTTGTAGTTTTGGGCTTACTACCTTTTCATTTCCATTAACTCCTTTCCAAAGCTCTTTAGTAATGACTTTACCTCATATAAGTCATCTGAGGCTATAGGATTCAAAGCAGGTGCCTCGCTCGTAGTGGGAATTATAGTAAGTGTAGGTGAGGGAATAGGGGTTATTTCTTGAAATAGAGGAATTGGTGGTCTTAGTATAATTTTATTGGCTTAGATTAAATAATTTTCTTCCCCTATTACAATATCATAAGCTACACCAAGTGTGGTGCCACCCATTGACTGAATCATTACAGCTATATCAATATTGAAGGCTTTTAAGAAGTCTAAGAAATCATTATTTGTAGTGGGTTTAACCAAAACTGGGATTCTATTCTAGGTCTTCTATAAATGATAATTAAAGTCAATCATTTTCTCATGAGGAGATCATTGAATAGTAGTTAATTATTCAACCAAGGAAAGGTGTTCACTCTTGTCCTCAAAATGGGTGTACATTACAGTGCCTAACTCATCCAAAACTCATATTGAGGTAGGAATAAGACCTTTGTACCATTTTAAAGCTTTCCCCTTGAAAGAGGAGACTAGAAGTCTGATTGCAAAATTATCTTGGACCACATTATGGATTGAACAAAGATTAGCAATATCTTGTATGTGTTCTGAAGTAATGGTAGAGGTTTCACTAGTAAAATATGGTAGGTTTTTAAAAGGCCAAGATTGGTATATCATCATGTTGCGCCAAAATGAGTGGACTACCTATATTGAAAGCTATAAAATTCTAATTTCTAGCCATTATGGGAGGTATAACACTGATAAGAGTTACCAAAGGGGATGGAAATAAAACTATAAGATATAATTTTACGCTAAGGGGTGACTACTTTTGATCTCTTTTTAGATGGAAATGACAATTCTAAAAAGTCATCCCTCTTACCTTTAGTAAATGATCTTGTTTATTTGTTTGGCATATGTCACCTTGAAATTATGAGTCTGTAAGCCAGTGGAATTGCTAGATGCTTTGATACTTTCACAAAATTTGTATAACACTTACTAATAATAGCATCAATCTCTGTGTAATTTTAGGTTCCCATCAGGTATGCCAAAAATTATTATCGCATAGGATTTCACCTATCTTGATCTTGTAGCTTGTTATGTAATTGCCTAATGACACAATGGAAAAACCTCCAAAGCCATGGGACCTTGGCAATTTGAGGTTAATCTCTAGAGAAGGCTAGCTTCCTTTCACTAAATCTGATGGAAAATGATAAAATACCAATTTTGAGGAAATCATACTCTTTAATGCTTTTGAATTTTAAACTATGGTTTTGATGGGGAAAAAAGATAAAGAATTGAAATTTTCAAAAAACTAGAATATGGTGCTTGCACCAAATATTTTTATAGTGTATTTTAATGCTTGCTTGATAAAAACAATAGAGTGGAAAATATGTTGAATTTGTTTCAAAAAAAACTTATACATATGAGAAATTAGATGTAGTATTTTAGTTGTTTTTCACAAAAGGGAAAAGGATCTTTATTTTAAACAATATTTTCAAGAGGGTAAAATACCACAGATGAATTTCTTGAAAGTGAAACAAAGAGATAAAGATTCCACTAATAATCAAATAACTTGCACACACACATAGATCTCCCAAGACAAGAAAGTTAAATCTTCAACTTTATTTCTCTCTAAAGGTTACAGCTTGTTATAAATATATTCAAAATGCAAAAAATAAAACTAATAGAAAAAATATAGACTGGGCCATGGGATCAACCCATTTATATATAAAATATGTCATAGAAGACATGTAGCTATTGAAACTCAAACTCTTAGTAGAGAAGAAATTGTAGATCTAAAAACCCTCATGCAAAAAGACGTAAGTTTCTCTATTTCTAGCATCTTGGACTTGTGAAATGGTTGGAAAATGTCATGCATGAGCTAGGAGTGGTCTTGGGCATAGCATGGTATGGTATGGCATGGTTGGAACTGAAGATCTCCATGCAATGCTTCTTTATCTGATAGTGGCTAAAAATAGCTTCCTCATGCAAAAAGAAGCACCCAAAATAGAACTGGGCTTTTCATATAAAAGATAACATTGAAAATAATTCCAAGTTTCTTTTCATGCAAACCCTAGCGTGCAAAACTTTAAGTGAGTCTTTTATAACTTTCTAAGTCTTTATCACTTTTTCCAAAATGAACCATGCAATTTACACTTCATGATTTTTCACCTTTTTAACAATTCACATTTATCAAAATGGAAAGTACAATTTCCACTTGTGCTTTTATCAACTTTCACATCATCAAAAAATATAAAGTGTAAAAAATATGTCTTTCTCTTTTTCAAAAAGAATTATAAAAATATAGATGTACTCTTAAAATTACAACTTTCAATGTCTTGAAATGAAATTACAAACAATAATAACAGTCAAAAATATTCAAAAAAGAGGGAAAATTAATCAATTTTCAAAACTTCTTCAGCTTTCTTGTCCTTATCCGCCTGCAACTTCTCTGTATATGCATCAAAGGCTTTGAAAATATCTTAAATTCACTCTGCATCCTACCCATAAAAATAGATGTTGGAGGTTGCACAATCTACCTGGACATCAAATAATTATCTTCTAAAGTTTCTTATGCCCTGCATTTCAATCCTCATCTGATCAATTACTTTTTCATACCTGATGAACCTGTGGATGGAACTTAGGATAAAGACTGTGTCCTTTATAGACTCCTCAACTATCACTTCAAAATTATTTTGAACCTGTTCTTTCTAAAAGAGATTGTTGGCATCATCTACTGGTCGGTATGACATTAAATTAATCTTGCCATCAATTTCATATAATAAATCTATTACTTTATCATGAGCCTCCTTGGCTCACTCAGTAGACTCTATCAGTAATCTTATCCAAAATTGAGCAGCCCTATGTAGTTCCTCATGTTCAACATCACTCTTCAATATATTCTCCATAGTAAGGGTATTCATATCAATTAATTTTATGACTGTCAATTTAGGATAATACATGTTTAAGGTCTAAATTTCTCTTTCATAGCTATTTATCAGCTCCTTCAAAATTTCTTTCCTCTCTATGATGACTCCATAATGTTCCATCATTGCTACAAGAACCCTATTGCCTTTAGTGATCAGATCCTTAGACCATTCTTTTGTAACCCTTCCCATGTGATCAATATCTTGTATATAATCAATTATAGCTTGATCTAGGCTAATTTGCTACACTACATATGGTTGTTGTGATGTTTCACCAAGATTTATGAACTAGTTTAGTGTTTCGGTCAACTGATCTACCTTTCTTTTCAGTTCATCCTTAGTGGCTTTATCATGATCAATTATCTGGAAGAGAGAGTTGATACACATTTGCACATCATGCTTGAGTCCCTCTCTTGTTTTTTGACCAAGGTGTATATGATAAACTTGATAATCTTCTACCACAAGATCCTCTTTTGATTTGTCTGGTGGGGGAACTACAATTTTAACATATATCTCACCTTTATTATCATTGAATGTCCTTAAGAGGGTCCTGGGAGTGGGTTTTGATTTATTCTTCACTTATGACATGGCAAAGTCCAAAGTGTTGGGATCAATCATTATTTTTTGCTTCTTACTCACTAATTATGCTAACCAACTAAGGGTAGCCTTTTGTTGATATGACACTATCACCAAATAATTTGCAATGGATGTACTTACACTAGTTGATACTATGACTAATGGAAACTCTTAGGAAGATGATACCTTTGGTTTCTTAGGAGGTTCCTGTGAAGATCCACTTTCATTAGTGGTTTGAAAATCAATATTTTCACCAAGTATCTAGGTCACTCCAACCTCTACTGATGGTATAGTTGAAACAATGGAAATTGGGGGAGTGGATACAACAGAACTAGTTGTGCCTATTGGAGGAGTGGAGGGTGGAATAGACATAGGGGTTATGAATTTGGAAACCAGTAGAAGGGTGGAAGCCAAATAACTAAATGTGTCAATTAAGTGTGTAAGACCACTTAGGGTTGGTGATGTGAAAATAGTGCGTTAAGATGAAGGGGAAATAATACTTATCCCAAGGGTTGGGGTGGCTTATAGAATTGTAGTCATGATGACTGATTCTGTGGTAATGTATTATTGGGTGGTGTTTAAAAATAATGGTGTTAAAATGGAAGGAATCTCAAATGGAATAGAAAGTGGGAGTGGATCAAATGTGGAAGGTGAAGTGGGACAAAGGGAAAGTGAAGTAGAATCTTGAGCTTCCACTATAAGGGGACCCTAAGTGTCCACTTAACTTATTTGTGCTAATTAAACTTGGCTTATTGATGTGGGTGGAATGGTAGATGAAGTGGAGATAAGTGAAGGGGTTGACACAAGAGGTAGAGGAGCTAAAACTTATGGAACAATGGGGTCTTGACATACTTCAGGAGTGGAGATAATTGGTGGAGGTGTTGAAACCTCTTGTACAATATGGGTAGGAGAAGGGGGAGTGGTGGAAATAGGATTCAAGGATATGGGATCTAAAGTTTTGGATCCCTCTATTGAAAGATCAATTGGTTCATCTACAACTCCTCCTTATCTACTTATTTCTCATTTTCTTGCTTTGTCTTCTTCTTCTTCTTTCCTTTGTTAGGTTCTTCTTATGATTCATTGGGCCCCTCCTCTAAAGGAGTGATACCCCCCACTTTGAGATTTAGGAACTTCTCTTTAACCCTTATTGTCTCCCTTGTGATCTACACACCCTTGCTTTTTAGCCAACTAATTGTTTTGTTGATCATAAGGACTATTAAATCAAGTAGAGATAAATATTTAGGAATTAACCACCTTATTGGTTGTAAAGGTCTAGCGATGATCTATGTGAGGTAGATTGGGTCTACTCTAGATTTTTCATCCACCAAGTCATTAAGGACTAGTGCCAAATCATAATATTTTATTTGTTGTAGGGACATCCTATAATAGTCCCTCATTCTGACCATTTTTTCATCATCATAGTCTTCCCAAAAATCCTCATAATATTGTACATGTTCGTATGTTACCAATTCTAGTGCAGTAACCAATGGAAATAGGGAAATGTATCCCTACCTTATGTCTATCTGAAAAGAGTTTGTACATCTCCACAAGTTTCCTAACCAACTCCAACAATGCCCATCTATCACTTACATACCAAAAAAGTGTTTAGGGATAACCACTTAATCTAGTTTACCTAATCTAGGAGTAGGTGGGGAACTATCTAAATAAGGAACCCCATTTGGTGATCTCATCTTTTGCTACTTGGGAGAACCTTGTTTTCCCAAGCTCCTAATCAAACATGATAATGATGTTTTAGATGAAGGCATTATTGACTCTCTTAAATTATTGTATACTAGCCTGTAGTGTGAGATCATGGTAGTAGTTGTAAACTCTAGTTATTTCCTTAGGAATTGTATTGAGGCCTAGATATAATCTTCCTTTGGCCAAGATATAAACTAGATATTTGTTGTTTGCACCTCCATTAACTAGTTATGGATGGAATAACATATCAATTGAGCCTAATGTATTTATTTTTTATTTTCTCTAATGATCTAGATATATAGGTACATCCAGTACTGATATCACTTGGTGTCAAGATTTCCAGTGACTCTGTATAGTAGTGTTAAAATATATCCTACCTTCTCTATGAAATTAGATCTATACATAGTCTTAGGAAATCTACTAGAGGAATGTTTGGGAGTCTTGAGCCATTGCTTATTAATTATCTTTTGACATCCATCCTTTTTCTCCTCATAAAACTATGTCGATGTCTATGGAGTTATATACAAATAACTCTAAAATTTAGGAATGGAAAACACTGTGTTGATGAAGTCAGGGTCAAGATCTAGAACCTTTTCAACTTTCCTATCGTAGACTTGTCTTCTATAAAGGTCATAATGTTGGGCCATTATAAGGATCAACTTAGGGTTTTGAATAAATAGAGGGAATATTGTAGCTTGTGGTAAACCAAATTCATATATATTCTAGATCCAATCACTTTTGAAATTTGTACCTATCCTAGCCCACAAATCTCCTAGGTCAATGTGACCTAAATCTATATCTTTTATTTCTACCATATTAAACTCCAAATAAGAATTCACTCTAGGGCCCTTATATTTGAACTTCATTTCTTTGGGATGCATGGAAACTTAAGTTATTACTTGCAAGAAACCAACTATGAAAGTTGGTGGGATCTATAGGTGTCTACATCACTTGTATTCTCTGATGGAACTTGGAGGTGTTGGAAGCACGTCTCTGCTCTATGGTGCTTGAAGGTTGTTATATTTCTAGTGAAACTTGGAGGTGCTTAGAGTAGGTCCACTCTCCATGAAGGCTTAGAAGCTCATGTGGAATTTAGGTGATTGGGGCAGGTTCAATGTTCATGGGGACATTGGGGGAATCTTTAGAAGGGAATCTTCTTTGGTTTGAATTTAAAGTATATGCTCAAGAAAATTTATTTAGCTTTGGAAAAGCCCTAGATTTTGAGTGTAAAATCTTAGAGGATAAAATGAGGGTTTTTCTTGGATAATGATATATGCAGGATTTAGAAAATCCTTAAGATGAAGCTTTCAAAAATGAAAACCCTAGATTGTCTTGTACTTCCCTAGACTTGCTACTTTAACAATACAACCACACAAATCTACCTTCTAGTGATTTTAGATGAAAATTTGTTAAGGAAAAAATCCTAATTAGGTAGGTTGAAAGAGAATTTAAATAGGAAAACTTTGGAAGAAATGAAAGTAACTCAAAAGCTTCAAACTAAAGGAATTTATGATGAAAAATTAAGGGGGTACCATGTAATAGTCTAAAATGAGGTGGAAGATGTCTTTTGTAGTCATGGTTCTCTTGTAAGTGCTTCTTCTAACATGTGGCTCAAGGATTTGGTAGCATGGCATGAATAGCTGGAGCTCCAAAATGCACTTAGAAGTTAAATAAATGATAATAAAATCCCCCAAACACTTGGTTATATAGTTATAAAAACCCTATAATTAATATGAGCTATGGTGGTTGGTGGCAGAGGTTAAACCTATTTGAAGAAAGTCTACTCTCCGTGGTAAAGGCTTAGCTTGGTGAAAAGTGAGATTTGACGTGCACTTTGCACATTGAAAAGGAGAAATGTGTACTTCAAGTTCTAAATTTTGTGGGAAGGGGTTTAGTGAGTTGGTAGAGGTTAGACATACTTGAAGCAAGTCCACTCTCCACTGATGGGTTGATTCACTTTGGCAGAACGTAAAACCCACGAGGCACTTTCTATGTTTGGAATGTGCAAAGTGCACTCAAGGTTTTGGGTCCCACAGTGCATATTTGGTAAGTAGTTTTAGCAGAAGGTGGAGCCTAGCATGAACTTTACATGTTCTATAATGTGAAAAGTGCATCTAAGGTTTTAGGTTCCTCTAGATGGGGGGTTTATAGGTTTGGTAGGATCTGAAACTTGTCGTGCACTTTGCACGTTGTAAAAACATGTAAAGTGCATGTTGAGTTCCATATTCTACTGGATGGGTGCATAGTGAGATCTAGAGCTTTCCATACATTTTGCACATTGTGAAAATGTGCAAAGTGCATGGTGAGTTACAAATTATGTGGCTTCGGATTTTGGTGTTTCACATGATCTAGAACTTGTGAAGCAATTTGCATAAGTATAAATTACATCTAGAATTTTAGATTCTGCAAGGTAAAGAGAAAGATGAGTTTTTTTAAGGATTCAAGTTTTTTCCTAAAAAACAAATGTGGTCTCCCTTAGGGTGTTAGATGTAATTATATTTTTGGGACAAAAATCTCAATAGGATCTTTTATTTCCAATTAGTAAATTCAATTTATTCTTCCTTATAGTCTTCACTATTGTACCAATCTTATTTATATTTATATTCATAGTCATAATAAATTAATTTGCTATTATATTATTCATGTATATAACTATCATTATTATTCACACATGTTTGGATGGTAGTTTGTTTGAAGGGATGGATTTTCTAGATAATAATAAATCCACATGAGAGTTATTAGGGGTTTCTGATTAACTCTCTATTTTTTATTTATTAGGACTTAAACAAACTATTGAAATATAGTTAAGGCCTAATCCAAATAGGTATTATAGCATTGAGATACTATGGTTTTATAAATGGAAACCTTAGAGTTAAAATTTAAAACCCTAGAAAGATGAGATCCTAATGTATATATATGGTTTGACACAGTTTGATCAATGCACAAATTTACCAATATGATATTCCTTAATTTGGTTTTATAAGACCTAATAAGATGGAAATAAGTTGAATATTTTATATTATTAAATATGAATTATAGCATACATCTAAATTTAAAATGATGAAAATTATTTGATAAGTGGTATATGCTAAATAAAGTAATAAATGTATAACAAGAGGTAAGGCAGATCTTAGTTTGTTTTCCACATTATTCTAAATTCCAACTATTTGATTTCCACATCTCAAGACTATCAAATGTTATGTGTATGATTCATTCGTACCTATTATCTATTATTCACTTCCATTAGGTTATACCAGTATCCATAGGTTATATTGACCTAAAGTGGTTGATACTTATCACAAACCCCAAAAATCAACCTAAATATTTTTTAGACTTTTAAGGTTATGAATACTAAGTTCCAGTAGTCAATCCTATGTTTCTAAGGCATTACCAATAGTTATATGGATTCTCCACCTAGATTATTTTTTATCCACTAACATTTGTCAATTTATTAGAATCATTTGAGCCTCACCATAATAGGTGGTTAAGATCTACTTGACTAAATTCCTGATAATCATACACCTTGGTGTAAAATTTCTATATTAATAACTCTATGTTACCCACAATTAATTTAATATAAAAAATAGTTGTAATATAGTATAAGTAGTCACTACTTAACAAATCCTCTTTAAAAAAATTAAGCGTTTACATAAGGGTAGTTTGAAAGGGATTATGGTACTTGCCCTAAATAATGCTTATTAATATCTCTAATAAAAATAATAGTAAATCTAGATTATCAAAGAGAAAATATTTGGTCATAACTATCTATATCATGACCCATATATTCATGACAACTTATTTAATATGCTACTAAAAATATATTCAAATATTCACAATAAATTGTTAATAACTTCATGTTTTTAATTAGAAAAACAAGCCCTTTCATAAAGCTTAACCAAACCATAATTATCCATCAAGGATTTTACATTAAGTTGGACATGATATAAATTCCCATATTAAATAAATATGAAACTAATAAAATACGTAATAATAATTATTACTTCCTTATGCTTAAATTGCATCGAAAGAGATAGACTTCACCCCAATAGAATGGATATTATACCTTCTCTTATCAATCTCAATGCCATAAAATTTTAAAGGATTAATAAGAGGTCCACTCCACGATGATATCCATTTAATTCCATGACAAGAGTAATAAAATTCATTATCAACATAAGACAACTTTACTCATTTAAAATTTCAGGGTTAAGCTTGAATTATAACAATTGAAAATTTCATATTGTCCATTGATCATTGACTACATTTCCTATTGTCAAGTTTTACATCCAAAATAATTTAAGAAAGAAATCCATATGTCCATAACTCAAATATTAATCATTTTATATAGATTGAATGGTCTTAATTAGATATTTTATTCTCTCATAATCAACTGTCAATTGGTAATCAAATTTTATAGGGATTAATTACAATGAATTTATAAATTTTAATCCACCTACATTCATTTTGAATGGAACACATTACCCAAACTTATATTTCCACCAATTTATGGCCATACACTGAGGTGTGTTCCTTTTATGTTTAAATCAAATCAAGAAAATAAATAACATAATAATCTAATAATACTTCTATTTTTAACTTTATACTATCCAATTTCAATTACTTGTATGGCAATGTAAACACAACTAAGAAATATTTCCATTATTAAATCATTTAATAAAAATAAGTTTCAATAATTACCAATAAACAAAGAACTATTTAAAAAATACATGTTAAAATGTATGCTTCAATCAACATATTTCTTTAAATCTGAGTGTAATCAATCACAAATCCACCTTCCCAAGAAATAATTTATATAAAAAAATGAAATGGGATTCAAATATAACATTTTGAAATGGAAATAAAATAACCTAGAATTAAAATGCAGGCTTATACAAATCCAATTTGAATAACCAATTTGAATGCCAATAGATAAATATTTACCACACAACCCTCACGGATTCATTAAGACCTTCACACACACACACAGGTTTGATTTTTTACTCAACCATAGGTTCATAAAGAAGAATGAGATTATGATGTCAACATAAGTGCATGATAATGATCATTCACTTCACATTGTAGTCTATAGCCAACATTGGATTGAATAACAACTCACTATATAACTAATACATTAAAAATAAAATCTCTTTTCACTGAGTTGATTATTAAAAATTCTTTATTATTAATAAAACATAGTTGAATTTGGTTGACACAATATAACATCTCCTTCATAAATTAATATCAACAAATGGTACTTGAAAAAGAATATAAGACTCAAATTATACACCTTTCCCATAAAATGATTACAATATCAATTCAAATACATAATTTTAATTTAATCATAATATAATGATAATACTCATGTAGTTAAAGATACCAACTGTATTGATAATGACTAAAATAGTTTCTAGTTACAGAATTAAAACAAAAATAATGATACTAAATAATACATGTGCTTCCAAGGTCATCAGCACAACTCCATCATTGCATTTCCCACATCACTCAATAGACTTCATTTCTTAAATCCTTGAGCATGAGTAAAAAATTTGGAAAATATGATCCCATCCATATGGTGGAAATTCCTACCCACCCTAACCATTAGTCTGGGGATGAAATAATCCAATAACCGACCACTTGAAGTCATCAAATAAAATGAAAATATGGAATTTATAATAGATTGGTTGTCCACATATTTAGGGTTTGATCAACACATTCACAAAGATAAAACCCAACCCAACAACCATGAAATAAGAAATAATAAACAAGTATCACAAAATAATACCTTTAAGACTAAAATGCATGCTCTATATTTCATCTATATTCCATCTGTGAGAGATATGATCTAGAGATTCACCCACAAAGACATATTCCAGAAGATAATTGAACCAACTGAAAACCATTCACAATTTTAAATGCCATGCTAGCTAAGACACCAAGAAGACACTGATAGGATGTATGATTGTGTTTCAAGTAAATATACATAGAGGGTTAAAAGTACTCCTTATTGTCCTACCACTCTTTAAAAAAATTCCACAAACCATCTTCATGTTAGAGTTACAATGCATTGAGAGGGGGGATTGAATCAATGGTGGAAAATAATCCCATTTAGTTTTAAAAACTTTGAAAATACTTAAGCATTAAAAACAAGCATCTATGAAGCATACAGATCATTCATAGTAGTGAACAATAGACATAAACAATATTACATACACAACACAAGATCTATGTGGGAAACCCTCTTGGGGTATAAAACCCACTCTCAATCCTACAAACACGTGGACTACTATCTTATAAGATGATCACAAACAAGAGATTGATCAAGTCTTTATGTTAATAACCTTTGGCCAAGTCCTTCTAACCTACAACCTTAATCAAGTCCTTTTGATCAAAGGTCTTTAGTGAAACCATATTTCACAAGGAGAAACTACCCCTAAAGAAGATCAGGTCCTCTAGAACCTCCTTGAGATGAACACTTCCACCTTATAACTAATGTCTGCAACACCTGATGATGGACCTCTTGATTATATGAACCCTGCATAACCTCTCTCTCTTTCTCAAACAAGCCTCTCACATAGGTAGATCTCTTCACACAACTTCACACTAAAATATTACTATACTATCATAAAAAAAGATCTACAAATCATGTACACAGTCCTTAATCTCCTCTACTCATCAACCTAACAATTGGGCACTTCTCACTCTCCTTTACTTTCCTTTGCTCTCCAATTCTCTCACCTCTAAATCTCTCACTTACAAAATCTAGAACCCAACATATTTGGTTCCACTATATATAGACAAATCATGAATTATTAAGTCCATAATAATCCTTATCAGCCATAATACATGCATTCACCCTTAGGGCATCTCATAAAGGTTATACTTAAGAATTGTTCCCTTTCACAATAGGCCTAAGTCACATTTAGGCCCTATGAAGACCCGTTCACCTTTTTGATACATCTCCAAGCAAATTAATAACACAAATCCATTTACAAATACATAGGTCTACTCTCTATGTCCCCTAGGACATCCACATATGATCACAATCACTTTAGCTTACCTTTGTGTATGCTTAAATAACTCAAATAGATACCTTATATATAGTAATGCCATTAAAGATCATTTAGTCAATTTCTTAAGCAATTTTCATACTCAAGATAGATGGATAACACCTCTAAAGTACTCATAGAGCATCCTGATGGATTCTACAACACTTCCCAATAGCCAATTCACCATGAAACAAAGAAATAACAACTATATGAGATTGAATATCCTTCTTGGGTCACTTTTAGAACATATACAGAAACACAATCAACTTTGGAGCTCAATATCTTTGTCGATACATACTTCCAAATCTTCAAATCCATATTTCTAGATGCATTTTGGAATTCTCTACCACTTTGTTTTTTACTACAATAGCAAATTCATCTTCTATTGAAAGATATAGTCCAAAAACTAGATATTGGTCTTTCTTTTACAAATTAAAATATTCAAATAGAAATGGTCTTAGTTAAACTTTAGAAACTTTGATCACATCTCGTGTCATCTCAACTTTAGATCAAATACGTTCCATCGATTTTGATCAAACTTTAACACATAGGCACCAATAATCAATCATTAAACCTATATCACTTGACCACATCTCGTGCAATTTAGGAAATTTGACTCAATGTGCTCCATTGATATCTATGGATCAAATAGGTCTTTAATGATCAATACACACCATTGATAAATCTATACAAATGTATGTTTGCTATTAAATCCTTATCCTATACCTTTGCTTAATCATTAAACATTGTGAACCTATCCTCATCTCATTAATTCCTGATGTCTTAGAGAAAACACGCACCATCGATCTTGTTCTATCTTTAATACTTACAAAAATGACTATAGGGACCTTGTCAATATGCTTGATTAGCCATTTTTTATCCTTAATAACTTCTTTTGTGCGTTGATGCAGGATCTCAAATTTAGACCAAATGATCTCCTTATATAGGAGAATCTAACCATATAACAAATAGATCCTATAACCCTCATGTGTGTGAGATATATCATCATTAAAATGAATTCTCATAAACTTTTGTCATAGAGCCAACAATGTCAAAATGTATCTGGGAGACCAACTTTGCTCCTGCATAACTTTTATCATGCTTCAATAGATGATCTCAAATTTAGCAAAAATGAACTAGGATCAAAACTAAACAAACCCATATGATTAGTTTCTCTTGACACCTTCACATGTGCAAGATAAATCACCATCAAAATTCTCACTTGGCTCTTGCTGCCACATTATAAAATTGGCTATGGGAAAACATAGTCAAAATACCCCAGAGCCCAACTTTTCACATCCATAACTTTTGATGCGATACATCACATGATTTAAAATTTATTTCAAATAAAATAGGTCTAAAAATCAGCAAACCCATATGATCACCTTCTCCTGAATCATTCACATGTGTGAATTTTGACATCATCAACATTCTTGCTCAGCTCTTTCTAGCCAACTACAAATTTGGCAAGTATGGAAAAATAGTGAAATCTATCTTAGAATCCAACTTTGCACCCTCATATATTTGATCGTGCTTAAATTCATGAATTTATATCTAGAATATAATAACTAGGGAATACTATGATCACAACCATATAACCATCTCCTCTTTACTTGTTCACACATGGAAATGGTGATGTCATGAAATAGCGTACTCAATTTTTTTGCCACTAGACCCAAAGTGTCTAGATGAAAACTATGGACTATCAGATGAATTCCAATTATGCACACAAGCTCTCCAAGAATAGATAGCATATTAGGGACCTTTTTCACAAACACCAATCACCAAACTTATCCCTAAACATCTATATCAGACCAAAACTGAAGATCAACCAAGCCAACATAAAGCACACTATAACAAGCACATTGCACACTTTGTCATTGTTACTTAGGCTATCAAAGGACTTCATATAATCACTAGGACATATCCATGACATCACCATGACATCACTAATAAATCTCTAATAATATCCCCCTTTTTCATTGATGTCAGCAAACATCATATATAGTAATATATAGCTCACCTTCTCTCTCTTCAAAGCACTCTCACAACAGGAACTTTCTTCCCCTTTGACACAATGACAAAGTGGGCATAATATGATCTTGATGACCTAAGAAGACTATCAAAATATAAAATTACCATCTTATAAAGATGATACAAACTCCCCCTTACCTTGAACCAACCTCTTCTTGTCTTGACAACTTTGCTTCATGCCAACACTCTCTTCAACCAAGCACTGCAACCAATGAAGAAAGAACATAAAAAACACTAAAATATAATGGAAATTACCAAGAGACATCTTAGAGGGACCCCCCTTAATATTTTTGAGTTGTTTCACCATTTATTCATCTTTAGATCTCCACAAACCATGAAGGATCTCCACACACATGTGTCTTAAGATGCTTCCATGACCATCAACAGAGCACTATACTACTTCAACAATCAGGAAAAATGTTATAAACCAAATTGAGAACTCACTTTGATTACATTCATGCTTTTCTCTTTTTGAGAAATTGAACAAAAGCACTCTTCTTCTCACTAGGCCAGTCTAGTCCTCTTATAGCCCTACCTATAACTTGCAAAGCCCATAATTTTTAATAGAGATAAATTCCAGACCTAAAACTTCATATCTAGATCACTCTCATATGCCCCTTTGATCACATTAATTTTTAATAGCAATTTCATCCTATGCAACATACTTACTTTACAAACCTACTAGCTAATTAACTTTTAACATGACAAAAACTTGAATAACTTGAGAACCACAAAGCTTAAAATCTATGTGAAGCTTGATTTGACTACCCGTTTAGCCCATTAAATGAATAAAGAATCATAAAACCTCAACTCATAAGTCAAACCACTTTGATAGTAGAGCCCAAAACCCTAGAATCTTAAAAAACAAAGTCAACATAGTACCTTCCAGTCAACATCCACCTCTAAAACTTCTTGTACACCTAGAGACAAAGATCACACACTTCTGGACCTATCTGAGCACACTAAAAATAAATTCATATACCTATTTGAGCACCAAAAACTTATTTACATTTGCATCAATCTCATTAAGCCACCTAGAACCACTTAATCTAACTCTGTACTAAATCTCCTTTACAAACCTCTAAAATAGGCTCATGAACTTATTGCTCCCCTTAACGAAAGACCTTCTCTGATTGGCATTATCATCTTAGGGCATAAAAACTTGCTTCTCCACTAAAATGAGTCTCTCAAGAAGCATAGATAGAGACCTCCTCTACACCACAAAGCTCTACCATGGTGTGTAACCAGGAGTTACCCATAACTACTAATATTCCTTCTCCTCCTTGGTCAGCTGATACTTATAGTTCGTCTTCTTATTCTTTGTATTAGTATAAACAACTTCCTCATCCACTACAACATTCTACTTTTCTTCAATGATTTAATTGAATATACATGGAGATAATACAGATTCTTTGCATACCTTTTCATTTGAAGAATCTTCCTTGTAGCTTGGATCTTCATCACTAGGCACTTATCCAACAACATTCTACTTTTCTTCAATGATTTAATTGAATATATATGGAGATAATATAGATTCATTACATACATTTTCATTTAAATAATCTTCCTTGTAGCTTGGATCTTCATCACTAGGCACTTGTCCAACAATAGTAGTATGTTCACTTCAATCCATACATACCTCAAAATTAGGTTTAACCAGCACCTTGGTCTTCTCCTTGAGCATAGTCTCTTCATTCTCAACATGAGCAGACAATGAGACCTCTTGGGACTCTTCAACTTCAAAATCATTCTCCATCATAGCAAATAGATTACTTGGACCTGCAGTCTCATCATAACTCATACTTACCACCTTTGGTTTCCATATATTAACTTGTCTTTTGTCTTGCACTCTATGGACCTGATAAAACCTATTCTATCTTGTAGGCCTTTGATTGAAGAATCGAGCAATGTGACCTCTTTTTTCATAATTGAAGCACACCATACTTTTTACAAAAAATTCTTTATGCCCTTCTATATTTAGACAATATCTTGCAATGTGTCCTAGTTCATAACAAATGTAGCACTCAATATCTCTTATAGGAAACTTGACTTGTCTTGCCTTAAATGGATAATGTTATTTAAAGTGTCCAACATCATGACAGTTGAGGCATTCAACCTTACATACACCTTTTTACTGATAACCCCCATCATAGTTCCAAAAAAACTCATTCTTAGAAGGTCTTATACATTCTCTAGCTCTATGCCTAAATTGATTACAAGTATAGTAGTAACCATTGAAATTTGCATACCTCATGGCATTTAGTTGTTTAATCAAATTAGTCTTTATTTTTCCATCACCTTCATTTCTTATCTGATGATTTATCTTCAAAGGTTGATCCACCTTGTTCACATTAGTCTTCATCTTGTCTTCAATTGTAATCTATGGTTCTTCTTTGTATCCAAGACCAGTCTTATCACTTGAATGATTTTGATCATTTAGAATGTTATCTAGATCACTTGATCTCTTTTCAAATCTCACAAATGACATTACCTTACTAGATACCTTATTTAACTCATATTTTAATGACTCATTTTTAATTGCATACCTTGCACATTCATCTTTTTTGGATTTTAAGTTTGTAGATAGGATTTCTAATTGACAACTGAGATGTTTGACCATATCTTCAAGCTCTTTGGTATCTTCATCCATTCTTGCCTCAAACACAATGAGTTTTTCCTCAAATTCCTTGAGTTTAGATTTCATATTCTTATTTATCTTTTTCTCAATATTTATTTTATCATCAGCATTAGACAATGTAGTTTCATAGTCCACCTAATCTTCATCATCATCTAAATCACTCCAAGTAGACACCTTCTAATGTGAAAAACTTCCTTCTTCAGCCATGAATATAACTCCATCTTCAGTAGAACCATCATCTTCATGATCATATTCTGAGACAGTGTCTTCACTCTCTTTTAATGAGCTACAATCCTCTTTGGTGTATAGACTCTTCTTGTCCTTGAAGTACTTCTTATTATCAAACCTTCTAAATCCCTTTTTGCCTTTATCAAACTTGAAATATCTCTTTCCATCATCATTACCTTGATCATGTTATTCATCATCATCCTTTTTATACTTATGAGGGCAATTATTAGCAAAATGTCATATCCCACCATAATTGAATCATTTGAGGGGTATCTTACCTTTATACTTACCTGAACCTATTCTCAATTTCCTTGAAATTAAAGAAATGATTTCATCCTCATCTATATTAGGAATGCCATCCTCCTTGAGTTTATTACCTTGAAAATTCTTCTTTGTCTACATTTCAGTCTTGAAAGTTGCTTCCTTCTTTAGAGGTATATCATCATTCTTCCTCTTCTAATAGGCAGTAAGGGTGCCATGCAATTGATCCATCTTCCAATGAGTAATATCATTAGCAGACACTTTTGGATCAAACTTGGGGGATAAAGACCTTAATACCTTTTGAACAATAGTAGTCTCTTCAAGATTATCTCCAAAACCTCTGATGATGTTCACAACCTCATCAATTTGCTATAGAAAGGATGCCATAGGTATCTTCTTCATTCATCTTAAGACTTTTAAATTGCCTTTTGTGAGTCTACAACTTAGCAAGCTTAACCCATGAATCTCCTTCAAAAATAGTCTGCAATTTATCCCATATTTCTTTTCTAGATGTGCAATGAATTACTTTGGTGAACTCAATTTTTATAAGACCATGAGTGATGGCATTCATTATTAGGTTGTGGAGCTAAAAGCTTCAACTGTTTGCAGACATGGAGGAGTTGTCGAGTGTCACAGTCACCAGCATCGGTTAGGCCGACCGATGTCGGTCAGAGGTGAACAAAAGAGCAACTGGCATTAGCAGGGGGTCGGTCGACGTCGGTCAGATCCAGGCAGACAGGGACCAATGTCGATCACCTGTGTGGTTCCAGAACTGTTTGTTGCACGAACAGTTAGTTTGTTGAACCGAGTGTTTGCATGAAAAAGGCTATTTTTGGTCTTGAGTTGTGAGTCTAATTGTTGTAAATTAGAATTCTAAGTTATTGTTTAAGTGTGGGATCTATTTATAGACCCATTGACATGTATTGTAATTAAGGCAAGAAAAGGATTTCTTCCAGTTGTATGATCTTGGTCAGTAGGTGTGCAAGGCCACATTTAGAGATCTACATGGTGAGTAAGATCATTTGAGTTGTAGGTTGTTGTAAGCTTATGGGAGATCTACTTAAAGTACTTTGAGTACTTGTGTACTGGCAGGGTTATTACTGACTAGTTAGAGGTGAACACCAATTCTGTGTGTGAGTTGTGTGTTGGGACCATTTTTTGGTAGGAGAGTGAACTCTTGATTGAGAATTACTGGGAACCCTTGAGGTGTGGGAAGCCTCTGAGAGGTGGAAGAAGAAGTGGCATCTTCTTTATTGTATTTTCTTTTTGGATGAGTATTAATATAGTTTTTGTATTGTCTCTCATATTCTGTGTTATTTATGAATTCTAGTTACTTGTTACTTCTGGTTAATTCCGCATGTTTAATTGCTTGTATTTGGTAATCATATTGTGCTCTTTCTAAGGAGCAAGATCCTAAAAAGTGGGATCAGAGCTATTTGTTGTTCTTGATTCCCCATCAATTAGTATCAGAGCTTTTGGTTGGGATACTAACAGGTTGTATCAGATCTGGTTAGTGTGTGTTGATTACAGGTTACTCACAGGGGTTTTTATTTGAGTGGGAGTAGAGCAATGGCAGAAGAAAGTAAGCTACAAATGGAGAAGTTTAATGGCAAGAACTATCAATTATGGAGGATACAGATTGAAGATTATCTGTATCAGAAAGATTTGTACTTACCATTGGGTGGGGTTGCATGCAAGCCCCTGGATATGAAGGATGAAGAATGGGAGGTTCTTGATCGGAAGGCTCTGGGATCTATAAGGTTGAGCCTTGCATCGTCTGTGATTTCCAACTTATCACAGGCTAAGACAATGGTAGAGTTGATGGAATCTTTGGCAAATTTATATGAAAAACCCTCAGCTTCGAATAAGGTATTTCTTATGAAGCAATTATTTAATTTGCAAATGTTGGAAGGTGGATCTATACATAGTAATCTTAGTGATTTCCATGGTTTAATAAACCAGTTAAATTCAGTCAATATTGTTTTTGATGATGAAATTAAGGCTCTCTTAATCTTATGCTCATTACCTGAAAGTTGGGAGAGTTTGGTAATGACAGTTAGTAATACTGCGTCTACTTCAAAAATCTTAAAAGTGGATGATGTTGTGAGTGTAATCTTGAATGAAGAAATTTGCAAGAAAAGCACAGGTGAATCATCAAGAAATGCTTTGAGTGTGAAAAGTAGGGGAAGGCAAAGAGAGAAGATCGAGCATCGGAGATCAAGGTCAAAGATAGGCAGGAGATCCAAGTCCAGGTATGGCAGAAGAACCTACTGGAAATGTGGAAAGCAAGGGCACTTAAAGAGAGATTGTTGGTTGGGTGAAGATCAGCATGAAAGACATGAAGAAGAAGTAGATGTTGTGGATTATGTTGCATAGGATGCTCTGGTATGTTCCTTAGATAAAGTAGAATATTGGGTTTTAGATTATGGTGCCTCTTTTCATGCATCCCCAAATAGGAAATTTTTTCATGAGTATGTCTAGGGAGACTTTGGAGAAATTTATTTAGGGGATGGTAAGCCTTTTCAGATGGTTGGCAAAGGGAAAGTGAAGCTGAAATTACAGACAGGTAACACATGGGTGTTGAAGGAGGTCATGCATGTCCCAATTCTGAAGCAGAATTTGATTTCTGTTAGAAAGTTGGGTGATGAGGGTTGCACAGTAACTCTCACAGCAGACTCTTGGAAGGTTACCAAGGGTGCACTTATTGTGGTAAGAGGTAAGAAAGTAGGTACGCTTTATCTATCTACTTGTATTACTGATTCTCCTTCTAGTTTATCTACTTCAGCTATAGATTCGAAGATGTGGCTTAATAGGCTTGGTCACATGAATAAGAAGGGGATGCATGTTCTGGAGTCAAAGGGTATGCTTTCAGATTTGAAGAGCATGAATCGAGATTTCTGTATGCAGAAGAAAAAAGTGACGTTTCTTGAGAGATCCGATGTTAGTGACAAGAACAGGAAAGCCTTGGTTTTCAAGGAGAAGGTGATGGACAGAGATTAGCGTAAGGGGCTAAATAATTTTGAGTAGAGCAAGGTTGATATGGACAAGGGTTTGATCCAAAAGGAGCTCGTGGGTAAAGGTCATCACTCACAAGTAAAACATAGAGACCGATGTCGGTTAGAAAACTGGCATCGGCATCCAGACAAGGACCAACGTCGAATATGTGTAGCCTGACATCAGTGACTCAGGACAGATAAACACTGGCATCGGTCAGGGGGAACTGATGTCGGTGATGAGGCAGTCATATGGAACTGATGTCGGTCGGGTGCAGACTAAGATGTGACTGCCATCAGTCATTGAGACAGATTTTGGGTGGACATCAAGCTGTCATAGAGTCTCAAGCGCCCATATGGAGGACTTAAAGGGTAAGTAAGCCTCAAATTCATCATTTTCCTTCTTTACACTACTTGTTGCTCACTGATGGTCAAGAATTAGGAAGTTATTAAAAAAGCAGAGCAGGTAGATCCAGGAAACAGTGGGAACTTGGCATGGATGAGGAATGTGATTCCTTGGAGAAGAACCAAATGAGAGTTTTGGGTGGAGTTGCCAGCTAAAAGAAAGCACTGAGAGACAAATGGATGTTCAAGATAAAGAAGAGTGGGAATGGACATGTGAGACAGAAGGCCAGGGTATATGGTCTTGAATAAGCTGCAAAATAATGGAGGTTTGACCATTGTGTTTCTCTTTACCAGGTTGGATAATATTAGCTACATTATCCTGTTACTGTATAGTGTGCTTGTTGCAAGGTTACACATATAGGGAGTTGTTGAACTAAAGGTAAAGCTAGTTCAGAAGTATGTCATGAGGAATCTGGGAGCAGCAAGATTCTTTGGCATGAGTTTGTTTTAGGGACATGGAAGGTCACAGGTTGACTTTGTTTTAGGATGATTGTGTGAGACCGGTTAGCATGCTGATGGTTGGACAGTTCTATGAACAGTGTCTTGATTCACATAATGAGGTTAAGTGCATGGTATGTACTAGACCTAAGTTTGCCCAAGCAGTGGGTGTTGTCAAAAAGTTTGGAGCCAATTTGAGAAAGAAGCACTGGAGGGCAGTTCAATGGATTCTGAGAGGGACCAGCAGCAGGTGCACATGCTATGTAGGGTCAAGTTATTTTCTACATGGGTTTGTAGATGCAGATGTGGTAGGTGATTTGGATGACAGGAGGTGCACCACAAGATTTGTGGTGGTTGGTCTTCAAGAGTGATCTTGAAGAAGGATACAGAGCCAAGGGAACAAACTAGACGGTGTACAGGTATAGGTACAGTTGTAGTTGTTTATCTCCAAGTGGGAGATTGTTAGGTTGTGGAGCTAAAAGCTTTAACTATTTGTAGACATGAAGGAGTTACTGAGTGTCACAGTCACCGGTGTTAGTTAGGCCTATCAACATCGATCAGGGGTGAACAAAAGAGCAATCGGCATCGACAAGGGGTCGGCCGACGTCGGTTAGATCCAGGCAGACAGGGACCAATGTCGGTCGCCTATGTGGTTCCAGAACTATTCGTTGCACAAACAGTTAGTTCGTTGAACCGAGTGTTTGCATGAAAAAGGCTATTTTTGGTCTTGAGTTACGAATCTAATTGTTGTAAATTAGAAGTCTAAGTTATTGTTTAAGTGTGGGATCTATTTATAGACCCATTGGCATGTATTGTAATTAAGGCAAGAAAAGGATTTCTTCCAGTTGTATGATCTTGGTCAACAGGTGTGCAAGGCCACATTTGGAGATCTACATGGTGAGTAAGATCATTTGAGTTGCAGGTTATTGCAAGCTTATGGGAGATCTACTTGAAGTACTTTGAGTACTTGTGTACTGGCAGGGTTATTACTAACTGGTTGGAGGTGAACACCAATTCTGTGTGTGAGTTGTGTGTTGGGACCATTTTTTGGTAAGAGAGTGAACTCTTGATTGAGAATTACTGGGAGCCCTTGAGGTGTGGGAAGCCTCTGAGAGGTGGAAGAAGAAGTGGCATCTTCTTTATTGTATTTTCTTTCTGGATGAGTATTAATACAGTTTGTGTATTGTCTCTCATATTCTGTGCTATTTGTGAATTGTAGTTACTTATTACTTCTAGTTAATTCCGCATGTTTAATTGTTTGTATTTGGTAATCATATTGTGCTCTTTCTGAGGAGCAAGATCCTAACAAGTGGGATCAGAGCTGTTTGTTGTTCTTGATTCCCCATCATTCATTACCTTAGAGTTATTCTCAAATAGCTTCTTATCTACAACACTGGATGGAAGAATAATAGGAATAACATAACCATCCACAATAGATTACCATACATCAAACCCTAGGGACATAATTTATGTCCTCATCTTGGCCTCCAAAAAGTAAAATTGGATCCATTGAACATTGGTGCTTTCTTAGTAGAGAAACCACCTTGCACATTTTGAATAACTATTATACCTTGGATCACCTTCAAGCTATCAAGTTTTTACCAAAGGACCTCATTCTAATACCAATTTATAGAGGTACAACCCACTAAGAGGGGGGTGAATCAGTGGTGGAAAATAATCTAATTCAATTTCCAAACCTTTGTAAATACGTAGGCATTCAACATAAGTATCTATGAAGCATACAAATCATTCATAGTAGTGAACAATAAACATAAGCAAGATTACATACACAACACAAGATCTACATGGGAAAAACTCTTGGGAATAAAACCCACTCTCAATCCTACAAACACATGGACTACTGTCCTATAATGTGATAAAAAATAAGAGACTGATCAAGTCTTTCTGATCAGGAACCTTTGGTCAAGTCCTAATCTACAACCTTGATCAATTCCTTATGATCAAAGGTATTTACCTTAGAACTAATGTCTGCAACATCTTATGATGGAGCTCATGATTATCTAACCCCTACACAAGCTCTCTCTCTTTCTAAAACAAGCCTCTCACATAGGCAGATCTCTTCACATAACTTAACATTACAAGATCATTATACTGTCATTAGAAACATGATCTACAGATAATCTACATAATCCTTAATCTTCTCTACTTATCAACCTAATAGTTGGGCACTTATCACTTTCCTCTTATTTCCTCTGCTTTTTAATTATCTCACATATAAGTCTCTCACTTATAAAATCTAGACTCCAACACATTTGGTTCCACTATATATAGAGAAATCATGAATTATTAAGTCCATAATAATCCTTATCAGCCAAAATACATGCCTTCACCCTTAAGGCATCTCATAAGGGTCATAATTAAGCATTGTCCCCTTTCACAATATGCCTAAGTCACTTTTAGGTCCTATGGAGACCCATTCACCTTTTTGATACATCTCCAAGAAAATTAAGAACATAGTACCATTTACAAATACACAGGTCCACTCCCTATGTCCCTTAGGACATCCATATATGATCGCAGTCACTTTAGCTTACCTTTGCATATGCTTAACTAACTCAAATAGAGACCTTATACACAGGAATGCCATTAACGATCATACAATCAACTTATTAAGCATTGTTCATACTCAAAATAGATTTATCACACCTCCAAAATACTCACAAAGCATCCCCATGGAGTCTAAAACACTCCTTAATATCCAATTCATAATGAAACATCGAAACAATAACTATATGAGCTCAAATATCCTTCTTGGGTCACTTGTAAAACATATACAGAAACACAATCAACTTTGGATCTCAATATCTTTGTTTATGCATACTTTCATATCTTTAAATCCATATTGCCATATGTGCCTTAGATTCCTCTACCACTTTGTTTTTTACTGTGATTGTAAATTCATCTTCTATCAAAAGATATGGTACAAAAACCAAACACTAGTCTTTCCTTCACAAATTCAAACATTCAAATAGTAATGGTCACAATTAAACTTTGGAAACTTTTCTTGCATCTCATGTCATCTCAGCTTCAGATCAAATATGCCCATTGATCTTGATTGAACTTTAACATATAGGCACCAATGCTCAATCATTAAACCTTTAGCACTTTGACCATATCTCATGTTATCTAGGAACTTTGACTCAACATGCTCTATCAATCTCTATGGATCAAATAGGTCTTTAATGATCAATGTTCACCATCGATCAATCTATATAAACACCCACTCGCCATTGGATCCTTATCTTGTACCTTTACCAAGTCATTAAACATTGTGCACCAATCCTCATCTCATTGCTTCCTGACTCCTTGGAGTAAATAAACACCATCGATCTTGCTTGAGCTTTAACACTTTAAAAAATGACTAAGTATGGGGACCCTATCAATATGCTTAAGGAGCCATTTTTTATCCTTAATAACTTCTACGCTTCGACATAGGATCTCAAATTTGGACCAGATGATCTCCTTACATAGGAGAATCCAACCATATAACAAATTGCTCCTAAAACCCTCACACATGTGAGATATGTCATCATTAAAATGCTTTCTCATAAACTTATGTCACAGAACCAACCATGTCAAAATATGTCTGAAAGACCAACTTTGCTCTTACATAAATTTTATCATGCTTTAGTGGATAATCTCAAATTTAACACAAATGAACTAGTATTAAAACTAAACAAACCCATATGATTAGTTTCTCTTGACACCTTCACACATGCAAGATACAACACCATCAAAATTATCACTTGGCTCTTTCTACCACATTGCAAAATTGGCTATGGGAAAACACATTCAAAATGCTTGGGAGCCCAACTTTCCACATCGATAACTTTTGATGTGCTACATCGCATGATCTAAAAATTATCATAAATAAAATAGGTCCAAAACTAAACAAACCCATATGATCATTTTCTCCTAAATCATCTACACGTGTAAATGTTGACCTCATCAACATGCTTACTCAGCTCTTTTTGGCCAACTACAAATTTGGCTAAGTATGGAAAAATAGTGAAATTTGTCTTAGAAGCCAACTTTTCACCCTCATATCTTTGACCGCACTTTGATGCATGACTTGAGATCTAGAATATAACAACTAGGGACAACTATGATCATAACCTTATGACCAACTCCTTTTTACTCATTCACACATGATAATGGTGATGTCATTAAATAGCCTACTCAAATTTTGTAACACTGGACCCAAAGTGTCTAGATGAAAACTATGGACTATCAGATGAATTTCACTTATGCACACAAGATCTCCAAGCATATATAACATCTTAGGGACATATTGCAAAAACACAATCACTAAACTTATCCCTGAATATCTCTATACAGACCAAAATTGAAGATCAACCAATCCAACATAAAACACACTAGAACAAGAACATTGCAAACTTTGTCATTATTTATTGGGATGTCAAAGCACTTCATCCATTTGCTAGGACACCTCCATGACATCACTGATAAATCTCCAACACTTCACAGAACCAAAGCCTTCCCTATAGAAATTTTAAATAGTTATGTAATGGCTAGAAAATGCATTCAAATCAAGATTTGAAAGGGAATAAGAGAATAAATAAAAAACAAATTACTTATCATAATTTATTAATTATCCACTTAAGAATAATTTTCATTTCTTTTCCTTATCTTTCTTGAGTTTCCCTTTGGAAAGATTTCCCAAAAAATTGTAATCCTTCATTTTCAATTCTAAAACATCCAATAACATTAATGCCTCTACATGATGCATTCCAAAAATAGCCATACATGTCATTGATGTAGTGGCTAGTACATAAAATTGCCATTGTAAACCTAGGTTAGTCTTTCATTTTTGCCTCATCCAAGACAAACAAAACATTACTCAATTGAAATACCAACAATCATGATGCATGCCAAAAAATTAAGGAAACCTTAATCACTAATTAATAATTAAAATATATATTCCATAAAAAATTGGTACCACCATGGATTTGGAGTCCCATGACCCCTTCATGGATAAAAATCATAAAATTATGATTTTCAACTAATAAGTGACCAATAAATTTGAAACGCTAAACTAACCAATGTTTCCCAAATTTCTCGTCATGGATCAACATGATTTATAACATAAGCTTGTCTTGCCACAAATATTTAAGAAAAAATATCAATACCAACTCTACCACATGTAAACATACCCCAAGGTATTTTAAATTTTATTAAATCAACATAACACAACAAGCACAATTGGTAAAGTTTTAATGATAGCTGACTTTAAAATAAAATATAATCATGCACAAACATACACAACACTAATATATCATAGTACAAAACATCATAAAGGCTTGGTGGATAACTAATTGATGTTGTTTATTTACTATCATTATTGTTTACTTCTATGATGTCAAAGTAGTATTTTCATGGTTCTTCTAGGCACAGACCTAGCCCATCCCTTGGTTATTTTTTTCAATCACGAGGTGACATTAATAGTAGTGGTACCAATAATAAACATAATAATCATAATTAAAATTATATAACTAGATATAATATTATATTAATTGAATTGAAACATGAATTTCATAAAGTAAATGCAGATTTGTATATATGTTAAATCTCATATATAGTGAAATAACATATACAAGATGTGTAATGGACAAATTATTTAAGGTGTATTTAGATAGGATATGATTTCCACCCATAGTAAATGAGGCATAATCCTAAGGTATAAATTAAAAGGTGAGGGTAATGTTTCCTGTAAATATTTTCATCCTCCTAAGGGGCACTTTTCTCACTCAGCTGGTCCTTTTGGACCAGAACTTGTTGAATGCTTCTCTTTCACAAGTCCTATTCTACTACTTGGTTCAATCTTTCTATTTGGCCATTTGTTTTGGGATGATATGCTCAACTAAAGTTCAATTTTGTCCCAAAACTAGAATTCATTTTTTGTCAAAATTGAGAAGTAAACAATTTATCTTTGTCTAATATAATGACTTCCAAAATACTATGACTACAAATAATATCCTTCACAAACATTTTGGAAAATGTAGGGGCATCATCTGTAAGATTACTAATTTTTATAAAATTTATTGATTACTACTAAGATTATATCATTCCTACCTTCATATTTAGGTATCCCTAAGATAAAATCCATGAATATCATAACTTACTTGCTTTCCTAAAATTTTCAAAACAATATGAGCATACAATAGGCCTCATGTATGAAAGTGTTCATCTTTAACACACTGACACTCTAATAATTTTTCCACAAAAGTAGTTACATCTTTATTTAAACTAGGCTAAAATTAGAACCTTTTTACCTCATGTGTCATTTTAGTGATGCATGCATTAGAAAAATGAGGTGTTGTATGCACTTCAATCAGTATGTTCTCCATTAAATTTTTATTATTTAGAATAAAAATTCTACTTTGATACTTGAGAAGTTCATCTAATTCCAAGGAATAATTAGTAAAAACGTTAGCCAGTATTTATTTGGATAGATCAACACTAATTTATTTGTACTCAAGGATTCTTTGTTGTTGTTTCAAAACAACATATATAAAATTTTACCTCAAAACTAAAATAGAATCTAAATATGTTCTTTTGTTGGGAGAATCAACCACTATATTTTATTTATCTTTGACATAGACAATGTTAGTATCTAAATTACTAATAAATTCTAGCCATTTATGTTGTCTTACATTCAATTCATCTTGGGAAAATAAATATACAAGATTGTGGTGATCATATTTTACTTTAAAATGCTTCCCAAGAAAAAAGTGTTTCCATTTCCTGAGGGCATACAACACACCAACCAATTCTAGATCATGGGTTAAATAAATATGCTCATGTATTTTGGGCTTATAAGACTCATAGGCAACAAACTTTCCATCTTGAGTCAAAATAGATCTGATTCCCACATTATAAGCATTAGCCCATATTTAAAAACTTCCATTAGGATATGTTATAATAAGGATTTAAGTAGAATTTAAGAACTCCAACTTTAGAAAATCTTCCTCATATTGAGGAGACTATACAAAAAAATTCCCCCTCTTTTGAAATGAGATGATAAGGTTATCAGTTCTAGATAAGCCTTAAAAAAACCTCTATAATATCCTACTAAAGCCATGAAATTATATACCTCATGCACATTCTTAAGGTATGGTCACTCTAGAATGGATTTAATTTTAGGAGATTCCACTAAAAGACCTTCCTTAGAGATAATATGCCTTACGTAATGAATTTTTTATTTGGAAGAATTAACTCTTATAAATTTTACCAAATAATTTATGTTGCCTTAGTATTTACAAAACTAAGTGCAAGTGTTTTTCATGGTCCATTTCATTCTTAGAATATAATAAAATGTCATCCATAAAAACTAGCACAAAATAATCCATGAAATCCTTGAACATGTTATTCATTAAATTCATACAATTAGTAGGGGAATTAGTTAAACAAAAGGGGGGGATCAGAAGAAAATGAAGGGGGTGGCCAAGCTGGCTCCAGATGTACTAGGCAAGTGGATGTTTCCTATGTAGTTCCATGGACGTGATATCCAAAAAAAACTTCAAGGCAAATGTAGTTATCCCAGGAAATGGGATAGAAGAAAATGATGATAAGAAAAAAAGATGATTGTGTTATAGAAGAGTATGGGGATGGTCTCACATAATGGTGAGGGCATGAGATGCAAGGCCAATAAGGATGAGGAAACTAAATGACAAGTGGTTTCATGTGACTTAGTGAGGGTTCTAGAATCCTTAAGGCAAAGAAATGGTCAATGTTTAGGATTTTCTAAATTGGTTTTACAAATGTTTTTGAAATTTTTAGAGCATCTCAACTCAATAAAATATTAACAAGTGTTAGTTTAAGCAACAAAACTCAAATAACACACTAACATTAACACTTACAAGCCTAGATCTTAGGGTTGAGCTTAATGAACAAAAGACAACTGGAATAACAACTAAAATGCAAAAGACATCAAATCTCTCACCTTCCTTGGGAGCTCCAAATGTATTGTTTAGTGATTCCTAGGCCTGATTTGCAATGTTTGGTAGGAATCACTATGAAGTCCTATCGAAGGCTAGTTGTGCCCAAATTTAGGTGTCTACATGTGTGTGTGTTAGCAGAGGTTCCTAAAGTCCCTTAAGAACATGTTAATTCATGGATAACTTATGAAATATGTAACAACAGGAAATATTTGATACCATATTTAGACTAAATATATTCATTAACCAAATGAAATAGATAAATGCATAAAGAGACACATGTTTATTAAAATCTTAGCAGTCAACATATACTCATATAATTAACATATTAAAGTAAACAAAGTACTCACTACTCATAGAACAATGATAAAAGACACATAGAAAAACCATTTCAAAACAATATATATTGATCTCTATCACATCTAAACCATAATCAAACACAATGAAGTGTTATATATAGATTTTTACAAAGCATTGTCTCTTCATATTCCAGCCTTTTGTTATGCCCAAAAGGAAGACTCTTCACATTTTGAAATCTAATTCTACTCTTACAAAGGTTGAATACATACAAAATATTATATAAAAGACAAAATAGTTTATTTCACACATGTGTCCATCATATATACTCTATGATTTTAGTAGGCCCTATTCTTCACATAACACTTTCCCATACTTAAAGTGTTATCTCATCCCAGGACAAAGTCATAGTAAGATATTCTGCTCTGAAGCTAAGGGAATGAACTAGAAACAAGAGTCACAGTTATTGTTCCAAGCATCATTCACCACTTTTCACCCTTTACACACTACTTATCCATATTTTCATATTTTCAACTAAGTAGCATATTAACCTATCACCCTTTTGTGTTTTCAATAGACTAGCATAACCAAATGATTGTCTTTTATGAGTTTTCAACCAGCCTAGCCCCGCTCCTAATGCTTAAGGCTATCCTATAAAATTATGTTAAACTTGTGAAAATTACAAAATTGGAGTGTATAATACCTATTGAGTAGATGGTGGTATACTTTGAAGTGGTTGTGTAATAGGTTGTTGTTGTGTTGGTTCTACTTATGTTATAAATGAACCACTTGGTTATGTAGATTTTGATGGTGGAAGTTGTTATTATTGATGGCTCTCTAGTTGTGAATTTTTTGTTATCTTCTTTTATTGTATCACCTATTTCAACTATTGCATCAGAATGAATTAAGTCTCATCCACAAGTTGTACAATATAAGGATCGATCTAGGAGAGATCTTGCTTGAGCATCTTCTCATCAGTAAACACTTCCTGAACCATAATGAGCAATATGCATAGCAGGATCTGAATCACCTTCAAGTTTTGAACATCCTCATCTTTTGTAATGGTTATTAGTGATTTAGCATTTGATACTTTGAGCTAGATGTCCAATTTTAGCTCCTCCAATCGATCTAAATTCCTTTGAGCTTGGAGACCAACAAATGTACTATGCAGAGTCTCATTATGCCAAGTCTATAGTTTTTGCATGGTATTATCTCTCAAATCCAATGATTTCTTAAGGGCATTACTTATTGCTTAGAAGTAGTCATTTGATCATCCATGATAACTTTGGATTTGTCTACTATTGCGAACTCAAGTTTAGTGGTTACTAATGAATTGTTAAGCTATTATTTCCAATCTAGCATACCTTGTGTGATTTGCTTGGCTTGAATCATAATGATATCTAAAACCTATTCATACTCTTCTAGAAGCCCATAGATTTCTTTTGTTTTTGATTTGATATTCTACTCTTGAGATCATAGTGTTTGCAGCTACTACGTCGCTAGCCAATCATTTATGAGTTGTGCCAGTAAATCTGAGAGTTACTTTTCTTCCGACATCACCTAGTCACCTAGAACTTGGGTAACTAGTTTAGGGTAGTTTTTATAAGTCAATTATCGCATATTTGTAAACTAGTGGCTCAAATATACATTGTCATCTCATATGTAGAAAACTTTTTGCTCCAAGGTTGAAGCCTTCTATGCTATTGACTCCTTGAAAGTAGTTATGCCTTCAATTTACTTGATTAGTGGTAGTTGGGAAATATCTAGAGATGTTTCATGCACAATGGTAGTAAGGGCCATGGATGTGGTTGTAGTCACTATAAGATCCAGCATGAATTACACAAAAGGAAGAGAAAAGGTGGTGCATCGGGTAGATGATGTGGGAATATCCCACAACCATAAGCTAGTGATTTGGGGTTTTGGTTGTGAAGCCTCCTCATCTGCACCTCTTTATGGCACTAGTTTATATTATTTTGTGCACTCTGATTCTTTCTTGGATTTTGATTATTTATCTTCTCTGGATTTAGCTTCAACTTTAGCCTTAGCCTTAGCATCTACCTTAACTTGGTTTTTGGCTTTCACCTTGGCTTTGGCTTCCACCTTAGCCTTGAATTTGGCATCTACATCTACCTTAGCCTTGGCTTTAGCTATAGCCTTGGATTTATCTCTAACTACCATTTCCCCAGTTATTCATTTGACTTTCTCTTCTTTGATGCACTAATACTCTTTTTCCTTTTTCTTTTCTTGAGCCTTTTCTAGTTCCTCTACCTCCTCCTTGTCTTGCACAGCATGTGCTTCTTACTATTTTGTTATTGCTTCCGCTTGTTCTTTTTTTCACCTTTGGTTCTTTAGCTCATTTATTATGAGCCTATGCTTCCTTGGCTTATTTATTTTTAGCCTCTACTTCTTTAGCTCTTTTAATTTGAGCCTCTATTTCTTCAACTTGTTGCTTGTGTTCTTCCTTTGTAGCTTATTGTTTGCATTATTCCTCTTGCTCGACTACTTGTTGCTTGCACTATTATTTTTCCTCAAATACCTTTCACTTTTCCTCTTTTCTCTTTCTTCTTTTCTTTTCATTTTTCTCCCTCTTCTTAACCTCCTTTTATGCTTTTATTGGATCATCACATTCTCGTGCAACTTCTTGTTGGGGCTAAGGTTATGGAAAACTAGTTTCTTTAAGTTATTTCATGGGGTTTGGGGAGTCCAGTATTGTGAGTGATTATGAATTTTTCAAAGTGAAAGATTACACAATACCACCTCATCATGCAACCATCTTATTTCTAAATGTTGGACGGGGATTGAGGTTCTATATTTGCCTCTTCACAATTTGGCCCTATGTATGTTGATGGGACTCTTATTCTTATTTTACTTCACTCGCCTTTGCTACTCCGAAGGACACCATTATGTATTTGATCATTAGAAAAGGTTGATCTGTAGCATGCATCTAAGGTCTATACAACATGGTCATGGTGGGCTTTTTTGTGTTGGACGTTCTTCTTAATACATAGTAGAAGATCTTGCAGCTAGATCTTTTTGGAATAGTTGGGCTTGAAACCATTATTTGGTCACTTCTTCGCCTATAGTATCAATAATGATAGAAGGGGAAGTTGAGTAATATTAACACAAAGGTCTTTTCATAACTAATTTTTCACCTGATAAGTGCACACTACTTTTTAAAAAAAAAGTTATTTCTCTTCTTCTTACTAATAAACATCATTGATGATGACTTTAAGCATGTATTTTAGGAATTCTTGTTCCTTGACTCCCAAATCTACCAAGTCACCCTTAGATGCTAGCTTAGGAACATGTATATTATCTAACCAAGACTTTGCTTGACATGTCCTCTTCTTCAATGGTGGTGGTGAGGTTTGTCATATTGGTGCCTCTCTCTTTCCTTTATACTACTATGATGAAACTATTGTTATTTTTGGTGGTGCCTATGGTTATGTTTGTGGTTACGATTATGGTTGTGCCCATGGTTGAGCTAGTTGTTATGCACCTATGAGAATGGACCACAAAGGTTTCACCAACCTCACATCTAGGTACTTTTACCTCAAAACTTATACCTTTGCATCCAACATAGTGATGAAGAATGGTAGTGAAGTCATATTTATTTTTGGAAACTCATGCACTTTGATTTGGATGTCATTGTGTAGTTTTATAACTTATGCATGTTGTCCAAGATACTACATGACATCCTAGGGTATTTTGGGGTGTGAATTAATCATGGTTAGGGCTTCCATCCATGATGTATTTAATCTCCCCAATTGCTCATAATATTGTCCTATTTTCATCCATATGATGTTTGTGAACACAATAAAATGCCAAAATTTTGTAGTAGGGTTCATTGGTCTTTCTGATGATTTCCACTATGTGAAATAGAAAAGTAAATTTAAAAATTAGTACTAGAATGCCTACGAGGTGCCAATGAGAATCTTTTCAATATTTGTGGTTAGCTCAGAGGCAAGAAACTTAGGTAAGTTGAAATTTTTTTCTAGTCGTATCATGTAATATGTAATGCCTATAACACCTTTTTTCATCTGTTTTGCCTATTTTATCATTTTCCAAAACTGCGTGGTGATGCATTCAACTAGGTTATGCATCAAAACATATTCTATCGTATCAATTGGTATTCCTCTACCTTCCCTTGTAGGATATTTTCCTCTAGTGTCAGAGTAAATTGGTGGAGTTATGGCTTTGTAAGGTAGGAGGGATTTACTGTGAGCTGGAAGGCTAGTTGCTCTTGCCATTGTCTAAGGAATGATCCAAATTATGACATATTATGACAAATTATTAACTCATTAATTATCTACACTAAGCAAAATGAGCATTGCCTCATCCAGTTGTCTAAAAGTAGGTAGTTTGATCAATCATTCAACATTTGAGCCTTTCAATGGATGTTAAGTGTTAGGGCTCTTGCTTAAGTTGTTCCTTGTGGATCATGAGCAAACAAAGTATCTTCCACCACATCAATGAATTTAAAAGGATTTGGATCTTGATATTTGGTTTGTCTTAGGCCTAGGCCAATCCCCATTTCCTCTTTTCATACATCAGAAAGTGGGATTAACAATTGATCTCACTCCATGGTTGTTGTTGTGGGTTTATTCAAACACTTCCTTTGATTAGTCTAGATTGATTGAGGAATATGTGCACAAATAGATAATTGAGATGTAGATCACAAGGTTCACTTGTTGGTATAAGTGTGTAATGTCTTTGTGTTGTCCCTATCCTTTGTAATATAGTTTTTGATACCCAAATCCATCTAGTCGACTAGTTTAAATACATTAAGTTGGCTGTGCATGAGTTTACCTCCAAAATCAATATCAACCAACTATTATTTAATATGATAGTTACCCTTTTCTATCTAAATTATTTGATTCATAATATCAGGTAACTAATGTCAGCATCCTTTCACCTATCCCATTTTTTTTATAACCCAACTTATCATTCTGCCATGTGACCTTCTTTAGGAAAGATGCAATATGTTTAAGTGAATTATCATTAACAATATTGAATAACCATGTTCATCCTTTCATCATACCTATTTTTTCAATGCTAAATTTTTAGACTTATTTGATGAACACCATGGAGTCATTTCCAAATGTCCTTCCTTTACACTATCTCTATGATTTGATCACACTTTGTGATCTTGACTATTAAAAACTTCATTTTGATGTGATGAAATCAAAATATTGCACTATAAAAACATACTAACCCTAAATGAAACAAAAATAAAACAAACAACATTAAACAAAACTAAACTAATTAAATTGTGTTCTTCAACACCCTCTTTCATTATCAGCAAAGAATGCTAGAGATTAATGACGGTATAGCTTACACCTACAACCATTAACACATCCTAATAATATGGTTCCCTACATATCTTTTAACATAATGGTTCCCTATTTTGAAACATCATGAATAATGTAGGTTCCCTTTTGTTTAATGCATAATTTTATTGAGAATGCTTTAAATTTGCTCTCATATTACAGTATCGCTTGTTTTGGATGAAATTACTTAGACTATAAGTTGAGATCATGTCATACCTTCTGACTTAACCTGTTAATCTCTTATGTCCATTATGATTATTGTTTATTCTCCTCCATCTTGGTTAGATCCTTTAATTAGGATTTGAGCGAGTCTTGATCTCCTAGCCTCAACCATTGCAATGCACATACTAGGAACAATATACTCCATGGGCAAAATTTCCTCATTACCATAGACCAACTGAAAAGGTGTGAAGTCTATTGCTCATTTGTAGTTTGTTTAATATGCCCAAAAAATCATAAGAATGCAATCCTCTTAGTCATCCCTTTGAACATTGCATATATTAGTTAGCATCTTACCCAATATTTTATTTGAGGCCTCAGCGTACCCATTCACTTGTGGATGATACATTGTGATTTTATGGTGAGAGATCATGAACTCTTATATAAGAGTCTTAATAGTGTTATTGAGGAAGTGAGTTCCTCTATTGCTAACCATCATGATTAGGAATCCAAATATTGTAATGATATTTTTATATAATAAATTGGCAACGTCCTTTGTACCACAACTTGATGTCACAACAACTTCCACCAACTTGGTGAAGTAATTCATCATAGTAATAATGTGTTATACATGGATAAATTTATTTGGAAGACTTATAAGCCCTAAAAAATGTATGCCCCATTGTTAAAAAGGTTGTTTAAGTATCATTGGGACCAAAGGCATCTCATCGTGTTGATTGGGCTTTCTCATTCTTTGACACACATTGCAATGTTTATCGACCCTATGAGCATCTTGAAACAAAGTTAGCCACCAAAGACCACTCTTTAATATTTTTCTCGTAGTGTCTTCACCTATAAATTGTCCTCCTTCACATACCTAATGTGATTTTTGGAGAATTTGTGGTCATTCATGCTCTAATGTTATTTTGCACAACACATCGTCTTTCCTAATCTTGTATAAAAATTCATTGATGAGACTATATGGAATTGCTCTTGTCACCATTTATTTTTTATCTCTTTCAATGTAATGTGTAGGGAAAGCTATTTGATCCAAAAAGTTTTCAATGTCTTCCATATTATTAGGGATCATAACAGCCCTAAACAAGTGTGCATCTAGGGACTCATCCTCTATTTCTTATGGTTCTTCTTTGATTTGTAACCTACTTAGATGATACTATCCCACATTTTATTGACTTGGCTTCACATTGATTCATAATTTAAATTATTAAAACAACATTAGCCACCTAGAGACCTATCCTCCCAACATTGGCTTGTTAACCAGGTATCACAATGCCTAGTGGTCTTTGAAAAACTCAAATGGTGTGGCTAACATATAATGTCAAAACTTTTGTAATGCAAACACCATAGCTAAGGCCTCTCTTTTCGTAGTCAGATAGTTTTTCTCTACTATTAATAGTTTCTTTTTGGTAAAATTTATGGGATGATCCAACCCACCATCCCTTGGCTACACTAAGATAACTCTTACTGCAATACCAAAAGTATCCATATGTACATGGAATGGCTTCTTCTAGTCATGAAAAATTAAGATAAGTGTTGTTACTAACCTTTGTTTGAGATCAATAAATATTGTTTGGAATTATGATGTCCACACAAAATGTGCATCTTTACGTAGTATTTATTCCATCAATGTATATATGGTTGTGTATCCTTTAATAAATTTTCTATAGTATCTTGTATGACCTAGAAAGGTGAGTAATTATGTATATCTAGTTGGGGGTGGCATCCCCACTATTATTATAATCTTAAATTGGTCAACCAAAATGCTATCACTACATATGACATGGCCTAGAAGAACACTAAAAGGTATGAAAATCAAGCACTTCTTTAGATTCAAAGCAATGTGCACGGCTTGATAGTGGACACCATTCTAACATTAATCATAACTTCAATATATACTCTTTAAATAATGAGAAGATAGCCCAATCTTCCAAATAAACTTCCTAAAAATCATGAACGAAATCTTTAAATATAGTTACTACAACCCTAGAGAATATTGATGGTGCATTCTTAAGATCAAAGAGCATTACCTTACATAAGAATGACCCCCTTATGTTGTAAAACTTGTTTTAGCTTGGTCCTCTTCTACGATTAGAATTTGATGGTATCTATTAAATCCATCTATGAATGAGTGCACCTCATGATCTATGATGGACTTGAAGACTTCATCTATGAATGGGATTGGAAATGGATCATTGATGTAGGCATAATTTAGTGCATGGTATCCCCCACAAACCTAAATCTCCCTAAACTTCTTTCACAACACAACTATAGGACTCACCCAATCTGTGTTTTCAATTAGATAAATGATCCTTACTTCTTGCATGTGATCTAGTTTAGCCTTTGCTTTTATCTTCGTGTTGGGGTTTAGTCTAAAAAGGTGATTTTTAATGGGTCTAGTGCACTCTTTCAATTCTATGTGCATCTCCCCCAATGATGGATCTACACCTTTTACTTTTGAAAATTTGGTTAGAAAGACATCCTGATAGTCTCATAGTAGTTGCAATGCCTTTGAGATTTGATCCTGCCCCCAGTAGTCTCCCATAGTTGCAAGTTTAGGTATAGACTATGTTTTAATATTTTCTTCAATCTTTTTCAGTGGTTTTTGATATACTTTGTTTGATCCACTGGGTAGAGCCTATTGTAGAGTATGTTCCCCTTCCCATTTCAAAATGTTTACGTTGTGTAGTCTTTCCTCTTCAACTTGTTATGCACTTTGGTCAGTTGTTGGTTTAGCTTCTTGTTTCGATTCAAAGAAGTCTTTTAAATCTAGGTCTATGTCACTATCAATAGATTCTATTAGCTCATTAGTAATTCTATTATAGGGATTAATAAGAGTTTGTTCTTGTTTATTGGCCTTATAATTATGAATCACAAGATTCAAATATTGAGTTGATTCTTGTTGTGATGATGAATCTGTTGTAGGTCCCAAATCTTACTCTTGGTTGTAACATAAAAATATTTTTAGTTTCTGTAATGAATTATACACCAATGTATTATCATCCTCAAACACAAAAAATTGAATAAAGTCTGGTTGCATTGGTGCCTAATGTTTGGTCTCTCTCTTTCACTCTTGATGCATGTACCAGGAAATTGGGGGTGGTACTAGTGTATGACTAAAAATGTGCACCCAATACCTTAGCTCAACTCCTTGCATAGACTTTATACCTACACATTTATGAATGTGTAGCTTAGGACATTGGCCTTCTTAAAAGAATGACCATTCTGATTTCATAATAGGTGATAATTGAAACCGCATGTACAAAAATTCACATGCTTCTACCCAGTGTAGCTTCGGTTCTTTATGCACTAGCCACCAAGTTGAAATAGTTCTTTTCAATGCATAACTGAGTGTTTTAATCTTTGATCCACCTCTGGCACATGGTGTTCTAACATCAATATGAATGGATTAATATTATTTATTGTAAAGTATTGAGGTGATTGACATTTAGTGGTAAACACCATGCACATAGATCATATCTCATGATCTCCCCTAGCCTAGTTCAACACATGGGTGTTTGAGTCACCACTCATTAAAGATGTTGCTTCCCAAGGTAAGAAACCCTCTAGAGTAGGTTATGTATAATCCATTATTTTTATACTAGTATTATATAGGAAATACACCTCTGACTTAGTAGGATATCACATCGATGGATGGTACAACCTTCAAGTTAAAATTGGAGAGATATATATTTTATTATTACCGGCTTATAAAGTGGTTACTTTATTGCCTATATTTGCTCCAACTTTGGGTTCAAAAATTGACACTCTATAGCTAGTAGTGTATTTTTTTATATATTTGTACTAAATTTGAACCAACTATTATCACCATAGGTATATGGTGACTTTGGTTCCTTTGGAATCATATAAGGCTCTTGCTCTTATTTATTCAAAGGAATGATAACTATCTTGTCTCCTTGATAAGCCTCTAGTTGATTATGCATTGTATTAATAGTCATTTGACCATCATAAGCCCATTTCTTACCAATCAAGGTAGGGTAATGGGTCTCGATTGTCTTCATGACAATGACTTCAAAATCACCATGTAGACTTAGTTCAAAAACTATAATTTCCACATCTTCAAGGTGACCAATTGGTTTTACCCTCCCATAGTTTGTGAAATTGAGGTTGACAGGGCTATAGCTCAAGTGTGGACCCTATCATGTATATCTCATAATCATATTAATAGTACTCCCAAAGTTAAATATTACATCGAGGATTTCATATCCTATGACATCAATGTCCATTTATGAGTCTACATCCCATAATTTATTTATTTTAACATATCATACCACCTTATCGGTATAATGTTGACCCCTCTGTGTGCACTCCATAAGATTGTGTAAAAGATTTGTAATATTTTGAGATATATCTTCATTGTGCTAAGTGTTGAGCATTTGTAACAAATATGTAAGTTTTGTCACAACACCTTCCTACTTCATAATCCACATAATTTGCCCATACATCTATGCATAAATGGTTGTAGCATCTCCTTCTGACAACTCTATTATTGTATGTCTTGGAGGACCTATGTAACTTTATTCATCAATCCCTTGTCTATCATAGGGAAGGGTATTTGTTCCATTGCACCTTTTTGATTCGCTAATCATATGGCATTTCTAATGTAGGCAGACCTTACTCTACACACTATTGTCTAGTAACTTATTTTATAAATGCATTTTCTTTAAGTTACACATTAATCATGTTTACATTATGTATTGGATTTTACTTTATTTACTTCTCCAATACCAGGAAATCTTTCATTTAATGTTGTCCTTCCACTCTGAAATACATGTAATATACCTATCTATGAGGATTAGTGGGATAAGTTTATGCAAAATGATTATACTCACTACAAAAATATCATTGGATGGGTTGGTGTGATGTCCCTTACTTAGGGGCTCCTTCTTCTCAAGCAAACTCTGATATCTAGCAATAAAAGCTTTGATACCACTGTGATGTCCCTTACTTAGGGGCTCCTTTTACTAAGCAAAAGCTCTAATATATAGCAATAGAAGCTCTGATACCACTGTAATATCCCCTTCAATAGAGAATATAGAAACACAAATAGTTCTGAACAAATATACAATCTTGTAGAATAAATTCAGATAAACAAAAACCACAGTAAATCTCTTATCTGCTAATCAAATATCTTATCACTTGTTCAGATAATTACAATTACAATCTTCTCTCATACAAATAAAAGAATATTAAAATCTGGTCTTAAAACCCTGATCTTCTGTGAGTCTGGAACTGAAACCTGAATTTTGTCTCATCTCAGCCTGTTGTGTCGAACACACAATCGCCGGCGTCGGTCGATATCCTGCCGACGTCAATCTCTGTAGGTCCTTCTCTGCTAGCGTCAGTCTTTAGTCAGCTGATGTCAGTCACCAGGATGGTCGATGTCAGTCTCTATGGATCCCTGTCTGCCGAGGTCGATGCCTGAGCGGATCTGTACGTACTTCATACGGCTGCCAACCTGTCTATTTTCAACCCCTGATAGCTGAACAACCTGATCCCAAGAATATACAATTCTAATACAGAAGATCTATATCTGTATAACTTATTGGATCAAAAACCTAATAAAATAAATACCTGGAAAGCTTTGTGACAACTTCTGGATGAAGTTACCTCTCAAATCTGTATACCTCTGTGATAACTTCTGTATGAAGCTATCTCTCAATTTGGCAATAGATCAGTTGATATTTCACAGCCTCTGAATCACACATAATGAAGAGTTGACGTTCTCCACTGCAGATGGAATCCTGGAACCCTTGGCTCAGTCTTCACAGAAAAATTTCTTCAATATCAAAAATCAATTATCAATGCATAATCATTAATGGCCTCCATGAGAAACCCTTATACCCTCAAAATATATGCTTGCCCTAATTAGGGTTTCTTAAATTAGAATTAGGGTTTCTAATTAAAAATAGGCTAAATAATTAATATTTGATTAAATCAATCAAATATTAATATCTCCCTCAATACATGTCGGATCCTCAAACCGTTCGAAGCTGGTGAACCAGGAAGTGATTTCGCACATGACCATACCAAAATAAAAGTGCTCCACTGCATTTCAAATATCCCTAAATAATAGGAGCTCAGGCCAAATGTGTCTGAAATAACCTAAATAACAAGCCAACTATAGGAATTCTGGAAATCGAAGCCAAGCCAATCTCCATCATGACCCTCTATCCATCCTGTTAGCCTACGAAGGTTGCATAATAGGCTAATCATCAAGTTTGTCAATGTCCACAAAAAAGGGGACATGACAGTTGGTGAGCTTATCAATTATCATTATTATGACCACCTTAATATCCTCTTCAGTATCCCCCTTTGTATCCTCCTCTATAACCTCCTTTGTTATATCAATAGCCCTAACTATGTGACTGTTATCTAGCTAATCCTTTTCACTATTATTATTATGCATTGTATCTATCATACTAATGCTGATGTGAAGTAGGAGCCCAATTTAATTATTGCTATCATGGGTTAACATTATTCCATGAAGATTGATATTGGTATTGCGGTGATTATGGTGTCCATCCAACTAGACCTTGGGGTTGATATTAATATTGAGGTGACGAAGGTATCCATCTAGGAATACCTTATGTCACACTCACCATTTCTAGCTTCGGGATTGGGAGTCTTTGCTTCACAATGGGTAACTACTATGATGCAACTACGAAAACATTATTGCTAATATCTTCTTTTAATTCTTGTAAGGTTCAACAACTCTTTTCATTATGGTTGCTCAATTTACAAAAACTATAGTACAAAATTTGGGGATTTTGAATGTACTATTGTAGTAAATGACATTTTACTATGGTATGACCTACTACTCTACAAATTTCATAAAATTTTGGCTTGAGTTTAGGACAATCATTCCTATGATGTCCCTATTGACCACACTCCATGCACCATAAACCCAATTTATATTTATTGATTTAATGCATCTCATCTATCTTCTTCATGAAACCATCTATCTTCACTTATACTTTGGATTTAATGACTGAAGCATCTCCACAACCTTTAATTTATTCTACTCTCATTGTAGTTGATCAAGCATCAACCTTCATTATAAATTGAGACTATGCAATAGCAAATATAATTCTTAATCACAGTCTTACAAACCAAGCAACTTTATCCTTATCCTCCATGACAAAATAAATTTTATTCATCACATCTAAAAATTTATAATCATAATCCCACACATATTCTCCACTCTGCTACTAGATCTCCTTTAGGTCTTAAATAATTTGGTTTGCACACTTATTCATTTTTAATTCTGCCACTAACTACACTTTAACTTTTTGGAGATTTATACTATTAACATCTCTCTTGAAAATGAATTCCAAAGTGTAACCTACTAAATATCCTATGAGCTCACACTTATTTACATCATCAAAATTTATTCCCTAACCTACCACTTCATGTCACATGTTAACATATACTACTCAGGGTCCGTAGACCCATCATATTATGTCAACATAACAAACATTCTCATATTGTACTATATATTTAGATTACTTGTAATGTCTAACATTAGATGCTATGCACTCATTACTATGATTATAGGCTGATACATAATGGTCACTGTGACTATAAGCTTCTACACACTTTTTACTGGTGTTTTAAAACTAGCCTCAAAATTAAATCCAACATCTTCCAGCCTCTTCTTATCTAAGGGCTTCTTTGTCTCAACACTAAGTTTTCTAAACTTATCTATAAATGACTCAAACCAACTTCTTCCTACCCTTTCCTTTGCACTTGGTATTTTTACTAAAGAAAAAATGGGTTGGGGGGATGCATACTCAAGAAATGAATGATATCTATCCTTGACTTCTTATAATTGTGATCTTAAACTTTTCATACTTGTGCACTTTTACATAATCTCTTCTCATGAATATTCTTTTACTATTTAAACACTTTCCTTTTAACTTCAAACTACTTCTATCTTTTAACTACTATAATTTTATTCTACTTTCTTCTTCTTCTTCTTCAATTTGCTCCATCTCCTCTCTACTTACAACTCTATCTTTTTCCTCCTTGGGGATTTTTCCATCCTGCTCTACATCTACCCTACTTCTCGTACCTTGTGAAGCCTCTCTTTGGGCTCTCCTTTCTTCAGCATCTTCTACCTTATTCTTACTCCTATTTTTAGTTAAGTCTAGATTATTCAATTTATTCCATCTATTTTGTTGTCACAGTTGCCTTTCTAATCCCAAAATCTTCTTTTCATTCTAGCTCTTTTTGTCCTCCATATTTTGGGTTTAGGTTCAAGTTTCTCTACTTAGCTTCACATCATTCACTCCTATATCACATGTATCCCCATTACACTCGAAGCAACTACTCAATGTTGGTAGGAGTAGGTTCCATGGTATTTTCCATAACCAAAATCTTAATTAGAGTAAGTAGTCACTGAAGGAACTTCCCCTGGATTCCCCTAACAAATTGATCATGTGTAACTTCAAAAGTTAGATAGTCTTATACAACAAATTCAGTGATATACCCATTGACAGTAGTCTTTATCTAAGAATTTAGTACGTGAGTCCAATCAGTGTCTAGGTTTCATAGTTTGTATAGGTTTTCCTGCAACCAAGTTATTAGTTCCATCCTTCATGGCTATAAATAATAGTACTCTAATTTAGATAACCAAGCAACTAATAACTTAGGAAATTTGCACTAAAAGATTTCATATATTTCATTGTAGATGTGCTACTCAATAATTTCCTTCATAGTTTTCCTTATTCTTCTTGCTTCCTATTCAATAAAATTTTGAATTCTTTCATCAAGCCATATCTCTATATCTCTTTATCCTGGAAACCATCTCAACATGTTTCAACAAAGTTTTACGCTCACCACACCACTGTTAGCAGAGATTCTTGGAATCCCTTTTGAACATACTAATTTAGGTATAACTTGTGCAAGACGTAACAAAAATAAATAGTCAACACCATATTTAGACTGAATATATTCATTAACCAGATCAAATAGATAGATATGCAAAGAGACACAAGGTTATTATAATCTTAACAGTCATCATATACTCATTTAATCAATAGATTAAACTAAACAAAGTACTCACTGCACATAAAATAATGTTAAAAGACACATAGGAAAACCATTTCAGAATAATATGTATTGATCTCTATCACATCAGAACCATCTTCAAATACAATAAATCACTATATATAGAGTTTTATAGAGAGATGTTTTTTCATAGTTCAACCTTTTGATATACTCAAAAGGAAAGACTTTTCGCATTTTGAAGTCTAATGTTATTCTTAAAAAGGTTGAATACATACAAAAGATTATACCAAAGAAAAAAAAGTTCAATTCGCACACGTGTCCATCACATATACTTTACAATTTTAGTAGGCCTTATTCTTCACTCAACAACACACACACACACACACACACACACACACACACACACACACATATAGAGAGAGAGAGAAAGAGAGATTTTGGTTAAGTATAGAGATTGAGTGGGGTATGTGTAGGTGTTGCTGATGTATGCACATTTATTTTGGGTTACGTGTAGAAATGGGATAAGTCCACAATGGTGCCCAAAAGTAGATGTGCACAAGAGTGTTAGACATCATGCAGAAGAAAGGGTTACACAAAATAAGGTGTTGCATAGTAGTACAAGTGTTGAAATAAGCTAGAGGACACACATAATGATGAGTTGGAACATAGTCAAGTGGGATATATTGAAAGGATCTATAGAATCTTATTGGAGAAGTCTATCTGGATATAGCTATAAAGAGTAGGTCAGTGTGGAAATAATATAAATAGGACCCCTGGCTTCTCATTTAGTACATCTGGAAATGTTGGACATTTTGTATATTTCAACATATCATATGTTTGTAAGGCTTGAAAAGCACTTTTCAAACATTAAGAATTTGTCTATGTGCACAAGTGTGAGTACATGCATATCAAATGTATTATTTTGTACATGACATTGATGATAAATGAATATAAGTGTTTCCTTGTATATCATTGTATGATTTAATTTGGTTTAAGTCAATTAGTTAAATGATATGTGATGCACACTTTTGTTATATATTCCTTTAATTTATATAATCTTCTCAATATCTCTTGTATGCTTTGAGTAAATGCTTAATCATAAGTTTAAGCAATATACTGACATGTTTGAGGTTGCATAAATGTTATAAGAATTAAATTTTATATGAAAGAGAATAAATCATATTTTATCACAATATACACTAAAATCATACAATTTAATGACTATTAAATACCTAAAAGCCATATTTAAGTGTCCATAACAAAAGTTTCAAGCATAAAAACTTCACATATCTTAATTATTAATTATGTATAAATCTCCAATATTTATATGATGTTATTGAAGTTTTAGATCTTGGGAGCTTTAATGTTGCAAAATTATGCTATGATATTTATATATGCTTTTCAGTGAATGACAATCCCCTTTAGCCTGATTATAAATATAAAACCATATAGTAGAGTTTAATTGAAGGTAAAAGCAAAGAAGCATCCATGTTGAAGCTCCCAAACAATAGAAACTAGGTAATACAATGCTTAAAAGGGACATGGTGAATTCGCCAAATTGAAAGAACAACTGTATACACCCTAAATTGGTCAAACAACCACACATATCATATCTTTTCATAGTCTTTTCACAGGATACTCCGACTAGACAATATGAGCTTTTGTTCACATTTAGCCATGTCTTTGTTTTATTCTTTTTGGTTTTGTTCTAGGCTTAAGTCACCTTTTTACCTATTTATGGTCATGTCAAGCCTTTTAAACAGTCATTCCACCTTAGCTAGGTCAAACTGCCTATCCTCTTTCCATCCCCCCAAGTCTTGGGACTATAGGACATGAGTGTTGGGATTGGACTACAGTGTTGGACCCTAGGGTGTCCCATTTCTAGTGCTCCTATCCAAGGTCAATTTGAGTTCTAATGGGCAGTTTCTTTCGCTAGTTGAGTCTTACCCTTTTTAGCTTCATCCTTAAGTTTTCCCATGTCGACCAAATGCAAATAAAGCTCCCAAATTTGAACTAAAGAGTCTCATATATAAAGGAATTAACAAGGCATTATGTATCTATCACTTACTACTTTGGCACATTAGACATAATAAAAATTAGTCAATAGTATAGCTCAACATTCTGCATCACACATAGACTTGCATGCTTGATCAAGGAGGGGCCTAGGTGAAATTAATTCTTGCATCTATCATGCATGTTTATTATGCACATTCCCTAAGGGAGAACTACATTTGATCTGAGACCTTGGCTTGAGGGTTAATGTAGGCATCGATTAGAATAGCAAGAGTTTTAGATCATGTGATCATTCTTCTGCTAACCTAGTTTTCCCCCCTTTTACTTTTGATGCACTTGTGTTTTTCATGTGTGTAGATAGATATAGGATTTGGAGATTTAAATGGGCCTAAAATGAGCTCTATTGACTTCCAACCTCTGAAATTTGGTACACGGGCTTGCATAGACCTGGTAAACAGAACCCAAAAAACCTAGACATCTGTGACTAGTTTGGATAATAACGATACAAACAAGACTATAGTGCCAAACCCTAAAGTGTTTTGTTTTTTGTGCTCTTATCCAATCATAAAACAAAATCTATATTTAGGTTTGAGACGTCTTCCTAGCCCTGTACCTCAATTTTTAGCTTCTACAACAGTCGTATCAGCCAATTTTTATAGAAAAGTTAATTTATCTCCATATGCAATTGATTTAATTAAGTTAATCAAAATCTATATTTTATTGCATATGATTGCATTTTTCCCTTACTCCAAACCCTTTATTATTTAGGAATTAAACACTAGTTTCCCAAAAATAATAAAACATTTGGTGAACCTGACTTACTTTGAACAAATCTAAAACCCTAGGTACCCTTAGGGTTTTTTTTCATATTTTGTGCAAAAAATTAATTTCAAATTTTTTATTTTTTTGTATAATTTTTTATGCATTTATTATATTCAAAACATTTTAGAATTTAAATTATTGGCATAATTTTCAAAAATTCTAAAACCCTAGCTCAAAACCCTAGATTTCCAGATTAGGTCCTCAAACCCCAAGCCTTCCTTGCAAATTTTAGAAAAATATTTTGAAATTTTTGCAAATTTATTACTTTGTCAAAAATAATTTCAAAATTTTAATACTAGTAGTTTTCTTGTGCAAAAATTTAATTTCAAATTTCTGATTTTTTGTATAAATTTTTGTGCATTTATTCTATTCAAAATTATTTCTAGAATTTAAATTATTGGCATAATTTTTTAAAATTCTAAAACCCTAGCTCAAAACCCTAGATTTCCAAACTAGGTCCTCAAACCCCAAGTTTTCTTCCCTTACAATTTTTAGAAAAATAGTTTGAAATTTTTGCAAATTGTTTAACTTGCCAAAAATATTTTCAAAATCTCTATGTTCATAGTTATTTTTACATTTATTTGTTTAATAGTACTTTTCAATATTCTCTTTGGTGAAAGAAATAAAATGGCCATTAAGGCACTTCTTCTCTCTCATCCCATAGATCAATTCTTAAAATTTTCTTATAATTATGACAATGAATGTACACAATTGCAAAATTGCACATTAGCTAAAAATGTGGAAAATGATTTTATTTACATGAAGATAATTATTATTGTTGTAATGAGGAACATGATGATATATGTGATAGTGATAGTTAAGTACAAGTAGATGCATCTTCTTCTCGCAAGCCTATCTCTTTTATTCCTTCTTCTAAAGAAAATAATTTTGATAAATGGGAAAGATATTTCTCACCTCATTCTCCACTGCACAATGCACCAAATGAATAAATTAGTCATGCATTTCCAAGTGAACCTCTATTGGTGATAATTTGCTTCCATGTGATCCTAATCTATCTCTCTCTTTTGCTACTTTTATGTTCAAATTACAATAATATAAATGCAATAGAATCAAATTGTCATTGCATAGTTCAAATGATACATCTCATGTTCCTAACTCTACTTGGTCAAAAGAATGTCTAAATGATAACTCTCTTTCTTTTACTTCTCATGAAAATAATGCATGTACTCCATCCATGGATAGTATAGATGCACATAATATTCCAATTTCCAACAATAATTTATTGCACATTTAAAAGGAATTAAAATATTCTCTTACACCTCTCCCTAGCAATGATGGAAGTGATAATGAGTATGATAGTGAACATGCCAATGAATCTGAAAATGAGAGTGACTATGAACAATATTCCAATGATGACAATGTATGAAATAGTGATGATTATTATGCACATAGTGAAAAATAATATACATCTCATGTTTCTAAATCTTCTCTCAATCCTCTCAAACATAATGCACTTCCAAATGTTATTTCTACTTCTCTGTATGATTCTATTTCAAATAATGCACATGTTCATGCTAATAGCACATTTTCTACTCAGTTAGAATGTGATGCACTAAAACATAAAGATACCAATGAATCTCCCAAGCCACCCCTCACTATAGTGGAACCCAGTTCTCACTCTTCACCTAAAGAGAATGGTAGCCCACATCCCTTTAGTAAGGTCTAAGTTACCATTACTCCCAAGGTTCAAGTGAGCACACCCCCTCTTTATGATCCAATTGCTAAATGTAGCGTTCCCATGGCTAAAATTAACAATCAAATTCAATGATTAAATAAACCACTTCAAGATGTTAATGTACCATCCCAGGATATTATCTCTTTGATGCATGTAGTTGGTGAATTACAACACCAAGTACATTTCCTTACCTTAGAAAACAAGGCTTATAAGTCTTGGATGGATGCCAATGATTTATATGGTAACCCTCTTTCAAAGACATTTATAAAAGCTTCATTGCCTAAGAATTTCTAAATACCATCATTGCCTCACTTTGATGGAACTAGAGATCCGTTAGTACACCTTCAGGGTTTTCAGAAGGCTTTGCCATTTCATGTGATTCCTTTGATTCTACTCAAGTTATTCCAGCAGACATTACTCGGGGAAGCACAAAATTGGTTCTTTCATCTACTCCCCATTGGTTCTTTGCACACATATGATGACTTAGAGGAGGCATTTCTTAGACATTACATAACAAACATGGGTCCTTGTGTTACATATGAGAAACTTGCAACTTTACATCAAAATACCTCATAGCTAGTTAGTGATTATGTCTTACAATTCAAGAATCACATGCTAAGATTGATATACGAACCAACAGATTTATAGATTTAGCATATCTTTATTAAGGGACTTTGTTAACCTCTCCTCAAGCATCTATTATATCAGATAGAGTCTTCTTTCAGGTACTTATTCTATATAGTTCTAACTTTGGAAAAGAAATTGGGATTGATTGAGGTAGATTCAATTGATCAGATTAATCTAGATTTTATAGCAGTATCTACAGCTCCTACCATCCAACTTCCACCATGTCCTAAATAAGATAGGATACCACAACTAGAAAAGCAACTAGTTAAGAACAAAGAGCCAATTTCTAGAGCATAACGTACATTATGCACTACAAAGAACATCAACAAGGCACCATTACAATTTGATTCAGAGTGGGATAGCCCATCTATCATATTATCAGCACTATTAGATATGAGGTTAATCACATTGCCTTCTACTCATCGACGAGATCCACATTTCTTACATAGACATCTACATCAACCCTTTTGCAACTATCATCATATCCGTGGACATAGAGATAATGATTGTTATGGACTCAGGGATTGCATTAATAGATGTGTTGATAATGGCATCATAACATTCACACAAGGGGCATCAAGATCTCCTCCATCATGGAACCATAAACCTCATTCATCCATGACTGAGTCATCCTAGGACATTCCTTTATAGGAATCATCAGTCACTCATCGTGAGAGTAATACAGGTTATAGGATAGAGCCTCATAGGAGATCTCTTATTCTACCTATTTAGAAGGTTTGGAAACTAGTACAATGAGAACAACCTACATATCATAGTATAGTCCATGGAGTACATAGTACAATTCTATATACATATCCAACAGAGTCACAAACACCACATCAGAGTACTACTCATGAGAAATATTCACTACGGCTAGATTTTCTGGGTCCTATCTCACATAACAATTTGCTACAGTTAAGATTAAATGAACCCACATCATAGAGTACTACTCATGAGAAATATACACTATAGCCAAATTTTCTAGGTCATATCTCACGTAACAATCCACTACAATTGAGATTAAATGACCCCTCATCACAGGTTTCAACTCTAACTTGATATATGGCTTAGTCATACACATCACAATAGAGGCCATAGGGTATATGATTACAGATAGATGAGCCTTCTTCATTACACATAGTTTCAGTTGCATGACCAATAAAGCTACATTTTATAGAATCTCTGTGTCTAGCTATAGTTAGTACACAACAAATAGTATCGGATATAGAGTATATGCCTACATATCATGAGAAGTATAGGCACTTGTTCATTTGACCAACATGCTTTATATAGTGATACAACACAGAGTGATATGACACATAGTCATATGGGTTTTTAGTTCATAAGCTTCACTTTTTAGGGAAACGATGGAGCCAAAGGTCTAGCTAGCCTTTGTATTCTTGAATCACTCTCGAGAAAGTAATATGTAAAATGTGTTATCTTACATCCCCACATACTAACAACTAATATTCCTAATTCCCAAAAACTATCCATAGCCAGAAACCAACTTATCAAAAATCCAAATTTTACCAAATCCTATTTGACCAATCCCAAACCAACTCAACCCATCCAAACAATTTCCCAACCTCAAAACCCACTCAATTTATCCCAACAATTTCCCAATTACAAAACCAACAAATTTTTGTTTACATATGATTAACATCACACCTAGCATCACACTTATCAAAACAATCAAATCACATATCCCAAGTACCATTTTACTAGATATATGCAAAACCTCAACATCAATACCAAATCAACTACTCTTAATCAAAAAATTACAAAAAACTATACCAATCCATTCCAAAATCCCATAACACAATACACATAAGTTAAAATCAAACCAGTATCCATATGTGTGTGTGTGTGTCTGTAACCAAGATGTCAAATACATATACATCATATCAAGGTACAATCAATCATGAATGGGCATCATGCCCTCACTCTTAATCTCACTCTCTCCTCTAGTACTAGTCCCATAGTCCACTCTCATACTTGATGACCACACAACTCCTCGAGCTCCCAAATGCATCTTTAGATGGCCCTCTTGCTCTAGTAATTGGCCATTCTCCTCATGCAAGTCCGCATATTGTCTTTGAATATCCATGTACTCATCCATAATCCATGTACTCATCGGTCCATAATCACGTGGAGGCATCCTATGCCTATCTAGCTTAGCCTCAACTCATCTCTCTCTCTCCTATTGTCCTAACATATGCAGCTACAGCTATAGCAGCCCTATCAAACAAATGAGCATAAACATTGACTATAACTATCACTCACTCTATCAAACCCTCCTCCATATCATCATCAAGAATATGTCATGTGAGCTCATGAAGTGTAGACTCAATGACGGTTTCCCAAAACCCATCATCTCCACCTCCTCCCTAAGCAAGTGCTTCATCCTAAGCACCTCCCACTCTACCTACACACCAAAGTACAACACTATGTTAGATATATGCTGTCAAATTAAACTAAACAAGAACAAACTTATGCATAATTCAAATACAATTGCTACTAATCTCCCATCATCTGAATTAGAATAGGATCCTCATACTCAGGGGCATCTCTTCTATCAACATGATACAATGGAACCCACTAATGTCTAGACCACCATGTGGTATATACCTCTGTGCATCCCACATCATCTACATTAGGAATATCTATAGCCACATCCCATGCATCTAAAGGCAATGGTGCTAACTCAACCTTAGTAGGCCTCCCACGAGCTCTTGCCCTCGTTGGTGCCTATGCATTCCTCACCCACACCCATGTTGTTGGGGGCACATCCTATCATACCCCAAATTGTATAGTCATGCACTCATATTGAAAGCACTTATACACTCCAAACTAGTGGTCATGTAACCAACAACTGAACCTCATATACTGCATCTGGACTCCATCTTCAGACTACCCAAGGAATCCCCTATAAGGCCTCCATATGATATCTTGAGCCACTAATCTATCTAAAAATCATATATAGTGATTCATCCTAGGAGATTGGATAGCCAATGAACTCATCCACCACTCCCCATATGGTTGTGGAGGTGCCCACCTCTCCCTCGACAATTCTATTGACTGCACAACTGCTATATGCTCATAATCCTAGCAATGCAATAAGGTAGTTGCACTCACACCAACACTGAATGCCTCCTGAGTAAACTTGTAAAGATCCCTGTACAAGTGGGCAAGCATAGTCCTACCCTATGAGAACACAATTCTATACACCTATATACTGTGCATGATCCTATGCATCCTATATGTAATCGACACCCCACTCCCATCCACAGTAACAAATGAAGCCAACAACATGGCCTACCACTTTCACAAGCATGGAACACTCGATTGTACAATAACTAACAATAATACATCACTATCACTACCTCTCTAATGTATGCCTGAGGGCACACCAATAAAGTACAAGGATGCATGGTAAATAACATCTACACCTATGTCATTTTGCACTATCACTCGTCACCCACTAATCAAAAAATGCAAAATATGGTACATATCCTCCAAAGTAAAAGTAATCTCTCTAATAGGAAGCTAGAAAGTACATGTGTCTACATTCCACCTCTCACATAAGGTGGTAATCACATACCTATCCCACTGCACAGTGCCTAGATCACACACATGACCCAACCCTACTCTATCCATCACAACTCTCTCATCAACTAACAAAGGTAACAATCTCAATGTCTCCATCACCTAGCCTCTATGGAACTCTCTCATCCATACTTCACCCTACAAAACACCAAAAAATATCATATATATCAGTCAAATATGCCAAAGTAAATAACCAAGCTAAACAACAATAGATAGCTAATTAGAATCTCAAAAAACTAGCCCCAATAGACAATAACACTATAAAAGGACACTAGCGCTAGACAACAACATCAATACTTGGATAAAAACACTAACCACTGGACATGAGCATTGACTCCTAGACAAGAGTGTTGGAACTAGTCAAAATTCCTAAAAACACTTTGAAAGAACTCAAAAGCATCAAAAATAGGCTCCTAAACAAGCAAAAATCAAGCATTTCAGCTACTTACCAAGGTAACCTCCCCACCAACCTCCACCTGGGCTGTCAACTACTCAAATCAAGTCATGACAGGTGCTTGTCTCCTCAGCATATCTCCTACTCTAGAGCTCCAAATCTTAACCTAGTCAAAGCACAAATTAATCAAGAATCAATCTAATTTTCCTATATCAAACAAGTTTCTCATTCTTAACAAAACACCATTTTACCAATAACTATAATCCTGTAACTCTATTTTACAAATTGTTTTGTTCCATAAAATCATGACAATGATACTTTTGACAACACTCAAACCTCACTCTTCAATTACCTCATCTGCTTACTATGGCACACACATCTCTATATTTCTCTTATACCAAGACATACAACTTGGTCCCTACCAATCAAAGACTCATTCAACTATCAAACCACTCAGCCTAATCAATCAAACAAACTTTCAATCTCCTCACAGACAAGCCAACCTTGTTTCTACTTATACCACTAGTCATCACTTTTGTCTCAACCTCCTTTATCATAGATCTCGTCCCTATCCCCAAAAGGGGGCATCATTCCTACTATTCCTATTCCCACACTTATCCATCATGCCTATCCGCTCTCATAATTGGATACACGATGATTCATATACCTTCAGTATTTAGATTATCAGATTTAGCTCCAACCAGTCAAGATATACAGTGATATTAACTACATGGGTCACTCAACATTACTTAGGGCATTCAAAAGGAAATACATTCAACTTACAGATACAATGATTCAGATTGTATGGGTCACTCATCATTACTGAGGACATTTAGAGGGATATACCTTTAGTTTATAGATACAATGGTTCAAATCATATGGTTCCACAATGATTTTAGCTTATAGATACACATATTAGTCAGATATAATGGTTCAAAATATATGGATTCATAGTGACTTCGATACATATTCAGATTAGATACTAGATTTGGGGGCATGTACATTACTATATGTCTCACACATACAACGTCATACAACATGACATAGTTATAAGACTAGATAGCAAATTATAGGCATAGTGTATAACACATTGTTTTGATCTCCAGTCTTGCACATGGGAAATAGATCAATAACTCATATCACATGTGGTTATATAGATTATCAGACTATACAGACATATCACTCACATACTAGATTTGGGGGCATGGCATAGATGTTCATGTGCTTCATCATCTAGGATTATATAGATTAAATGGTAAAACATGCCATTTTCTTCTTACACATTTACCAAAGTTTTAGATTACACCCAGCTATACCCAAGTTGTCACTAGGTTGGACCATATGATCGTCTATAGCGGTTGGTCCATAGCATTACCCAGACCTAGACTACACAAGTTTGTGTGGGATAGAGGGCAGACATTGGTTTTGGGCCTCCAAGCACTTCTTAGTTCTAGTTCAGATTATCCAGAGTGGGGGCATGACAAATTTTGCTCTTCATAGTATACAAATTCTATGCACACATTCCATATTACATGAGTTTATGTGGGATAGAGGGTGAACATTAGTTTTGGACCTTTGAGCATTTCTCATTTTCAGTTAGATTCAACACAAGGGGCAAGCATTGCCCTCTTTCTCCATGTTCTATAGATTCAATAATCATATTCAGTACAAGGGGCATCTATTTTAGGGATTCTTTCTTTATCTAGCACTATTCAGCTCTCCATCCACTTCCCTGGCCAAGAAGTGAGATGGAATCTTTTTTTAGCACATTCATCTCCACGCAGGTAGGTTCAGGGATGCATTTTCTTTTCTTTATTTTACTTTAGTACTTCATTTCATTGCATCACTAGATTAAAAGGAGGGCAAATGTATACACCCTAAATTGGTCAAGCAACCACATGTATTATGTCTTCACAATCCTTTCATAGAAGATTTTGACTAGAGAATATGAGCTTTTGTTCACATTTAGCCATGTCTTTGTTTTATTCTTTTTGGTCTTATTCTAGGCTTAAGTCACCTTTTTACCTATTCCTGGTCATTCTAAGCCTTTCAAACGGTCATTCCACCTCAACCAAATCAAACTCCCTATCCTCTTTCCATCCCCCTAGGTCCCTGGACTGTAGGACATGACTGTTCGGATTGGACTATAGTGCTAGACCCTAGGGTGTCCCATTTCTAGTGCTCCTGTCCAAGGTCAATTTGAGTTCTAATGGCCAGTTTCTTTCACTAGTTGAGTCTTACACCTTTTTAGCTTCATCCTTAAGTTTTCTCACATCAACCAAATGCAAATAAAGATCCCAAATTTGAAATAAAGAGTCTCCTATATAAAGGACTTCACAAGGCATTTTAAATATATCACTTAGTACTTTGGCACATTAGACATAATAAAAATCAATCAATCGTATAGCTCAGCATTTTGCATCACACATAGACCTACATGCTTGATCAAGGAAGGGCCAAGGTGTTCTTGCATCTATCATGCACGTTGATTATGCACATTCCCTAAGGGAGAACTACATTTGATTTAAGACCCTAGCTTGAGGGTTAATGTAGGTAGTGATTAGGACAACAAGGGCTCTAGATCATGCGATCATTCTTCCCCTAACACAGTCTTTCTCCCTTTTACTTTTGATGCACTTGTGTTTTCCATGTGTGTAGTTAAATACATGATTTGAAGATTGAAACATGCCTACAATGAGTTTTTTTAACTTTCAACCTCTGAAATTTGGTACACAAGCTCACATAGACCTAGCAAACAAAACCCATAAAACCTAGACCTCTATGACCAACTTGGACAATAGCGATAGGAACAAGACTATAGCATCAGACCCTAAAGTTTCCTATTTTTAATGCTCCTATCTAATTAGAAAAAAAAATCTAGATTCAAGTTTCATACATCCTCCTAGCCCTGTACCTTAGTTTTTAGCTTTTGCAACAGTTGTATCAACTAGTTTTTCCAGATAAGTTAATTTATCTCCATATGCAATTGATTTAATTAAGTTAATCAAAACCTATATTTTATTACATTTGATTGGATTTTTTCCTTACTCCATACCCTTTATTATTTAGGAACTAAACACTAGTTTCCCAAAAATAATAGGAAATAGGAAGATGATCAGATAAAATAATATCATTGAGAGTGGTAACAAGAGAAAGCAAGGCACGACTTCACAAAAGTGCAAACATGGAACCTATCAAGTCTGTAAAGTCCCCTATGAAATCTAACTTGATTGTGAACCAACTCCCTGCTCTTGAAGTCGTACATCCAAAAGGAGGTCAAAGACTCCCAATGAGTTGCAACAATGAAGCCAAGCTAAAAATTCTTCATTAGAGAGAGGAGACGATTGAGACCAGTTGTGGTCCCTTTTGTGTTCCACCATGTTGAAGTCACCTCCTATGATCCAATCTGCTGAGGGAAGATTGGATACTTTGGTGGGAAGCTACTATGTCAAGAACAGTCAAGTTTCTATGAGGTTTTGGAAGGCTAATAGCCAAAGAGAGACAAAAAAAGGAACATGATCTGAAGCATAAGCTTAGCCAACAATGCCTAGCTCTTGAAGAACAACCGCATGACATCTCCTTACAATCTGCTATTGCCCAAACATAATCTGATTTAAGAAAATATGAGGTTTATAAAGGGTCAAGGTGCTAAAATGTGAGCCCGTCTATTCTAGATTAAACATGGAGATCGAGGATCTAAATACTTCTTCAAGTATTTGCAATACAAGCATCACCATGAACATATTTCAACCATTCTTATTGAGGATGCTATTGAGACTTCTTCACTTGATGACATTAAAATGTCTTTTTTTAGCATTTTAGCACTCTATTCCATGAAGAACACTACTTTGAGGAATATGAATCCTTTATTGAGGAATGACTGCAACAATGTATTCCGCACAAGGTAGATCAAGCTACTAGCCACTTTCTTGAGCAACATCTCACCTTAGCTAATCTTGAAACAACCCTATGGACAATGAAGACTGAATTTGGATGGACTTTCAGTTGAGTTCTTCCAAGATCTAAGGCCTATTCTCAAGATGGACCTGTTTAATATGTATAAAGAGGTGGAGGCCAAGGGATCCTTGGGGGCTATTGTTAATTATGGTTTGATCAAATTAATAACTAAAGTTGGAAACAAGAATAAGGTTTATGGATGGCATCCCATCACTCTCCTTAATGTATCTCACAAAATTATTGCAAAGGCTATTGCTATGAAACTAAAACCTGTAGCTTAAGATATTGTTCGTTCTGAGCAAACTAGGTTTCTAAAAGGTAGAAACATTTTGGATAATCTACTCTATGCTACAAAAATTGCACAGTGGGCTGAAGATTATGATCAAGATGCATTATTGGTCCAAATTGACTTTGATAAAATCTACGATCAGATTCATTGGTGTTTTATTCTCAAGATGCTTGAGTACCTGGGATTTGGTTCACATTTTAGACATCACATTTAGATGCTCTTTACTGAGGTAAAGGCCCAAGTCATGGTTAATGGCAACCTCACAACATCCTTTGACCTCCAAAGGTCCATCCATCAAGGTTGTCCGCTTGCTCCTTTTTTGTATGTGATTGTTGCTAATGCCCTTGTATATATGCTTCAAAAAGTGCCCTAACAAGGTGATCTAAAAGGGATTGCTCTCTTGCAGGGTTCTTATGCTCTAAACTCTCATTTTACTGATGATTCCCTTCTTTTTTTGTAAAATACTCAGCAAGAAGTTGTTGATGTGCAGTCTATTCTTGATATTTATTGTGACCTTTCTGGATCAAAGTTATGTAACCACAAAATGAGTCTTTTTCATCAAAAGTGAGCCTAACTTGGCTTGGATTCCTCCAGCATGGAATGTCATTCCTCATGGGGAGATTACCTGTTACTTGGGTATTTTGTTTGGCATCCATCTCTCCCCTGAGACATGTGGAATTGGGTGCTTAATAAAATCCAGAAAAAGGTAGAAAATTGGTCTTATAAATTTTTGTCCTTAGTTGGCAAGTTGATTGTTATTAATCTCATTTTTTTGGCTAGCCATGCTTACTACTCATCTTGTTGGTTTCCCTCAAAATCAACATATGACAAAGTAATACAACTGGTCCGTGGTTTCCCATGGAATAATAATTATGGTAAGAAAGGCATGAAAACCATCTCATGGAGGTTATGTACTCAACCTAAAGCAGTGGATGGGCTTAGAGTTATTGATCCACTCTGACAAGGAAAATGTCTTGTTGCCAAATGGATTGCAAGAGCCACCAAAGGTAATGAGCCCTAAAAGATTCTTTTCAGAGAACGGATTCAACGTGCTTCTCACAAGGGCTCTTGGTCCTTCATTCCTTGGGAAGACAAAATTTTAAATGCCTCTTACTTTGATATTTTTGGTTCTCTAGTCCTAAGATGTAATTGGGCAGCTTGGTAGGAAATAACCCATTTTCTTCAATGGCATCATCAATCCCTTTGCCATGGATTGAGTATGCCTAACTCTAGTATTTGATAGAATAGGGTTATTCAGTCTAATAATATGCCCCTTGTTGTTTAGCTAAAATTCAACGCCAAGTATTTGCAAAAAAAGACATTAATAAAATCAAAGATATTTAGGACAAAGACACTGGCAGTTGGCTGTCTTGGAACACACTGCGACATACCTTTGGGCTGCTTGCAAAACTTAATCTGGCCTATGACTCACTGATTTTACTTGACTTACTCCTTAAAATTACCATTAATCCTACACACCCTTGGATAGATTGGCGATGGCCAAACCAAGGAGCCATTTTCACTGTCTCGCTACGATTTTTGTATCAGTGTGTTCAGCCCCTACTTCCTCTTGTTGATCCCCTCAATGCCATGTGGTCTATGTCCTTTTCTGATTCTCAATGGTAGCACATGGCAAATACTATCTGACAATGCCCAGCTGAGGCCAAGTGCCAACTTTTAGGCTGGTGTATTTTGCATATGAAACTTCCCGTTGGTCAAACTTTGTCCAAGCTTAGACTTGTTGCTGGGAAATGCATCTTTTGCCCTGCCCTTGAAACTATTCCTCACTTATTTTGGTGCTGCCCATCCACTTCGTAGCTATGGTCCTCTCTGCTCTCTGCTATTCCAAAACTCTTTCCTAGCAATTTCAATAAAAAAACTACCCTGCTAGGCATTTTCCACCCTGTCACCCACTTCGTCATATGGAACACTTGTTGGCTGGTCATTCTCTTTCATATTTGGAAAAACCACTACCAACATTTGTACTATGGGAAATGTTTGGTCCTAGTCATTCAACAAACTTAGATTATTTCCTCTCTTTTTTTACAGCTGGAATAGTTCAACACCGAGAGCTCTTAGCTACTTATTGTGATCGAGAAGATTAAAGACAAGCTCACAACGTTGCAAAGGAGATAGGCTATCACTGTTTTAGCTTCAATTTTGACTTTAAAATTAATTGCTTTGATTATACTACCCATTTCAATTAATCCCCTTATGGGAACTCTTTTGTAAAATTGCTTACCCTTTGTAGGTCTTGTAATTGTATTGTTTCTTTGATTAATTAATAGCAGCATTTTCAATTTAAAAAAAAAAAAAAAAGCATCCGTGTTGCTTTTCTTTTAATAGTTAACAAGATTTGTTTTTTAGTATTCATGAATAAATAATCACACAGGCGGTTTGAGAGCGCGGGTAGTATATCTATATTCCAAAGACGCATCGGATGTTCTCTTTTCTCGATTTTTCTCTCATATTTTCGCTTGTCTGTTCGTTATTCTATCGAAGCAATGGCGACCTCTGGACCCGAAGAATCATCACATTCGTAAGTTTAAAACCCTTTTTCTTGTTGCTCTTATTTGCTCTTTGTTTTCCTGCTTATTGTGGCATGCGGGGAACTAAAGATGCCAATATATTTAGGAAAGTAATGTTTTTCGGCTCCTTTTTAGGGTTTATATTCATGGGGCACTTAGCGATGTGTATTTTTTAAAGGTTATTCAGGAAAATTCTATGCGGGTATGATTATTTTCTGTCAATACCCAATTCTGAAGGATGCCTGTACTATGCAGGGCAGTCCCTTGGGGGCTGTTTTCTTAGCATGCAAGAGAAGTTATACCCATCTGGGCATCTTTCCTTGCTGAATGTCTTGTACATCAAACCAGATGGAAGTTGGGTGATTTTAATGGAAAAGGTGCCCTTTTGGCTGAAGGATACTTGTTCTTTGTGGTGGAAGGCTTTTTGAATACCCCCTTCACTGATCGCTCTATTTCCCTTGGTGGGTGTTTTTAATAAATATGGGAATACGCCTTCGCCGATCACTTTAATTCACCATATCCATCCCTAGGAACTGTAAAAGCCCATTTTTTTAGCTTTTAACAGTTCCAAATGAAAGAGACAATGGGGAAGCTTCTCTCTTTTGCACGCAGCTATTTCGTGAAAGCAAGCAAAAGTTGTCAAGATTATGATATAATCTTTTAATCTTGCACTGAAGTGGGCCTGTATTTCTTTGAGTGGTTATCGGGTCCTCTCTTTTTGATACCGGGTGAGGGTCCGAACGAGAACCCCTATTTTTTAATTAAAAAAGTTCTAAATCAAAGTAATAATCTGCTCATGTTTTGCTATACGTTTGGAATATTTTGCGTTTATTAATGGAAATTTTGTCTTTTTGTTTTGGTTTAACAACAATAAAAAAAATCTAGGTCTATTTTATGTATCAACAATTTTTTTAGGATGCACGACTTCTTCAGTTAGCTGCGCTTCTTACCTTACCCCTTTAACATCAGAGTTAGTGAGAGCAGGGTTAGCGTAAACAATCTTGCTGGAATGGGTTAACTAACCAATGCGACATCAATTGCCTGCTTTCAAATGGCCAAGGGCTTAGGTTAGTCAGTTACAGGAAAAGTGCTAATACCATGGTCCTGTTAGATCCATCACTCCCAATTAGCGTTTTTTTTCTTTATCACAAGCAGCAAATGTAAATTCTGTCTCACAATAGCCTTTCCTGCCTATACATTGGTTTGTGAAACCCTTGTGATTTTAGGCTTCATATGGCTACCATGATACTTGTCGTTGTCTCAAAAAAGTGGAAATATTTGAGTTTCATGCCTTTTTTGGTATTTTTATCTAACCATATTAACAAATTGAAATTAGTGTTTTCTTCATTCAATCAATCATTACTGAGAATATAGTTTTCTTCATTCAATCAATCAATTAAATCATTGTTCGATGTTTTTAACATGGAAAATAATCCACCTCTTTGGCAAAATTTGAATATTTTAGTGTATTTCATTTTTCCTGGCAAGCATAACTGGAGCAGCTTTTCCATGTGGTTTCAAGTTTTCAACACAAAATACATTTCTGTTGGTATGATTGCTACATCTTGGCCTCTACCATCAAAAAGTTACCTATTTGATTAGCATATAGTATGCTTTGATTATTGATGGCTAATATTCCAATTTTATTAAAAATTTGGGCTTATGATGAAATACCAAATACATGTGGTACCATGTTCTAGGTTCCTCGACTCCTTTTATTTTTGTGAATTTTTTTGGTCTCATTGAATCTTTCCTACAATGTAACCTTGTCCCTATGCTAAATGGATAAAACTTAGAATTGTACAGCAATAGTATGGTGGAAAATGGGAATAATAATCTGTAGTTTCAATAGACTGTCTTGTAGTGTTCCCAAATAGGTAATGATGCAATCAGTTTTACCTGGCAATTAAAAAGATTTACACAGCTTAATCCAGAATACTTTAACAAAGGTTTACTATTTTTGAAATTGTTGGATTGCCCAGATATCCAATTACTTTAAACTTCATTTGTTTGAGTTTCTCATCTCTTTCCTTTACTAATTCGAAGTTATTGTTATTGCAGGAAGGGGGAAAAGAAAGATTTTAGCACTGCAATTTTGGATCGTAAGAAGTCTCCAAATCGGTTAGTTGTGGAGGAGGCTATAAATGATGACAATTCAGTTGTTTCTCTTAATTCGCAAACAATGGAAAGCCTGCAGCTCTTTCGGGGTGATACTATCCTTATCAAGGTTTTTTCTCAAGCCCTTCTCTCAAAATATATATCATGTTAATTTGTAAACTATGTAAACCCTGCAGCTCTTTTGGGGTGATGCTATCCTTATCATTTTTTTATTATGCCTTTCTTGCAAAATATATTCCATGTCGTATTTTGCATTATTTTAGGCATATATTATAGTTCAGTGGCTTTATTTTTTAAAAACATCAAAATTGACATTATTTAGCTTGATTTCTTGTCACTATGTAGGGTAAAAAGAGAAAGGATACTGTCTGCATTGTTCTGGCTGACGATTCCTGTGATGCACATAAAATCAGAATGAACAAAGTTGTTAGATTGAATTTGAGAGTAAGATTAGGGGATGTTGTCTCTGTTCACCAATGCCCAGATGTTAAGTATGGCAAACGTGTCCATATTTTGCCTATTGATGATTCAGTTGAGGGAATTACAGGCAACCTGTTTGATGTGTACTTGAAACGTGAGCTTACCTTTTTCTTTGTATTGGTTGTGGCATTTGTTTTTTGAACTTGGTTTTGTTTATCTAAGATTTTCTGTTCTTAAGTTTGATGTTCAATTATCTATATAACAGCTTATTTCATGGAGGCCTATCGGCCGGTAAGAAAAGGAGACCTTTTCCTTGTACGAGGAGGAATGCGTAGTGTGGAATTTAAAGTCATTGAGACAGATCCTGGTGAATATTGTGTTGTTTCTCCAGACACCGAAATTTTTTGTGAAGGAGAGCCTATAAAGCGTGAAGATGAAGACAGATTGGATGAAGTTGGTTATGATGATGTTGGTGGTGTAAGGAAGCAAATGGCACAGATCAGGGAACTAGTTGAACTTCCCCTTCGACATCCACAACTTTTCAAATCTATTGGTGTTAAGCCCCCAAAGGGTATTTTACTTTATGGTCCTCCTGGTTCAGGAAAAACCCTAATTGCTAGGGCAGTTGCAAATGAGACAGGAGCTTTCTTTTTCTTAATTAATGGTCCTGAGATTATGTCAAAACTTGCTGGTGAGAGTGAAAGCAATCTCAGAAAGGCTTTTGAGGAAGCAGAAAAGAATGCTCCTTCAATAATTTTCATTGACGAGATTGACTCCATAGCTCCAAAGAGGGAGAAAACAAATGGTGAAGTAGAGAGACGCATTGTATCTCAACTTTTGACGTTGATGGATGGCCTAAAATCTCGAGCTCATGTCATTGTCATGGGAGCAACCAATAGGCCTAACAGTATTGATCCTGCTCTCAGAAGGTTTGGTAGATTTGATCGTGAGATTGACATTGGTGTTCCAGATGAAACTGGTCGTTTAGAGGTGCTTCGTATCCACACAAAGAATATGAAGTTAGCTGAAGATGTATGGTTTTGTAACCTGATTCTTCTTCATATTTTGCAACTGCATTATTTGTGATAGTTATGCCATTGATGCTATGTAACAAAATTTTGATGTTACTTATGATTGCTATTGCAATGATGGTGTAGGTTGATCTTGAACATGTTGCAAAAGATACACATGGTTATGTTGGGGCTGATCTTGCGGCACTTTGCACTGAGGCTGCACTTCAGTGCATTAGGGAAAAGATGGATGTGATTGACTTGGAAGATGAAACAATTGATGCTGAAATTCTGAATTCTATGGCTGTTACAAATGAACACTTTCAGACTGCCCTGGGCTCTAGCAACCCCTCTGCTCTTCGAGAGACTGTACATCAAATTACCAATAATTGTCATATTTGTTCATACTTACTAGTCGGTTATTCAAATATTCATTTGGATGCTAGTTGTATATCTCTATCTGCTATACAGTTCTTTTGTTAGAAAACAAACATCCTCCTGACATATTGTTGGCAATAATCTCTCAGGTTGTGGAGGTGCCAAATGTTTCCTGGGAGGATATTGGTGGTCTGGAAAATGTTAAGAGAGAGCTTCAGGAGGTAAGATCTATAATCATGTGTATGCTGTTTTGAACTGTGAGCAGTTGCTTGTGATATCTTACTGAAAGAATGTTTCTAATTGATAGTATTGTCCTGGCAGACCGTGCAATACCCTGTGGAGCACCCAGAGAAATTTGAGAAGTTTGGTATGTCTCCTTCTAAAGGTGTCCTATTTTATGGACCACCTGGTTGTGGTAAAACACTACTAGCAAAGGCGATTGCCAATGAGTGTCAGGCAAACTTTATTAGTGTGAAGGGTCCAGAATTGCTGACAATGTGGTTTGGAGAAAGTGAGGCCAATGTGCGGGATGTGTTTGATAAGGCCAGGCAGTCAGCACCTTGTGTCCTGTTTTTTGACGAGCTTGATTCAATTGCTACTCAGGCAAGTGTTGTTTTAAATTTAAATTTATATGCTGCATAATGTTTTTATCTCCGTGTTACTTTTTCTAATGAGGTTTACAGCTTTATTTCTGGAATAACATAGACTTTATTGGGTGGGATTCTAGCCAATTCGATTACAGGTTTGATATGCTATGTTCTGTGTAATGCAGCGTGGTAATAGTGCTGGAGATGCTGGGGGTGCAGCAGACCGAGTTTTGAACCAGTTGCTGACTGAAATGGATGGAATGACTGCAAAAAAAACTGTTTTCATCATAGGGGCCACAAATCGGCCTGATATTATTGATCCTGCTTTGTTAAGACCTGGCCGCCTTGATCAGTTAATATACATACCATTACCTGATGAAGCTTCACGGTTTCAAATTTTTAAAGCTTGTCTCCGAAAGTCACCTGTTTCAAAAGATGTTGATATTGTAACTCTTGCTCGGTACACAAGTGGATTTAGTGGAGCTGATATTACTGAAATCTGTCAGCGATCCTGCAAATATGCTATTAGAGAACACATTGAAAAGGTAAGCATGCTCGAAGAATATTGTGCGCGTGCAAGACTTTTTTTGGCATTGACAAAGTTCTATTAAACTCAAGAAGTTTTGTATATTTTTCTTGACTAATTTAGGACATCGAACGGGAAAAGAAAAGAAGGGAAAACCCTGAAGCTATGGAGGAAGATGAAATTGATGTGGCAGAAATAAAGGCAGCTCATTTTGAGGAGGCCATGAAATATGCCCGAAGAAGTGTTAGTGATGCAGATATACGTAAATATCAAGCTTTTGCTCAAACATTACAACAATCTAGAGGTTTTGGGTCAGAATTTAGATTTGCAGATCGGCCAACTGCCACAGATGCTTTTGCAACAGCAGGAACTGGGGAAGATGATGATCTTTATAGTTAACTTTGTTAAGATCTAAATCGTACTGAGATATGATTATGTAAGTTTGTGAATCCTGGTATTATGAGTTTAATATCATCAATTGGTCTCAACTGCATTTATCTTTTCAATTTGAAAAGTTGGTGGCAATTGGATGTTTTTAAGTTGTGAATGCTTGGAATTGGTTCAGTTTTTTGACATAATTATATATGAATTGCATTAAATCAAGGGTTTCCTACATTTTTTTAAAGAAGTCTCTTCCTTTAATATTATCATGTAAAAGAAAATGGGGAAAGAAGTCCCAAATTAGCTATTGCATCAACTTGCAGGAGTCTGGAATTAAGTTTTTATGTTTTTTTTGCTCAAGGTACCAAGGGTTAAGGGACCTTAGACCTGCAAAAATAAAAATGATATGAATTTTTAAAAATAAAATTAAGTAACTAAGTTTTTTTGGTCTTTTATTTAAGGTACCAAAGGTTAAGGGATCTTAGAAATGAAAAAAAAATGATTTGAATTTCAAAAATTAAATTAAATAATTAAGATTTCTATGTTTTTTTAAATTGTACAAAGGGTTAAGGGACTTTGGACCTGAAAAAAAATAAATGATTTGAATTTCAAAAATCAAGTTAAATAATTAAGATTTTTATGTTTTTAAAATTGTACGAAGGGACTTTAAACCTGTAAAAATAAATATGAGATAAATTTTAAAAATCAAATTAAATCATTTGTTTTTTCACCACATTTTCCCACGGCTATTTTTTTTATATACAGGAGTCTTTCCACTTTTGATCCGGATTTTCACAAATTTTAATGACAGTGAATCTGCTTTGGTGGACATTCGAGATGAGCTTTATTGCAATGGAGGGGAAATGCCTGTAAAAAAATAACTGCCGCTGACATTATTTTAATATATTTATTCTTATTAAAAATATAATTTTATAAACGTACAATTTTAAATTAATTAAATAGAATAATATGTATATATATATTGAAATAGAAACAATAATGTGAATCGCAAGCTTTTGAAGCCCCGGCAATATGTAAAGTTATTAAAGCGACTGTGTAATTCTGTTAAGCGCATTGTGCAAGCATCTGCATATTATGAAAAACCTTAATGATGAGATCCTCTTCGTCTGGTGTAAACTGATATTAGACATTAAAATCATTTTATAGGGATTAAAATCGTTTTAATTAAGCATGTTTATCACATAACATTGTTGACAGCTGTTGAAACTGTAATTACGCTTCTGCTGGACTGCTGGTGAAATTGAACTGTAATTATGCCGTTCTGCTGATATATTGAATGAGTATGTTAACAGATCTCAATAAACATAATAGCTTTCACTTCTCATACCAACACCAAATATTCACCCGCCTACCAACGACTTCCATGTGTAGGAATAATTTGAAACTCTCCTTTTTACAGAGATCCCCATTTGTGGCTGTATTTAATGGTAGGTTCAATAATGGCAGCCGTCGATATTGAATTCTGTTGTTTTGTCCGTGGCCTTTCCTGGGTTACTGATGGCATAAGGCATATTTTTTGGGAGGGCATAAGCGTACCCTGAAGAAGTTGTGGATGCGGCAATGGCGAAGGTACGGTGGTGGTGGTGGTGGTGGAGAGTACAATGTTGGTGGCAGTGGTGGCTACTAGATTCGTCCCAGTGGTGAAACATGATAGTATAGTTTTTTCGTTATTTTCCCAATTTTAAGGATTTTTCCTTTACTGGGTTTGAAAATTGAAATTTGATCATGGATTTTGTTAAGGGTTTCCCTGGAATCCCTGTAAAATGTTAATATTATTTTTCCTTTGCTATAATTTTAACCTTTGCATGAACTTTATGCACTCTTCATGGTCCGGCGGTGTCTTTGATGATGGCGGTTGGAGAAATTAGTCTTAAGTTATATTTAAAGTGTTTTAGGGTTTTGTATAAGAGAACCCTGATTTCATTGTGCAGAGTTTGGCATATCTTTTTCATTGTAATGTTAAGAGTTTTACACCTGTCAGTTTGGATCCTTTCTGTATTTGGTTACAGTTTTCATTTATTGTTTTTTTTTTTTAAAAACTCCATATAATATTTAGAAGGAATGAATTTTAACCACATTAAATCAGTAAGGTTACGACCCACTATTAACACATGGAAGAATGAACTTTAACCTTATTTGATTTCTTAATATTAAGATTTGTACATATAGGTCACACTTATATATCTTATTATATTTATTAACTACAAGCTTAATATTCATCCATATGTAATTTTGTGAAGGGAGAACAATATCATTTTATTGGATTTTTTGTACAACAATGTCTTTAAAATTACTCTAGGTTTTTTGATATAATTTTGTGAAGGGAGAATAATATCATTCTATTGGATTATTTACACAACAATGTCTTTAAAATTACCCTGGGTCTTTTGATAGGGAACGCATGCATCTTTAATTTTTTTAAGGTTTATAGAGCTTTAGATTTAGTATCATAATGTAGAGATAATTGTTATACCCCATATTCCGTTATAAATTGGTGATTGTTAAGGTCTATTCCTTAACATAACATCCTTTGATCTCTGGGAACTTTGGTTTTTTTAACTTTCTAGAATTTTTGGGATTAATACATATATGTTCATGGTGATGTAAGGTATGGGATGAATGGATTTTTGTTGAGTTCTTTTTCAAACTCAGAGTAAAAGTTATTGATAAAACCTTAAAGATAATTATGTATATAATTGAACTATAATATTCATGTATATTTGAACGTAAATAACGTCTCAAGGCTCTTTTTAAATGATCTATAATGATTTTTCGTATATTCTTATGGTTGTGAAATGATAAATAGCGATTCTTCATTTAGTGAATCACAAATTGTAATTATTTATGACCTGCTTAGCGTAAAATAACATATGTTTTGTAACTTCTAGTACCCTTATAAGGTTGATTGTGGGATTTTGAAGGGTTAGGTGTATTTTCTATTGAATATATTCATTTATTGTAGAGATCAAAGGAGTAGGGATTAAAACCTCATATTGACTCCATTATATGTATAATGACTTTGTGGCAAGGGCCACTTGTGTTCTGGATAGTCGTACTAGTATTGACCCCCCTTATTTTATTAGGGCTTTTCAACCACTCTTTTGTGATGCCAACCCTTGAGCTCGAGGTAATATTTTGTTTCTATTTAGCATAAATTATTAACATATTTTTTTTTCAAAAACATTACAATAAAAACTAGTTTAGTGTTTCCATTTAATATACATTATAAACACATTCCTTTTAAAGGATTGCAATAACACATAATTTGTCATTTTAAGTCATGAAACAATAAAAGCTTATTTCTCAAACCATACCATCCTTATACATTTTTTTTGACATAAATTGACTAACTATTTAACCCTAAATTTTGATATGAATCCTTATAGGGGTAGATAGGGTTAAAAATATATAAATGAATAAGCACAAGGGTTATAAAAAAATCTATAATACGTCAATTACAAAACTTAAATAGAATATGCACTGAATTTCTTATGTTGAGATATGCTAAAAATGAAAAGTACAATGATGCTAGATATTCTAATGAAAAAGAAATAAGATAGTTGGTTTTGATGTTAATATAGATTTGGATTTGGAATAGGTAGGAAGCATGGAAGAATATTCTGGAATAGTCACCAAATTCTAGATTTAGTGCCTCTATAGTTGTTGACACTAGTGTCAGCGTAGGATGGGTGTGTCGACGTTAGTGTCTGAATCAGACACTACTGTCCAATACATAATACCTATTAAAATTGGATGCAACCACTTGATGCTTCTGGGTTCATTGTCACCTTCGCTCTAGGGCATTCAGATCTAGGTCATGGATTGTTGCTCCTTGTCAAATGATTAAATCATAGTTCATCTTCATAGTGACCTTGGTAAAATGGGTTAGTGGGATCATGGTATTGAGCTAACCGCAAAGGCCTCTCTGTCAGTGGGTGATGCTTACATAGCCACTACTTTGAAGAGGACCTCAAACTTATGTAGTTCACCCCTAATGTGTTGGTTTATGTGTGCACAAGGGTGTAATATGTGGAAATCAAGTACAATAGTGACCTAGCTTATAACTTGGTAAAATGAGCTCTTGCACTGCTCCTTCAGTACTTCAGACCTTAGATGTGTTGTCCCTATGACTGATATGAGAATATGAGAAAATAAGGAAGTTTTGCTCAATTGAATGCTCTTTGGTATGAATGCTAGGTGAGGAATGAATGAGGCTTAATCTTATATTTATATCAATCATCTTGGACACTATCTTATATTAAATTAATTAGGCCAACCTTTAGGATACATTATATTTGTAAATTGGATGACTTAGCACTGGACACTTATGTTGAGATATGACACTTACATCAACGTAGGTGTTTGACTGGGACACAAGTGTTCAGTGAATTAAAAAATAGGCACAAGTTTAGAACTTATAGAGGTGGAAGATATGTAGGTTTACAACATTTTGGATAAGATATAAGGCATGAGTGATCAAAATGATACTGATCGGACAAAGAGATAGGCAATGAGCACAAAGAGGACAAATGCAAGACTTGCAGAAGCGGGAAAGGTCAATAATTGAAATGAACAACCAAGGTCTCTATTTTCCAAGTTTACAAGACTAAGATACTATATAATTCATAAATATCATATATATTTTCCCCTGCTTTAAGCTAATAATTAAATTGCTAGTTTAAAGGAAAATGAATGCGTACCTAGGTGTGTATAACACACCTTACGTTTGCTTGAGTCCAACTTGAGTGCTTTGCTCATGACTGACCTGAAACTAAGAATGTGTTATAATATACAATCAATGCATATAATTGTAGATGATATTTATGAACTATATAACATCTCAGTTTTGTACTCTTGACAAACTCAAACCTTGGCTATTATTCTCAGTTCTAGACCTTACCTGCTTCCACAAGTTTCACATATGTTCTCTCTTGTGCCCCTTGGCCTATCTATTAGTTTGACTGGTATTATATTGATGACTTGGGGCCTTTTATCTTACCTAGAATGCTTAAACTCTACTTATCTTCCACCTCTGTAAGTTCTAGCCCTGCACCTACTTTTCTACTTCTTAGACACTTGCATCCTAGTTAGACACCTACATTGATGCAAGCGTCTTTACATGATGCAATTATCTGGTGCCCTATAGACATATAATTTTAAATGAAACATAACCTAATGCTCAGTCTAAGTGATATTATGTGAGACATTCTCCTGATAGGAGTGGTAAATATGCATAATCACTCCTCATTCATTACTCACCTAACATAGACTTGGAAAACACCTAAAAAGACGAAGACAACTAATAAAAAACATTATATTAAGCATTAAAGTGAGTAAAATTTCCTTATTTTATCTTATTTCTATATTAATCATAGAGACAACAAATCTATAGGTCTAAAGTATTGAAGGAGTAGTCCAAGAGCTATATTTACCAAGTTACAAGTTAGATCATTGTTGTACTTATCACATATTGCATGATTTACACACAAGCCAACACATAAGAGAGAACTACATAAGTCTAAGGTCCTCTTCAGAGTATTGGCTATGTAAGAAGTGCTCATTGATAGAGGGGTCTTTGGGGCAACTCAACACCGTGTGCCCACTAATCCATTTTTTTCGTAACCACTATGAAGATGAAGAACCAAGGTTTTATCATTTGACAAAGAGTGACAGGCCATGAGCCATCTATGAATGTACTAGTGTGAAAGTGACGATGAACCTCAAAGCATCCAGGGGGTTGCATCCTATTTTAGTAGTTATTATGTATTAGACGCCTACGTCCAATCTTGATACTAGTGTCGATGTAACCATTCCAGGCTAACACAAGTGTCTGCGGTTATAGAGGTACTTAATCTAGAATTTGGTGATTGTTATAGAATATTCTTTTATTTTGTATATTACTTGTACCAGATCCAGATCTGTATTACCATCAGAACTAGTTAGGTATCTTGTTTTCATTATTATTGTAATATCTAGCATAACTATACTTTCTATTTTTAACATATATCAATATAGTAAAATCAATACATGTTCTATCTGAGTTTTGCAGTTAATTGACTTGCTATAGATATGTTTATTACCCTTGTGCTTATTAATTTCTATATTCTTAACCATATCTACCCATATTAGGATCCTTATCCAATTCAAAGCTAAATATTTGGTGAACATGATGTGAGTGAATGTAATTTTTTTGATCTAGGGCTTCCAAGCCTCCAAGGGTTTCAACGTGTTGTGATGGATTTTTAGATTTGAAACTTTACCCTAGGGTTTTACCCTCCTTTGGTCACGATGACTTTGTGTGCATATGGTTGTAATTAGATTCTTCTTTGATTAGTGTATTTCAACCTCCAAATAGGTTCATTTCAAAACTCCTCAGAGATATTTGCTACTCAAGTTAGTATACTAATTTTTTATTTTATTTTTTTTGCAGTTTACTATTTTTAGTAAATATTAACATACAAGGGGAATATTGTAATTATTTCATAATTAATTTCTAGGGTTTGTTAAAAATAATATTTTATTCAAAATTCTCAGATCTCTAAAATAAATCCCTATTTTTTTTAAAAAATTGATTCTTTATTTTGAATATTCTTGGGCTTTACTTGTGAAGTATTTAACATTGTTTGGCATATTTATGATTCATAATAGATTAAATTTCAAATTACTCAAATGTTTTTCACAATTATGTTGATATAGACAAAAACCTCTTTTGGTTTGCCAAAATACTGTATGAATTTTTTAAATGTAGCATTTTACTATTTATAGTAAATTTAGACCTAAAGGTTGTACACTATATTTTTGTTTCCATTTTTTTGGGTTCATCTCATTTTCTATTTTTCCTAAAAACGTTGTTTCATATTTTAAAAATTCTCAGTAGATAACTTTATATTTTGCTTTTCTATTATTTGGTATATTGTGGTGACCCTGACTTTTGGTTTCAAAACTCTAATTGACCTAAGATTTCATGATTTAATATTTTTTAATTCTGATTGCTGATTTCAAAGTGTTCAAAATTTTAAAATCAAAATTTTACCTTTTCCACAATCATGTTAAATATGGATATATCTCTTAATTATTTCATTATACAATACATAATGGTAATTGTTACTTGTTATGTTTCATGCATTATTCAATCAATTAAGGCTATAAGGGATTCAAAATCTCATCATTTAAAAAAAATTAATTCAAAGAATAACTCTAATCGAGATAAAATTCAAACTTCTCTTTACCAATCTTGTTGTAATAATATTGAGCCTCTTCCTCCTCACCTTAAAAAGCATGATAACTACCATCCCTCTAACTAGGTCCATGTTATCACTCATTCAAGGGGTAAGGTAGATGGTGTATGTATACATGTTCAATCTGAGGTACTTAGGGTTTGTGTTTTTCAAGCCTTAAAATATCAGTTCATCCTTATGATAAAGTCAATAGAAGTGTGGAAAAATAATTTCAATTCAAAGATCACATTGTTGGAAGCTCAGATTACATACTTACGAAATTCAACACATGGTAGTGTTAATCATGTGTTTGCATCCTCATCTAGCAATATTGTGCCAAATAAAGTTTCACATCCAAATGAAAAGCTACAACAAAATACATCTAAAACAAGTGATTCACAAAGTGATCAAAAGACTCCTTAGAGTCCAAGTGAAATCTTAAGAAAAATGCTTTGAGAAAAGTGATCAAATTACCTCCTCCACATCTTATAAGGTGATCCAAATACTATTGTGCATATCATAAAATGCATGGGTATCATACATATTGTTGTTTTGTATTAAATAACATAATACAAAGTCATTTTGGTAATGGTGGTCCTAAAATTGATACATCAACCAAGAAAACACTCACATTATGAATACCTTTTCTAAACTGTAAGTACCAAAACAACAAATGTAGTTACCAAAGAAAAAATTAGAGTAAAAATAGTTACAAATACCAAACATAAAGCAAGAAAATGTTCAAAAAAAAAAAAATCAAGAAAAAGATACAATTTTACCTCTCAATAATGATACTCATTTTTCAAAACAATATGGTTTTGGGTTGAAATAAATACAAATATTTGGTTATCATGGTCAAGGATTGAGAAAACATTCCCAATGCATAACTCATCCTATTTCCATATATGATCAGAATGATCATCAAGGCTTGGGATATATTAGAAATGCTAATGAAAATCATTCAAAGATACGTTTGTCCAATGAAAAAGAACAAGAACCTACAAATGAGAACAAGTCAAGGATAAAGCACATATAGAAAAGATATCATCTCAAAAAGAGCAATGGACACATCAAATATTTAAACAAGGATTTCTAACAAAAGAGGTCAAAAAGTAAGAGACAATTAGTAAATCTAATGTTTCAAATATGAATATAAATGAGGGAACTACAAGCCTGTCTTTGAATTAGGTTAGATTTACTGCTCATATAGATGGTAAATAATCTTTAGATGAACAAATCAATAAACCATGTTCTAATCCGCTCGATAACTTATTACATGATCTATTCATACCTTCAAGACCTGGTACATATCAGTTGAATCTATCAACAACAAATGTAAAACTAAATATAGAAACATGCAAATCAAAGATAAAAAGTAAAACTTACCAAAAGCGTTGGATACATTTTCTGATTATACTATGCACACATATGACACATCTAGTTCAAGAGATGTTATGCATTTGCCTCTCCTTGCATATTCTTGTCCTTTTATTGAGATCATTGGATAGGTTATTATTTTTCAAATACTCAAAGAGCAACTAAATGTTCTTATTTATGCTATTCTACATAATCCATAGAGTCCCATCATACATATGCAGAACATCACATATACTACAATGACAAATATTGCACCTATACATGCTCCTTGGAGTACCACCAATTTATTTCACCACGTACTGAATGGAGAGATATATATGAGCATGCACTAGATGAGATCATAGGGTAGTCTCTTTATATATTCTAAAAATATCCAAAAAATCAAAAAATTCAAAAAACCAAAAATATTTTTGGCATCTACATATCCTTTTGGCTCTTTGGCATCTATGTTGTTAGTTCCATGTTGATGGATAACATATCAATTAATTCTACATACATATATGTTTCACACTTCTATTTGAGTGTGATATAAGCATGAACAAATACATGATCTATGTATTTATGGATGTTGGGCTTTTCCTCTTCTCATGCCACTAGGACGTTGGACGCATCTACCTTCTTTAATCATGATACATCCCGATCATATCATTCTATGGTCACTTTACATTATCATATTTGAGATAATATGTACTTACACATGCCTCTATCCATGATTATATTTTATATAATGTACTTGATATGCTATGTACTTGACATTTTTTGGATAACACATTGGATCCATTAGCTACTATGATATGTTTATGCTTTCATTTATGCACTTCTTTGAGTGTCTTGTGATATTGTCTTACTTTTTTGAGCATTTGAATATGCTCCATTGTTTACAACCCCGTGCCTTTGTTTGCTTATTTTACATTTGAATATGTCATTGCTTGTTGTATGGATATTTTAATATGTCATTTTTTTTATGAATATTTTCCTAAGTCACGTCCATTGCATTATACAACATTTGAACATGCCCCTTTTTTGCAATTTTCTTGGATCGATGTCTTTTGATTTACCTTTGAGTGCCCTTGAATGTGTGATTGATTACTTATTGATATTATAATATTAATATATATAAATTTCCATGATGTTTATCATGTATCTTAGGGTTTGATGTGATCATATTTTATGCATTCAATGGTACATTTACCTAGAAATGTTATCCTATCTGTTACTATTGAAGTTTTTTTACACCATTGGTCAAGGGTCTTTTGGAAAACTCCATTCATGGAATGAGGATTTAATAAGATATAAAAAAAAATTTAAAAAATTAATCAAGTTAAAACCATTCTCAAGAATAACTCACAGGGCCAAATTTTGGTAATTTTTTTTTCTATTTCTCTAGTAAGCTAGTTATAAGTTAGTAAAGGAAATTTTCAAATGTTCAATTCGTGAAAGAGAAGAATAGTTGGTTCAAATGATATTAGGTAATTACAGGAGAAATTATGTCCTTAATATTTCATGAACTAGTTTCAGGTTACAAGGGCTTAACTTTATGAACCATCATTAAGAAGGAAAGGTGCTCTAAAACCCCAATAACTCGATTTTATGTAATATGATTACATTTTTGAGTTATTTATTGCAAATAAAAATTTATGTGAGATATTATGGAGCATAAATAAACTTAATACACATTAATCAATCAAAAATTTAAATAAAATAATGGATAAAAGTAAAGGTACAGGTTGAAGGGTTTCAGACATGCAAGTGAGACAATTTGAAAATGCATTTTCTAAGAGGTTTAAGTGATTGGTTGAAGGTATATAATGGTTGGAATAATTATAATATATATTAAAGGTTAAAATTAAAAAATAAATAGGTATTTATTCTTAATAAAACTCAATAAAATACCAAAACTCAGACCTATAAGCATGCAAAAGTGAAAAAATGCAAGCTAGAAAGCACTAAAAAGTGCATATTTTGAGTTTTACTAAATTAAATTTCATAAAAATTGATATGAAGGTTTTTTTTATGTATTTGTATGTTTAAAAATAATTTTATGTCATTAATGTATCTGATGAGAGATTAAATTATAAAACACAAGTCTGCACCATGAAAAAAATCAAAGTTTTTGACTAGTTTGCTCATGGAAGGAGTGTGAAATGAGTGTTTCAGACCTTTTAAATGACATATAATGATATTATATGGTGTATAATTATTTTAAAAGTCTGAATCCATGTTTATACAATGAAAACTAATGAAAAATAGGCTCTGGATCATTGAAAAACATCCCTAGGCAACCCTGCGGGCAACAAACAAACACTTTTTTGTGAATATTTTTTGATATTTTAAAATTTTTATAGATATTAATCATTAATAAATATATAATGATAATATGATGAGTGTCTATTTTTAAACTCCCAAATCCAAATCAGAGTTTTTGAGGTCTATAGAGCATAAAAGAGCATTTTTGGAAGTTGTATATGGAGTTTAGAGCTGAAAATTTGTTTCAAGGTATGTGACATAATAATGATGATGTTAAAATAATATTTATACTAATTTTATATTTTAATAATACAAATTCATCAAGTTTTAGGGTCTCATTGTGCATTCAACAAGCTTGTCAAAATAGAGAAAATGTGCATATCTAAGAAGGATCAATATGGAGAATTGTGATTGTTCATCATAAAATGCAATATTTAATGAATACATAAACAAATAAAACATGAAAAATATCACTTATATTCCACCTTGGAGGAATAATATTCCTATTGCCAATCCACAAGCTCCATCAATGTATTAAAATCTTCAACAACTTTGCCAAGTCAATCACATGTTCTTTTCCATTTGGTGGACAAGAAGAGGTCAAGAGTTTGTGTTCAAATAATACTCGAGGTTTGAGGGATTTTAAAAAACATCAATAATACCTTTTATCTAACTTCTACACCACCTTGGAGTTAATTAAAAAAAAATCAAATCAATATAAAGAAGCCTTCAAACATCCCTATTAAGGTGGAGAAGCAACATTCAATAATGGAGTATAGTTGAAGAATTGATCAAGCCTTGAGGGCCTATTTTCATGGAGGAAATTCCTTCATCAATTATAACATCCAAACCTCTCCCTTATATGCCACCTTGGAACTATTTTGAGGAAGTCATGAGAGTGAAACATGGTGCATATGTGGGTCAAACTTCAAGATACAAGGAAGATAGCCAAAGTCACTCACTATAAAGATGGAGAGTCTCAAGGAGATTTAATGTGTTGTTCACTAGGATTTAATAAAGATGATCAACACCTATTCAAGCATTGAAGACCATCAAATCATGCAATGAGACTAATTCCCTTCAAAATAGGTCATGAATTAGAAACTTTGACCTTTTAAAAGCATTCAAATAAGCTTATATCTCTTTATTATGCCATTTTACAAGAGGAGGTTAAACTCTAGTATTTACTATGTAGGAGTTTGATGGTTGAGTTAAAGGAAGAGAGAAGAATGACTAGGCATGATGACTCATCCTTAGTTTGGAGATACTTTGTCTCCTCTCTCCTAACTTTATTTTCTATATGTATGTTTATTTTTTGAAAGAAGACATCAAATTATGCTTTTGGATATGTAAAAACTCCGCCAATATTTTGTACTACACCTTTGAAGCAATAAAAAATTGATTTTTCTTCCATTTTCATGCTATTCATGAAGTGTGTGCCTCATATTCATTGATGTAACTTAGTGAATGATTAATTTTTCTACGATTATGTCTAAATTTTTCACCTTTATGCAGCATATGAGAATTCTTGTAGGTCATAGCAAGTGTCTAAGTTTGATTTATATCTAATTTGAAAGTGAATTTAACCTATGTTCATTCCTTCCATGCTAGTGTGAATATTTCTCAATAGCTTTGTATGAAATATTGATGCAAGAGTCATTGTATGAATATGAAGTGAATGTGTGTAAGTTATTTAGCTTCCCAAGTGTGTCAAGTATAGGCATAATTGACTTTAACATTGGTGAATCACTCCAAATTTTTAATTTCAGCTCGAGTATTGTTCTTTTTATCCTTTTTCTAGTAAAAAAATCACTAAATTAGAGAGTTTAGAGAGGAGGTGAGTGTACCAAAGATAACGAACCCTTCATCTAGATATTACCTCCAATACAAGGTCACCCACACCTTGGAGAGTTTTCATGGTGTCAACAGGAGTGAGAATAAACACACATTCATACAAAGGTGCACTTTTTAGTGATAACAACTACACGGTTAATTCATAATATATGGTTATCTTATCCTTTTGAGGTGATATAAATATCAATTTATATCTCCCCTCACCTCAAAGAGAGAGAATTTCATTAGGGGCATGTCATAAAGGCATGTCTTCTATACATCCACAATTTTTAGATTCAATGGTGACATGTTTTAGAAACATGTCATCCATATTGAAACTTATATAAATTTTCAATTTCAGATTATAATGGGGGCATGATTTAAAATCATGTTCTCCACACTTTCCTAGTTGTAAATTGACCAAATTGCATAATTATATGACTCAGATACATATTTGTGATAGAATTCTATACATTGGTATCATTGTTATACATAATTTTAGTATAAGACATATCTAAGGTGCATATTTATGAAATGTGTACCTAATATTATAAAATCAAATCAATTTTATATTCTAAACACTTTAACAGATTGTCACTACCCATCAGGATGGACTTTTATGGAATATATTGAGCAAATCTACTACAGTAATTGGTTCAAATTTTTGGTGTGATTGAGGTGATTAAATTACTCACTCTTTCTAAGTTTTTAGGTTGTAATTGGTTATATCATCCAGATTTTCCATTTTGATAGTGTTAATCGACTTGGTTCGCTCACACTCGCTAGGTTATAAGTATGATTAGGTTATATGGTTCAACTAGTCTCAACTGCTAGGTGGCTATCCACCTTTTCTCCAAGGTTGGGGCATGGGCCCTCTTATCTCTCTCTTTCTCTCTCTATCTTCTTAGATATATGCACTTTCTATATTTATACTTATCCTAATCTTAGTTTTAATGATTCATAATGATACATCTTTCAAATGAAACTACTAAAAGGTAAGATGGTTGAATCAATACATAAATGTACTCCTAAACCTTGCTTTCTTTCAATTTCAATCATTTCAATACTTTCAATTTCAGATTATATGCACTAATTATATACTGTAAATAATCTTGGTTGCAAGTCAATCATTAAAAAACACTCAAGTTAGACTCAAGCAAAGACCAAGTGTGCTATACACACTTAGGTACACATTCTTTTCATTAAAACTAACAATTTCATTACTAGATTAAAATGGGGGAAAATATAGGTGATACTTATGAACTATATAATAATTTAATTTTGTACACTTAGCAAACTTAGACCTTGATAGTTCCTCTTAGTTTCTTTCTTGTGTCCCTTAGCATATCTCTTACTCCAACCAATCTTATGTTGATGACCTAGGATTTTTATCTTGCCCAAAATGATTAAAACTTAATTATCTTCCACCTTTACAAGTTATGGACATGTACATACTTTTCTTCTTTCCAAACACTTGCATCCCAGTTACACACCTATGCCAATGCAAGTGTCCTTATCTGACACAAGTGTCTAGTGCCTTAAAGTCATCTAATTTACAAATAAAATATATCCTAATGGTCAACCTAATTACTATTATGAAAGACATTCTCTTGATAGGAGTGGTATACATGCACGATCACTCTTCATTCATTACTCACCTAGCATAGACCTGGAAGAGACTTAAAGAGACCAAGACAACTTATCAAAGGTATTCTATCAAGCATTCAAGTGAGCAAAGTTTCACTATTTTATCCTATTTTTATATCAGTCATAGAGACAACACATCTATATGTCTTAATTACTAAAAGAGAAATTCAAGAGCTATATTTTCAAAGTTAAAAGCTAGGTCACTATTATACTTGCTTATCACATATTGCATGATTCACACACAATTAAATATGTAGGAGATAAATATATAAGTCTGAGGCCCTTTTTAGAGTATTGACTATGTAGGAAACTCATTTATAGAGGGGTATTTAGGACAACTTGACATTGTGTGCCCACTAACCCATTTTTTCCATAACCACTATGAGGATGAAGAACTAAGGTTTTATCATTTAACATGGACTGCTGGTCTATGACTTAGATCTAAATGCACCAGAGAGAAGGTGACAATGACCCAAAAACATCTAAGTGGTGATATCCTAATTTAGCAATTATTTCATACTAGACACTTACATCTGATCCAAACACTAGCATCAATGAAACCATCATAGACTGAATCAAGTATCCATAACTATAAAGACAATTTAGAATTTGGTGACTATTACTTAATATTCTTCCAATTTTCTTCCTACTTGTTCTAGATCTAGATCTGTATTAACATCAAAATTAATTAATCATCTTGTTTGTATTATCATTGAAATATCTAGTATAATTATACTTTTTATTTTTAGCACATTTTAGCATAATAAATTTAGTCTATGTTCTATCTAGGTGTTATAATTAATTGGCCTACTATAGATCTATTTACCACCTTTGTACTTATTCATTTTTATATTCTTAACCTTATCTACCGATATTAAGATTCTTATCCAATTTAAGGCTAAACAATAATATAAAATTTAAAGTATTGAAATGATTGAAATTAAAAAAAAGCAAGGTTTAGGAATACCTCTATGTATCGATGCAATTATCTTACTTTTTGGCAATTTCATTTGAAAGATGTATCATTATGAATCACTAAAACTAAGATTAAGACAAATATAAATCTAAAAAGAGCATATATTTAAGGATATAGAAGGAGAGAGAGATATGAGGGACCATGCCCCCAACCTTAGAGAAAAGGTGGATTGCCACCTAAAAATTGAGACTAACCCAATCATGCAACCCAATCATACTTATAATCTTATGAGTGTGAGTGAACCAAGTCAACTCACACTATCAAACTAGTGAGGCTGGATGATACAATCAAGTCTAACCTAAAAAATTGTAAAGATTGAGTGATTTAGTTGCCTCAACTATACCAAAAAGTGAACCAACTACTATAGTAGATAGGCTCAATATAGTCTGTAAAAATCCAACCTAATGGGTGATGATAGTCCATATAAATATTTTAAATTTGAAACTATTTTTTTTTTTCAATATTAGGTGCACATTGCATAATATATACACCTTATACATGTCTCATGCTGAAGCTGTATATCATAATGGTACCAATGTATAAAGTTCTATCATAAATATGTATCTGAATCATATAATTGTGTAATTTGGCCAATTTTACAATTTTGAACAAGTGTGGAGGACATGTTACCATAAGATGCCCCCACTATATATAGAAAAAATCTAAAAATTGATATAAGTACCAATGTGGAGGACATACTTCCAAAACATGCCTCCACTAAATATTAGACTATGAACATGTGGAAACCATGCCTATATGACATGGATATATTGAATCTAAAACTATGAATGTGTGGAAGCCATGCCTTTATAATATGTCCCCACTGATATGTCGTAAGATAACCATATAACTATGAATTAACCATATAATATGTCCCCACTGTTATAGGGTTTCGGGGCCCCTTCAAAACCTGCTTTTACCTCTAATCTAAAACATATACTAGGAACATGTTTAGGTAAATGTAACACTGAAGCACCATAGTGTGATCACATAGAGTCTTAATATGTATGATAAAAATCATAGAAACATATAGATAATAATAGTGAAAAATCACCAAACAACCAAACACACACATAAAAACACTCAAAATCAAGTCAATAGACAATGGTTCAAGGAGACTACAAATAACGGGCATGTTCAAAGGCTACATAATTGAAGGGACACAACTTAGTCAAATGTCCATAAAGCAAGAAATGATATATTAAAATGTCAACATACAAAAAGTAATGACATATTTAAAAGTCAAAGAGGTAAACAAAGGCATGAGAGCCACAAATAATGGAGCATATTCAAATGCTTAAATAAGAAATACAATAGCAAGGCAGGACACTCAAGGAACTAAATAAATAAAATCATAAGTAACTTACATAAACATAACATACTTACCCATGGATCAAATGTGTTAGTAAAAAAATTCAAGTACATAGTATATCAATATACATTGAAATATGTAAGCATGTATAAAGTCATGTGTAAATACATAAGCTCAAACATGATAATGTAAAATGATCATTAAATGATATAACTTAGATGTGTCATGATCAAATAAGGTGGATTCCATTAATGTCTTGATGATGTGAGAAGAAAGAAGGCACAACATCTAAAAGTGCATAAATCATGTATTTATGTATGCTTATATCGCACTCAAATAGAAACATGAAACATGTGTCTATAGAAATAACTGATATGCTATCCATCAACATGAAACTAACAATATAGATGTCAAGGAACCAATAAGATATGTAGATGCCAAAAATATTTTTGGATTTTTTTTTGTTTTTTTTGAAATATTAGAAGAGCCTCATGTAATATACTTTTGCAAGTGTATAATGTTCATTGGGATTTTTAGAGGTTTTCTTTCAAGTGTAGCAAGGTAGTATACACATTTTCCTAATTTTTCTATAATTGTAAATGGTCTCAACCAATTTGGTTTAAACTTTCCTTTGTCTTTTTCTATATTGGTATTCTTTTGATTTAATTTTGTACCAAGTCACCTACAATAAATTCTTGTGGTTGAACCTTTTTATTATATACATGCTTAACATGATCTTGATAAAGTCATAAGTGTTCAATAGCTTATGTGAAAATTTAACTCAACTATTCTAATTAATGCAATCTATTTTCATGGTATTCATTATATTTGATGATGTATTTGAGAGAAACATGCATGGAATATATATCAAGCTCAATTGATAAAATTTCCTTTGTACCATTTACCAAAGAATAAGGTGTAGCCTGGGTAGGTGTGTGAAAAATAATGTGGCATGCCCATAAATCATACACCATCTACTAGTGCTAATCAGTACTATATCGTTTAACTATCTTACTACATATCTTACAATAGTCTTATTAGTTGCCTCTGCCTGTATACTACCGTGTGGGTAATAAGGTGTAGAAAAGGTAAGTTTAAATTTGTACTTAGTAAAAAAATATTTTAAGATCTTATTTTTAAATGATGATATTATTATTAGAAATAATAGCTAAATGTATGCCAAAATGAGAAATAATATTGGTCATTAAAAACCTACATATGTCATCCCTTGTGGTAAACTCAAGTGGAATTGCTTCCACCCATTTTGTAAAATATTTTGTAGGTATTATTATAAACTTGTGTCCACCAATATATACTAGATTTATCTTTCCAACCAAGTCAAAACTCCATAAAGAAAAAGGGAATGGTGAAATAATTGACTATAACTCATGTGACAGTGAATGATTTAAATTGCTATATTTATGGCATTGTAAATACAATTTTTCATGTTCAATACATTCTTATTCCATGGTAGGCCAATAATAACCTTAACATAATAGTTTTTGGGACATAACCCATCTACTAAAATGCCCACCACACTCACTATCATGTATTTATAAGAGTACAGTGTGGGATTCATATTTGTTTAAACATCAAAGTAATTATCTATCAAAACCTCATTTGAACAAATAATTTCCAATAATAACATGACAAAGTGATTCATGTTGTAAATTGTGCTTATCATTCCACGTCAAGTGGTCTAGTAAATAAGCTCAATAAAAAAAATTATAAATATCACTGTACCATTCTATGTTTGTTTAACTATGAGTAATAGCAAAAACAAATAAGGCATCCATTTTATCAGAAGAAGTGGAAGGATATCATAATTGTTGTATGGTAAAGTCTATATAATCATCATTAATATCAAAAAGCATCAAAGATGTCGTTCTTGCCATGATATCTGCATGGTGATTATCTTTATGAAGAATATTATCGATAGAAAATGTATCAAACATCTTTGTGAGTTTATCCACCTTTTTTTTATATGGTAGAAGATGCTCTTTTTTAGTCTGGTAATGATTGGTAACTTGATTAAGAACCAATTGAGAATCACTAAAAACTTTAATTTCATTTATATGAAGCTTGTGTGCTATAGGTAACTTGATTACCAAGGCCTCTTTTTCAGCTATATTATTGGTGAAATAAAAGGCTACTATGTAGGAAAAATGCATGTATTCACCCTTGAGGGTGTAAAATACAATGCTGACACCTGTCCCTATTCTACATATGAATCCATCGAAGTACATTTTCCATGGATTGGAAGATATATTATATGCCTCAAACTCATCAAAGAAAGATTCAGTGAGTGAAAAAGGATATGGGAAGGGAGTTTAATATAACTAGTTAGATAAACATTGAATTATTATTAAATTTTGGGATGTAAATTTAAGATCAAACTCTATAAGTTACATCACCCATTTTACAATATGACCGGTTAGGTGTGTTTTATTCATAAACAAATTTAACGTATCTTATTTGATTATAATAAGAACCTCATTATTGAGCAGATAATGCCATATATTTTGAGTAGAAAAAACCAAGGCTAAACATACATTTTTCATTATTATATATTTGCATTCATAATTGACCAATTGGTGATAGATGTAATAGATTGCATGCTCTTTATGATCACGTCAGGTTCACCAAATATTTAATCCTAAATTTAGATATGAATCATAATATGGGGTAGATAGGTGAAGAATATACAAATGAATAAGCATAAGGGTGATAAAAATATCTATAATAGGTCAATTAATTTTAAAACTTAGATAAAACATACACTGAATTTATTATACTAAGATATACTAAAATAGAAAGTATAACTATGCTAGATATTAAAATGAAAAAGAAATAAAATATTTAACTAGTTTTGATGCTAATACAAATCAGGATCTAGAACAGGTAGGAAGTAAATTGGAAGAATATTCTAGAATAGTCAATTTTTTTGGATTTAGTGCTTCTGTAGCCATGGATACTTAGTTCAACCTAAGACAATTACATTGATGTTAGAATTTGGATTGGACGTAGGTGTCTAGTATGGAATACCTATTAAAACTAGATGTGACTACCTAGATGCTTTAAGGTTTGTCATCGCCTTCCTTTTTTAGTTCATATTCATAGTGACCTAGGTAAAAATGGGTTAGTGAGCTCACAGTGTTGAGATAACCTCAAAGAACCCTCTATTAGTGGATGATACCTACATAGCCACTAATCTAAAGAGGGCCTCAGACTGCTGTAGTTACCCCTTAATGTGTTAAATTGTGTCTGTATAAAGATGCAATATGTGGAAAAAAAGTACAACAATGACCTAGCTTGTAATTTAGAAAATTGGGTTCTTAGGATAGTCCTTCATTACTTCAGACCTATAGGTGTGATGTTCCTATGAATGATATGAGAATAAAATAAAATAGGGATGCTTTGCTCAATTGAATGCTCTTTGGTATGAATTCTAGGTGAGGAATGAATGAGGGTTGATCTTATATTTATACCAATCCTTTTGGATAATATTTTGCATTAAAACACTTAGGCTAAACTTTAGTATACATTTCATTTGTAAATTAAATGACTTAGGGAACTTGACACTGGATATAACACTTGTGTCAATGTAGGCATATAATTGAGACACAAGTGTTCAAGTATTTAGAAAATAGGTGCATGTATAAAAATTGTAGAGGTGGAACATAAGTAGGTTTACAACATTTTGGTCAAGATATAAGGCTTGGGTCATCAGAATGATACTAGTCAGACCAAGAGATAGGCAATGAGCATAGAGAGATAGTAGATGTGAGACTTGTGGAAGTGGGAAAGCTCTAAAAATTAAAGGAACAACAAAAGTATCTATTTTTTAAGTGTATAAGACTAAGGTGCCATATAATGTAGAGGAACAACAAAAGTATCTATTTTAAAATGTAGAGGAACAACAAAAGTATCTATTTTTTAAGTGTATAAGACTAAGGTGCCATATAATTCATAAATATTATCTATACTAATCTAGATGATGACTCATTCTCAATGTCAATCAATCGATCCATCATTAGATTGTTTGTTCTCTCATTTCTTTAAGAGTTTTGATGAAGAAGAGGAAGTACAAAGTGATGATAAAAATAAAATAAAATATGTAACTATATAGAGTTTATTAATTATTTTCTATGGGAGGTTCATTGCAATCAATAAAACTACTTACATATATACAATATCATAAGCTTTGATAGTTTAAGCCTTACTTTTTTATTAATTTGTGTGACACAAGTAGGCAGCTTAAAAATTAATGTCACTTCACCTTTTACCAAGTCCTCCATTCCACATAATTTGATTTGATGTGCTTTACATGTAGATGATCGGTTAAAATTTGGTCACATTGTTCGTCAAACATAATGACAATTTTATTTTTGTCTTTAAATTTAAAACCATCCTTTTTTTCAATAACAAATCAAATTTTGTTCTAAAATTGTGAGGAATTTTTAGTGGATAAGAACAAGTTACATAATATTATAGGTAGAATAAAACTTTATATGGAGGATTTTTCTTTGTTTTAGAGATTGATTATTTGCCAAGGTTGCAATGGTAGTGGTAGCAGTTTTAGGTGTTTTAGATAATTTAAAGCATTATAGGGTGAAAAAATCTATTTTCTATAGTCTTGATCTATTTTTATATGCTTGGGGCACTTGATTATTTATTATTTTAACACATTATCATTTGTTAGAGGAGAAGGTTGTGTTTGATAAATTTTGAAGGATTATAATTTGGAAAGGAAAACTTTTGGAGATATCCTTTCTTTTATTTTCTTCTGTTTAAAACACATTCAATTAAACATTATCTTTTCAGGAAAAAAAAAAGCTTTGAGAGAATTTAAAGACCTATAGTGTGGATATTGAGATCCCTACTATGTTAAAGCTGCTTTATTAGGTTAAAATAGGATTCTATCAAGGAATCAAATTTTATAGCTTTGTTTTTCTGTAATTCATCAAGAGGTTCATAAATTATAGTTAGATTTTACCATTTTTGTGAGTTGCATCCTTTGTGATTGATTTTGCACTTCTATAAAAGGTTATCCGGGAAACATTCTTTGGGCTAGCCTTCTTAATACTTCTTTTGGGATATTCAAGGAACAAGCTACTTTATGACCTCTAATGCCCAACTTATGAAGGGTTTGAGCCTTGGATTTAGTTTAAATCATATTTTCCCTAAATTCCTATTGTTTTTAAAACATATTTTTTCTGACCAGTGCTCCCTTAGATTTTATGTTTTTTTGCCAACAAGGATAAATAAGATGATTACAAAGATAAGGTCCAATTATGGTTCCCTTTTTTTCTAGGGGTTTGAATATGACATTTACATATGTTTTTATATCTAATATAATTGCTCCAGATGTCAATATATTTGCATCATGGAATAATAAAATTTACAAGATAGACTTTAGGAACTCAATATTTATCCCCATATCAACAACATTACAGTGTTGCTTCAAACTACACATCAGACGTGGAGCCCTGTTGAAATCAAATAAACTATCATGATGTCCTCATCCACCCTTGACAATATAAAAATACCAATCAAAGATGCGACCACACTGCAATTTGTATACCCTTTTACAATGGGTGATGTTGTATGACATGGGCCCTTTGGTGTATAATATCACCATAAATACCCTGTCATTACCTCTTGCCATCACTACCTAGCTCACCTTGAAATATTTCCCATTTAAATTTTTTGTATTATCTTTCCCTTACCAACTTATTCAATATCACCATGAAACATGTCTTCTCCATGCACAATGCATTACCACACTATATGAAAAAATTCCACCTTATTTTCCATCGTCACCGCCACTAAATATATAAGATTATTGTTACTTAACACTTTGTGCATAAAAAGTGAGACACAACGGTCATGGGTTTTGAGTGAGGTAAGACTACCGATTTACATGCTTTCACTTTAAAAAACCTTTCTTTACCAAAATAGAAAATTACATCCCTTCTAGTGTAACTTTCACTTTTGAGGCAACTACTAGTAGTTAGATTTATTGTAAACCTGGTAAAGAGCGTCACTTTGTGATAATTTTTTTGGTTGCTTCTAATAAGTTAGGTCATCGTAAATGCACCATGCAATTGACATTTGTACTTGTCTTCTAATTTTAAAAGTTGACATATAATTAGTTGAGGTTTCATTTTTTAATTATGGATTACTAAAGTAGAAGGATAAGTAGATGAGAAAAGTTAAAATTTTATTAGATTTTTTAATTGGCCAACACTATTTAATTAAACCTTTCATGGAAATAAACTAATATATATATATATATATATATATATATATATATATATATATATATGTTGTGGGCCCCTAAAGTCTTAATTTAATAATAATTAAATTAATTTAATAATAATTAAATTAAGTGTTGAGGAAGTTATTTTATTCCTTTTAAAATATAATGGTTGAACACTGTCTGTATATCTAATACTTCAAAGAGGGAAATCAAATAACATGCAATTCTTCCCATTAGGTGAATGTATTAAATTAGTGCTCTTTAAATGTATACGACCTGTGATCTAGCTTTAGATAGTTAGAAAATGGAAACTTTAGCTTAGATTTGAGGTGCTTCACACTTGGCTAAAACCTACTCTTTCTAATTTATTTGCAAATTGGGAAGAATATGGCAGTTCACTTGAATATGCTAATTTATGAGTATGATTGATAGATAAATATTAGATAGTTAACAAGTTTAGATTTATTTTGTATTTATACAAGACCCATTGGATAATTTTCATGTCATTGATATGTAGGAAGATGGGTCAATCCATAATAATGATTTAATTTAAAAATATGAACATTGTTAGGTGAAGGACAAAATCATCAGACTTAGGTGGTACTATCAAATGGTATGTTTTGAGTCTAACGTTACTATATAAGAGACATGAATACTAATTTGATGATCTAGAGATGTTTGAGTATGATAGTTCACTAGTTTGGGATAATGGGGGGAATTCTTATAGGTAACTATTGGCCATTTTTGGCCCACATATCAAAATTTGCCTAAGTATGAAAAAAGGAGATTTCAAGCAAGAAAATGGCCAGTCTTTGGGAGGACTTTGGGTTTTCCAACAGTGACAACTTCAAGATTCTGAGGGCACAATATAAATTAGGTTTCCAGTAGTGCTTAACTTCTAAATGTTTTATAAGTATAAGTAATTCAGGTTTATGAACCTAAATTACTCATGGGAAATGTCTTTTGGGTTCTTTAAGGAGCACTACTTGATTACTTCATAAGTTGTGAGTAGTCAGAAGCCCGAAATAAGTAAAAGGGCTTGACAAACCTGATTTGGTCTCAAAAAGTAGTGTTTCTCAGGTGCTTCAAGGGATAAGTCTTATTTATAAATCCAGAGGGCATTTTCAAAATGACGAAGGGCCATTTTCATCAAAAGGGATATTTCAAACATTTCCAAAAGACCAATCAACTTTTCTGAAGGGATTTTCTTTCTCTAAGTGGATAGTTGCAATTTCCCTGAAGGATATGTTACCCTTCAGAAAGACCATTTCAAAATTTCTGAAGGGTATCTTTCCCTTTGAGAGGATCATTTGTGGAAGTTCAAAGGGACATACAGGAAGCCTAAAGGGTCTCTCACCCTTCAAAAAAGTCCATTTTGAAAAGTACGAAGGAATTCCTTTGGAGAAATTATCCAAATAAATTATTTTAGGAGATTTTCCTGAAAGAAAAAGGATGAAGGAATTCCTTTGAAGGAATTCCTTCAGAAGAAAAGATCAAGACCAAGTGTCCAAAGGAAATGACGGGCCAATGGATGTCAAAATTAGGATAAGTGACTGCCGTTAGAAGTAATCAGGTTTGAAAATCCTAAAGTCTTAAGGCTTGGAAACAACAAGTGAGAAGACTTCAAGATGGACAAGTCTGAAGTAGGTAAGCTTAGAAAACCCAAATTACTTTGCATAGAGTAAATTGGGTTTCTCTAAGTACTTTACTTAAAGGGATTTATAAGTAGAATATCTGGGAAAGTCTGAAGTTAGAGAGATCAAAGAACTTGAATTAATCTGCCTAGAGTAAATTAGGATTCTTCAAGTGCTTGACTTAAGCTTGGTCCAACAACATGAGAATCATGATGTAATGAATGAAAGGCTATCACATGGCATAAACTAGATCAAAAAGGGCCAATCAGTAAAGGACAAGTGGCACAAAGATGACTAATGAGCATGTGAGAGTTCAAGAAATTGGTAGATGGAAATTATTAAGGCTCTCATCTATCATAGTTCACTCCCCAAAATCATCATTTGATGCTTAAATGCAACATGGAATCTCAGATGTGCCAAAGAAAAACTTAAAGATGGTAGGGGCTCGAGAGGATTGTCTAGTGATCTTGCATGGTGCATTTAGGGGAAACAAGGAAGTACAACATCAAAGTTCTAACCATCAATGACTTCTTTCTTCCCTTTCTCTCTCCCCCCTTTTATATATAAATAGAGGCCTTGGAGCCAAGTAAAGCATCCCCAAATTGGTGATAGAATTACTTTGCCGAAATTGCTTTTTAAAATAATCTTTTAAAGAAATACAAGGAAAACTTTTTTGTTTTTGGTTAAAACAAGTGTGCAAATTTAGTTTCATTTATAGAATGTATGATTGTCATTCATCACCTACAATTTTTCCTAGCATCTTACTTTTGATCCTTTTGATTTTGTGTAGGATTACATGAAGTGTCTATGTGTTGAGCTCTCCTTGAAGTATTACCAGTTCATAGTGTGTCCCTTAGACCTATTTTTGTTATCCTTCAAAGCACAAGGCTTCATTTCAACCTCCACACAAAAACTCCATACCTATGGCCTTGAGATAAAACTAGAATAGCCTGCGTCCTATTTGGGTTTGTTAGTAGTTGGCTCTTTTCCTAGACCAAGTAGATCAAATTTTTTTGGTGCATCACCTCCCTTAGCTTAGATTTCCTTTTTAGTCATCTTTCTACCCCTTTTCCTTATTTGATAGTATATTTTAGTGTGAGACCAAGAGCTGAAGTGAAGCCCTAAAGAACTAGCCTCATAAAAAATCTTAGAGGTTCAACCTCACCATAGGATACCCACATCCTGAGGTTATTCCCATGCTTGTAGATGGAAGTGAGGGAGCCTAAAGAACTCTCTCACAAAGGTGCAATTTCACTACCATCTACAAGCATGGGAATACCTTTGGTAACTACCATTTTCACTTCCATATTTTATAGAAGATTGGTCAAATTTAATGCTATTTTGATCATTTTATAGTAGTGGTAGCATTCATCCTTCAATATTTGGTGACTCCAAAGAACACCCAACTATCTGGTGGTAGAGTAGTAACTATATTTCATGCTAAAGGTGACTACAAGATCTAATTCTATAGGTATTCCTTTTGAGTTTGTTGAATTACCTTTAAACTCAACAAGAAGGTTAAGGATCACCCATACTCACCCTTACGTAAGAAGCTACTTTCCTAAACTAGTCATAAGGTATACCTACAGAAAAAGATCTTTATCAGCCCCTCTTATTGCTATGATTCCCTAAAGAGCTATTATGGGCTTCAATAACCAAATCCCTTTGAACTTACCATAGTATGATCCTATTCCAGTATCAACCCTCAAAAGTGTAACTCCTACTGAGCACATAATGGACATAGACAACTTTTGTAACATTCATAATATCATAGTAGAGAATATGGCTGTTAGGATATTGGTTGTATCTTTCAAAGGAAAGGAATTAGATTAGTATAGGGGCATAGATCCTAATTCTATCCACTCATGGGACAAGCTGGGAATAACCCTGTGTAAAAGGTTTGTAGATAAGTGTGATCATCTATCAATTGTAGAGCAACTAACCACAATTAAGAGAGATCCCCATGAAGTTATGCAAGACTTCAATACGATATTTAAGAAGGTGGAGGATAAAATTATAGCAATTGTTACACCATCTCTGATCTTTGATTTCTTGTATTACTTGAAGGCTCTCAACAATGACATAGTTGTAATGATACAATCCATAGGAGGGGACATACTGCCAAATGCATACAAGGTAGCCATCAAGGCAAAAAATTGCCTAGTTCAAGCTGGCAAGCTTACTCCCAAACCCCTAATGCCTCTTTTTCTATAGATTAGACCACCTCTTATAGTCATTCCTCCACTTGATGTTATAATTTCAATGCTAATAATCACTATTTTGTCTTCACCTAAGCAAGAGAAGGCCTCTACTAGTGGATCTAATGACTCCAAAGAGCAAAAGAATTAATTGGAATTAAAAAGCATGTTCCAATCCTTAGGGAATGATGTGGTTAATGTCAAGAGGTAGTAGGCTTACAAAAAGCCTTATCAAGCTCTGTATTAGCCTCAGTAGTAGTCTTATCAAGCAAATATGACACCCTAAAAAGGATGTTTCAAAGGATAGGGGTAACCTAACTATGCCAGACAACATAATTATAATCTGAATGTTGCAGGCCTTTCCAACTCCTTGGTCCTGATTTAGAATAATGTGGCTCAAGAGGTCGAAGGGATAATGCCTTGGAATCATTCTTTTAGATAATACATTATCCCAACTAATGGCTCACACTAGGTGTTCAATGATCAATGGTATTAGACTGCTACTTATAGATATAACTAGGCTCTTATGGCCCAAAGCATAGAAGTGCCCATGCTAACAAAGCAAGAGCAACCTCCACAAGAGCAAGGATAAAACTAGGGGTTAAACCAACTAGAAGCCTTAATGGTCATCAGTGAGCAAGAGGAGTGTTATGCATCAAATCTATAGGCTACTCCTAGTTTAGCCCACATGCTAGTCTCAACAAACATAAGGTTCAAGAGAAGGAATATAGGTGACAATTAGGAAGCTTTCAAAGAACCTCTTGTCACCACTCCATTAAAAAAGCCAATAACAGTTGCTCTCAAAACCTAGGTAAAGGCTGGTGGTATGCCAATTAACATTGTGGAGAAAATGAAGAAATCTAGTATGAGCATACCAATGTGAGACATGCTTTCCATACCCAACCAAGTAGACATTCTTTAGGAAGGTTTGTCCATGATGAGTGTTTCTACAAATGCAAGTAAGCGACCAAGTAAATAATTTGAATTTTTCACTAATGCAGCCAAGAGTCCTTTAGGAGAAAGGTCATGTAGTGTGACCAATCCCCCCATTCTACATCTCATTAATCATCAATGACTCCTTGGTGCACAACTATTTGGTGGATAGTGGGGTAAGCATCTCAATCATGCCAAAGTCTATTGTTGACTAGATGAACATCAAGTATGAGCTGCACACCAAGGGAGTCTTGCAACTTCATGGTTGTTCTATAAAGCCATTAGGTATCATCAAGAATTTGAGCCTAACCTTCCATGTTTGTCCTAGCATGTTTGTGATGCAAGATGTGCTGATCTAATATGTCACTCCTTGATTTACATTATGTCTTTCCAGAGAGTTCAAAAACAAGATTGAGGGTTACCTTGTAGTAGATTGGTCTTACATGGCATTTAGAATAAGGTATGGGACTAAGGTCTTAATCAAGGCTGAACCCATGACATAATTCCATATTGAACCCCATCAGCTAGAGAACATAAACCTCAATTGTATGATCCTTGATGAGGATGAGTTTACAATTGATCAAGAGCTAAACAATCATCTTGAAGAGGTTTTAGACTTGTTCTTAGATGAGCTATGGGGAGATAACCAATTTTTCAACCCTTTGGAAGGTGTTGAGGAAAGAGACATGGATGTCTATCTTTTGCATGAAGAAAATTAACCCATGCCTTCCCTCACTGAACCTAAAGAAGACCCCAATGGTTTATGGAAATTATTCTTTGATGGCTCAAGGAGAAAAAATGGTGTAGGTGCTAGGGCAATGTTGGTTTTCCCTTATGGTAACAAGCTTTTCTCTTCCTACAGGTTCCATTTAAGCTACTCTTCAAATGTAGTAGAATATGAAGGCTTGATTCATGGCATTTAATAGGCCAATAAAAGAGGAATCAAACTATTGCAAGTTCATTGGGATGATGAGCTCATAGTAAACCAAGTCAGAGGCTTGAATGTTACAAAGAATTCCTTGATGAGGTCCTATAAAAATAGAGTGTGGGACCTAATTAAAGATTTTGAGGCCTTTGACATTTAAGCTATCCTAAAAAATTAGAACCAATATGCTGACAGGATGGCAACCATGGGAGCTCAGTTTGACATTCCACGCAAGTTGAAAGAAGCTAAGGTTCAGCCATATGTAAAGGTGGTGGTGAGGCCATTAGTGCTAGATAATGAAGCCCACTAGCCAGTTTTTGAGAGTGACAAGAAAATTGATTGCTTATTACAATAAGAAGCTAACTTTTCTTCCTTCAACCAAGCTAAATTGTAGCACCAATATGAGGATCAGATTGTTCAATTGAAGTCAAACAAACTTCCTAAGGGGTTGGTTACACTTGAGGGCCTTTTTCACGGAGACTATATGAGAAAAGAAAAGGTAGTAATGTCTACTAACGAAGAGAACTATGAGAGAATCCTCATCTTTAAAAACAAACTTCTCAAGCTTGGGAAGGTAAGCATCAAGGCTAAGAGGCACATTTTCATAGCACTTTGCCAAGAGTATGTAGACATTTTTATTTAAGAGTATAATGAACTAAAGGGTTCTGATCCTAAGTTAGCTCAACATACCATAGCATTGGAGGCCAATGCCAAACACGTAAGGTAGAAGCAAAGGCTGATCAACCCCAAGATAAAAGAGCTAATGAGGAGGGAGCTAACCAAGTTGATCGAGTCCATGATCATCTTTCCCATCAAACACTCATCATGGGTAACCAACTTGGTGCTTGTAAAGAAAAAGAGTGGGGAGATTAGGCTTTGTGTGGACTTTAGATATTTAAAAAAAGTCTCCCTAAAGGATCACTACCCTCTGCCATCGATGGAGTAACTTCTCCAAGTAGTTGTAGGATCAGAACACTTCTCTCTGTTGGATGGATTTTATGGTGACAACCAAGTCTGGGTGAAAGATGAAGATTGGTACAATACTACCTTCACCACCAAATGGAGCATGTATGTGTACTAAAGGATACCCTTTGGTCTATAAAATGCTGACATAACTTTTCAAAGAACCATAAACATGGATTTCCAAGGGTTACTAAACCAAATGGTGCTGGTATACTTGGATGACATCACAATTTTCTCAAAAAATGTTAGTAAGCATATGGACCACCTAAAGCTAATTTTTGAAAGGTACAGAGAGTATGGTATTTTATTGAATCCTAAGAAGTACGTGTTTTCCATGAATGAAGGCAAGTTGCTGAGCCACATCATCTCAAAGGAGAGGCTTTCCATTGATCCTGAGAGAATAAGTGCCATCTTGGCCTTATCCTTACCCAAGCATAAGAAGGGACTCCAAAGTTTTCTTGGAAAGATAAAATTCATGATAAGATTTATCCTTGGTTTCAAAAGTTTGGTCAAACCCATCATTGCTATGCTAAAAAATAACCAAGTGTTCACTTGGTCAAATGAAGGCAAGTCAACATTTAAGGCTATCAAGTAAGCCATCGCTCAAGCACCCACACTTATGAATCATAATTTCTCAAGGGATTTCATAATGTATGATTTTGACAATATTGATAACATATCAACTATGCTGATATAAAGAAATGGTGAAGGGCTTGGGAAACCATTAACATTTTTTAGTTAGGGGCTTGAAGAGTATTAGGTGATGTATACCTTTATATAAAAGCAAGTCCTTAAAGTAGTAAGGATCCTTAATAAGTTTAGGCCAATTTTATCCAATAACAAAATCCACCTTATGGTGTCTCAGCCTGGAGTAAGAGACTTCCTTATTAATAATGATTTGAATTAAAAAAGAGTTGGTTAGATTACTAAAGTCATGGAGTATGACGTGGAGATCAAGGTCACTAAGCTAGTAAAAGGTAAAGGCTTATGTGAGTATATGGTTGATGATCTTCATGAAGACAAAGAGGTCATCTTGGTAACACAAGATAACCTACAAGTAGATAGACCTCCAACTCACACTAGTTGGCTCTAGATATGACACACTTTCTGCTAACAAGTGAGTGCCCTCAAGGTATGGACAAAACAAAAAGAAGGTATTTTAGACTTTAGTCCATACCTTATGCTTTAGTTGATGGGGTTTTGTTTATAAGAGAACTGAATGGAGTGATCTTAAGGTGCATAGATGATGATCAAGTAGCCAAGCTTTTAGAGTATTTCCATGATGGGCCTATAGGAGGTCATTTTGCTCCAAAGACTACTATAACAAAGATCATGAGGGCTGGCTACTACTAGCCCAAACTCTTCAAGGATGCTTATGCATAGGTGAGGATGTGTCAAGAATGTGCTCTTTTCATAGGTAAGCAAAGGTTAGTAGCTTTCCCTCTCAACTTGATTCAAGTGGAGCAACCATTCATGTAGTGGGGTTTGGATTTCATTGGTGTGATCAAACCCCATCAAGTATAGGTCATAAGTGGGTGCTTACTGTAACTGATTACTTCACCAAGTGGGTGGAATCCAATGAAAGTTTAGTCTTAGATTTCTATGACAACATTGTGACTAGGTTTGGTGTTCCATCCACTATCATATCTAATAATGCTTTAGCTTTCCTTGGTTGGAAAACAAGTGAATGGGCTCTCAAAATGGGCATCTACCTCAACACTTCTTGAAACTATTATCCTCAAGGAAATGGGTTGGCTGAGTCTACAAATACTAATTTGCTAAGGATTATCAAGAGGACCATGGAGGAGAATCAGAGGACATGGCACACCAAGTTAAAGACAACCTTATGTGCTAATCAGGTAAATCCTAAAGCTATTGTTGGTAATTTTCCATATATTCTAGTATATGGAAGGGAGGCCAAATTACCCATTTCTCTTGAGCTACCTACATTAAATCTAGCCCATCAATTGGAGTTTCTAGAAGATGAACCCATGAATGTGAGATTGGTAGAATTCATAGAGCTTGAGGAGACAAGGGACCATGCAATGAAGATGCTAGAGGCACATCAAGCTCAAGTAAAAAAGGTTTTTGACAAGAGAGCTATAGCAAGGACTTTTAAGGAGGGAGACCTAGTTCTCAAATGGGATTCAAAAAAGGCTAAACTAGGCAATCATAACAAGTTTGATAGCTTATGGAGTGGCCCTTATGTGATCTATGAACACAAAAAACTTAATGCTTTTTAGATTGCCCAAATATATGGGGAGGTATTACCCATCCTAGTCAATGGGATTCATCTAAAGACTTGTTATTAAAGGAGTTTGTAGTCATTGTATATATATTGTACCTTTTGTATAGTTTTTCATGTTTTATTCTACGTGCCTTATGTACATCCATTTCAGTTGTGTGTTTTTTCCTTCCCTAAGTGCCTTGGGCACAATTTGTTTAATTTTTATTATTCTTGTTACTTCAAGGGAAATTTCTAGATAGAGCCACCTTCATACAAAAGTAGTAACTCCATGCCCAATGGATCGAATGAAGCAAATAAGCTGGATTCTCAAGCATAGTAGGCATGCTTACCTATGAGTCACCAAAAATGTTGGCCATTTTTGGCCCACATATCAAAATTTTTCCTAAGTATAAAAAGGGAGCTCTCAGGCAAGAAAATGGCCAGTCTTTGGGAGGACTTTAGGTTTTCCAGTAGCGACAATTTCAAGTTTATGAGGGCATAGTGCAAATCAGGGTTTCAACAGTGCTTAACTTCTAAATGTTTTATAAGTAGAAGTAATTCAAGTTTATGAACTTGAATTACTTATGGGCAATCTATTTTGGGTTCTCCAAGGAGCACTACTTAAATCACTTCATAAGTTGTGAGCATTCAGAAGCTTGAAATAAGTAAAGGGGCTTGACAAAATTGATTTGGTCTTGAAAAGTAGTGCTTCTTGGGTTCTTCAAGGGATAAGGCTTCATAAATATGAAGGGAATTTTCAAAATGCTGAAGGCCCTTTTTGGAAAAATGGATCTTTTCAACATTTATGAAAGACCAATCAACTTTTTTGAAGGGCTTTTCCTTCTCCAAGTGGATAGTTGTAATTTTATTGAAGGGTATGTTACCCTTTGGAAGGACCATTTCAAAATTCTTGAAGGGTATCTTTCCCTTCAGGAGGATGATTTATGGAAGTCTGAAGAGACATACAGGAAGCATGAAGGGCCTCTCACCCTTTGATAAAGTCCATTTCAAAAAGTCTAAAGAAATTCCTTCAGATAAATTGTTTGAAGAAATTCCTTCAGGAGATTTACCCAAAAGAAAAAGGTCAAAGGAATTCCTTCAAAAGAAAATCTCGAGACTAAGTGTCCAAAGGAAATGATAGGCCAATGGACATAAAAATTAGGATAAGCAACTAGTCATTGGAAGTAATTAGGTTTGAAAAGCCCAAAGTCTTAAGGCTTGGAAATGACAAGTGAGAAGACTTCAAGATGGACAAGTCTGAAGTAGATAAGCTTAGAGAACCCAAATTACTCTGCATAGAGTAAATCAGGTTTCTCCAAGTACTTTACTTAAAGGGCTTTATAAGTAAAGGATCTAGAAAAGTCCAAAGTTAGAGAGATCAAAGAACCTGAATTAATCTACATAGAGTAAATCGATATTTTTCAAGTGCTTGACTTAAGCTTGGTTTAGCACTGCAAGAATCATGATGCAATGAATGAAAGGCTACCATGTGGCATAAACTAGAGTAGAAAGGGCAAATTAGTAAAGGACAGGTGGTACAAAGATGATCAATGAGCATGGGAGAGTCCAAGTGGCTGGTAGATGGAAATTATAAAGGCTCTCATCCATCATAGTTTGCTCCCCACAATCATCATTTAATGCTTAAATGCAACATGGCTTCTTAGATGTGAAAAAGAAAAACTTAAAGATGGGAGGGATTCGAGAGGATTGTCTAGTGATTCTGAGTGGCATATTTAGGGGCACTAAGGAAGTAAAACATCAAAGTTCTAGCCATCAAAAAATTATTTTTTCTTCCATTTCTCTCTCCCCCCTTTTATATATAAATAGAGGCCTTGGAGCCAGGCAAATCATCCCTAGATTGGTGATAGAATTAATCTATAGAAATCACTTTGTAAAAGACTCTTTTGAAGCAATACAAGGAATACTTTTCTATTTCTGGTTAAAACAAGTGTGCACATTTGGTTTAATTTATAGATTGTATGATTGTCATTCATCACCTATGATTTTTTCCAACACCTTGCTTTTGATCCTTTCAATTTTATGTAGGATTACGTGAAGTGTCTATGTGTTGAGCTCTCATTGAAGTATTACTAGTTTATAGTGTCTCCCATAGATCTATTTTTTTTATCCTTCAAATCACAAGGCTTCCTTTCAACCTCCACGCAAAAGATCCATGCCTATGGCCTTGAGATAGAATCAGAATAGCCTATGTCCTATTTGGGTTCATCAATAATTGGCTCTTTTCCTAGACCAAGTGGATCACTTCTTTTTGGTGCATCACTTCCCTTAGCTTATATTTGATTTTCAGTCATCCTCCTACCCCTTTTCCTTAGCTGATAGTAGATTTTAGTGTGAGATCAAGAGATAAAGTGAAACACATGAGGAACTAGCCTCATAAAAAATCTTAGAGGTTCAACCTCACCATAGGATACCCAAATCCTGAGGTTGTCCCATGCTTGTAGCTGGAAGTGAGGGAACCTGAATAACTCTCTCACAAGGGTGTAATTCCAAGCTATAATAGTAACTAATAACAACTTATAAGGATTAGACCCATGATAACATGTGGATGTTAGATAATGGTGAACTAGAGTCATATAAGTACACACAAATCACGTAGGGTGAAGGTATGTTGAAATTGACATTATCAAGTATCTAATACCATATTTTAGTATGTACACTATTTTTTTTTTGTGTTTGAATATTTTTATCTTTGAATTTTGAGTTTTAAGTAGGTCAACATTCTTAAGCATATTCTCTTTTTGAAATTGATTAAATTATTTGAGATTATTATTCTAAGATGATTTACCTTTCATGGGTATTGAGAATTTTTAGAGTTTAACACAATTATTACATATTATTAACATTTTATAATTTTGAATTATTTGTATGGAATTCATATAGTCATGTTTATAGTTGACAAAAATGTAACATTACATGTATAGGTTAATAGTAAATATAACTGTTAATAAAAAGTAAATATATTTTTTAGGTCACAACCAAATGATAAATTAATTTAGTGTTTAGGGCTTTGATCTTGTGAAATTCTCCAAGGAGATTATTTTTCTATTTATTTTAATATATTTTTTAATTCTAAGTTTTCCATTTATTTTAATTAATGTTTAATCCCATAAAGAGATTGTTTTTCCATTTGCCTTATATACTATTTAACAAGGTGTACAACCATTCTCCCTTCATATTGAAATATATATTTGTTTTAATAAACAATACACATCTTGAATAATATATTATCAAACATATATTAGATAAACCTATGTAAATTATGTCGAGAGATATCATTATCAAGGCACTCATATTATATTAGATAGGTGCCTCGAGAATGATATATTTCAGTGTATAATACATAGATTTATCTAAGATATGGATGCTAGTTTATTTCATGCTAAATAAGAGGTGCATAATAATTAGGTTTGATATTTTTAATATTTAATTATGGTGATAGGTATAATCTACTATGGGGTTATGTTTGAACTTAAATTTGATGTCCACTTGATTGTCAAAGGAAAATTTTCACCTTAAATTTGACATCTATTTAACCATCACTTAGAAGTTTTATCCTTTTGCTTGGAAAAGTTGATAAAAAACCTATAATATCTTTGGCCATATGGTGGAGTTTGGAGCCCATTTTTTCTAAAAGATTTTTTTGAACCAAACTCAATGGGAAATTGAAAAAGTAAGTAATGGGGTTATTAATCAATATGGTATATGCAAATCTAAAATAAGAACCTTAAGATTGATATCTCTTGGTGCATTTTAGATAGATGTATTTAAGATATATGTACTATTTTAAAATTATATTTAATTTATTTATTTAACTAGAAACCATAAACATTTTATAGAGAATATATGTAATGTTAGTCGAAATGAGTTTATTTTGATATTTTATAAAAGACAAAAATATGGAGTATACAAATAAATGGACTGGATTGTCCCAAATCAGGAAATTTGTTCCATAAATTCATGGATATTGAATGGAAGTGTTATACACACACACACACACACACACACACACACACACACACACACACACACACACACACACACGTATGAGAGATATAAATATCAAGCTTCTTATCTTGTATTTGTCACATAACACATTGATTTATAATTCCATTACTTTCTCTACAAGTTTTCCACTTGAGTGGCGACAAATGACATCAATATAACTACATCATTGTGTCCAGCTCCAAACTCCGATGTATGTCCAAGATATTATATTATTTTGGTCTAACGTATTCAAGTTTTTTTAAATTAATAATCAAATAAACATCAAATTTAAGGTTGAAATTCCTATGTGATAGTTAAACATACATTAAATTTAAGGTTAAAATTACCATGTGACAGTCAAATGGATGTCAAATCTATGATTGAACATAATTTTGAACAATTCACTCCATTACACTCCCTTTCTTCCTTTATATACTACCTATTGGGGTATTAAATGGATTTACACTTTTTTTCAATATAATTAATCAATTACTTTTACCTATGCTAGATAATATCCAAAAAATAGGAATCAAGTCTATTTAATTAATTATAAATCTAGAGGCAGGGTAAACACATAAGATTTAGGATTTTTATTTTATTTTAGTATTTAATGGTAGTGTTAAAGTGATAGTGGAAATATGTGCTAAAAATAATAAGAACCTAACTTGAAATTTGGTGACAATCAAAGACTATTTTTGGGGTTGTTGTCTTCCTCTTTGGACAATCTAAAACATCATGTCATTTTAGACAAAAGCGTAGATAGACTCAATTTTTTTTGAATACCTCTAAAAACCTCTCCCAGTCTTTTTATTTTTTGCTCTAATCACCTATAAAACATAATTTTTCTTTTCCCAATATGAAAAATTAAGGAAAACAAACATATGTTTGGGCCATGTTAAACCAAATAAAAGTTGAACTATCTTGATAAATTTTAGACCCCCAAATAATAACAATATAAAAAAGAATGAAATTCAATGATTGGAAAAACTTCAATAACATGAAAAAATGTATCTTTTGGTGTGTCTAAGCATATATTTATGTGCTTCAATGAATGCTTGATTTCCTATAGAATTATTGTAACTTCTTAAAAATTTATCTATAGAATAATTAGTGTACTTATTGAGTGCTTATCCTAAATATGATTTGGTATGAAACTATATCTATATATAATTGAATTCAAAGTAGGACTCTATAGACACCTAATATGGGTAAAAGACCCTTCTCCATTACATCTTTGTCATGTTTTATTATACTTGGTCCATTAACATACATTTGGTACTTTTTCTAAACTTTCCATCATATAAGGCCCTTCATAGTCTTCCATCATCATCATCATCAGGAATTATCCAATCATTTTGGAGTTGACTTGATCTTGTTTTTAGGGGTTTTAATGATATAACCACATTTTTGGATCTCATGAATCTAGTCAACCACATCTTTGGGTCCCACAAATCAAGTCACCTACATTTTGTGGGTCCTTTTATCCAAGACTAATTTATAGTGCTTTGATTGTCAGTTCTTATTAATTTGTATGTTTAGCTTATGTGTGAATTATCCTTGGGGAATAACCTAAGCCATTTATCATCTTCTATCACTCTCTAAGACATCAATGAATTCCTTCATTAAGCTTCAAACTGAGTATATCCATTGCACATTTTTAAGGAGCTTTCATATTGAGTCTACATTTCCCTCATCATCAAATGAAGTCTTGAGTCCACACATATGTACAACAATAAGGTCATAGTGAAGCATATATTTGAATTTGATTATGTATGAGAGGAGATGAATCCATTTATCTCATTGGGTTAGGAAAACTAAAGAAACACTAGAACTGCATTGAGCCCTAATTTTGAACATGCAAGATATGTAGTTACAACCCTCATTATGGATTGAACCACTAACATTTTCACATGTTCTTTTCTTTTTGGGAAATTGTGGTTAATTAGGGATAACTAAAATAAAAAGGAATTCAAAAAATTATGCACATAATTAAATTAAAAAAAAATCTATTTTCCCAGTCCTTTGTGTTTCTAAAATCATTTCCAATAATTTTAGACCCAGAAAGCTAGAATTTATAGATTCATAAAAGGGAGCCACATTCATCGAGAAATTTACATAGTCATCCGTACTACTAAGGTCAACCATATTCCTAGAGACTATAAAATTTATCATATTTCCTCATTATAATTAAATTTTAGGGTTTCAATCTAATCAATCTCAAAAACCTATTTTTAGTCTCATAATTTAATTACAGAGTCCAAGTATATTTGTTTCAGTCACTCATCTCCCTCTTTTCATTATCATTGCTTGTTCACAATTTAATCATCTACTAATAGTTTATATTTTTATAATTAGGGAAAGTCTGATTATTATTGTTTACTATAATTAACTATATATCTCTTGTGACATAATTTTAATAGGTTATGTATAGTGTTATTACCACTGCACACTAGTTTGTTAAAATATTTTGGTGAACCCTTTTAGTCTTTGAACATATCAAACTTAGGGTTTATTTATCCTATCACCTTGGATGATTTTATTTCACCTTTCAAATCTTGGATGTGTTCATTGATGTATATTTGAACCTATATTCTTGTTCCCATTCAAAATTTAAATTTAATTCTTATATTTTGGCAAACTCGATCTTTGTGATTATCCAACCTTAGGGTTTCATTTTCCTTTTCCCTATAGGGTCTTATTTAACCTTTTAGATATTTTTTTATATTTAATTTTTATATTCTATCCATATGTTCTTGTGTCCATTCACATTTCAAATATAATTCTTATATTTTGGTGAATTCGTTCTATGAACTAGTTCACTTTTAAATTCCTTAATATTTCATTTCTTAGATTATGATTTTCCACCTTTCAAATTATATTTTTAGATTCTAATGCATTATTTATTAATTTATCATCATCCCCATCTCTTTTTTTTCTTTCCATATTATCAATGCTTACATATTATGCCAATTAAGAGAACCAAACACATAACTCCTACTAGGTGAAGTGATATATTGAGTGGTACTAATAGTAATTTGATTCAAGTTCCTTTGTTTGTTACTTGTGCTTGTTTGAAAAAATAAAATGGTTAAAATTGATGTTATTCCTTCTTATTATATTATTGATTTGAATAATACAAATACATTTGTTAAACATGATAATTCTTGTGATGATAATGTTATTACTCTAGAGAGCACCTTGCTTGAAGATGTGCAAGGCACACCTTCTCTCCAGCTGATGCCATTGGATCTTCTTAGAGTGTGGGTGACTATGTATTAAGAAGAACATATATAGAGGGATGTTTCTTTAAGATTTATCTCTAAAAACTGAACTATTTTGATTTTTTGGGATGAAAAGGGAGAAAGAAACTGAAATGGGAAATCCTACCTATTTTGGTGATGCACTAGAGTAATTCGCTATTCTCTAAAAAATTTTCAAACTAAGTAAGGCACACATATGAATCAATAGAAATTATTTATAAAATCCTAAACATAAGTGTTTCAAAATAAGGCCTGAAAGAAGTTTGCAAAGCAAATTTCTAATCCTAGCCCTTTCAATGACCTGTAGAGGATGAGATTTTCACAGTAGGTGTGGAAAGGACTTGAAAAAGGGTAATTAGATGCCAATTATATGATTGTATATATTTAAATTACACTCTATTTTTATCCAAAACCATATGCAAAAAAGATCTTTTTATTTGATAAAATGGTGTCAATTATAATTTCTTCTCTGCTTCAGGAATTAATGAAAAATGGCTTGAAAAAGCCAATATATATGTTTAAAACTAACCTAAAGCAAAATTGGTGTTGTTTTTATATAAGGATTAGTCTTGGTTATTTAAATCAAGAACTAATACTTTTACAATGTTAAATTTTTTTATCAAAATCTCAAAACTTTATGAAAATTTGCATGGTCTTCAAATTTTGGCATAAAATTAGAGGTGGTGGGCCCATGCTGACTTGTCAACCTTCCTTGCATGAAAATAATGCCATAATTTAGAATATAAATCCATATTTAAATTTATTTTAAGTTATTGAATATCCTTATCTTTCATGAAAAGCATGGGAGATGCATGAAACTAGTCAAACTAGTCAACCAAAGAGATGTGGACTCAAAGACTAGTCAACTTTCACTTGAACTCAACTTGTATGAAGTGGCACTTGTGGATTGAATTGAGAATGATATATACACTTAAAAAACATATATTACATGTGGTAACTCCAAAATTAATTCATTTTATATATTTTCAATGTCATTCTTCAAGTTGACCATTTGACCAACTAGGCCTATTAGACCAAATAGGCCTAAAACCCAGTCTGTGCATTTGAAATAAATTAAGCCTACAACAAGATGCCTTGAAACCTGAAAAAAAAGAGACTTGGAAAAACTTTACTCATCACAATATATTTGATTTTGATGAGAAAATACTCACCATTTAGTCAACAAGGTTAACTAGGCCTATTTTGCTCCATTTTTCTACAGACTAGCCATTTTAATCAAGTTAGTTGGGACACCTATAGGATGATTTATGATCAAATAATTTTTTTAATATGAATAAAATCTCTTATTATTTTACCTCCATTGATTATATTTCATTGAACTATAATGTAATTCATTTTACATGTTTATTTCACAAAAATCATGATTTATGCCCTCATCTGTATAGCTCCATGCATAAAATTAACATTTATGGAATCCTCTCTGAGTGTAATTGAAATTTAAATTTTTTTTAGGTTGATATAATATGATTTTATGGAAATAAAATATTTTTTTTACAAAACTAATTTTTTGAGGGTTTAGGAGGGTTTTGAAGCTGAATCTTCAAAATGATGGTTCATGAAGTACAAACCTCCAAATTCAAAAATATTTTCATTTATATGTATCAAATTGAATCTCATAAAATAATTGAAAATATTTTTTTCCCATGTGAAATATATGAAAATTTACCACATGGAGAAATCTGCCTGTGGGGTTTTGACTACATTTTGAGTTGCCTACGCTCTTAACGATTGTTCATAAAGTACAAACCATAAAATAATCTAAATTTTTTATTAATTTTAACTAATTATGGTTCCTAAAAATATATCAAGATCATTTGGAAAAAATCCACACGTGGTGAAAGATACGAGCATCTAAACAAGAGGCTACGAAGGGTGTTTAGAACTGCAAAAAGTGAAAAATTCACCAAAATAAAATAAATATTTAGTTTATTTACAATGCCTAAAAAAATCATCATGGTGTCTATACCATGTTATGAAAATAATTTTAAATCACATTTTGCTTGAAAAATAAAAAAAACCCATTTTTTGGCCTATATGCCTGTTTGCTGGCAAAAGCCTATATGAGCATGGTTTGCTTAAAATTTAGAGTTTTAAAACTCTTTAAATGTATTATTATGATTTAAAAATATCATCCCATGTTTTTTAAACTTTTACCTAGGCTTATAAACCTTTATAGCACTCTATAATGATGCCTGTTCTAATGGTGATCTCCAACGGTCATGTTGAGGATTGTTACAAGTTAGTGAGTATCTACACTCATATAATGACCATGAATTTGTTTCAAAAGGTTAATCAAGTAATGATGACATTGTGTACAAAATTTTAGGTCCTAAACCACCTGTATCTCCTAGAAATCTTAATTTTTTCTCAAAATTAAACCCTGTGCATGGATTATCTGCATATTTAAACTTGAAAATGCTTTTTTGAAAAGACAGTGACCCATTTAAAATCCATTTTTGAATTTTTTTTACCAAAATTAGTGCTTTTAGTCCATAATTTCTTAGTTTGACTAGTTGTAAAGGGTTAATGACCAATTTTAGGAAAGTTTCATATGATAGGGGTAGAAATTTGACCTTGACAGGTCAAATTACTAACAATTTTGGTGAATTTTAGGGGTTGACCAGCCTGATGGTTAAATATCTCAAAAACTTTGGGAAAACTGACTTGGATGAACTCTAATATTTGGAAGATCTTTTATAGATAAAGACACAATAAGACAACTGACATAAACAACAACAAACACATGCATGTATGCACTTAAAGGAATGAAAAAACAACTTGGAAATAAAAAAACAACATTGAAAGCATGTGTGGATATGCACTTAGAGGAAAACAAGAATAAGAAGTCTATTATGTACAAACTAACCTCTAGCTTGCTGGTCCTCCTAGATCAAAAGGAAAATTCTTTAGTTCACTTCCATGATGAGATGGAAAATGATGTATTACATGTTCCCTTGTAAGCTCAGTGGTTGATAAATCAAGCATCTTCTTTTCCAATTCCTTTGGCATTCTTATATGTGGAATACTAGGAGCAAAGTAACCTCTGATGTAAACATACTCATTTGGTGGTTCTTCTTCTTTGTCAAGCTTCATTTCCTCACAATCTGATTGATTAATCTGAACACAAAATATGCTTGTATTACCTTTTAGAAGCATACCTTTGTCTATAGGCTCATCAAGGAGATGATAACCCATTCTAAATATTTGAAACAAATTCCCATCAACAATGAATTCTTAAGGTGGTATAGTTAAAGGACTACCCACTCCTTTCTCTTCATTTGGCTTGACAAAGCTACTCTCTTTTGATGCAATCAGACCATAATCCCCTTGGAAAAGAGTATATTCTAGTCCTAAAACTTCAAATAAGTCATCCAATGAGCTTTTTGGATGATTGGTAATCTTTAGATGTCTGACAAATTGATCAATTTGATCAACTATTACATTAATTTCTTAATTCTCTTCATAAGATGGTAGCTCTACTTCATCAACCTCTTCATGAACATTGCATCCTCCTCAACACACTCTTATTGAAACTTATTTAAATATGCAATATTTTTCTCTAATTCCCACATGACATACTCCTCTTCCTTCTTTTGCATGCTGTTCTGGATAGATTTCCAAGATGAAAATGAGTTAGATTCTTGAGGAGGGAGGGATAGTACATGAGTAGCTTTGGATTGACTTGATTGCATGATTTGGTTCCAAGATGGGAAAGATAGAGGCTCTTTCTTGACCTTTTGATTTTGGTTCTCTTCCTCTTTCCTTGTCTTCAACTCCAACTCTCTAATCTACTTATCAATATTCTCTTGGAATATCTTCTCTTTAGAGTGGTCAATAATCTCAATAGCAGGCTGTGCCATAATAATCTCCTTACTTCTTTGACAGTTCTCTTGGATAGATCTCCAAGAAGGGAAAATTTGAGAAATATATGAAGAATTTGGCAAACTCTAATGGGATATTGGAATGGTCTATTGAGGAGGAATGGATGGAATAAATGACATATAATAAGAATGAGGTTGAACCTGTTGTTCTTTGAGGCATTTCAGTTTGTTCTTAATAATCTGAATGTAACCACCTACATACATCATCTCACCAATGAGATTGCTTCAATTTTCCCTCTTAAAAGGTGCCCATTCTTCTTTTATTTGATGTAATGAATCTCTCACATAATGAATCTGGTGAATAGTGGTATCTTGGCCATAATAGTTCTATGAGTACAACTCTAGTGCATGTTTTTCAAGGCTCACTAAAGTTTGTTTAAGTGCTGATATGGATTGGGTAGATGCAAAATAGCCATGATTAGGTTGGCTAGATGGGTCGGATGGCTCATGATAAGACTAGTAAGGGATAATATTATGATGGATTGGCTATTCATAGGGAGGATTAGGGTAATAATCTTGCATATATGCTTAATAAAGATCCTCAAACTCTTGATGAGGAGCATAGTGTGGTTGGTCATAATGATCATAGTGAGGATAATATGAATCCATACTGATACAAGCCATTGGAGACCATTAGTAAGCCAAATGCTGAAAGTAATCAATATTAAAAAGATCCCTGATCTTTTGAACTAGCTTTGAATGGCTGAAAGTTGCATTAATCTTTTTGGATGCCTCCAAAGGCTATTGTTTAGAATGAAGTCCCACCAGGCATGCTAGAAATTGTTATCACTCTAGAGAGCACCCTTCTTGAAAATGTGCAAGGCACACCTTCTCTCTAGCTGATATAATTATATCTTATTAGAGTGTGGGTGACTCTTTATTGAGAATAACCTCTAAAGAGGACTGGTTCCCTTATGATTTATCTTTAAAAACTAAACTATTTTGATTTTTTGGGATGAAAAAAGAGAAGGAAATTGAAATGAGAAATCCTACCTATTTTGGTGATGCACCAGAGTAATTTGATATTCTCTAAAATATTTTCAAAAATGATTAAGACACACATATGAATCAAAATAAATTCTTTAACAAATCCTAAACATAAATGTTTCAAAAGAAGGCTTGATAGAAGTTTGCAAAGCAAATTTCTAATCCTAGCTTTTTCAATGACCCATAGAGGATGATATTTTCACAATAGGTGTGAAAAGGACCTAAAAAAGGGTAAGTAGATGCCACTTATATGATGGTACACAATCAAATTACACTCTATTCTAATCCAAAACCATATGTAAAAAAATATCTTTTTATTTGATAAAATAGTGTCAATTATAATTTCTAATCTGCTTTAGGAATTAATAAAAAATGGCTTGAAAAAACCAATATATATATATGTTTAAAACTAACCTAAAGCTAAATTGGTGTTTATTTTAGATAAGGAGTAGTATTTTTTAGTAAACTCAAGACCTAATCCTTTTACAATGTTAAAACAATTCATCAAAATCTATAAATTTTATGAAAATTTGCATGGTCTTCAAATTTTGGCATAGAATTAGAGGTGGTGGGCCCATGTTGACTTGTAAACCTTACTTGCATGAAAATCATGACATAATTTTGAATATAACTCCATATTTAAAGTGATTTTAAGTTCTTGAATGTCCTTATCTTTCATGAAAAGTAGAGATGAATGGAACTAGTCAAACCAGTCAACCAAAGAGATGTGGACTCAAAGGCTAGTCAACTTCCTCTTGAACTCAAATTGCATGGAGTGGAAATTGTGGATTGAATTGAGAATGATATATCCACTTAAATAACATATATGTCATGTGGTCACTCCAAAATTAATTCATTTGATATATTTTCAATGCCATTCTTCAAGTTGACCATTTGACCAACTAGGCCTATTAGGCCAAATAGGCCTAAAAGCCAATTTGTGCATTTGAAATCCATTAAAACTAAAATAATATGCCATGAAACCTAAAATAAAATAAAATATACCTTTAACAACTTTTCTCATCACAATATATTTTATTTTGATGAGAAAACACTCGTCATTCAGTCAACAGGGTTGACTAGGCCTATTTTACTCTATTTTCCTACAGATTGACCATTTTGATGAAGCTGGTTAGGACACTTATATGATTATTTATGACCAAATAATTTTTTAAAGATGAATAAAGAGTCTTATAATTTTACCTTCATTGATTATATTTCATTGAACTATCCTGTACTTCATTTTACATACTTTTTTACACAAAAAACATGATTTTTATCCTCATCCATACAACTCCATGCATAAAATTGACATTTATGGAATCCTATATAAGTTTAATTTAAATTTGATAAATTTTCAGGTTGATCCAATATGATTTGATGGCAATAAAAGCAACTTTTTTCAAAACTAGTTTTTTGAGGGTTTAAGAGGGTTTTGAAGCCGAATCTTCAAAATGATGGTTCATGAAGTAAAGACATATAAATCACAAAATATTTAAATTTATATTTATAAAATTTATCTCCATAATATCCTTGAAAATATTGGGTTCCCATGCAAAAGATATGAAAAGTTACCATGTGAAGAAATTTGCCTGTGGAGTTTTGACTGTAATCTGGACTACCTACACTCTTAATGATTGTTCATAAATAAAAACACCTCAAATGATATTGATTGTTAATTAATTATAATTAAATATAATTAATCAAAACATACTAAGATAATTTGACCAAACTCCACCCATGGTGAAATATACGAGCATTTGAATAGGAGGCTAGGAAGGGTGTCTAGAACTGTAAAAAGTGAAAAATTCACAAAAATAAAAATAACTCTTCAAATACTTCCAAATTCTTGAAAAAAATATTATGGGGTTTATACCATGCTATTAAAACACTCTGCAATCATATTTTTCTTGAAAAGTCAAAAAACCCCTTTTTGGCCTATATGCCTGTTTACTTGTAAGAACTTGTATGAGCATGGTTTGCTTAAAATTTAGATTTTTGACACTCTTTAAAGGTATTATTATGGTTTAAAAACATCATAAAATTATTTTTAAACTTTTATCTAGGCTTAAAAACCTCTATGGCACTCTAGAATGATGCCTGCTCCAATGGTGATCTCCAATGGACATGATGAGGACTATTACAAAATAGTGAGTATCTCCACTTTTCTAGTGGACATAAAACTTTTTCATAAGGTTACTTAAGTCAGTATGACATTTTTTACAAAATTTTAGGTCCTAAAACCACTTGTAGTTCTTAGAAAGCTCAATTTTCTCTCAAAATTAACCCTTGTGCATGGATTGTCAGCATATTTGAATTTGGAAATGCTATTTTGAAAATAAAATAACCCACTTACAATCCATTTTTGACATTTTTAAATAAAATTAGTGATTTTAGGCCACAATTCCTCAGTTTGACCAACTATAAAGGGTTAATGACTAGTTTTAGAAAAATTTCGTATGATAGGGGTAGTAATTTGACCTTGATAGGTCAAATTACTAAAATATAATTCCAATACAAGTTTTTCATGTTGTCTCATTATTTTTTAGTTGTGAGGGGTTGGTTTAGTTTTTAAAATAAGTCATGTGTAAAATATTATATTTATTTTAGTAGAAAAATATCTATCCATGAATTCCATGTTTGGTAGTAATATGAACAATTGCCATATTACATAGTGGAAAGAGAAATAAATTACATCACCCACTGAATTTTTTCCAACATCGGGTTTCTATAAGTAATATAATGTGTTCATATTATGATTTGTATTATCTTGTACTTATTATATTCAATATGTTGTGCATTTCATTTTCAACACTTATTTATCTCTATTTTAGCATTAAAAGTATTCCACGATGATCAACTATCAATCATATGTTGAGCTATGAGTATAAGAGCCATGTTGGTGAAGCTTAGTGTGGAATATCCACCTAGTTTATAGATCAAAATGGTATTAAATCTGGTTTAGTATTAGTTTTAGTATTTTTGTGTGTTTGTGATTACATTGCACTATATGCCTATCACTAGAAATAGTAGTGGTAGTGGTCAAGGTATCCTAATTCCATTTGAAGAATACATTTTTAAAAGGAAATGTAAGCAATAGATAAAAATTATGGTTCATTTTGATGAAGAATATGCTCATATAATAGAAGAATAATTTTTTAAGCTTGAAGTAGGAGCGGCTAACATCTCTCTTTATGAGCAAGCTTGATTGATTGGATTCCATTATGGGGATTTTCATGAATAATCTTAGTGTTTCTATGGATACATTGAAATAAAATGAGGATGCTATAAAGCATAATAAGATGGAATTACAACTTCATGCCAACCAAGATCCACCTCCATTCAAGGCTAATTTAAAGATAAATATTCAACCATATGATAAAGAGTTTAATACGAATAGGTTAGACCACTAGTTAAGCTAACTAGAGGTATATTTCATTTTACATTAAATTAATGAGAGACAAAATATTTCTTTTGGAATGTTGAAATCAATAAATCATGCTTTAAATTGGTTTTAAATTTATGTTCATACCTTGGTTATTAATAAAATTCCTTCTATTACCAAGTGGGATAATATTTATAATCAATTTAATAATATTTGTTATGAGGAAGAGAGGTAGATTTATTGGACATATCTTAGGAAAAAATAAGGCCAAAGCATGCAATAATACACAAGTGAGTTTTGAAAGAAGGCTATCTAAATGGAAAACTATATAGTGGACCATGACATCTTGATGAATTATGTTGGTGGACTCCATATCCATTTGACAACACCTATAATCTTGGCCAATCCTATAAATGTGGATGAGGCTTGTTTTCAAGTTCACTAATTAGAGATGGAAAAGAAGAAGGTTCCATCTACCTCTCTAAGAACTCTAAAGTAACAAGGTGGTTTGAAATATATGGGAAAAGGAAAATGTAAGTGTAATGATACTTCTATTTATAATAAGGATACTAAAATAAATTGTGTGCATTATGATGTTGATAGTTATTATAAGGAATTTTTTTGGAAGCTACATCTAAAATTACATATTTTTGAGAAGAATAAGGCTATGCCATCTATCAAAGGTGAAGACATTGGTTGCAGCTCTGATGTGAAAGTGAATTTTTTTTGTACCTATATTAATATAGAGGTATGTTTGGGTAGTATTGGTTCTCACAAAATAATTTTTTTAAAGATTTTACATATTAAAATTCATATAAAGAAAACAAAAGTGGATGTTATTTTTGATATTTGTTCACAAGAAAAATTGATAAACAAGGAGTTTGTAGACAAATTAGGGATTAAGACTTAATATAATCCAAGCCCATATGCTTTGGGTTGGGTAAAGAAAGGTGTAGACATAAAGGTGACTAAATAATGTAAAATTAAGTTTGGTATTAATTCATATTTCATTGATGAAGTTATAGTGGATGTTGTGCCTCTTGATGTGTGTGGTGTAGTGTTTGGAAAACTTTATTTAAATATCTAGGATGCTATCTTCATAAGGCGAACCAATCAATACTACTTGGTAAAGGATGGAAAGAGAGATAAAATTTCAACCAATAAAGGTGATTCTAAAATATATTTGGTAAATACATCTCAAGCTAAAAAGCTTATTAATGCAAGTGAGAAGTTTTCTTTACTTATTTTGAGATATATTCAAGATAAATAAGTGGATGCAAATAAAAATTATTGTATCATGTTTATTAACAAAGAGTATAAGTGTATTGGAAAGTTAGTGTAAAACTTCAAGGAAGTATTTCATGAACCCATGAGGTTACCACAAGTGAGGCATATTTAGACTAAATTCAGTTGCTAGTAGACAATTTGCTTCCAAATATAGGGTTTTATAGGTAGTCCTTTAAGGATGTCAATGTAGTCATATAAAATGTGAAAATTGGTAACTTGAGTGTGGCTTATGACACCCAATCCATAAGTCCATCTTGCATGCTCTCATGAACCTTATAGGCATATTTTTTATGATTCCCAATCATCCATAGGATTTTGAGACCTCTTTCCAACTTAGCCAAGACCCTTTTTCCATGCTTATTCCATCCCCTAAGTCTTGTACTCTCATGCACTAGCACCCAAGTAAGATTATAGCACTAGACCCTAGGGTGTCCCTTTTTTAGTGATCTTGTCCAATCACATTTTGAGCTTAGGTGATGATTTTTCCCCAATTCCTCTTCTTCATTATGTCAGCCTAACATGATTGCATTTAACCCATTACCAATAGATCTTTATAAAAACCCATTCAAAGTTCATTTAGAGGGTTTGTAAATTATTTTAAAAAGCAATCAAGAATACAAGTAAGATTATTTAAATCCTATTCTCTCCATACAATCATCTAATACAACCACAAGATTATTTAAATCCTTACTTTAGTCCTTAGCCACCTCAAACACACCTAGTTTAGCATTTTTGCATCTTTATTACACTATTGCACAAAGCACATCAAGTGAGATAACTACATATGGCTTGATCCCTCTTTGAAGTAATGGTATGTAGGTAGCATGCCCACATAAGGGGTGTGGATACACGTTCAATGCATCTTACACACACTAACCCCCTCTCTTTCTCCAAGTTTTCATTCAAGTTCAAGCATAAGGAAGACCTAGGGTTTGAGATTAAATCAAATCTACAAAAAGCTTCATTGAGAGTGAAGACTTAAAATTTTATGGGTGGACTAATAAAGGCACAAAAGACAAAACCCAAAAAAATTAGATCTCTATGATTAGTTTAGACAATAGCAACAGGACTTAGACTATAACACTGAACCCCAAAGTGTCCTATTTTTGGTGTTCCTATCCTTTCACCGAACAAAAGCTAGATCCTAATTTATGATAGTGTCCCAGTCCTACATAGCCAATATCAACTTCTGTCTTATTTGTCTTAGTCTAATTTAAGCTAAGTTATATTTATCTTTATTTATTACTATTTTTAGAAAGGTTTAAATTATAATCAAATTATAGAAATTAGTAGCTTAATTATTGCAATATTATTTATTGATTTAATTAGCTCAAAATTTTAAACAAATTAGGAATAATACACTAATACTCCCAAAACTAGTAAATCATTTGGTGAACCTGACTTACTTCATTTGTGCATAAAAACCCTATAAACCCTAAGGTAAATTCTTTGCTGATTTTTAATATTTTTCTAAATTTTTATTTGGATATCTAAATTTTAAAATTCCATAGTAATTTAAAAAAAATATTTTTCTTCCAAACCCTAGTTGCATACACTAGGTCCCTTCAAATAAAAATTTTCCAATAATTTTATGATTTTTTACCTACATATTTACATAAAAAATTAACATCAAATTTTAAAATTCCATAGTAATTTCAAAAATTTATTTTTCTTCCAAACCCTAGTTGCATACACTTGGTCCTTTCAAATCAATAATTTTCCATTATTTTTTTGATTTTTTACCTACATATTTAAATGAGAAATTTACATTAAATTTTAAAATTCTTTAGTAATTTTAAAATAAATCATTTTTCAAAACCCTAGATGCTTCTACTAGGTCCCATTGCTTTTTAAAGTATTACCTTACATGTTTGTGACCTTTGTATCCTTTTTATGCACTTTCTAGTTTGCTATTTCTAGGACTTTACATCTCTTATATTCAGTACTTTCCTTTTATAGTACCTTGCTTATTACAAATTATTACAAAAAATTCAATCAATTTTCAAATTGTTTTCCTACCTTAAAAATGGCTCAATACACCAGTTTTGATGAAACTGGTAAGAGGGAACTGCAAAAACTTATAACTAAACACCTTGACATGTAAGATGACATGCTTAAAATAATACAAGAAGACAATAGAAAGTGAACAATGGTCAATATTATCAAACCATAAAGCAACCAAATGCAAATGACACTACCTGAACAATTATGTCTCAACAACCCCTATAACAACCCAACCTATCTCTATGCCACCACCAACTACAACTAGTACATCTTTATCTCCTAATGCGGCAACCCTTATGCAAGAGATAAAATCTCTTCAATCCAAGGTGCTACATCTTGAGCAATGTGCCTCTAGACCTACAGAGTCCTTGGATTCTTTTGTTATATTACATACACCATTGGCACGTCATATTGCTTCAACACCCTTGCAATAAGGTTTTGTTCAACCCAAGCTCACTCTATATGTTGGCAAGGGTGATCTAGAGACACATTTAAGAGATTTTCATGTAACATGATTGGACTATGTGCCAAATGACTAGCTACTAACCAAGTTATTTCCATAGAGTTTAAAGGATTATACTTTATAATGGTTCTATAGTCTAGTGAATCAGTCAGTCAATGCATTCAATCCTTTAGTTGACGTGTTCCTATCTCATTTCAGAATTAATATTGGTGATAAGGTTTCTTATGCCCATGTTGTACAATAGAAACAAAGGTCAAATGAGTATCTCATAGATTATGTTCTTTGATATAAGAATATCTTGGCTAAGATGACTATCCCCATGGCTGATCAAGAGTTACAAGATCTCTTCAAATAGAGTCTTCTACCAGATTTGCACGAATTGATAATGTTCAAAAGGTTCTCTTCCTTTACTGAGTTATGTCATACACTAAAGGAAAGGGAAGTTGAATTAATTTCAATGGGAAAACTCAAGCATACAATTATATCATAAAATATAAACAAGAGTAAAAACAAAGTCCCATATAAAGTAAATGTTAATGATATCAAGAATTAGAATTAACCTATAGTCAATGTAGATTTAGAGCCCCCTCAATGAGTGATTTTATCAACACCTCCTTGGTGAACTTTTTCCATTCTAGTAGTATCTCTAGCAAGAGTTTTACAATAGATTTTAGAATATAATATCATATCTCTCCCTCCTATTTGAGAAGTTGATACAACAAAGTCTCTTCCATGGGGATATGATCAAAATGCATATTGAAATTTTCACAGGGCACCAAACTGCACAAAAAATAGATGCATCAGTTTGAAACACAAGATATAGAACTTGATAGATGGTAACATTATTGATCTTGGCACTTCAGTTGAGCCTCCTCAAGCAAAGCAAACACAAGATAAAGCTTTGAAAATATTCTCAGGTCATTTTACACAAGATTCTAAACAAGAGATAAGAGATATATCAGGTGTTCATAATGCATATCATACACATTCTCCACCAGCTACATATCAGGCACCTTTAGCTAAGTTATACTCTTTGAGCAACATGATTGGTGTATATAATTCCAAATTTCTATCTAGACTTTTGATCTCCTTCTCAGAGCAAGAGATATTTGAGGATGATTCATATTATCATGCACTCTTTATCAGAGCTTACATTCATAATCATCCCATTCATAGTGTTATCATAGACAATGGATCCAATGTAAACATGTGCACTATGACATTACTACATCATTTAGGATATTCAGAATAAGATATTACCCCAACTGACACAATTATTAGTGGATTTAGTGGGCACATATAGAGTTCATTGGGTGAGATTGTACTTCCTCTACAGGTTGGTCCAACACATGTGACCACACCATTTACTATTGTTTTCAGTGTAGGAGTTTTTGATATGTTACTTGGTCAATGATAGATTCACAAACTTCAAGTGATACCTTCTATACTTCATAAATTCATGAAATTCATTCATGCTAATCAATTTATTACATTCTATAATGGGTGATGATGGAGCCAAAAGGCCATCCTTTGCTTTCTTGATCAAATCTCAGAGAATTGATCACTTAGCTCCATTCATGATATTAATCTTGGTACCCAACATTACTCAGTATCATCCAACATTACTCAACATTATAACAAGATTTGTATTGGTTCATGTACTTGGTGAGGTGTATTTATTCCTCTCTCTTCCTCTCTCTCTCTTACCTAGATTTGTACATTTTTATTTTAGATATAGTGTATCTAATAAGAATTGATCTACTCTTTGTTTTATCTTGTAGATTTACACTTCAAAATGTGATCTCTCTATGCACACCCAACATTACACAACTTCATGAGCTTCACCCTTGGAGGTAAGTTTAGGTACGCTTTCTATTTTTCTTTTATCCTAGTATTTCATTTTGCTGCATCACTAGAATAAAAGGGGGGCAAATGTAGTCATATAAAATGTGAAAATTAGTAACTTGGGTGTGGATTATGACACATAATCCATAGGTCTATCTTTTATACTCTCATGACCCTTATAGGCATCTTTTTATTGATTACCAGTCATCTATAATCTTTCAAGACCTCATTCCATCCCCTTAGGTCTCATACTCTTAAGATAATAGTGCTCAAGTTGGACTATAACACTGGACCCTAGGGTGTCCCCTTTCTTTTGCACCTATCTAATCACATTTTGATCCTAGGTGACCATTTTTCTTTGATTCCTCTTCTTCATTATGTCAGCCTACCATGATCACATTTAACCCATGACCAATAGATCTCTATTAAAGCCCATTCAAAGTTCATTTAGAGGGGTTGGAAATTATTTTTAAAATTAAGCAAGAATATAAACATAACCACTAAGGTAATTTTCCTTATTCTCTACATACAATTATTTAGTACAACCATAAGCTTATTCAAATCCTTACACCAGTCCCTAACTACCTTAAGCATACCCAGTTTAACATTTTTGCATCTTCATTACACTATTGCACAAAGCACATCAAGTGGGAGAACTACATATGAATTGATACCTCTTCAAAGTATTAGTATGTAGGTAATGTATCCACACAAGGGGTGTGGATACACATTCAATGCATCTTACACACACTAACCCTCCTCTTTCAACAAGTTTTCATTCAAGTTCAAGCATAAAGAAGACTTAGGATTGGAGATTAAATCATATCTACAAGGAGCTTCATCAATAATCAAGACTTAAAATTTCATGGGTAGACTAATACAGGGACAACAGACAAAACTCAAAAAACTTAGATCTCTGTGACTAGTTTAAAAAATAGTGGCAGGACCTAGACTATAGCATTGTACCCTGAAGTGTCATGTTTTCAATGCTCATGTTCTTTTGCCAAATGAAAGCCAAATCTTGATTTTTGATAGTGTCCTAGTCTTTCAAAACTAGTATCAACTTCTATCTTAGTCATCTCAATCCAGTTGAAGCTAAATTATATTTCTCTTCATTTATTACTATTTTTAGAAAGGTTTAAATTAAAATCAAATTATACAAATTAGTAGCTTAATTATTGCAATATTATTTACTAATTTAATTAGCTCAGACCTTTAACTAAATTAGGAATAAGACACCAATATTCCAAAAACTATTAAATCAATCAATGAAGTAAGAACATAGTTACAATATTTAATTAATCAAGGGGATATCAATCTTAGTACTTCTCCACATGGTCCTCTTATTATTTTAGTACCTAGGAAATATGGTTCATAGAGAATGTGTGTTGATTATAGAACACTTAATAAATTAATAATAAAAAATTGGTACCCTCTTCCACGGATTGATGATCTTCTAAATCAACTTCAACATGCTCAGTATTTTACTAAGCTAGATTTGAAATTTAGGTATCACCAAGTGAGGATTAAAGAAGAGGACATTTAGAACAAAAAAATAGTTGGTTCTACCTTTTGAGATATGCAATGCAATGACTAACTTCATGTGATGGATGAATGAGGTAATGAGGCCATTTATTGAATCATTTACCAATGTGTATTTGGACGATATTATTATTTTTAGAAAAAACTTTTGATGAGCATATTGATCATTTAAAATATTTTTTTTGAGTTTTGAAGGAGAACAAGTTAGTGTTGAATGAGAATAAATGTGAGTTTGTTCCATAATCACTTGTATAATTTTAGGAAGTGGTTGAAGATGGGTAATTGAGGATTGATCTATAAAATTTAGAGGTCTTCATGAAGTCTCCAAAGACTTCTAATGTGACCAAAACTAGGTGTTTTGTTGGTACAGTTCAAAATTTGAGGAAGTTCATTAGTGATTTAATTTCTATAACCACACATTTACATGACATTACAATAAGTGGTGATACTTTTATTTAGGGTAATAATAAAAAATATGCATTTGATATGTTCAAACACAATATTATCCATGCTCTGGTATTATATTTTCCTAACTTACAACTACCTTTTGAGGTAGAAACTTTATATACTTGATATTTTCATCTTTATAATTTACCAACAATTTTTCTTGATGAATATTATTGGTGCATAAATCTCCTTGAGTGCATGCCTTAAAGGGTTCATCAAGAATGGGGTGGGATTGGATCATGTTACTTTTTTGAGAGTGTTATTTCATAAAATCCTCATATTTCCTATCAAGTCTCCTTAAAATATTGAAACCTTCAAACATGGCTAAGTCTAAGATCTTGAAACCTTAAACATGACAAAGCCTAAGATCCTAAAATCTTGAAACATGATAGTCTAAAATCTATTAGGATCCTAAAAAAGCTAGATAATGCATTATAACTCCTAGATGTCCAAAACCACTCTCAAACATCCTGAAAGTGTAATTATAAAATATAACTTATATTATACAAAACTAGATGTCAATCTATAAATGTCAACTTATAGTTAAATGTTTATTATATATATATACTATCTAATTTGAAACCCTTTCCTCTTGACATATGAGTTGTATGTTATCCTTTGATATGTCTACGGATATCCTAGGTCCTTACATGCTCATCCAAGTATACACATGCTCTACTTGATTGATTTTATCTAAGTCTTAGTCTATTAAGAGAAAGAGGATATTTGTAGGTTATCCTAACCCATGCATATAGAAATAAATTCTAATAAGTATGATATGGGGGCTATCTTATTACATAAAGGTAAGCTTGTATGTTACCATTCAAAATTTCATAGTGTAAATCTATATTAATGTACATACAATAAAGAACTATATGTTTTTATTCAATTGATCAAGAAATAAAAACACTATCTTACGTATAAATAATTTATTGTCCACACAAATTACCAACCTCTCCAATATTTTCAAGCACAAATCAAACTTTAGAATTCTAGACACTATAAATGGATGGGATTTCTAAAATAATTTCATCTGATTATCAAATATAAGAAAGGTGTGACTAAAAAACTAGTTACTATGTTATCTAGACCTCCTTTTATTTCATCCATAGGCATTATAACTCTTATTAAGCCTTTTATGTGTGAATATTATGAATACTGATATAATCTTGATGTTGGGGAGCCATTTATTCGATTAAATAGGTCTCAGGGTGTAGGATTTGATCCCAAGGTGATTATTACCTTCAAGATGGGTTGTTCTACAAGTTGGGTAAGGTTTGTGTACCTAAGGAGGAAAAAGTTTGACTAATGAGAGAAGCACATACTTAGACACTATTTATAAATTATATAGCACCTCAGTCTTTTACACTTGGAAAATACATATCATGGATGTGCCTTTAACTTATAGACCTTTCTTGCTACCAAAAATCTCACATACACTATCTCTCTGTGCCTAATTTATTATCTCTTAGTTTTACCAATGCCATTATGATGACCTAGGCCTTATATCTTTCCTAGAATATTGTAAACCTACTTATCTTCCACCTCTGAAAGTTCTGGATCCACACCTATTTTGTAACTACTTAGACACTTGCATCCCAATAAGATGCTTACATCAACATAGGTGTCCTATCCCAATGCAAATGTCTCATACCCTAAAGCCATTCAATTTTTAAATGAAACATATTCCCATGATTAGCCTAAGTGATTTAATGCAAGATATTATCAAAATGGATTGATATAAGTATAAGATTAATCCTCATTCATTCCTTACCTAGCAAAAACTTAGAAAAGACCAAAAATCACTCAATCAAGCACTAAAGTGAGAAAAACTTCCCTATTTTATCTTATTTCCATATCAGTCATAGGAAAAACACATCTACAGGTGTGAATTACTAAAGGAATAGCCCAAGATCCATATTTTCCATGTTACAAACTAGTTCACTATTATACTTGCTTATCATACATTACATGATTCACACATAAGACAACACATAGGGTATAAAGACATAATTTTGAGGCCCTCTTCAGAGTATTGGATATGTAAGAAACACTCATTGATAGAGGAGTATTTGGAAAAACTTGACACTATGTGCACACTAACCCAATTTTTCACATAACCACTATGAATATGAAGAACTAGGGTTTTACTATTTGACAAGGAATGACATGTTAGGATCTTGCTCCACCAATTAGAGCATATATGATTACCTCTTGTATTAGCAACTAAACACAAAATTTAACCAGAATGATAAGTAACTATAAATATGAAACAACACAGGAATATGAGAGACAATACACAATTGTATTAATAATCACTTAGAAGAAAATACAATAAAGAAGATGCCACTTCTTCCACCTCAAAGGCTTGCCACACCTCAAGACCTTCTTCCCTCTCTATCTTAGGGTCCCAACAATCAACTCCAATACAGAATTAATGTTCACCTCCACCAATCAGTAACACGCTGCCAATACACCAAGTACACAACCGTACTCCAAGTAGATCTCCTGCTCTCTACTGCTACCTGCAAATCACTAGACCTTACTCACCATTGTAGATCTCCAAAAGAAGCCATGCACACCTACTGACCGAGATCATACATACACGAAGAACCCTTCTGATTCTCCAAACCAGCACCCACACTTGGTACTGTGGCACTAGGAGGAACACACCATTGCTCTCCTCTCTTTGAAGGAGCTTATTTTGCTCTCTTACTCTCTAGCACTAACTTACAATACAACCCATGAGTCTATTATATAGATCTCATGCTTACAATAATTAGAGTATCTTAATTACAATAATTAGACACGTAACTCAAGACTATAACTAGCCTTTAACATGCAAACTAACAGTCCAAAAATAGAGTCTCTAGAATCCGCATGCAAACTACATGCTCACACACATGCTGTCGACGTCGGCTCCTCCTTGATCGATGTCAGCCAACTTGTAATTGATGTCGGTTGCTTTTGCACTGCTATCTAATTGACATCAGTTGATCAGACTGATGTCGATTGCCCTGCAACTCATTTTGCAACTCTCTGCAACCTCCACAACCTTCGTAACTCCTCCTATTTGCATCTTGGTGAAGATTTTAGCTCCACAACCTAATAATCTCCCACTTGGAGATAAATAGCTGCACCTATACCTGTACCTATACACCATCTAATTTATTCCCTAGCTTGTATCCCACTTCAAGATCAATCTTGAAGACCAACCACCACACAACCTGTGATGCTACACCTATCATCCAAGTAACCTACCACATCTGAACCTACAAATCCATGTAGTGAAGGCCTTGACTTTGCATAACATGAATCCCTGCTGCTGGTCCCTCTCAGATACCTAAGAATCCACCTTCCCTGAATTGGCTCCAAACTCTCTGACAACTCCCACTGCTTGGGAAAACTCAGGTCTACACTCGACCTCATGTGATCTCAAACACTATTCTAAGCTCATCTTAAATTGTCCAGCCCTTGGTGTGCTTTCCGATTCTGCATCCTGCATCTTGAACCCCACCAACACCATCTTCACATCAGCTCCCACTGGAGATCAACCTGTGATCTTCCATGTCTCTTATGCCAAAGAATTTCACTACTCCAAATTCTTCATGACATACCTCTGAACTAACCTTACCCTTAGCTCAACAAATACCTGTATGTATGAACCTGCTTTAAGCTCATCCTCCACATACAATAACAAGATAATGTTGTGACCATCATCCACCTGGTAAGATAAACACAATGGTTATACTGACATTGACAAAAGCTCTACTTTGTCATCCACCTGGTACCACCTATCAGCCCTATACCACTGTCCTGCAGCTTCCTCAAGACCATATACCTTGGCCTTCCATATCACGTATCCATCCACTCTCTTCTTCAACTTGGGAATCCATCTGTCTCTCAGTGCTTTCTTCCAGCTAAAAACTCCACCAATAAACTCCTGTTTGGTTCTTCTCCAAGGACTCACACTCCTCATCCATGCCAAGCTCCCACTGTTTCTGGATTCTACCTGCATTGCCTCTTCACATCTTCCTAGTTCTTGACCATCAATAAGCAATATAAAGAAGGTGAACAATGAATATGAGGTTCACTTACCCTTTCAATCCTTGGTATGAGCATTTGAGACCTTTTTGACAGCGTGCTATCCGCCCACCATCCATTCTAGTGATCGATCTCAGCCATCTCCCAGTCTGCACCCGACTGATGTTGGTTCCCTACACTGACCCTGACTGCCAATGTCATTTCCCTGGCCGATGCCGGTATCCCTTCTACCAACATTAGTTCTTATCTGACCGATGTCAGTCTTACTGTTACTGACATTGGTTACTATATGATCGACACCGGTACCTATGTTCACCTGTGAGTGATGACTTTTTACCCACGAGCTCCTTTTGGATCAAAACCCTGTTCAAATCAACATAGCCCTGCTCAGAATAATTCAGTCCCCTCAACTGATCTCTATCCATTACCTCCTCCATGAACACCAAGTCTTTCCAGTTCTTAAGTTTGTCAAAGATATCTGTCTTTTGCTTAAGAACATGCATTCCCCTCCTACATATGTGACCAAGCCTACGAAGCCACATCTCTGTAATAGAAGGTGAATCATTAATATAAGTAGATAGATAAAGGATACCTACTTTCTTACCACCATCTAATTTAAGTGCATCCACTGTGAGAGTTACTGTGCATCTCCCATCACCCAACTTTCTTGAAGAAATTAGACTCATCTCCAAGACTGGTACCTACATGACCTTCTTCAACACCTGTGTGTTACTCATCTACAATTTTAGCTTCATTTCCCCTTCGTCAATTATTTGACAAGGCTCACCAAACCCTAAATAAATCTCTCTAAAGTCTCCAAAGACATACCCATGAAAAGATGCTCTATTTTGGGTTGCATGGAAAAAGGCAAAAGAATCTGTAAACCAAGATTCTACTTTATCCAGAGTAACCTGTGCAACATCACCTGCAACATCTGCTTCTACACGCTAATCTTCCACCGACCAACAATTATCCTTTACCTACTCTTTCTTTCCATCAATCAGACCATTCGTGCTATTCAGTTTCTCCATTCATAGCTTACTTTCTTTTACCATTGCTATACTCCCACTCAATCTGAAACCCCTGAGAGTGACCTGTAATCAACAAACACTAACCAGATCTGAAACCACCTATTAATATCCCAACCAAAAGCTTTGATACCACATGTCAGGATCTTACTCCACCAATTAGAGCATATATGATTACCTCTTGTATTAGCAACTAAACACGAAATTTAACCAGAACGATAAGTAACTAGAAATATGAAACAACACAGAAATATGAGAGACAATACACAATTGTATTAATAATCACTCAGAAGAAAATACATTAAAGAAGATGCCACTTCTTCTTCCACCTCAAAGGCTTGCCACACCTCAAGACCTTCTTCCCTCTCTCTCTTATGATCCCAACAATCAACTCCAATACAGAATTGATGTTCACCTCCACCAATCAGTAACACACTGCCAGTACACCATGTACACAACCGTACTCCAAGTAGATCTCCTACTCTCTGCTACTACCTACAAATCACTAGACCTTACTCACCATTGTAGATCTCCAAAAGAAGCCATGCACACCTGCTGACCAAGATCATACATACACGAAGAACCCTTTTGATTCTCCAAACCAACACCCACACTTGGTACTATGGCACTAGGAGGAACACAACATTGCTCTCCTCTCTCTGAAGGAGCTTATTTTTCTCTCTTACTCTCTAGCACTAACTTACAATACAACCCATGAGTCTATTATATAGATCTCATGCTTACAATAATTAGACACGCAACTCAAGACTATAACTAGCCTTTAACATGCAAACTAACAGTCCAAAAATAGACTCTCTGGAATCCACATGCAAACTTCATGCTCACACACAGGCTGCTGACGTCGGCTCCTCCCTGACTGATGTTGGCCGACTTGTAACCGATGTCAGTTGCTTCTGCACTGCTATCTGACCGACGTCAGTTGATCAGACCGACGTCAATTGCCCTGCAACTCATTCTGTAACTCTCTGCAACCTCTGCAACCTCTGTAACTCCTCTTGTTTGCATCCTGGTGAAGATTTTAGCTCCACAACCTAACATGACAATCCATGACCTAGATATGAATGCACTAGATTGAAGGTTACACATAACCAAAAATCATCTAGGTGTTTACATCCAGTTTCAATGAGTATTCTATATTGGACACCTACATTTGAGTTAGATAGTAACATCGACATAACTATCCCAGTTTGACATAAGTATCCATGACTACAAAGGTATTAATTTATAGAATTAGGCAACTAATCTAGAATCTAGATCCAACCTAATTATTACCTTTCTAGATCCAAATCTATGTTAGCATAAAAAATATATAAGTATATTATTTTCAACATCATTATAATATTTAGCATAGCTTTACTTTCTATCTTTAGCATCTCAACACAATAAATTTAGTATATCCTTTATGTGAGTTTCACAAATAATTGGCCTGCTTTAGAGATAATATACCATCCTTGTGCCCTAAGATATATCTACACCTTTAACCCTATATTCCCCATATCTATATTTTAGGGTAAAACATTTGGTGAACCTTGATTCAAAACAAAGTGATCAAATTAATTCATGTACATCCTATACAAAGATCTAAATACTATTATGCATATCAAAGAATGCATGGGCATCATACAAATTACTATTTTGCATTAAATAATAAAATACAAAGTCAAAAAGATAGTGGTGATCATATAAATGATATATTAACCAAGAAAACCACTCAAAATATGAGTACCTCTCCCAAACCACAAGTACCAAAACAACAAATGTGAGTACTAAAGAAAAAATTAGAGCAAAAATAGTTGCCAATATCAAACATAAAGCATAAAAATGTTCTAAAAGAAGAATCATATCAAAGAAAGGATCCAAATCTACCTCTCCATAAGGATACTCAAATTTTAAAAAACATATGGTTTTGTGTATCCATATCTAAAACACTTTGGTTATCATGGTCAAGGATTGGGAAAAATTTCCCAAGGTATAACTCATCCTATCTTTATATATGATAATTATGAGAGTCAAGGCTTAGGATATACTATTAATACTAATGTAAATAATTCAAAAGGGAATATCCATTTTTTAATTTAAAATAACAAGAGCTTATAAATGAAATAAAATCCAAGAAAAAAGAACAAATAGAACAAGATATATTACTTAAAAACCAAGAAGAGTGAAACATGATTCAAAAGGATGAAGTGTAGAAACACTAAAATGTGTTAAAAAGGATAATGTTAGACATGTGCCTTAATATGAAGTAATTACCACTCTTTAATCAAACCATAAAATCATTTAACCTTGCATATATTTCAATCAAGGTTAAAATATTATAGTTGACCCAACTTGTGAGTTCAATATATGTACTTGGGAATTCTTTACATCTTTAGGATATGTTATGAACATGTGAATAAAGCTATAACATACAATTTTTGTGTTAGATATATTTAGTATAATGTCACACATGGATAATAATCATTCTATATTATGTTACATATTAGTCCATTTTTTTCCAAAATATAATGCAAAACTTGGGAAACCATGGTTACTAGCAACAAAGGAAAACATCTCTAAATCAAAAATAACAAATACAAACTTAACAAAAGACCATGATACAATTCATACTAATACTATGCACACATATGGAACATATTGTTCAAAAAAGGTTATAAATTTATGACCCCTCATAGATTATTGTCCATTGGATGAGATAAAAGGGTAGTTATTTATTTGGCATATTTAAAAAATACCAAAAATAATAATAAAAGAACTTCAAAAATCCAAAAATATGTTCAACATTTACATATCCTATTAGATCCTTAGCATATATGTTGTTGGTTCCATGTTTTTAGATGGCATGTCAGTGTCTTCTATATACATATGTATTTCAAACATTTTTTGAGTGTGATTTAGGCATACACAGATACATGATTTATGCACTTTTAGATGTTGGGTTTTCCCTTTACTCATGTCACCAGGACATTAGGGGCATCTACCTCTATGACCACAATACTTATATGTTATGTCATGATATGGTTACTTTACATTATCATGTTTGAGCTAATAATGTACTTACACATGACTTTATCCATGTTTATATCTTTCACAATATACTTGATATGCTATGTACTTAACATTTTTTTTAACACATATGATCCAGTGGATAGTATGTTATGTTTATGCTGGTTGATTACACTTTTATTCATGCACTTCCATGAATTTCTTGCCTCACTATTATCTTACTTATTTTGAGAATTTAAATATGCTCCATTGTTTGTATCCCTCATGCCTTTATTTTCCTCTTTGAAATTTGAATATGTCTTGGTTTTTTGTATGTTGGCATTTTAATATGTCATTCTTGCTTTTGTGGACATTTGACTAATTCATGTCCTTTCAATGTGTAGGATTTGAACATGCTTCTTATTTGAGATCTCCTTGGACCATTGTATTTTTATTTGATTTTGAGCACTCTTATATGTGTGCTTGATTTTTTGGTTATATTGTGCTATTACTATTTATATATTGCCATGATCTATATCATGCATCTTAAGACTCGATGTGATCATATTTAGCACATTTCAATGATATATCTACCTATACATGATCCCTCTATATGATCACAATTTAGAGTAACATGGAGACAATCGTAGGATATGGGTGGCCTAATAGGTGGATTGAATATCTATATTATAATGGATATCTCCCATTAATGTATTAATTAGGCTCTCTACACTACACTACCAACTTTCAAGGAAAAAATAAGGAAGATAAACTAAAAGAAAACCTATCTAACTGAGGTGATACACCAAAATGTCTCCTTCACTTGCCTAACATGATCTAAGAAGGCTTATTTCAAACATGAATATTATTTCAATTCTCAAATGAAAAGTCTCTAAACATAAATATTTTACATAGAGGTCATTAGCTTCATGCATGATCTAAGGTAGCTGATCAATAGGTCTCTTAACAACACTAAAGAAAGATTACACTTGCCATACATAAAAGGATGTTCAAACACACTATGTAACATAAAAGGATAAATTTACACATAAAATTAGGTATATAACAGAGGAAAAATGTGAAGAAGCATTCACTAACACTAACATTCATGTATAAACCATAAGCATACACTAGTCATAAGCATTAAGGATGATAAAATTTAGTCTTATTCACTTCATAGAGCTAAGTACAAGTGTTTGTTTTGAGTTGGGCTCTGCCATAACTTAGGTTAATGATATTTAAAAATGCAAAAACCATGAATACTTAAATAGAGAGAGAGAGAGAGAGAGAGAGAGAGAGAGAGAGAGAGAGAGAGAGAGAGAGAGAGAGAGAGAGAGAGATAAAAGCTTAGAAACTAGGGATGATTCATCCACCTAGTCTTCCTACAACTCCAACATAGTACTTATCTTCTTAAGGATGGCATAGGGGTAAAGGTGGATTTGTATTGAAAACTTGAAGAAGTATTAGGCATTGATTAGTGGAGTTTGACGAACTGAAGTTCCTATATCATTGCTTGCACACCTTCCTTGATGAAGAAGTATTTTTCCATGAAAGTAGGCCTTCAAGTCCTAATCAAGTATTAAACTAACTCTATTGAATAATTATCCTTATATATTTATGAGGTTTATCCATCTTGAAATGGATATTATAAGACTTTTCAAGTATCTTTGACCTTTTCTCCTTGACTTGGCTTAAGAGAGGAAAAGGTCTCTTTTGGGTAATTGATGACTCTTTCCAACATTATAATCCTTATTGGAACTAATATATGACTCGTTATTACTCTATAAGTGTCATGTAAGGTGATAAGTAACATTGTAAATCTTATTTAATATCTTTTATGCATTAATTTTGTGATTTGATCATTTGAACTCCTCCCTTTACAATGTGGCATAGGAGAGAGAAGACTTGGTTTTGATTTGAATAAGGTAATTTGAGTCTATGGATGGTTTATTAACACAAAATTAGTTCTAAAATAAGACACTTACATCCATAAAACCCTCCAAAAGATGTGATTTTGCTCTTGTTGATGATTTAAAATTTTGCTTGATTCTAATCAACAACAATGGGAAGTTTCAAGATATGGGACTTGCGTCTTGAAACAACCTCCAAATTTTAGAGAAGCTGGTTCTTCTTTAAATTGAGTAGATACTGGGAAAAGGGATAGGAATTTAAATCAAAAACACAAATGCAAGAAAATAAATCTAATCTATGGCGATGCGCCTAAATGTAATTCAAACTTAATCCTGAGCACAGTGAGACTATATGTAGGATTCATTTACATTTAAGAGCAAACAAGTGCATGATCAATGTAAAAGATGGAAACAATAGAAATAGAGGCTCACAACATAGAATACTTTTGCAGTGATACATAAAATGTCAACAAAGGCATAGGGTTCAATCTTCTTATTTGAATTTTCCAATCACATAAGAGGCACAAAAACACGTACATTTATGTAAACCTTCCAACTTAAGAAAATGAGACAAAAGCAAATGACATTCCTAATCACAGCTCTAAAAAGTCTACAGCCTAGACTACTTTTGCAAATGACACAGATAATATCAACAAAGGCATAGGGTTCAATCTTCTTATTTGAATTTTCCAATCACATAAGAGGCGCAAAAACACGTACAATTATGTAAACCTTCCAACTCAAGAAAATGAGATAAAAGCAAATGATATCACTTAGCCGCAACTCTAGAAAGTCTAAACTTGTTACAATAATTCTCTCTCAAAACTCTCTCTGATAATGGATGATTCCTTTTCTTGGTGACCTCTGCACCCTTATTTATAGCCTCAAATCCACTCCAGATTATCTATTTGTTCTCAATCTAATGGCCAAAATCAAATCTTACCTCACTAAATGTGTCTAACAGAAGGTATCTTATAGATTCTAGAATGCTTCATCTTCTGGCAGTTCATTAGCTGAAATAGATTGCAGGACGCTCCCTTCTCTTGAATGATAGGTGACACTTAGCCAATTTCCTCTTATTACTTTAGCAAACACTAGAGGACAACACTTGTCATGTTCCATAGCAACTATCAAAGACATGCGGCACTTTTTGCATAACTTATACTCTTTTGTGTCTTTGCTCAGGAGTGTTCCGCCTTTGACACTTGTCGCAATCTACTTTCTTGAAACTTCAATAGCTTAATAGAAATAAGACTCACTGCATCTCTTACCTGAGCAACTTTGAAAAGGGGCATAGGGACAGGTGGCAATCTCTACTTGCTTCAACTTAGAACATGTGGCTATCTCCACTACTCCTTAGCTATATTGTGGAAATGTTCAAGACACATGTTAGGCTCCTACAGATGGTGACACTTGGCAGCTTCCACTAAATTTTAGAAATAAAACCTGAGACCCACCACAGTCTTTATTCAGTAATGAAACATGAAGAAGATCTTTTGGATGGTGACACCTGGTAGCTTTTGTTGCTTTCAGGAAGATATGTGGCATCTTTCACTACTTCTGAGAATGGAGTAGAAAGGGGTTCGGTAGATGACACTTGGTAGCCTCCGCTTGAATGGTTTGGTTGTGCCTTACCGCCTTTCGAAAGGGCACTTGACCCTCTAGTTTTTTGGGATGCTCATTTGAATATCTCGATTGTACTAAGCCATTGAACCGATCGATTAAACCAAAAATGGTTCAATGGTTCAACACTGCACACCATTTACACATGAACTAAGGCATTGAACCATTTTTATTGAACTAAGGCTTTGAACCAAAAATTGAACCAAGGCATTGAACCGAACATATTTCAGATGCTGACACATGGTGACTTCTGCTCTCTTTAGCTGGGATACATGGTAGCTTCTGTCACTTTTAGAAAAAAAACACTAAGACCTTCCACTATTGCCACTTGGCGCTTTCCACCTGATCTCGATACTTAGCTTTTTGAAACCTCCCGCTGTAAGGAGATAAAACACGGGTGCCAATATGTAACTGTGGACATTGACACTTGGTGCATTTTGCTGAGTCACTGTGAGATACGTGGCACATTCTGACCAACTCACAGAACATATAAAATGTGCCTCAGATGATGACACATGGTAGTTTCCACTGAGAAGGATGCCTCAGAGGACGACACTTGTTAGCTTTCGCTTGATTTCAACACTTAGTCAAAAATGAATCCAAAAGGAAGATATAGTATGTGCTCTATTTCAAAACTCCACTATCTCAGACCACAGTATGCGAAGGCAAAAAATTTGCAGCATGCGACTGAAAAAAAGAATGAAACATAGAGTAAATTTTTACTCTATAGCTCCATTAGCTTGCTTTTCTCCATATTTTTTATATCCCTCAAAATAGGTAAACCTCATTATGTAAAAGAATGTACAAACTCAATTAGATAAATAAACACATATTTGAGGACCCAATATCCCCTTACATCTTCATGCCAAGTTTTAGGACTTGAAACAAAGTGTAAGTGTCCTTTTTATCCCATTTTCTCTCTCTAATTAGGCTTAATTAGGCCTCCTTACCTAGAAATTGAGTTTTTACTCAAGTGGCCTACCAAACATGTGAAACCTATAGGAATTATTTGATTCAATTTACCCATTCCATGAACATCCTCCATTCCAAATTTGGGATTTTGAAACCTTATGCAAGTAGTCAAACCAAGAAATGGCCAAAAAATTAGCCCTTATTATCTTAGGCTTGGGTTATGTTTGGATTTTTGGAATATATAAACAAGGGTTTTTTTGGATGTTATATGGATATGTATTCATTTAATTTAAATTTTGAAGGATTATGTGTGATTATTTTATAAACCACCTATGTAAGAATATTTTTATGGGATGGCTGCAAGATCTAACTTAGATTGTATATCGATTGGGTTGATTGTATGTCAACTATACATAATGGGTTATGTTTGGATTGTGTATAAAAGTCTATGAGTCCAAAGTATCAAAATGATTATTCATTGAATATATTTAAATAGATAATTATTTATTGTGATTCAGTTTTGGTATAATGTTGTATGGATGGTTGAATGATATTGTTTGACTTGACTATGTATACAAGTTATAGTTGTTTGTGAATATGTTATTCTGAGTCAACTATGTATACAAGTTATAGTTATTTATGAATATGTTATCCTGAGTCAATTATGTATACTAGTTATAGTTGTTTATGATTATATTATAATGAGTCAACTTTATAATCATGCAAATTCATGGTTTGATATTCAAATTTAGAATAAGTTAATTAAACCATAGTAGTTTTCATGAATTAATTGGATTATTATTTTATGATAGTTCTTTTAATAAAATTGTTATTAAGACTTTATGTTGAGTAAAATAAACATTTATTAGATAGATTGGATGAGTGGTATAAAAATTACTATAGTTTACCTTTTATTAAACATACATAGATAAGTATGAGATTAATGATTTAAATATCAACTGGGTTGTTTCCTAATGTTAACTAGATGTGTGTATTATGGTTAAATGAATGGTTAAATTATACTTGTCAGACTGTGTTAGATGTATAGTTTAAACTTAGTTTTACCATTTGCAACATGTTTTGAAGTTGAAATGTTTGGGGTCCTAGATGTTTTTTTGGGGGTTAAACTTGTGTCAAATGACTTCAATAGATTGATGTACCATATGGTATGTACAAGTATTGAATAGTTTATGTTTGTATTTCAATGCATTTAATTCAGGTTTTGAATGTTTTGTATTGTTAATTTGATTTATATTTTCTTTAAATATGAATTTATATTTCTTAATTAGGGTACTTAGAATATGTATATATATGAATATGCATATATGTAATTGTAGATTATACATAAATATGAATATATATTCTTTATGAATAGTTCATAAAAACACATATACGCACGCGCGCGCGCGCGCGCGTGTGTGTGTGTCCATTTATATGTATATAACATGCCACTAGGAAAAAAATGGTTAAGGGTTTTAAATTTATAAAGATATAAGTGGACATAATTGATATACATTTGTATGCAAATACTTTGGAATGAAAGTAGATGCTTGTTTATAGTGAATAACTTTGTTCATATGCAAACTTGGATTTAATCATTAATTTATAATACATGTGAACAAGGATGTTTATTATGGAATTGGTAAATTATTAAATATTATAAAGATTGTTAGAAAATAATTATATTTGTAATATCGCCTATTTGGATAATGGAATCTGGGTTGGTATTGGAATTTAGAAAGTGTGATAGAAGATATTAAGTTGTTATTCTATTTGCATGTAATAAATTCAAGTTGTTTCATTGTATCATGGCATTAATACTAGATTTGTATGAGAATTCCATGGAAATCTTATATATTTATTGTTTAGTAAATCTAGTATTAATGACACTAAGGATTGTTATCATGAGAAGGATTTCATGTATATTTTAGAGTTATTAATACTTAGATTAAATGAAATATGATTGTGTGTGTGTGTGTGTGTGATTATGATTAATCTACTAGATCATTAAACTATATGAAAACTTTGGCCAAAGTAATGTTTATAGTTAAACATTATCATTTCACTTGTTTGATTATATGCATGTATGCACAATGTCATGTTAGAATGGAATTCTTTATGATATATTGCATGTAGTTAGAATCTGAGAACACATGGGTTCTAGTTGTTTTGATACATGCACCATTATCATTTTCTCATATGTGAAGATATGACCATTCCATAGTTAAGAATTATGTGGGGGATATATGGTTGATGGTTGGTGTGGAAAATCACTTTGATAATAATCCTCTCTCTCCTCCAACAGTCAGTCGATAGAAAATTTTACTCATGATTTCAATTTATTTACATATGATGAGTTTATGGGTACTCAATACTTTCATGGAACATTGTATTTATTTATATTTACTGTAATGTAAAAACACTATATAATTGTACCTGATAAATAGAAAATTGGTTGCTCTTATTGAATAATATTATTGTATAACTTTCAACAGTTGGTTAAGTTATTATATAACATATGTAGCTATGTGATGGATTGAGTTTGTAATTTTATTGAATTTGATAAGTTGATCATTATATAAATGAATAATAACTAATTTATTATGCAAGATGCACTTAGTTAAATATCAATTAGTTTACTTAAGTGGGAATAATCTAATTTGATTATTAAAATAAAGTTAAAAAAAATACCATTTTTTGAGTAAAACCTAGTGGGGTTCTAACAGTCTACATTTCTTATAGGATCTAATGGCATCCTCATACTTTACTAGTTGGTCATCATCTGAGCCTAAATACCTAGTGACTTGATTGATTACTTTAAATAAATCATTCTAGTGTTTGAATTTGGTCAAGCTAACTAGGAATGTGGTATAACTACATTTGAGTTTGGCCTTTGGGTTTGAGGATGATGTAGCCATTATATCAAGATAGAGGTAAAATTGGGAAGTTTTGAGTTCAAAAGGCATGAAATATAAGGGTGATTTGTGGAAATTTGAAATCAAGGAGTTATATATTTATTTTAAGGAAAAAATGGTAGCAGTTATTGAGCTTCTCTTAGGATTTTATAGATGTATGCATACAATCCCCTATATTAATGGCATTTGGAGGCTCACTAGATATGAATTCAAATTTGAGTTGGTGGTTGGATTTCATCTCTTTATTTATAAATCCATAATTTAATATGGAGCCCATGATCCTCTACCACTAGCTGGCTATAGAAATGGTGATGTGATGTTTTAAAATTATCTAATCAGACCCAATTTCCCATTATGTTAATGCCTAATGTGTCTTAAGTATGTAGTCAAATCTCTTAGAGGCTTCTTAATTAACTTGTACTTTATGACACTTGTTGTCTACACATTGGTCTTTCTAATAATGGTCGATATCAAGACATCAATTTGTACTCCACATCATTCCTTTAGGATGGGTTATGTGTCCCCTAAGGACATGTCACACATCTTGATTGGATTTTTGGTCTTATCTTTACCTTATTCTGACCTTCCTATGGCCTTAGGTGGCTATTAGTTCATCTGCATATTGGGAAACATGGTGCCTTCCCATTTTTCTAGGCTCTCTCAAGCTTTGGAATCTTTGACAAGTTTGGAGGACTAGCTGCTCTAATGCATAGTGACATGTTGCCTTCTCATTTAGCTAGGCTCTCTTAGGTTCTAACATATCTTACAAGCCTAGGGGATTATCCATTATGACACATGATAATGTGGCATCTTTTCATTTAGTTATGATCTCTTGGGCTCTGACATATTTAATAGGTTTAAGGGACTGGCCATTCTAACACACAGTGATGTGGTGCCTTCTCATTCAGTTAGGCTCTCCTAAGCTTTGACATTTTTGATAGGTCTAGATGATTATCCATTCCAATACATGGTGAAATGGCACCTTCTCATTTAGATGGGATCTTTTAGGATATAAAATATCATACAAGTTTATGGGATTAAACGTTCTGACACATGAATACATGGAACTATCTCATTTAATCAAGCTCTCCTTATGTTCTAACATCTTTGATAGGTGTAGGGGATTGGCCACTTTAACACATAGTGATGTGGCACCTTATCATTAAGTTGGGATATCCTAGGCTATAACATCTCTAATAGGTCCAAATAACTGGCCATTATAACACATGGTGACATGGCACCTTCTCATTAAACCAGGTTCTCTTTGGCTTTGTAAAATTCACAAAAAAAAGACTAAGAAAATGAAAAGTATCATGATGCATTGAAAACTTACTTATTATTTATAAAGATTTTAATTTTCCATGAACATGGATGAGTCTATTGATTTAATAATGGAATGATATTCTAGGAAATTTTGGTGAAAGTTGACCTGGAATGTTAGTACCATGATTAATAAAAAGAAAAAACACTCCTTAATCCTAAAAATAAAAGAGGCTTATTGCTTCTTGGGGAAGTCAAAGTGATGTGTATTCTAAGGATTTAATCAAGTGTTATCAATGAGAACAAAATAAAAGACCCTGAATCTTTGGTTCATGAAATTTTAGATGGGGCTCCCATTGTAAATAAAAGGGGGCATGTTGGCCACAACAAATGGCCACTTCCATGGGAAAAGTGATGACAAGCACTTATAACTTGACTAGTTTATTCTTCTTTCCTTTGCTTGACATAGAGATTATAAGAGGGAATTTATTGACCATAGAAAATATGAGGCAATAAAGCCTAACAATACCAAATGACATACTAAGATTCCATCTTGTAGACAACCACTAGTGTGTGTAAGAAGTGATTTTTATATTCTATTTCATCTCAATTTTTTTTTGAGTAATCAAGGTTGGAATGGTTATCAAGATTCATCCAGGGCATTATTAACTTGATGGATTAGGGGGGATGTCTAGGGATTTAATCTATTTACAAATGAGTGTCCATATCCTTGACAAATATGCCTTTAGTCCCATTCATGGCCTTGCTCCATTGCCATCTACGGTGGAGATTATCTATATGACCCTTTCAAAGTAGACTTACAATTTAGATTTTGCATGATTTATTTATTATTTTTCCAAGATTATTGTGAAAATATCATCATTTATTAGTCTTATCCATTGAGGGTTTAGAACCAAGCTAAGGGTGAATGTATAATGAGGAATTTCTAAATAGCCGGCTAGTCTTTGATCAACTCAAATAATTCAATATATTCTTGGAATGTTATTTTAAGTACAATTTGGTGGATTTATTAGGGTGTAATCTATTCTAAATCCACCTATTTATCTCATAATCATTGGCATCTCATATTTGGGATGTTAAAAGTTTTCATTACTATCCTAGAATCAATTAGATCAAAGGTTTCAACATGGGCCTTCTTGCTTCTCAACAATCCTTTTGGGATTTTAGTCATCACCTGGAGTAGTTACTAACAAGGGCTTAGAATTAGAGGAATATCTCAAAACAAAGAGGGAATAGGAGGGGTAGAACACACAATAAAATAAAAAAATATAGAAAAAACATACATATAATGAAAGCAAATAGACAATGAAAGTAAATCTATATAATATATACATTACCACCTATTGATGTATATCTGTGTCAAGGACATAATATGAAAAACAAAACAATATTTCTTAGTTTGTAGTGTAGCTACTAGAAGATTTTAGGCATTTATTCTAGAATGATTATGTAGCCACCACCTTCAGTGTGCAAGTAGACCTTGCTAAAGGGATAGTAAGAACTCAGTAGTGACACAATCTATCTAAAATTTATTTATATTGTTATGATGTAAAATTATTTTTTTATTTTTCCAATTTATACCCAAACTTTAAACAAACAAGTGGATATTTATAGTGAGCATTAATCTAAAGTGATTCATGTATAAACAAGATAAAAATGGAAGTAGGGTAGAGTAAAAAAAAGTTCTATTTGCAATAACAAATACTAATAGATCTCCTTTAGTTCCTCCTAACAATAATGCAAATAAGACTAAATTCATGAGATCTTAGTGCTAAACTGAGAATATCACAAATTCAGTGGGGATTCTAGGGTGAGTATAATGCATATATTTTAAAAGTATACTTTGAAATGGTTACCTATAATAAATTTATTTCAACACATTCATTTTCAGAATAGAAGGAAACATAACACACATAGACAAACTTTGTTAGCATAACATAAAGCCCAAACTAGGAAGATGCATTCAAAACATTATTATCAAATTTAACCATTGAAGAAATGAAATCATGTATTATTAGTAAATATTTTAGAATTAAGAACATATGAAAAGAGTGAGCAAATTTCAAGAATTATTCTTTCTCTTTGCATTAATCTCACAAAATTTTATTATGAAGTACCATAAATGGGGAGGGCCCATATATATAGGCCATCAATTACTGAAGATGGTTAAAAGAGAACTGAATATATGACACCTATCAGTGGACAAGGTCCCTAATGTACTAAAACTAGAGAATATTCGCTATTCAAATAGGGGAATATTTTACAATAGATTTTAAAGGGATTAAGACATGATTCTTATCAAGAGAAATCCCAATCAAATGGTTATCTTATTCCTAAAGTGTTGGGTTGAGATCCTATCGATGGAGTCAATGATGAAAATCCCAGTGTATAATAAGATTGACGTGAACCCACCATAGTTAAAGGAGTGCTGGTGATAGATGAAGAAGAGGATATCTAAGAGGGGTCGAGGAGGTAGAGGTTCCTATGGTGATATTTTGTGGATTGTTGGTTGTTTGTTTCTCAACTTCTATTTTCCCTCTCCATCATACTTCAAGACATCTCTTATAGTCTTTATTAGTTAATTTTAAATTGATAATAGGATCCTTTAGTAGTTTTATTCTAAGCCCTAACATTACATCATGATTGCTTCAGAGGGGTCTTACAAATTCATTAATTACCACAACCTTTTCTATCCTCTGATTGGAAGATGCTACCAAATCTACCATCTCTTGCCTAAATGTTACTCCTCTGGCCATGGCCTACTTTCTAAAGTTCACAATAAAGTTTTGTAGCTAGGCTTTGAAGGTGTCCTTGCTAACAATGGAACCATCCTTATTAGAAAGGATCATTATCTTATCCTCCTTTAGCAAGGTTATGACTTTGTCACCTTGCTGAGTGAGAAACTAGCCCAAGGATTTCATTTCATCAATCCACTAGTTTGGGCTTTCTTTCTACCAATTATATAGGACTGAGCAATGCTCAAGTCCTCTAAAAGGATCAGATTTAAGTCCTCAAACTTATTAATTTTAATCAACTTCATCAGTTTAATTATCTTGTTTTCATGTGTCTTATATGTAGTTTTTGCCTTGAAGATCCTATTGTAGATTTAATCTCCCTCTACCTTGTATTGGGCCAAGGTGTTCAACGTGTCAAACATTTATCCCATAACCCATTTTACCTTGGTTATGGTTTCCTCTATTAATTTATATTTGTGATACTATTCTAGGTTAGTTGCTCTCTATTTCATTCCTTTTATCAATTCAGTAGCTACATCACCATATGCTTTTAAAGCTAAGAGGGGGTTCTCATACTATTGTTATTAACCTACCCTAGCTCTTTTATTCTTGGTCATCTCGAACATACTCTCATCTAACTCATACATAATTGTTTGGTCTAGATGGGTGACCTTTCTCTTGGTTAACCTCTTCATGTCTCCATCCTTGCCAAATTATAAAGTAACATGTGGAGGGTCCACTATGACCAAATCTTGGTTTTCCAATATAGCTAACCACATTTGATTTATCCATGACTTGTCTAAAGAACTACTTAGGGGATATGTAGATGGATGAAATAATTGAGTAGGTGTTAATCTTTTGAAAGTAAATGTTTGAGATGAAATTGTGGATGTGACTAAGATAAATTTAGATTTAGGGTATGAAGTCGGAAGTGTCATTCCAAAAGGATGAAGAAGAACTAGTGCTAGATAAAGCACTAGTTATGAATAGAGGAACATGGGGGATGATGATAGTGGGCCTCTTCTTAGGAAGTTGTAGACTAGGCCTAGGCCTAGGCTTGGGTAGAACTATAGGTAAATTGGCCATTATAGATACCTTAGAAGTGGATGATATAACGAAGGGGTTGACAGTGGGAAATGACAAGTCATAGGCTTAATTATAGGTTTGGTGAGGGGCCTATTGGGTAATAGGTTAACATGGTCTGGTGTTGAGGGATCATATAATATGCCTGAGGGATGGATATATAAGAATGAAGGAGGTAAAAAAATAGGCTCCTGACCTATTACAACTAGTTCCTCTCTAAAAGGAGGTAGGAGAGGTAACCTTGATGTTGAAAATGCTAGTGCTAAAGTAGGAGTGACCACTACCTTCATTGAAGGCCTATTTACATTAAAGTAATGCTTTATGTTTGGGATGGGACACTAGATTCTTCTCTTGAAATAAAATTGTTGGGGATCAAACCAACAATATGATTACACTTATGAAAGCAATAAACCATGGAATTAAATCAGATAGATAAGTAACTAGAATGATAAATAGCAAAGAACAAGAGATACAAGAAACCACCCTAAAAACTTGTATTAAACTCTTTACAGAAGGAATACAATTGAAGAAACTTCTTTCTTCCACACCTCTCTCAGATGCACAAGATCTCTCTCTAGATCTCTATCCCTCAAGAGCTCTTTCTCTCAAGTACAATTAACTCCAACAACCTGGATTGATTCACCTATACAATTTTGTACTGTTCTTCAACATTCACATACACTAAACTACAATAAGCTAAGAAGATCTAATTCTACATATAGAATTAGGAGACTTGAGCATGCACTTACAACCAATAGTTAAGCCTCTTGAACAAAGGCTCTAAAAATAGTCTTACTAATAATAGAGACGTGAACTTAAGACTAAGACTTAAACTCATCATGCAAACACTCAATTCTGTCCTTGAAAATAGCTCTCTAGATGCACAGGTAACTGATGCCGGTTCCTGCCTGCTTGCTTGTGACCGATGTCGACTGATCCCCTACCGACGTTGGCGTCTCTTCAACTGCACCTGACCAATGTTGGTCTCTCCTGACTGATGCCGGTGACTGTATAAACCTGCAACTTTGGTAATGCACTCCTTTGGTGAAGCTTTTAGGCTCCACACCTTAACAATCTCCCACTTGGAGATAAATAGCTGCACCAGTACCTATACAACAACATCTTCTAGCTCCTCCATCTTCAACTCAATCATGAAGACCAATAGAAGTTGAATGAAGATTTAACTTCTCCTTTGTAACTGGCTTGGTTAACATATCAGCAAGATTCTTATCTGTATGGATCTTCTCCAGCTTCAACTCACCATCTTCCAATACCTGACATATGAAGTGGTACCTAAGCTGTATATGCTTTGTTCTTGAATGAAAGGCTGAATTCTTAGCCAAATGGATTGCACTCTGACTATCACTATATAATCTGTAACTCCCTTGCTCCTTTCCAAGCTCTTCCATGAACCGTGTCATCCATATCATCTCTTTGCTAGCCTCTGTGGCTGTAATATACTCTGCTTCTGTAGTTGACAAGGCAACAACCTTCTGCAACTTTGATATCCAACTAACTGCCATTCCACCTACAGTGAAAACATATCCTGTGGTGCTCCTCCTACCATCCAAATCACCTACCATATCTGAATCTACATAACCATATAGAGAAGTATCTGAACCTCCATAACACAAATGCTTACTGCTGGTTCCTCTCAGATATCTAAGGATCCACTGAACTGCTTTCCAATGTTCCTTTCCTGGATTGGCCATATACTTACTTAAAACTCCCACTACTTGGGCAATATCCAGTCTAGTACAAACCATTGCATACATTAAACTCCCTACTATAGAATAATATGGAACCTTACTCATGTACTCTACCTCATCATGTGAATTAGGACATTGTTCTTTACTCAACTTAAAATGTCCAGCCAAAGGTGTGCTTACCAGTTTAGCATCCTACATATTGAACCGTTTCAACACCTTGTCCACATAATCCTCTTGAGACAATATCAACCTGTGATTTTTCCTGTCTCTCTTAATGCTCATGCCAAGGATTTTCTTTGCTGCTCCCAAATCCTTCATGGCAAACGTTTGAGCTAATTTCACCTTAAGCTTAGAGATATCCTGCATGTGTGATCCTGCAACCAGCATATCATCTACATACAATAATAGAATAATATATCTACCATTATCCAATCTCTTAAAATACACACAATGGTTAGATTGACACCTACTGTAGCCATGCTCAGTCATAAACCTGTCAAATTTTAAATACCACTGTCTACGAGCTTGCTTGAGGCCATACAAGCTTTTCTTCAATCTGCACACTAACTTCTCCTTACCTTTGACCTCAAATCCTTTTGGCTGTTCCATGTATATTTCCTCATCCAAGTCTCCATGAAGAAATGCTGTCTTAACATCAAGCTACTCAAGATGCAAATCCTCAATAGCAACCAAAGACAGTACAACCTGTATAGAAGTCATTTTAACAATAGGAGAAAAAATCTCACCAAAATCAATACCTGGCTTTTATGCAAATCCTTTCACTACCAATCTAGCCTTATATCTCATCTGTCCATTCTCACCTTCTTTCAACCTGTAGGTCCATCTGTTCTTCAGTGTTCTCTTACCAGCTGACAACTCAACCAAATCCCATGTTTGGTTCTCTCTTAAGGACTCCATCTCCTCAACCATGCCACGCTCCCACTGAATCTTGGACTCCACCTGTATTGCTTCTTGAAAACTCTCTGGTTCTCCACCATTAGTTAGCAATAGATAGAATAATGAAGGAGAATATCTAATTGGAGGCTTACTTACCCTTTCTGACCTCCTGATGGGCATCTGAGACTCATTCACAACACGCTATCCACCCAAATTCTCTGACAGTGACCAACCTCGGTCACTTCCAGACCTGTTACTGGCTGACGCCAGTTCTTTCTGATCGACATCGGTGCCTGTTCTACCGACATCGGTCTCTGTATGACCGACATCAGTTTTTATCCTGCCGATGCCAGTTCTTGACTGGCCGACGTCGGTCTCTGTGTTTTCCTGTAAGTGATTATTTATTTTTCCCGCGAGCTCATATTGGACCGTCACCTCATCCAATTCACCATTGCTCTACCCAGATTGATTTAGCTTCTTTAGCTGATCACTATACATCACTTTTTCATTGAAAACAACATCACGACTCCTAATTATCTTGTTAGTTCCTAGATTCCAAAATCTAAAACCAAAATCATCTGAGCCATAGCCAATAAATGTTCACCTCATAGACTTAGCATCCAGCTTCTTTCTATTTTCCTTATCAACGTGCACAAAGGCTTCACAACCAAAAACTTTGAGGAATGAGAGATCTACCTTTTTACCTATCCATGCCTCTTCTAGGATTCCACCATCCAGTGATGTAGAGGGTCCTTTGTTAATCATGTACACTGCAGTGTCAATAGCTTCTACCCAAAACTCTAGGGGCAAACCAGTATGCAATCTCATACACCTTGCACGCTCCATGATTGTTCTATTCATCCTTTTAGCAATTCCATTCTGTTGAGGTGTCCTTGGAACCATCCTTTGCCTACGAATTCCATGCATATAACAATACCAGTTGAACTTATAGCTACAGAATTCACCACCATTGTCAGATCTCAAGCACTTCAATCTTCTGCCTATTTCATTCTCAACCATAGCTTTCCAAATCTTAAAAGTCTCAAATACATCAGGTTTCTTCTTAATACAATAGATCCATACCTTTCTTGTAGCATCATCTATGAACGAAACATAGTACTGTGATCCTCCAATAGAAGCTACCTGAGCCGGTCCCCACACGTCTGTGTGAACAAGCTGCAACTTATGCTTCTTCTTTGTAGACCCAGTCTTGAGAAAACTAACCCTTTTCTATTTTCCAAATACACAGTGCTCACAAAAATCTAGATCTATGCTTTTCAAATCTGAAAGCTTACCTTTAGACTTAAGAATTGACATTCCCTTCTCACTCATGTGGCCAAGCCTTGAGTGCCACAATTTTGCATCCACATCTGAAGTAGATAATACAGAAGGAGAATTGTTAGTAACACAATTACGTAAATAGAGAGTACCTACTCTCTTACCTCTGGCCATAACAAGTGCACCCTTGGTCACCTTCCAAGATTCCACTGTGAGAGTTACTGTACAACCCTCATCCCCTAACTTTCCTATAGAAATGAAATTCCTCTTCAAGCTAAGAACATGCATAACATCTCTCAACACCCATGTGTTGCCATTCTGCATTTTCAACTGCACTTTACCTTTGCCAATAATTTTACAAGGCTCATCATCCCCTAGATACACTATTCCAAAATCTCCATGGATATAGTCACTAAAATATTCCCTATTAGGGGTAGCATGAAAAGATGCACCAGAATATAAAACCCAAGATTCTATATTATTATGCAAAGAGAATATTAAAGCATCTTGTGCAATACCTACAACCTTTGCTTCTTCTTTTCCTTCGTGCTGATTGTCCTCCTTAGGCTTTGACCAGCAATCTCTGCTTATGTGCCCCATCTTTCCATAATTCCAGCATTGTGGCTTACTGCCATTTCTGGATTTGGATCGACCTCCCCCCTTAGACTTAGATCTTGATCTCCCTTTCTTGCTCTTCTCTTTTTGCCTTCCCCTACTCTCAAAACTTAAAGCATTCCCAAATGTCTCCTCTGTGCTTTTCCTGTGAATTTACTCATTCAAGATAACACTAACAACATCCTCTACTTTTAAAATATTAGATGCAGATGCAGTATTACTAACTACCATTACTAAGCTATGCCAGCTTTCAGGCAAAGAACATAATATTAAAAGAGCTTTTATTTCATCATCAAATACAACTTTGACTGAACTTAATTGATTTACAATTCCATGGAAATCATTCAGGTGATTAGATATAGATCCACCTTCCTGCATATGCAAATTAAATAACTGCTTCATAAGATATACCTTATTAGAAGCTGAGGGTTTTTCATACAAATTTGCTAAAGTAGTCATCAACTCTACCGTTGTTTTTGCCTGTGATAAATTAGATATCACAGTAGATGTTAGACTCAGTATTATAGACCCTAGAGCCTTTCTATCAAGAACTTCCCATTCTTCATCAATCATGTCTGTGGGCTTCTTTACAATCCCACCTAACGGTAAGTATAGATCTTTCTGATACAGATAGTCCTCTATCTGCATTCTCCAATGTTGATAATTTTTACCATTGAACTTTTCCATTCTCAGTTTACTTTCTTCTACCATTGCTTCTCCCACTCAAATATAAATCCCTGCAGAAACCCCTATGAGAACTTGTAATCAATACACACTGCACATATATGAACCACCTGTTAGTGAACCTAAGCTCTGATACCAATTATGGATATCAAGCTCTAAACCTACAACTAAGGCTCTGATACCACTTGTTGAGGATCAACCAACAATATGATTACACTTATGAAAGCAATAAACTGTAAAATTAAATCAGATAGATAAATAACTAGAATGATAAATAGCAAAGAACAAGAGATACAAGAAACCACCCTGAAAACTTGTATTAAACTCTTTACAAAAGGAATACAATTGAATAAACTTCTTTCTTCCACACCTCTCTCAGATGCACAAGATCTCTCTCTAGATCTCTATCCCTCAAGATCTCTCTCTCTCAAGTACAATCAACTCCAACAACCTGGATTGATTCACCTATACAATTTTGTATTGTTCTTCAACATTCACATACAATGAACTACAATAAGCTAAGAAGATCTAATTCTACATATAGAATTAGGAGACTTGAGCATGCACTTACAACCAATAGTTAAGCCTCTTGAACAAAGGCTGTAAAAATAGTCTTACTAATAATAGAGACGTGAACTTAAGACTAAGACTTAAACTCATCATGCAAACACTCAGTTCTGTCCTCAAAAATAACTCTCTGGATGCATAGGTAACTGATGCCGGTTCCTGCCTGCTTTCCTGTGACCAATGTCAGTCGATCCCCTACCGACACCGGCATCTCTTCAACTGCACCTGATCGACGTCAGTCTCTCCAGACCGACGCCGGTGACTGTGTAAACTTGCAACTTTGGTAATGCGCTCCTTTGGTGAAGCTTTTAGGCTCCACACCTTAACAAAAATCCTACTCAAATTGGTTTCCTATATCATCTCCTCCCTTTTCCAAAGTAGGAGATAATCCTTGTAGTATCCTCTGACTAAGTTGGGGGTCATTCAAGCTTTCTTCCTTAGTACTAGTGGCATAGACTATAGATGTTGGTACTCCTGCCTAAGTATCTTGATGTTTAAAAACTTGGTAAAACCTTTCATCATTTAGCCACCCTCTTAACTTTGGGATATTGGAATCCTTTAGTCTCTATTTCACCTCTTGTCATTAGCTGTATTGATATAGAATTGGTCTGCATCTTCAGGCTCATGATGGTAAGTGATGCTTAGAGTTTCCCTATGCTTAGTATAGTATTTGAATGTTATGTGTTTAGGGTCCCACTCCCTACTAACATCCTTTTACAAACCAAAGGTGTGTCTTTACTTAGTGACAATAATAACTAATATCTAGTTTTCAATTTAAAACTAACCAATATTGGACAATTGAGGATGAACCAATCCTCTTTTCTTATTCTTGCACAATCCATCTACCCTTGTGAGTAGATGGAAGGCAATATCTTGTTTAACTAGATTGTATGGCACTATGGTAAGTATTCTAAAGGGGTTTGCATTAACTCTTACTACCATTATTACCATGGAGTTTGGATAATACTAGTATTCTCCCATGGTGATGAGTGTTATTCTATTTTTTTCCAATAGCCTGGGCATATGCCTCTCATGAATGGCCTTGTAGACTACTAGATAGAAATGATGGGTAATGGCTTGCATCACCTACTTATACATGTAAATTATTCCCTTTGAGAAGACATGAGGCATGGTCCACCTTAGGTTTGGATCCTAATTGGTGAATTGGGGGAACTTTTGGGTAGCATAGATGGTATCTACTAGGTAAGACATCATATAAAAATGATCTCCCTAGTTGGCCATGACATTTTTAATCTGAGATGCCAAGTTTTAGCATATGATTTATCCCAAAGGGGGAGTCTAGGAATCATCTATGATTGGGGATAGAATTATAACCCCCTTCTCATAGACATGGATTTTATCATTGATCCCATGCAACTTGTTCATCATTGCCATCCCCATTCTTACCCCCTTATTGAATTGGGTGATGGGGATCTAGTTGATCTTAGACTTGAAAATGAACCTCTCCATATTTTCTTCCCAAACCCTCAAAACTTCTCTAATATTACATGTTTTAATCCATTGGGTGATAGTTTATTGATTGTAAATAATCTCTAGTCTAGGCAAATCATAATAAGCCTAAAAGGTTAGCCCGATTATGAAAGCAATGCCATTACTTGATTTAAAAGATTTGATCATATTATCAACACACCTAGACTAGAGAAACATTTGGTAGACTAAGTCTATGAAGGGGAGGATGTTTGGATGAGATACAACCTTATACAATCTTATAAACTTGAGCATCAAGATATCTGATGTTTCTTATGTATAATTGGGGCCTTCCTCATCATCATTATCACTATTTATAGTTTTTTACACATGGTATAATAGATCATTATAATGCTTGTCTTATGTAGCTAGTGCAACAAAATTAAAACTAGATTCCTAGAAGATGATGTTCATTCCATATGTATAGAAGAATGGAACTTGCTCTTGCGTGGTTCTGGATGTTCCAGTTTTGGCCATGGTTTCTAGATTTTATGATTAATGAGCTTGTGAATTGTCTTAGTGTCAAATGAACACATATAAGTCCTTAGAAAATAACATATAACATTGTGGAGTTCTTTAGCAGATAAAAATTAAAAGTGAATGTAATGCCTTGAGGTCCCATAAGATTTAAACTCTAGATTTTTAGAATTTTGAAATGAAAGATATGAGTCATAAATGACAAGTAAATTTAATTTTCTTTGACTTAAAGCTGAAGTGGATCTTTAGTTTAGTTCTAACAACTTGAAAAATCCACTTTTTGAAATTAGCCAATCACTTCTTTCAACTTGTCCATGTGGCCCTTCGTTTTAGGCTTGACTTTTTCCTTGAGGTGACTTGGCTTTATAACCACTGAAATGAGCTCCATCAACATTCAATTATCACCAACAAATGGTACTTTATGGATAACTATGCACCACCTATGTATCATATTTAACATGTGCTCAATACTTGGTGCCTTTTTGTGCACTTCATCCTTTTATTTTAAATACTGAGCTATTTGAGTGGATTGCACGATATTATTCCAAGTGTCACCTTTTGATTGGATTGCTCTTTATTTTGGTGTTTCATGGGTCAACCCTATTATTTTGAGCTAATGTAATCTCAAAACCTCTACTGACTCACCAAGTGGTAGGCTCTCATTGGCTTATGCTATTGTGTGGATTTGTTATATGATTTTTTTTTGAAACTGACTACTATGATTCTTAGGCATATGTCATCTTCTAATTGAATTAATTCTCACTAGGTTTTTTAGTTTCCTTTGATCACATTGTTACCATGAGGTAGGGGGTCTTAAAAGGCTGTGACTGGGTACCATGTGGTACATCCTAATTAGGTCATTATTTTTTTTAGGCTGAAATGTAGTGATCAAATGACAAATGGAACATTCCCATTAGGTCACTTGGTTGCAAGACTTGAAAAATAATAGGATCCTTAGAAGACCATGATTGATTACCAAGTGGTATGCTACAGTTGAGTAACTTATATTTAAAGTTTTAAATGATGTTATTGAGTTCTAAGTGGTATGCTCTGATTGTGTCATTGGGTCATGACTATTTTTAAAATATAAAATGCACGCGACTAAGTCTCAAACTTTATCTGAGTGACGAATGCATGTGATATTGTCATGTGTCAATTGAGGCTGAGATGCCATCAAGTTTCTGCACAAAGGTAAAAAATGCAAAATGTAGTGAACTGAATGATAAAGAAAAAGGGGAAAGTCTAAATTCATAAACTCTAAGTATGGAATCTGACTTGGACCCTAATTAAAAAGTTAAAATCAAGATCTATCATAGTATCAAATTTATGATTTTTGACATAACCAAAGTAATATACCATGATTTGAAAACCTTAATTAAGTAATTTAAATCATGTCTTAAGGACCATACCTTAGTTTTTCATATTTTAACCCCTTCAAAGATCATTTAAAAAAAAAATAGATCATTAAAAAACCAATGAACTAGACATTAATGAAACATTTTAAAAGGTACCCTTTAATATTTGTCATGGACTAACATGATTTTTTAAACTTTTAAAGTCACACAAAGGGTTTTTTATCATGTGGAATCAATGCTAAGGTATGTCCTAGGGAAAATGACCCAAAATTTCATAACAATATGGTGGCCTTTGTGGGAAACATAACAATATGTTAGAATTCAGATATCCTAGTATAGAATGTAATTATTAATTAATCATTCCTTGGCAGATGTAACAAATATCATAATTATTTCTCTATAACTAACAAATTTTCAATTGATGGATTAAATACTAAAAACATGAAAACCATTCATACTATGTGTGTGCTTTTAATTGATTGACCAACATGCCTTTGGGTTTTAGAATCAGTGGATTCAAAATTTATGGCTTTGAACATAGGTTCTAGGCAAGCATTTTAATATATATATATATATATATATATATATATATACATATATATATATATATATACATATATATATATATATACATATATATATACATATATATATATATATACATATATATATATATATATATATACATACATATATATATATATATATACATATATATATATATACATACACACATATATATATATATATACATACATATATATATATATATATACATATATATATATATATATACATATATATATATATATATATATACATACATATATATATATATATATATATATATATACATATATATATATACATATATATATATACATATATATATATATGAGAAATTTTAAAGGGAATGGTTTAGGCATTGCTCTTCTACTAGCCAAGCATCTATAGCCTTGATAGAGATACCTTTGGATCCACTTTAGGCCTTATTCCACTACTATCTAGGTGTCCATAGTCTCGATGGAGTTTATCCTAATCACCTTCAAGATAATGAAACTTATAATGTCAAGTCTATTTTAACGTGATACATGTGTTTTTATCATATATTTTTTGTAAACCCTAAGAGGTTGGGAACCAATTTATTAGCCAAGTTTTAAGGAATTTTAGAACTTCTACTCAAGAACCACTCATTTTTAGTGACTGAGTTCTACCCAAACAATCTTATGATGTGAAATTAAGTGTCAACATGTATGGACCTTAAATTTTTTAATAAATTCATCCAATCAAATGTATGATTTTTAAAATTGGATTATAATCATAATAAAATCACATATATATCATGAAATGACAACATTAAAATTAGATTCTCCCAAATTTTCTAAATCAACACATGGCACAATATTTTACTTAAAACAATCATTTATTGGGATGTATGCATGATTTAACACCTCAATTATTTAAATTTTAGAACTTGGGATAAGTACAAGAGAAACTTGGGACCTTGCCTAGAGGGCTTATTGCTAATCTATAACACACAATAACTACTCTAAGGAAAGAAAATAGCTGAAAATAAACCCACAACAAGAAAGAAAACAAAAAAGAAACTAATCTAATCCTACCTACTATTACACTAAACCAACTCATAGTCCTTTAGTGGGTATGAAAGAGGCAGTAAAGAAGTAGTGCTTCAAGTAATATCCATTCATCGATAGAGCTAAGTCATTTCCTTGTAAGTCCTTCAATCTAAATGAGTTATTGCCAAGTATCTATGAAATTTGATATAACCCAATCCAAAGGGACATGAATTTGTCGTGTTATCATTTTTTATCATGGGATTTGTCCCATAGTAAGACCAACTCTGATATTTAGAACATGTTGATTTTAGCCCTTTTGTCAAGTGACCTTTTTGACTATGTCCTGGTGTTTGCTAAAATTCTTGAGGGCTTCATCTTTGGCATCTTCCATCTGGATAATATTCAATATTTTAGACTAAATTCTTTCATTATCATCCATATATTTATCCATTAAATCATGAGTAGCTATAAGGTAATGAGAAATATTGGTTATTGCCAATATACTAATAAAAATGGAGATGACTTCAAGGCTTACTTGTATCTGGTTTGATCTACCTAGAGAGCATATTTTAATAATGACTCCCACTCCCTTGGTTTTGTATCTACTAACTTATTTATGGCATTCATCAAGTTTATGTTCATTGATTCTATAATACCATTCCCTTGTGGATAATGGTTTGAGGAAAACTTGAAAATAATCTTGTTATCATAGGCCCATTCGATGAATTATATGGATTGGAAATTTAGGCAATTATCACACACTAGAGACAAATGAGTCCCAAATCTGGTTGTGATGTTATCCTCTAAGAATTTAATGACATCAATTACCCTATATTTATTAGTGGCAATTGATTCAGTCTACCTGGTGTAATAGTCAATGGCTGTCAGCATAAATTTATGTCCCACCAAAGAGTTAGGATTGATGACTCCAAAAAAATCCAATCCCCATTATGCAAACATCCTAATTTTAATCATTGGTTGTAAAGGCATGGATATCCTTACTTCTCTATTATCAAACACTTGACATTGATGACATGCTTAAACATGAGCATGTACATCCTTTAATATGGTTGACAAGTAATAGCCTACTTTGAGTATTTTATGGGTAGTGCTTCTACCCAAAGGATGTTCACTTCCTAATTTATCATGGAAGTTGTTGAGTATGTCTACAACTTCCTTCCTTGAGACAGATTTTAAATAGATTCCTTCATAGTTTTTCTATGGATCAAACCTATTTTGATCATGAAATGTGAGCTTTTGAGCCTAAGTGCTCTTATTTTATCTCTTTTTAATTTTGGTGGGCAAGTGGCATTCAACATGTAGTAGATGATGTCTCTGTACCATTCCTCACTTGAAACTTGGTCTACTTATACCTTTAAAACATCAATTTTAGGATCAATATTGGTTATTAAATAAATTAAACCTTGGCCCCATACCATCTTATCTAGCTTGATCTCTATGTCATATTCTTGGAGCTTGGTCATCCATTTTCCTCATTTTTCTCCTAATTCATTCTAATTAAGCATAAGTTTAATGGTGGGGTCAAGTATAATGGTGTGAGTTTTATTTTAGAGGATGTAACGTTTAATATTATTCATGGCCTTCACTAGGGCATATGCTTTCTTGTCCAAGAATGGCTATCTCAATTATACATCTTTTAAGTTCATACTCATGAAGTCGACTAGATGTTCTTTGTCATCTACCTCTTGTGTTAGGATAGACGCAATTGTGTCATCAGTAGTAAAAGAATAAAGGTATAAATATTTACCAAAATCTAGGACAATTATCATGGGTGCATGTATTATGGATTCTTTGATGTCCTAGAAAGATTTCTTAGCCTCGAATGTCCAATCAATATTCAAATCCTTTTTCAACATGACAGTTAGAGGCTTGATAATTTTGGCAAAACCTGAACTGAATTTATGCACAAAGTTAATTTTTCCTTAAAATGATTTTAATTATTTATTAGTGTTAGGGAAATCAACCTTGAAAATGAAATTAATCTTATTAGGGTCAATATCCATACCATCCTTCATGATCATGTGTCCTAAGAGCTTACCTTCAGTTATGCAAAAGATACTCTTCTTAGGGTTTAGAGAGATACCAAAGGTTATAGATTTCTCCAAAACTTGTTGAAGATGCATCATGTGGTCTTTCCTATTTTTAGAGAAAATGGTTAAGTCATCCATGTAGATAATGATGCACTTACCAACTAGTCCTTGGAATGCATGGTCTATGACATGTTAGAAGGTGGCCTTGACATTGATGAGGCTAAAAGCCATCCTTCTATATACAAATGTTCCCCACTTGGTAGTGAAAGTAATTTGCATTCTATCTTCTTTATTTACCAACACTTGGTTGTAACCAGAGATCCCATATAAAAAGGACATCATTTGAGAGCTAATAACCATTTAAATTACCTCATCCAAATAGGGAAATAGGTAATTATAATTTTCTAAGGATTGGTTGAGATTCTAAAATTCTACACAAAGTCTAATCTCACTATTTTTCTTTCTGATTGGGACTAGGTTAGCCACCCATGTGGAGTGTCTAATTGGGAGTACTATTCCTACATCCAATAATTTCTTTACTTCTTTATAGATGAGAGGCTCTATAATAGGGTTCATAGGTCTTTACCTTTGCTAGAAAGGTTTGAACACTTTTTTTAAAGGGATCATATTAGTGATGACCTAGGTGTCAAAGATTTTGAGATATTTGTAAGATCATTCAAGGATTCATTAAATCTAGATAATATCCTAGTGTCTTTGGCTACTTCTTTGGTATAGACAAGCTTGATGATGATGTTTTGGGGATTATTTAATGAACCTAGATTAATTTTTTTATAATCCTTTCCACTTACTTTAGGCACTTTGCCATTTCTTATTGTCTTATCTTGATTGAATATCCTTTCTAGAGAAACCATGCCCTTAGGGATTTTATTCTTTTTTAGTTGGACTATGCCATCATCATCGATTTCAGCCCCCTTTATAGACTCTTCATCCTGCTGATCAATTATGTGTGATTGAAAGACTCTATAACTAGTCATTAAGTTGTTGATTTTATTATCATCATCAAACACTTGGAAGTGATTAACATTGTCTGGGACATAAGGGTAAGGTATCATTTTGATTGTAAATTTCTATAATTCGAGGGCCTTAGGTGGGACTAGATTCACTATTGTCAAAGCCAATACATCCACCAGTTGATTTTGATCCTTGGGTACAGAGGCAATGTTAAATGATTCAAAACTGTAAATTAAATCCCATAATCTAAATTTATACTTATTTAGATAAAAAATCTTGCATTAGTATTGACTATGTACTTGCTTGATGAACAGTTCTGAATCACCATGTACTAACAATTTACTTACCTTATGTTTGATGGTGAATTAGAGTCCTAAGATCAAGGCCTCATATTTTTTAAGGTTATTAGTGCATGAAAAATAAATTATATAATATTCCATGTATTACTTACCAATCAACTTTGTCAATATGATACTTACCCTTGAGCCTTGATTGGTTCTCACACCATTAAAGTACATAGTCTATAACCCTTCATCCTTTGTCATAGGGATGCTTTCATTTGATCTAGTAGTATCAAGAGAATATATTTTGAAGTTAGTAGCTATAATTTTACCTTTTCATTATTGGAATTGCACTCTATTATCATGAACTTCATCATCATCTCTCACTCAATTCAAATCTGATGAGGCATGCCCTTCAAGGGTAACCATGTATGCGAGTAGTCTATGGACATGTATCCCTTCAAGGATTTTGTCTAGTCTCTACTCAATAACATCCCATATGATTTTGGGATATATATGACTTGGATGTGTTAGTTACCAAAGTTGCACACTTCTTGAGGAAGACTATTCAAACCCTCCCCAAACTTGGACTAACATGAGATTGACCTATAGGCTACTAGTTACCTATTATCTAGGTAAAGCCTCTAATTTTATGGTTCTAGATCCCATGATTTATAGCTTAAATAATATGTTTAATACCTAATTCAATTGGGGTGCAAAAGGTAAAAAAATTTCACAAAGGAAACCTACTCTAAAGTGGTGATGTATCAATATGATAGTTCCATTCACTCAATTTGAACTCAAACAACACTAGTAGACAATGGATAGAGCTAAAACACTAACTCCAATAGCTTCTAAGCAATAATATTTCACATAGAGGTTAGTTTAAATGATTAAATAAATAGGGTAATGAAAATAAATCCTAGTTCAAGGCACTTATAATCAGAATTTCACTTTAAACTTGAGTCATCAACCCTACAACACTCTAGATAACCTGCTAAGAAAGCTTGTTAAAACCTAGGTAAAACTTGGACTTGTAAAGGGAAGATTACACCACTATGCATATCAAAATAATCATGAATAAACTAAGTAATAATCATGAATAATTTGAAATATTATATTCATTATTCCAATAGGTTTTCAAGTATAAATCCTGGTAGAGTTTCCTCATACCAGCCTTAGGGATATAAAAAAGGGACATAACACCTAAATATATAGAAGGATGAGAGAGTTAAATAAGATAAAATGGAGTGTAAAAGTGGAGAAAAGGTCATCAATGACCATCATACATTTAGTTCAATAGTTACATCAATTACAATAGTCATGTCATACACCCTCTCCATGCGTTGGTCTCCCATGTTTGAATATGCGCCTTAAATGAGATCTTTAGAGCATTGATGCCTATTATTAGTAAATTTTGACTCTTCAAGAGTCCATGAATGCCAATTTAATATAGTGTCTATAAAAACCAATTCCATGGGTGGAATCCTATCTGATTTTAATCCATATTATAGGTTCTTATATAGTAATTATAGGGTGCTAATATTCCAAAATATCAATATTTACAAAATTGGGGTTGCCTAGGATTTTAGAGAGGTTTTGGGTGTCTAGTACTCTTAACAATGATTCATAGGGTATAAACCCCTAAAGTAAAAAATACTATCATTTATTTTGATTAGATTTACCCCTTAAAATTCCTTTAAAATATTTATTTCCCATGCAAAATAAGCACCAATATAGGTACGTAGATAAATGAGCTTGTATTCTTTTGCAGGTAGTTTGAACATGTTAGCAATCTTAACCTTTGTTCATAAAAGTGGAAACCTAAAAAAACTTCAATATTCCATGGATTTTAAGTACATATGGTGCCTAAAATATCCTAAAATAATTTTCTTTTAATCCCTTGGTAGTGAAATATATGAGCATCCAAACAGGGGCCTCGAAGGATTGTCTAAGACTGTGTGTTTAAAACTAGCCTTTAAGACTAAAAATGATCCTTCCCCTATTTTCCTTTGTTTAAAAATCATATTATAAGACCTTAAACCAACTAATATATCTTATAATGTATTTATATTTTATTTAGATGTTCAATTATGCTTCCATGGTTGTGTGAGGTTTGAAGCCTAGTTATGGCCTTTAGGCCAAACAAGCTTAGACTTTGTTTGAGGGTACAGATGGCCTGTAGGTAGTTTGAACATGTTATCAATCTTAATATTTGTTAATAAATGTGAGACCATAAAAAAATTCAATATTACATGTATTTTAAATTTAATATGGGTGCCTAAAATCTCTTAGAAGAATTTGCTCTGAATCCCTTGGTAGTGAAATATATGAGCATCCAAATAGGGCCCTCAAATGATTGTCTAGGACTATGTGTTTTGAATTAGAATTTAGGACTAAAAATGATCCTTCCCCTATATTAATTTGTTTTAAATTTTTTATAAGACCTTATACCACCTCCTATATCTTATCATGGCTTTTTCTTTGCTTGATAGGTTCATTGATGTTTCCATGGTGGTGTGAGGTTTGAAGCCTAGCTATGGCTTATAGGCCAAACAATATTAGACTATGTTTAAGGGTATAAATGGCCTACAAGTGGTTTTTAGGGATATAAAAATCATCATGACATTATATTACTATATGTTTCCAATTTATATGACTTTATTTAGTTAGAAAATTTGACCTTGCTCATCTATGCACTCTCAACTTTTGGCATAGGGTTTGTATATAGTCAAGACTTTAAAACCCTGAGGTCTGAGTTATAGCTCTTTCTTCTTCACCTAAGGTTTATTATCACCATAAAATGTTTATATACCTTTATAAATTATCTTACCTTCTTATCAGGTACTCTGATATCTTCAAACAATACTCAAAACATGTGAATGCCATCAGTCAATCATACATAGGCATGTCTTCTTGACTAGTCCTCAAGGCATTTTGTCTTGAAATTTGAGTGTTTTTAACCATAAAAAACATATGAATACACTATAATTATCATTATTTGTCTTATGATTCCTTCATTAAGTGAAATGTCATTATCTTTGTCCTCAAACTTCCCAAATGACTACTAGCCTCATCCATGGCTATCCAAAGATTGACGTCTGTCTGATATAAGACAATGAATGTATCCATTGTTTATAGAACCTTGAGGATAACATGAGAAAATTATAAAAATCACAATAATCATATCCATAAATTTTAATATCTTGACTAAACTTTTAGAGGTTTTAAAACCTCAAATTTCTCAAAACAGGCTATATGTGTCGACTGCATGCGTATAACTATGTGTGTAGATGTATAAGACTATATCTCTTTGAGTCAAGACATTATCACCAACATTATGAGCTCTCAATCAAATTTTAATGAGACTAATTACACTTAAAATCCTTTATATACCTCTATCAACTATTCCCACTCTTCTAACAATCATACAAGATGCATCATCCTCAAACTTGCATACATAGGTCTATTATGATTTACATTAGGCCTAGTTTAAGCCATTTAGGCCTTGTTTTATATCTAGAGGAAAACAAACTTACTAAAAATATCAAGAATCCTTCATAAGGTAATCATACCTCTGGTTCTAACTCTCACCTTCTTATCCTCACAACCCTAGCAATAACCTTATTGTCATGAATTCTGTCTAAGTAGGCATATAGACTAGCCTTCAAATATCTTAGATGTAGGTTCCTTTTATGGTGTTTATTATACTTATTAAATAGATTTATAATTCATCATACTTTTTCATATATTCATGAACTTTAACATCAAATTCAAGTCCAAAGCTTTACTAAAAACATAACCTAGACTGACTTCATAATCAAGTTCTACCTATAGGTGTCTGATTAGATTTGTATAGACTACTAACTGGTGTGAAATCAGTATCTAAGACTTATCAAGGAATTTATTTTCTCAATTTCAATATCACAAATTCACATCTTCATGTCATCACAAATATAGACCAATATCTAACCCTCAGCACTCTATTTTCTCTTTTTCTTCACCCTATCACTATGAATGACACTTTATGTTAGTTGTAGGTGATGTTTTCAACATGAAGGTTAGGTCATATTTATCATTTTAATTTTGAAAATCCATCCTTTGATTTCACTTTAGGATCCATTCAATTCAATAGCTTCATCAAGGTCTCAAGGCTTTTCTTGTATTGCACTTAGTTCATCTCTTTTTAGCATGGTTGTAGGTGATCATGAGACACCTTTATATGGACTAAGTACCTTATGGAGTGAAGACCTTGAATGAGCATAACGACCTTATATATGCATTTGGAGTTTTATTTCATATTTTATTTGAATATAATTTATTTAGTCACCTCTATTTCAAGTATAACATTACAAAAAGATTATCAATAAGTGATTATTTTCTTTAATGCTATATGTGTTCTTTATCTACTTCAACAGGGCATATGACCTATAAAGATTCAATCTCCCATGATATTATAGTTTTTAAGAGTTACAAGGTTGTATAGGCCTATTTACTTAGTTCAATCTTAGAGGGAAAGGTGGATGAGTGTAAGAGGATGATTATGGAGTGATATGGAGGTTGAAACACAATACAATGACAGTGAGAACAACATGAAATGATAAAAGCATGAATATGATATAAAATGAAGCATGGAAACCCACCCAAGATAAACTAACATGAACCTTTAAAAACTTAAAAAAAATACATTCCAAAACATGATGCTTTGGAGACTAGGTAAATGCATGTGCAATCATAAAAGGAAACCTAGTAATCTTCAAGAAACCTTAACCTTGGCTAAGAAACCTTAATCCTTACTAAACTGAGTGTGTGATCTTTGGACTCAAGGAGGGTGGTATTAGGATTTTTGATGCTAACATGGAGGTTAATATACCTAATCCCAAGGATATGATGATGGCATATCATGACTCCAATACCTCATTCCATACTTTTAACTGTGTTAGAAGGCTCTGATGACACCATTAGATAACACACATCCTTTTATGCTGTAAACTTTAGATATGTATGAGACCTTTCTTTGAATATACTTAGAGATGATGAGAGGCCATTTTGGATACCAAACTTGAGTAAGGAGTTATGAGGAATCTTGGAACACTCAACAAACCCTTCAACATTGTCAATTCCTTTTGATAAGAGCACTCAACACTCTATCACTACCCAAATCTGCCTGCAAATTATAGACTATGATAGTTTGGATGTTTCATGGTTTCAAAAGATAACACATGTGATTAAAACATTAAAAATTACATGAGTATTTCAAACAAGACCTAAGGAAACAAGATCAACCATTGGTTTGACCAATGAGGCTAAAAACCATCAAAATCATCCTATTTTACATGGCCTGTGCAGACATGGATGATGTTTAGTTCCATTAAGTTATTAAGGAATGATAATAAATATCAAGGGACCAATCCATAAAAAAATTACCATGAATGAAATATTAATTAGTGGACTTCCTCTGGCTAAGATCTTGGGCCTCCATTCTCTTTCCTCTGTATGGGTCGAGCACAAACCTAAAGGGGTGTGTTGGTCTGCAAAGAAGGAAGATGAAGTAAGAGGACCATTTTTGGTTCTATATTGTATCATTTTACCATGAAACTTGTTTGAGACATTATATATGAGCCACCCTATAATTTTTTAACTTCTTTTGTACAGATCAATTTATACCATTCCATACAACTATAGAAAACACCTAAAAATCTTTGTTTTCTACATTTTCTCCTTGTTTTCAGCTAGGAACCACCATTTTAGGGTAAAATGAGATTGATATCGAGTTAATAGACCCTTTGAAAACTAGACATATGGTAGGGGGAAGTGGAAAAGTCATAGTTTGGCACATGGGGCCTATTTGACTAGTGGAAAGGTGTAAATGGGTCTCAAAATGGGGTTTTAAGGCTATGAAACATATAGTGTTGGATATATGGTGTGAAAAAGACCTTTTAAAAACCCATTTTAATGTAATTTCATTATATCACTTCCCTTTCCTAATGCCTTTAAAGCAAATAAACTCATATTAAGTGATTTGAGGGTTATATAATGCTTAAGAAAGGGTGATGAAGGTTTAAAATAAATAAACCAAGGATAATGACATTGAAGACACTAATAAGCCTTCATATCATGACCTCAAATGATGTTCAAATAGATTTAATAGACCACCAAGACATCTTAACACTCTATTTACTCCCTTCAAGACCATCATGAGGACTAATACACTAACAATCAACCTTCAAACAATTGTGACATATGATGATTCACAGGTAGAACTAAACACACCAATGACACTTGTAATAAGGTTCAAATACTCTCAATAGGACTAATGATGACATGACCATGCTGAAGATCACCATAAGTAGGCTAGTATGGTTATTGCCAATTTTTTTTAATGTTAGGGGTTGAAATTTGGCCTTATTAGGCCAAAATGTTAATAGAATGTTGATGAACTATTGAATATAGGGTTCATGAGCTAGTTGCATATGAACTTTCAATAGTTCCCCTACCAACTTGACCTTTAACTTGTCTAAATGGAAAAAAACCTGTTAGACTTAATTAGAGCAAATCCCATATTTTTTTAAATACCTATGGACTTATGTTAGTAGATGATCCATAATAAAGTAAATACTTATGAACATTTTCCCCAAAAATTCTAATAGTTAATAGAAATGGAAGAACCTCAACCTTACTTTTATATATTACCACATTCACATTCACAGATTTAGTTTTACCTTTGTCTAATTTCTTAGTTAATTATTTCAATAGTAAATCATGTTGCTTAGTGATTTGAGAAAGTTCATGTAAAGTGATATTGGATTTAATATTCTTCATATCTTCCATGATGTTGTATCCACCTTTGGATATAGTTATAGCCAACTCTATATTTGGCTGATTATCCTTTCCCGTAGGAGGAGGAGGATCATTATTAGTTCTATGATCTGGGGGAGTGTCAACTTTGTTAGGTGGTGTATAATTTATTATAGGTTCCTTCTAGGCTCTATTACTTAAGGTATAATTGATCTTCTGGTATTTTAGGGAAGTGTGGATCTCATCTATGTTACTTTTGAGCTCATTTTCTTCTTGGTTAAGAAAATCATAAGTATTGACCATGAGGGCCATTTCAGTGGAGTGAGAGCCACTATTAGGTATTCTTATATTCTTTGAATTGGTAGTATTATCTTGATTATTTAGGATAATGTCATATCTTTCCAATTCACCTTAGAACATTTTTAAAGTTTTGAAAAATTCTATGCAATGTAACTCTCCATATCAGGTTCTGTTATGGACCCTACACCAATTAGATAAAGCCAATTTATAGATATTTATGTCAGGCATCTTATTGGTTGGGGGTTTATTGTAATTATTATTATTAAACCTATTGAAAGGTCTATTATACTTTTAAAACATGTAATTTCCATTATCACCTTCCCCCACATTTCCCATTTATCTTTGCAAATTCATAAAGTCACTACCTAGTTTTTGAACCATTCTCTGAATTACTTCCAAGTCTCCTTTGAGGAGTTAGGCTTAGTGTTCTAGATTGGGTTTTGGAAAACTCTTTGGGTGTTAGAGTTTCTAATGGGGACCAAATCTTGGCTATTGTTTTGGGGATGAGCACCAACATTAGATTGGTTAAAGAATCTTGGTTGTTCACCAAGAGTTGTATGGCTAAATGGTAATTGATTAAGGCCAAGTTTTTGATTCAAGGTTGACCTCTTCTAATTTGCATTAGGTACCAAATTTATATTAGGTAAAGCTAATTTGACATTTGTGATAGTAAAGGTGGGATTCCCTTATGGGTGCATTTGCTCATAAATATGTATGACATATGCATAGGTGTGTGATAATGTATTGATGTTCATGGTCCTGCATAGAAAGATAATAGTCATGGGATCTAACACATTTTTGTATATTTATAGTACCAAGTCATCTGGAGGCTGGTAGGGAGCTATGGTGAGGCTATACATATTTTTAAATTTAATGTTAAAAGCTCTTATGGGCTCGCTTTGTTCCCATTTTAGGATGGTGAATTATTGGTAGATAATCCCAAGGCTAATGACCCTATAAAATAGTGAGATGAAGGTGTCACTAAAATAGTTATATCCTATGATGGAATCCTTTGGAAAATTAAGGAACTAGTCATAGGTTACATCCCTAAAGGTAAATGGGAAGAGTCTACAGGCTGCATCCTCATGGATGATGTTTAGAAGCCTAAGGGATGCTTTGAAAGACTTGATATGTTATTTAGTGGTTATACCTTATTGGGTTATATTCATTGATTCTAGCTTTGGCACTAAGGTCTATCCCAATATACTAGTGTACTAGCCCTATCACACAATTTAGGTCACACATGCTCAACCAAAGCATGCAAAAAAGACTGATTCTCAAAGGTTTTGTAACATAGTAATGTGTATTTATTCATATTTTATTATGCAATTCTAAATAGGGGTTATTTAATAACACATATATATTACCACTATCCCTCTAATCCCATATGTAAGCAACACTATTACAAGGATCACCATTATTATCTAACTATAGTGACTCAAAAAAGAAAAAGATACCAATAACAAAACAAAGAAACAAACCACATGCATTTATATCACTTAGTGTATTTCATCATTCATAACACAATATAATAAAAAATGATCTCTCATTATATTCTTAATGAATTATGCGACAAAGCTTTACTGTCTATTCTCCAAATCCACACTTACAAATGATTACAACATGGGTATTTATACATGTTTCTCCCTAACCAAGTGTTACTTATCATAAATGTCATGAACATATGGAACATAAACTCTCAATAGAATAAGAGTCGTGGCTCTTATAATACATTTTTCCTATAGACTCAAGTCCCTACACCCCCTAAATCCTCACTCTATGCTATATTATATCAACCATGTGTTCTATTTCTTATGGGTTGGTACAAAACCTCTGATTGATAAGCTAAAAGTGTCCCATATGAATATTTATTCTAACTTACACTACTTCCCACACACCCTACTTCCCATGTGCTCCCCTAGTAATGCAATTTTTTGTATACCTAATTTCTTAGGTCCTTCATGACTTGTTTTCTTTTGACTAGGTTCTCTCACACTAGGTCTCCTATGCCATTGTCCTCTCACTCCCAACAAGTTCTGTGGCACAATGATTTTCTACCTATCAGCTACATGCCATGGTCTTCTTGCACTATGGTACTTCCATGCTGTGATAGTCTTGTGCCAAAATGGGATAATGATCTTTTTCCACAATGCTAGTCACATGTGCCAAAATGGGATAATGATCTTTTTTCACAATGCTAGTCACATGTGCCAAAATGGGATAGTACTTAGTCAAAATTTAGGGGCTAACATCACCCCATACTATCCCCTTAGTTCATCCCAAACTAAGTCATGCTAGCATCTTCCAAAAATTTAGGCCCCTTCTACTCAAGTTCCTTCTTTATACCATCCCAATGAGACAATGTGTCGAGGACTTTGGTAGTTATTACTTATATGGCCTCTTTTGATTCTTTCAACTCCTTAGGTTGGGTTGGAGTCTTGGTCTTTTTCACCTACTCATCTAGAGCTATGCTAGCTTCTTTATAGACATCTTCTAGTGCAGAGACATCTTTATCAACCTATCTTCAGAGGGTGGAAAAATTCACATTTAGCTACTGAAAATGATTATTAATAACATATTCTATCATAGCAACATCTTTAAATGCTTTTACACACTTGATGTAATCTTTTATTAATAGGGCAACATTAGCCACTTACTGCCTGAAGACCTTTTCATGATGGAGCTGAGCCTCCAATACTTTATTTGGGCATGCTAGGCATGTAAAATTGCCATCCAAAATGGGGATAACTTACCCCAATCTCTCCAAAGTGCACTTGTAGATGTCAACTACCATGGTTAACTATTCAATTTCCTTCCTCTCATTACTTGGCACAGGTCACTCCTTGCATTTCTTGCACAATAGTTCAACTAGGGTCTCTAATTTTACAATGGCATCCCCATTTAAAGGTATACCATCTACAAGTGCTGATTCATCCTTCAAATGTTTTTTACAAAGGGTTAAAACCCTTATTTTTACCTCTATGGCCTCTTGGATCTTTTGCTTCAAAGAGGTCACTTCCTTAGTGAGCACTTGCTTCTCTGCAAGCACTTTATTGTACATGTCCACTACTTTGGCATGTTTCAATTCTACTATTCAAGTATCAAAATCAAAAAAATGTTTTAGCACATTATTTCCATGCCCAGTTTTAAAAATGCTGCACTTGCCATTAGTGGGGCGATCCTTTGTGGGTCAACCCTCATTAGGTCCAACAGTCTTGGAGCATCAAGGCTATAAAAAATGCTATCTAGTAAGAGGTTAAACTCAAGATCCTCACTAGACATCTTTATAAGGAAGGACACTTACTTCCTAGTGTTTGGAGTCATGTCTTTGGGGTGGAAGTGTGGCTAAAGTTAGAGGTCCTTGTCTTCTATGCCAAATTTGTAACATTTATGTGTAGTGGTCAACATTCTCTCTTCTTGCTCTTTAGATTTGGCTAGCCCCTTTCCCTTGTTCATGTCTCATTCAAGTTCAGCCTCTTGATGGCTTCTTATGGCCATCTCACTTGTTCTTACTCCATCAATATCAAGTTGGGGATCACCAGATGGGGCCTCCTGCACTGGGGATGGAGTCTTTTTAGAGTTTGATCTTGAGCTATGGATGTGCACTTGAGGGGCCTCATATTGGGGTGCTCAAATTGGAAGCTATTATGGGGTAGATCCTATGGTAATCCTTAGAGATGATGGGGGTGAATGTGGAAGTGGAGGTGGATAAGGTGGGGGATTGGGTTGAGGAGATAAAGGGGTAGGGATAGGTGAATGGGGAGGAGTAGAATGAGTAGGGGATGGAAAATTAGGAGGAGATGAAGTGTGAGGAGGGGATGGACAAGGTGGTGAAGGTGAAGAGTGAGGTGGAGGTAGATAAGGCAAGGAGGGGTGAGAAGTAATAGGTCTAGAGGCCTATGCCTCTATCATACTTTGCCATTTGTGTAAGGCCTACTACCCACTTGAACTTGCAATCAATTCCAATCACTTCCTTTATAGCTATGGTTCTTAGAGGAGTATTTCTTTGGGGGCTCCATCTTGGGGGTGTTGATAGGGGTGTAACATATAGAATAGTTTATGAACTTGCTCCCCAACTAAAATATCCTTAACCTTGATGTCAGTTAAGTCTATCTCTAACCTCTCTATATAGGTCTTCTTGCCTGGATATACATACATTTTCTAGAGGGTGTGGAGATCCATGTTGATCCTTTCTACCTATAAAATGATCATGTACACATCATATATTTGATTAATAGTGTATAATAAAGACTATGTAGAGAAGGCATATGGTAGATTGAGCCATGCTGAAAGCTATCCTAATGGATTCATGTAGATGCACACAAGGGAGTAATGTTACTTTATAATAAATTATGCTTGATCTACATCCAAGGGGGTAAGTCCTTTGGAATGCACCACTCATTCCCAAATGTTGCCTTCATCCCATCAAACCAATACCTCATCTTTACCTTGTATGAGGGGGTGATATGCTAAGTACAGGTGAATGCTTTGAAGTGCTCAATGGGGGAGTTGTGAGTGGGAAGGTACACCCATTTTAATGAAATTAAACTATAATCTGGTACCTTGATTTCATCAAAAATCATTATGAAGAGGAGTTCTCTATAGGGAAACTATACTTGGGTATCTTATGGGCCCTTGCTACATCTTTGGTTATTTTGTGGACAAAGTACAACACCCAATTGTACTTTAGTTCTTGTGTGACTTGGTGAGCAATGTCTAGGTGGGCCATGTCCACCTCCTTCCAGTGATCAATCCCTTTGATATTGGTGGATTGATCTACACTATAACTCTGAGGTTAGGATCTTGAATGTTTTTTATATGCATAACATGCCCCTATTTTTGGTATATTAGTGCAGTGGTAGTCCTCTGAATCTCCTTCATATCAAATAAGTCATCCATCATGTTCATCCTTGAGCACTATAATCCCATGAATTTTATGATCCTTTTAGGGGTGATCTTCATGTTACATCCAATGAATTAGATGTATTCCTCATGGATGCATGAAAGGAGGAATTATAATGCCTCCATAGGTTTCCTAAAATATGGCAACTCAAAGAGTTGGAAGAGGCCTGCTTGGTATAGCTAGTTTTTAATGGATAATTCATAGACCACTTGCTTTCCTATATTGGTGGTCTTGACTTGGTAATCATTTTGAGTCTACACTTCATTCCCCAATTGGTGGTGGTTATAATCAAATATAGTGGTAGTTGATTCTTTTGAGACCCAGTTCTCTATGTATAAGACCAATAATGGGTATTTTATCTCCTCTATCAATAGAGATGGAGGCAAAGATTTAGGGGCATTCTACACCATTGATGTCTATGTTTTCTTCCCTTTCTTTACCATCTTTTCCCCTTCTTCTTTCATGCATTATATAACTTCTCCTTTTGCATGCTGTACTTGTTCTAGTCTCTATTCTTGGTTCTTTGAAACTTCTTCCCTAATGGGAAACCAATGTCTTCCACTCACCTCTTTTTCCTCTAGTATATTTGATAGCTTCTAGAGTCTCTTGGCCTTTTTTTTAGGCTACATTACCCTTTATGGAGCTTAATGGTTAATGCATGACCATCCCACATTACTAAATGAATACATGGTGGTAAATCAATCTTACTTCAGCTTTTTGAGATTCATGTTTCATCAATGGTGGACCTAACACCTACAACTCCAAAAACTCACTTCTTTCCACCATGGTCTCCTCTTTCTTGGATAACAACCTTTGTGACTTCGCTAATTACAATCACTCTACTCTTGCTTAAGAATTGAGTAGTTCCATCTTGATGTGAACACTAGTTCTCTAGTTCATCTCTCATTCTTAGCACTAGCACTTAGAAAATTATTACAAGGTAAAGTGTGTAATGGCTTTAACATTCTTATTTATAGGATCTTTAAGGGGGTTTACCTTTATTAATTCTTTTCCTCTCCCCATCACTTCTAGTCATAAATGTAAATATTTTAAAAGCCATCATATTTCAAACCTTGCATTATGCCTTTAATGCCTTAATGGTTTTATCCCATCATTATATTCACATGCTTCTTGCCTCATAACATTAATGGCCCATCCTTTCTCACACCTTTCTTAGAAGTGGAAGATAACTATTTACATTTTAAATCATATGGTAGGAACCTTTCCCCAAAGTGCCTTAAATGACTCAAGTGACTTTAATTACTTGCACACCTTTAATGAATTACACACCCACATATTCTTGTGCACTTGGCTTTAAATTTCACACTTTTTATTTTTACCACTCTATGATTCCTTACCCCACACTAAAAGGGTTCATGGTCCTCCATGAAAAAAATGATGTATAAAAACTCAAAATTACATTAAAGGAGAAATAAAGACCATAAAGGTAGTGTTTTTATTAAAAATATTAAATATTTAACTTAATATCCTAAGCCTTATTGATTATAAAATTTAGTTATATTGAAGCAAAATACGACTAAAGTCGACTTCCGTTGTAATGCCCTAGGAGGAATTGACCATCCATTCATTTTAATTGACAAGCCCCAATAGGTAGCATGTGATATATTATGAAGGGACCATCCCAATAGATGTGGAGCTTCATAAGGTGGCACGTGAACTTGAAGTCATATAACAAAACTTTTGTGCCTAGAAACAAGACTTTATTCTTTGGATGGCGATCATGCCAGGCCTTCTATTTGTATTTCTTGACATCTTGACTCTAATGGGTGAGAAAGTCAGTCTCATCTAGTTTGATTAAATAATCTACTCATGATTTCAAAGATGCCTCATTATTTAGTTTTCCCATATGCACTATACATATATATGAGACCAATAACTCTACTGGCATAACCACTTCCTTTCCATATACTAAGTTAAATGGCATGCTTTTATTGAGATGCTTGTATGTAGTTCGGTATGCCCAAAGTACTATAGATATTATATCATCCCAATTAGTTTGATAAAAATTATAGTTTTTTATTAAAGTAATACTGAGGATCTTATTGAAAGCTTCAATAGTTATATTGGCTTGAAAGTGGCATGGCATCATCTTGTGGTGCATGACATGACTAAACCAATAAGATGTGAATCATCTCATTTGAGAAGTGGGTTCCCCAATCACTGGTGAAACTTAGGGGACATCTAAACCATGTTATAATGTTCTCCTAGATGAATCACATGGTAGTTGATGTAGTATAATCCTTTATCAACAATGTTTCAACCTAATGTGTGAGGTAGTCAGTCATTAAAATGATGTATCAAGAACTCATTCATCATCCTGTTGGAGTGATGGGCCTGACAAAATCAATAGCCCATTTTTTGAATGGTTTTTGAGAAAGAATGGGTCATAAAGGAATAACATCTCTCCTATCAAGTTAACCTACATGATGGTAGATGTCACTTTATCAGATATATGCCTTAGCATATTCGAATAGAGTTGGCCACCAAAGTCCATTGAGTAAAACCTTGCACGTGATATCCTCTCCAACAATGTCCTCTGACAATACCTTCATAAATTTTTTGTAGTACCTCAAGGTGCTCATGTTGCATTACATAATGGTGAATCACCTCATCATGATACATCTTATAAATATCTCCTATTATGATTTGATAGGGTGTAGTAGGGACCTCAATTGCTTTTTCTCCTGCATGGTGAGAGAGTCAAACATGAAGCTAGTGTTTAAAAATGTTGCAATATCTTCTAGTTATTCAGCTACCCATGTAACTTAAAAGAGATATACATTAGGAAGATCATATTATATGGAATATGGGGGTTCTCCTTTCTCAATATAGGATAGGTGGTTAGGTTTTTAGTTAGCCTTTCCTGGTTTTACCATTATAAAAAATTAGAATTGTTGAAATAGGACAATCCATTGGCAAATTCTTCCATGTAGCACTAGTTTGTTGATAAGGTATTTCAAGGCCTCATGATTTGTATAGAATTTAAAAGGAGTGGCTAAAAGATACTTCCTAAACTTTTTTAAAGCATAGACCATATACAAAGCTTCATGCTTAATACTGTTGTAATTTATTTTATCTAGTGTCAACTTCCTATTGGCAAAGTAAATTGGGTGGTTTAAATGTCCTTTGCCTAGTTGTACGAGAATTGCATTGACTAATATTCTAGATGCATCAATATGGACATGAAAAGGCTTTGTAAAATTAGGTAATTATAGGATAAGAGCAGTAACCAAATTTTCTTTCAGAGTTTCAAAATCCACCTTACAATAATTGGTCCATATGAACTATGCATTGTGCTTTAAAAGTTCTTCCAGGGGCACTGCAATCTTGGCATAACCATGAATGAAATTTTTGTAATAACTCATGTGCCCTAGGAATGCACATACCTTATTCTATGTCTTAGGTGATGGAAGACAAAGAATCATAGTGACCTTTTCTAGGTCCACCAAGAGTCCTTCCTTGCAAATAATATGCCCAAAAAGTATGCCAAAAGGTGTCATAAATAGGAAATTATTTAAATTTAAGGAAATTTGTAACACTCAACAATGCTAAAGCATAAGTTTGATATTAGCATGATGGTCCTTGACCAACCCAGATATCATCTAATCATTTAAGTAGACTTGAAGGAATTTGTGTATGAAATATTTGAAAGCTTCAACTGTTATCCATGAAAATACTACCAGGGTATTTTTCAACCCAAAAGGCATAATGGTATAGGGGAAAGATCCCCATTATATATAAAAAATTATTTTAGACTGGTCTTCCTCAGTTATTTGGACTTGGTGGTACCCCAAGAATCCATCTATAAAAGAATACACTTCACAATCGACAACACCTTCTGGGATTTCCTCTATGAAAGGCGTTGGAAAGGAATCACTCACACAAGACACATTAAACACTCTATAGTCCACATAGATATGTATACATCCATATTTTTTATACTAATTACCATGGGACTGACCCAATTAGATTTAGACATAGGAGTGGTTACTCTAGCATGGAGCATATTGTCAATTTATTCTTTTACATGTGCCTAGAGATTAGGATTCATTCTATATGATCATTTTTTTTACTCGTCGAGCACCATCAACTATCTTGATGTGAATTTTCCTTAAAGATGGGTGGAATCCCTTCATATCATTATAGTTTCTCAAGAAAACATCTTGGTACTATTTCAATAACTCAAATATTTATGAGATCTCTTTATCAATCCAATATTTCTTGACTATAGCCATCTTTGGTTTTTGCTTTGTCCTAATCTTGCATTGTATGTTTGAATAGGTCCATGATAGGGGTTATTTATTTAAAGACTTGTATCGTTAATAGTTCATATACCAATGATTTTAGGAACATCTAAATGGTTGGTCAAGGGGTTGAGTGAAGTAGATCTATCACCTTCATCTACTTGGAAGATGAGTTTACGCTTTCCCAAGTGAATCTCTTCACGTCATTCTTCATCAAGAACTGGAGTAGGCATAAAAATTAAAGGTGTTAGAGGATCATCAAACAAGAGTAAAGGTTCCTAAAATTCATAATGTATGTTCTATAGGTGGTCTTCTAAAGGACTTGGGTCTCTGAGAATTGCTTCATGCATGGCCTAAAGAGTAAGGCACAAGTCTATCCTTGGTAAGGAATATGAGAGTGATGATGTCATGGTTTCCTTCAGTAATAACTAGAAACCTAGTTCCTATGTGTTGCTCTTCATAAATATACTAGGCTCATGCCCATGTGTATAATGTTCCATAAAATTCATGTACCCATAGGTACTCTAGTAGGTATGTTTCCTTATTTTTCCATACTATCTCCCAAGATTTAATGTGAGGTTCAGGTGCTTACATGCCACTATAAGTGTTCCCCTGATCTCATTATCATGATGAAATCTATGGTATAGAGCAGATCATACTTGATCCTAGTACAAGAGGTGCTCTTTATGAGTATGCTACCATCTGGTAGTGGTGCCATAAAAATGTGATCTAATGACCTCATCCAGTCATTCTTGATATCATAGAACTCTTTGAGACATTGGACAAAGTCAAATACCTTCATTTGTCCTTGGAACCATGGGGATTCATTAAGTCTTTCCAATGGTGGTCCCATCAGTTTCCCCATCATTAATAAACCAATGAGGTAAACAAAATTATGATGTTTATGGAGTGGGCATGATAGGTTCTCTCAAATATTGATGGTGCTACATACTCTCCCAGTGAGATCATAATCACCATGGGGCCAACAATTACATGTATTACTTGTAGTATCAAAAATTGATTAGGTATATATCCACCATAGAATACCATCTTGGGTTGGATCACATTGCTCATCATTTCTTATAGTGACATTGTATAAGTGGTTAATGTCTTCATCCATATTGATAGGTTTTATATAAGGGGGTCCTTGTGCTTGATCTAGTGGGATTACAATGCAATGATCAATGTTATCAAAGCTAATGTATCACTTTTTAAAGCTTAGGTTTTCATTAATCTCATAGCACCAAGGCATTCCTAGTAAGGCTGGGTAATCATCAGCTTTAGCTAACTCTAGAACCTCAAATTTTGTTTTGAATGGTACTCTAAGTATGTTGCCTATGGCATTCTTAAGTATCCTAATCAGGTGAGTGTGAGTATTATTAGCCATGAATAAGACATGAGGTGAAGGTTGTATCACTTGGCTAGACATTTTATGAAAAGCATCCTTGGTAAGGACATTAAATTCTATGCTAGTATCCACTAAAATGTCTTTGATTACCCATCTATCGATGGTAGCATTAACCAAAATTTATCTATCTTTTGGGGGAGTAGATAAATTAGGAGTGCCCTAATGTCAGGTATGATTTAAAAAATGGTATTCACTTTGTTAAATTATATGAGGATGAAACTTATTTGGTATTTAGGCTCGAATCTTAAGTGAAGCACTAAGCTTTGGAATGATATCTACATCCAACATCTGCTTACATAGTTCTTGGAAGTCATCCCAGGCCATAATTTAGATTTAAGCTTCTTTTTGCATAGTAGTACACTACATCAAGTCCTTGTCTTTAAGGTATTGAATCTTTCCTTGGAGCTCTCATAAAAGAGACATTGTATCTTGAAGGATATCCTTTTTTTATTGAGCATCAAGATAATTTCTAGGTCATGGTTATTCTCAATGTACCTTTTTGACTAGGTTGGATATTAATTGAGTCTGTCCCCAACTATGAGTGGTAATATTTACTTATTGAAATATTGGAATGGTTGGGCATGTGTGACATTATGGTTTATCTATTTGAATCATATCAATGCTCTTTTCATTATGATATTTATTGATAGCTACATATAAATTAAGATATTCTTCTAGTTGATGGTCCTTTTTACAAAATGCACATGTCAAGTACTCTAGGAAATCCTTTTGATAGTGGTCTAGAGAACCAAATTTGTAATAGGTTATTAGTGGAAACCAACCACCACCTCATCCTCATCTTCTCCCTTTCCCATGGTATCCACCATTATCTTAGGTATTAGTGACTGAGATTTAGCATATACTACGTGCTTGAGATTCATGGAAATCACTAATCAATTAGTAATCATCGGTGTCATGGGTGTAGGAATCACAAAAATTACAATACTTAGACACCTTAGTGTGTGTAGACCATTGTAAAAGAGGAAAATAATGGACATCATGTTCTTCATGAAAGATCTCACATGTTTGTTTCAATACCACATAGATGTTTTTCACAAGTAGTTTTTCCTCATATGCCTTCAGTTTTATAGTTAGTACACCAGACACGATTATGTGTTTTATGTGTGTTATTGGCTATTAAATTTTTTAGATATTATGCCATTGAGGATATTTAGGGCTCCATGAAGGGACTAATATTGGTGTTAATGCTTCCAACTACTTCAACATGGAGAACAACTTCTAAAGCCTCATGTGACATAGTGAAGGTTCATTGTGATAGGGTCTATCAGAAAGGTAACAACAATCCTCCCATAAACCATTGTGCATATTGAGAGACATTTATTTCAAATGAAAATTTAGAAATCAAAGTTTTGAAACATGCATCATATTCATGTACACTCTTTGTACGTCCTTGCTTTATGTCCTTTAGCACTGCTATACTCTATTGCTCAAACTCAAGAATATCAAATTCTTATAATAAGGCTACTTTGAGCTGATCATAATTGACCACCATTTGTTGAGGGTTGAAATTTTGATATCAATTATATGCATGCTCTAGAAACATAGTTAAAAACTACATAGCCTTACATTTAGAAGACATGATGCCACATGCTCTCCAAATTAGTTCATACTTGTGGACATGCTTAGGTGCATTCTCTATCCCTTGATACTTAGGTAAGTGCAATGTCATATCATAGTAGATTATAGTAGGTTATGTTGGTTAAATGGGTGGTTGATGGGAAGATACAAACCCTATTCCTTGAGGAGGGGATTCACTTCCTCCTATGCCTCCTCTTAATCCTCCTCTAATGCCTCTAGTAGTAGTTCTCATGAAAAAAGGTGTGGTAGAGGGTTGGTTACCCAAGTTTGGGCATGTACTTTGGCCTTGAGGACTAGACCCACTAGGCATCCTAAGCTGTGCCATAGAATTCCCTTGAAGGGGGAAGATAATGTAAAATATGAATGAATTCCTAATGGCCTAATTTTAGTCTCCCTTACTAATTTAGTTTTTGACTTTGAACTGTCTGTATCCCAATTTTGTATATGTACTCTATCTGACTCAAAGGCATGAGCATGAACTATGGTGGGAGAGCCTAGTTAATTCAAACTTGGTTCCTTGACTCTTGAAGTCTTGCTTGATTCTCCTTTATAGGATAGAAGTGGTAAATAATGTAACTCAAAAATGATGGGTTCCTCATGTGTGTTCACTTCCTTGTGGATCTTTAAAACATTCCTAGAGGTCTCTTGGTCTCTTCTCACACTGCTAACTGCCATGATCCTTTATTGGGCTTCATCATAATTACATTTTTGTAGTTCTTATTGGCTTGCTACCATGTTTAACCCACAATCTTAAATTAACCCCTAGTCTCCCCTTCCAAATGTGTGGCTCATGCACAAAAGAATTCAACCCTCCATGGGTATAGTTTCCAATCTAAGGTCAATAATTAATTTCTTAATTTTGAAGGCAAAAAGCATGAGATAGTGACCCATAAAATCTCAAAGAAATTGGTATTTGTCTTCTTTAGAACATGAATAGATGGTTACAACATACTCCAAAATATAGCTATTCCAAATTCCTCTCTACCAATAGTTAACTACTCATATCTATGGAAATCCAGGTCATGATAAAATCCTCTTCCTTTCAAGCATCCAAGGCTACCTCCTTCCAAGATTTTTGGATCATATTTGAGCATATGTTATTATCCATTCATGTAAGAGAACTAGGACCTTGAAAAAGAAATTTTCATACAAAGAACTATAGAGATTCTACTTTACCCACTATCATGCAAAGATTCTTGGCTCAAAATATGGAATTATAAAATTATATTTGATAGTTGTAACCCATTCTTCTATATTCTCTAGCATAATGCACTCAAAAATTTTCCCATGACTGTGCTTTAAGTGTTTCATGTCCCAATAATTGAACCAAAATGTTGGGTTTTGTTCATTGATTCTAGCTCTAGTGTTGAAGTCTATCCCAATAGACTAGCATGTTGACCCTATCACATGAGTTAAGTTTTACATGCTCACCTGAAGCACACAAAAAAAGATTGGTTCTCAAAGGTTTTGTAATATAGTAATGTGTATTTATTCATCTTTTTTTATGCATCTTTAAACAAGAATTATTTAATAACACAAATATATTACCACTATCCCTCTAATCCTAGATATAACTACCACTATTATAAGGATCACCATTATTAACTAACAGTAGTGACTCAAAATATAAAAATATACCAATAACAAAACAAATAAATAGACCACATCCATTTCTATCACTCAGTGTATTTCATCATTCATAAAATAATATGGTAAAAATTGATCTCTCATTAAATGCTTAATGAGTTACATGACAAAGTTATACTATCTATTCTCTAAACCCACACACATAAATGATTAAAATATGCATATTTATACATGTTTCTCCTTGACCAAGTGTTAATTATCATAAAAATCATGAACATATGGCACACAGACTCTCAATAGACTGAGAGTCATGGCTCTTACAATAAGTTCTTGTAGACTCAGGTCCCTGTGCCCCCTAGATCCTCATTCTATGTTATTTTATAGTGACCATGTGTTATATTCCTTGTGGGATGGTATAAAACCTTTGATTTATAAGGTCAAATTTTCCCATATTAATATTTATTCTAACTACTCCCACTTGTCATGTGGTCCACTTCCCTACACTCCCCTAGTCTTTCAACTATGTTTCGAGTCCTACATTCTTAAGTCCCTCGTGATTTATTTTATTTTGATTGGGTCCTCTCACACTAGGTATATTACACCATTATCCTCTCATAACCAAAAATTTTCATGCCAAAACATTTCTATGCCTGTCAGCTACATGCCATGGTCTTCCTTCACCATGGTCTTTCCATGTTGTACTAATCTTATGCCAAACTAGGAAAATGATCTTTCTACACCATGCTAGTACCAAGCACCAAAATGGGATAGTACTTAGTCAAATTTTAGGGGCAAACATACCCCCATATATATTGAAGATAGGGAGGTATTTTTTAGGGTTCCTAGGCAAATCATACACAGGGCTAGGTATATTTATAGAAGATCCTCCTAATAATGCCATGACTGGACAGATGTAAAATAGAGGATGTGGATGTTGTATTATTGGAGAGGTAGGGTGGGATTTGGATATCTTACATCTCCATTTATCATCTCTATCTTTACGATGGGTTTTTAAATATCTAAGGGGAAGTCTAGTCTCAGAATGATTTCTAGTCCATATCCTAGGCAACTCTAGGATGCTAAGCAAAATATCTATGCTAGAAATTCAAAATACTATAAGGGTTCATTAAATATTAATAAATATTATAAGGATTGGTCAAATTATCATAAATTAACCCCATAATTGGGTCCATAATTAAACAAAGTAGTCTTATTTTACCTTTGTTGATCTAGATCCTTTAAATCTTTAAAGCCTGCACAAACTTTTGTTAAAGATTTGATTTAAACTAAAAAGATCAATGTGAGGCACAATGTTCAAGGAAAATTTAGTGTATTAAGATTATCAAAGTGTCTCAGAGAAAAATAATTCAAACAATATATTAATGATATGTCAACATACTCAATTCAGCCCTCTAAAGCCTTGGACCAAGGATCTTTCACAAAATAATCTACTTAGACACTGATCTTTACACTTATTTGTCATAGATAAAAAATTCTTAGTTCAAATCATGTAGGACTTTGAAAATGTTAAAAAAACTCAAGTTGTACTTATAATAATGTAGTAAAGTTAAAAAAAATACTAATTACATAACATTCATTCTACTTAAACATACTAACAAATAAACAAACAACTCTGAATATAATCATTTATAAAAATAAATAATAAAAATAATATATATCTTATTACCACTCCAAGGAAAGTAAATACATTAGGACACAACTATGAGTGGTCCCATAATACATCAACTATTGTTCAAGTATAAACCAATGAAATATAGTTACATTTCCATTAGGCCCTCAGCCTTAATAAAAGAAATAGATACCAATCCCTCTAGATCTCATGTCATACCAACTCATGTATCTTTGATAAACTCAAATGTAGTCTCTAGGTAAGTAATATTGTTGTCAGGAGGGAGATCATCATCCAATCACTTTTTCACACCAAGCACAGACCAATGATACCTTACATAATTCCCTATCAGGGAATGGCCCTCACTTCATGGATACGTAGATATAATGGTGTGATAATCCATTGAACAAGCTAGTACCCAAGTGTGTATTATTTATAAAACTTAACATGTACTGTATCATAGAAAATCTATTCTATTGTGATATATTGAATTGATATATAAACCAAACATACCAAAATATAATGTCTCACTAAATATTATTTAACCACAAGATTCATACTAATTACTTCCTCCTAGAAATCATATCATATCACATGCTAAACAAGGATTTAGAAAAGCATACATTTATTCATCTATGCATGAATGAATCTTACATTAAAAACAATCCCCAAACTGTAAATAATGACCATAATTCATACCACTTGAGTAGTTTTACATTCATTATAAACTATAAATTCTAAATTACTATAATAAGATCCAAATAACTACACCCCATGATAACCTATATTACATATTCCAGTAGTGTTCTAAGACATAACTAGTAGTTTTATCATAATCAATCATACTAAGTAGTCATAGATACATAGAAGTATATGCTCTTATTCAAGAAAGCATATATATAACTAGAAAGTCATATAAATACATAAAATTCTAACCCAACATTTCTTTAGACTCTCAAAGTTGTATGCACACATACAAGGTGTCCTACTAACTATTACAAACATATTTCTCAAGTAATAATCAACACATACATTTAACTAGTCAATATAGGTGTGAGTCTAAACATATAGCTATACTATGTACCATCCAGTTATATACATTTAAGTTGAAGTATTATATGATATCCCATACTATAATAGCTCATTGTGCAAGATCAATCTACTCAAACATGAACAAAACAATCAATAAATCTTATTTTGTATTTATTAAACAAACTAGCATAGGACTATACCGCCTGGGTATACCTTAGATTATACTACATAATAATAATTACATGAAAACATAATTTATAGGCACAAATCTAGATGTCTTATTTTATTCTAAAAATGTCTAATCAATTGAACATAAATTACTGTCACAAAATATAATGCATACAAGCTTTCATCTACATGATGCTACAAAATTTGACCCTACCGACATGTTGCATAATACTATAGTAATATAGACATACTATTTATCTCTACTAGCATCTAAGCATAGCCTTTGTATAGATTTATATTATATAATTTTATCATAAAGGATATAGTATAAACAAAAGTATAACAACATTATTATTTAAAAATGTCTAACTTAGCTGTAGTTTATGATACTCTTAAAACTATATGAATCTAAGCATTTTCATCAATGTAAATGGCTTACAAGGATAAATAGTCACATGAAATCACTAACTGACTAAAGCTCATCAATTAATCTGACATAAAATAGAGGGTCTAAATAAGGTTTGAGAATCAATCATCTTAATACAATCTTATTCTTATGTCTTAAGATCATAATCTTTACTAAAAAACCTGTATAAATTGTACAAGTAATATCCTCTATATTGACATTTGATCATAAGGATGAAATTATCTTAATTTACAAGATATTTTCCTTGAGACCAGACTAAATTGGTAAAAATATAATTCAATTAGTCTAGTTCAATATATTTCTTCATAAAATTATTGTTATCCATATCTACCATTTTATTATTCCTTTTCGAACTGAGTAAATTTAGAACTCCCACATAAATATTTTCAAAAACCATATCATGATTTTTATATGGGAATCTAAGGCAACAATAAAGTTCCTATTATATACTCAATTTACACCCTTGGAGAGGGTTCTTCAGGATCTCTCCAATTGAGCTATATAATAGGAAGAATATGAGGTTGTGGGTATCCTTTGGTGAGGTTTAAACTCTAGAGTAGGTCAGCTTCCTCTTTGATGCTCACCTAAAAATAAATCTAAACTAATGCTTCACAAGGAAAATGGTTAGAAATGGAAAAGGGATCTTAAGAAATTTAACTAGGCGATGCACTAAATTAAATGAACACTCATCTATGTTTGAACCCACACTAGATTAGTCATAAGACAACTATGGCTTGCATGATCTGAAGATCAAGTTAACACACTGGAAGAGGTTTAGGTATAACACTAATCTAAACTTACAAAAGATTGAAAATACCTTAAAGAGGCAAGTAGAGGGATCTTAATAAATTTAACTAGGTGATGCTCACCTAAAAATAAAGATAAACTAATGCTTCACAAGGAAAATGGTTAGAAATGGAAAAGGGATCTTAAGAAATTTAACTAGGTGATGCACTAAATTAAATGAACACTCATCTATGTTTGAACCCACACTAGATTAGTCATAAGACAATAATGGCTTGCATGATCTCAAGATCAAGTTAACACACTGGAAGAGGTTCAAGTAGAACACTAATCCATACTTGCAAAAGATTGAAAATACCTTAAAGAGGCAAGTAGAGGGATAATGGAATAGGAAAAATCTCCTTCATGAATCCACCAAGCACAAGCATACTAAAGCACTAATCAAAGACAAGAGATAGGCAAATAAATCATCTCATTACATAAAGAGGTAGTTCTTACAATATTTTCATAGGGTATAGCCTAGTCAAATGATCATGCTTTTATAAATGTCTTAATGAGCATCCACCTTCTAGAAAGATGAAAAAGTCTAAAAAACTAGGAACCCTTTCTAAGGAGAAGAGAATGGGATAATATAGGAGAAGGGGAGAAGAGAGAAGAGGGAACATGTTTCAAGAATAATTAATGAGTTGTTGATTTTCTAACCACCAGATCTCTATCTTTGATCTTCACACCATCTTATACTTGATTGCCTATGTATAAGGACAAAATCCTCATATCTATAAACCTAACTCAGCTTTGGTTATGTCTGCTTGGGTGGCTTCTTTTTGAGACTATGGCCATGATGAAGGATGAAAACCCTTTGCATTAATCATATCTCTACTTTATCTTCATGTTTAGATCATAGGTCCATATATAGGTGGAAAACCAATCTAAGGTTATTGATTTTCTTATAGTTTCCATATCATTACATACCTATAGACTATATAACACTTTTCCATATTATAATAAGTTCAAAAAGACCCATCCTATATTTGTAATAACCTAAAGCCCATTTATGTATACATGAATCCTTATTAAAATGGTGAACACTATTTCAAAAACAACCTTGCCTGAGAAAAAATATGAACCAAAGGTCCATATTTAGCCTTAATGGTGATCCATATATGTTCCTTAGCTTGACTGCATCATCATGTCTCTTTAATGTCATTTAATCAAACTTTGATGGTGATAGGATGAACCTATAAAACCTTATTTTCCATGGTCAAAAATGGCTTCTCAACCTTTGTCAAAAATCTTGGGCTTGCATTTGTTCTAATTGGCTATCAATATCTGACTTGGCTCATTGATGTATTGACCTATGCTCACTCTATTGATTTTGATCTGTATGCATGCTCATGAGTCATTGATCCTCTACCAGTTGAACATGCTATTGACACTTGTCAATCACACATTTGATTTTGAGATTCACTAACCCCTTTGACCTATGCTCACCATTAGATCTAAATGTACAATTGAATGCATGCCATCAGATCTGCGTGGGACCCATTGTTTGAAATCTAAAAACTACCTTATGGGTTTGAATTTGACATCCTATGGACTATATTTGATGCTTATAGAATTTATTTGATGTCCTATAGACCATAAATTTTAAGCTCTAATGTATTTTTTCCCAAGCTTTATTTTACATTAGCACTAATGTCTTATGTTGTAGGCCCAACTTTGAAGGCCTATAACATGAAACACAAAAGTCATGGAGGCACTAAATTTTTAAGAAATGTTCTTGAGACTGAAAGGGATGAACCCATTTAATCCACTAGTACTAAAATATTTCTAAGTGTGTCTTTAAAAATGCTCAAGTTGATTGGGCCATTCATTCTTTCATGATGTCTTAATGATGGTCTAGTTCATTTGGCTAAGTATGGAGAACTTAGCAAAATCTGATTGAAGAACCAAATTTAAACATGCATAACTCCTAATTCACTTTGATAGATGATCTGAAACTTAGTTTGTAGCAACTAAGAACCAAGATGAACAAACCCATATGATCCTTTCTCCCTGAATCATCCACACATGGTAATTATGATGTCAACAAAATGCCCACTCAAAATTTCTACCACTACACCCAAGATGTGTAGATGAACACAATGAAGAACCAAAGGAATGCTATGCAATTCCATACTTATTAAAAACACTCTTAACATCCCATAGGGTCTCTAATTCACTTTAGACCTATCTTAAAACATTTTGATCCACTTATTTATCAAACCATGTAAGAGCTTCATATGTGGGCCAAAAATGGAAAACATCTTTGGTGACTCGTAGGTAAGCATGCTTGCTATGCTTTGAGAACCCATACCATTTGCCTTATCTAGTACATTAGGCATAGAGTCACAAGTATTTGTAAATGATCTGGTCTAAAATATGATAAATGCATGCAGGCACTTGCGGGAAATAAAAAACAACTAACCCACTAAACAAAGGAAAAATGCACAAAGGCACTTGGAGAAAAGCATGAAAACTATTGTAATATGTATAAGGTTATAATTTACTAGTACTTACCACTTGGGTCAAATGGAAAACTTTGAGTTTAAATCACATGTGATAAAAGAGGATGAAAGATACCTTAATTTTGAGAGCTCATGATATGTGAGCTAAGATGACTGGCTACTGATCCTTTTGACATATTCTTAATTAGATTAAATGGGACAAACATGTCTCTAATATAGACATACTAGTCCATTTATTCAAGGCTTGCCTCATATTGGACTATAGAAGCATATGCAACCTTCTTATTTGATGGCTCAATTTTTTGCTTTGAATGAAGCATAACATGTGATGGCTCCTTTGAACTAGTGTTTAGTTTAGTATCTAGGCTTAGGTAGAAAATCTCTATGTCATCCCAAAAGGTAGCTTCCTCTTGGTCTTATGTATAGACACTATGAATCTTCACACTACACTCTTAGATGTTGAACTAACCCCTAGACCACTCTTGGACCCCCTTGGGACCACTTGATAACCCTCAACTACCAAACCTAATTTAAAATGACTAACTTTGACAATTTTACCTTTGAACTATTAAACACTGACGATTGACCCTGAACCATCGATGATTAGATCCAACCACTGATGGTTAACCTCTAACCACCTTAATGGTTAAATATAGCTCAACTCCACCTTGGTTTTTTATTCTTATCCATTCGCATTGAAATCATATGACTTGTTAAGACCTTGTTGAACTTATTATTCACCTCTCCCTTCCTTCTATGAAAAGAGAGGAGGAGGACATGAAAGAGGGAACAATAATCATCAGAGAGAATCAACAATTATCAAAGTTTATGGTATTAGAACTTATTTTGTAGGTATTTTATGAGCAAACATGATAATGAGTACAAGTGCTGCAGCTCATCAATCATAGCCAATGTACCATTACTCTACCAAAATTACTCTAAGCTCCATCAATGGGCTTTCAACCATTCACCTTGACATTATTTAGATTATAAATAAGAAATATAATTATATATTTTTAATAATTAGTTAATTTGTTTCTATCTCATAACTAGCCTCTAGCCTAAACCCACCTCCCAAAATCAATCAACAACCTTCCCAACCAGACTTACCTTTACCTAGAACAAAACCCATAATAACTACCAATGGTCACCTTAATCACTAATAGTCTATCAAGAACCACCAGTAATTACCCAACCATCGATGGTCACCCAAATATGAATGGTTTCACCCCAATAATTGACGGTCACTATGTGATAAATCTAATAAAAAGCTAATTTCACCCATCAAATGTTAACCAAATCCTACTTTTTGACCTTCTACCTAAGCATAGAACATCACCCTATTTTTTGAACCATGTATGATTTATTTAGCCTTAATATCTAATAATTTATTGTTAAAACTAGTTGAATTCATCTCTTTTCAAACACTTCTTGTATTTGATTTTAGTATCTTCTATTATTTATGCAAGAAATTTATCTTTTATTTTCAGAACTTGATTGTTTAAATGTGTGGATTGACAGCCTCCAAAGAAGCTTATGCTTCTTAGATCTAGATTGCTAGGCAATCCACCCTACTATCTAACTAATCAACTATTTATTTAGTTATTTCTTATTTTTAGGTCATTCTTCCCAAGCCAAAGAGGAGTATCTACAACTATTTGGATCATGGAGTGCAAACCACTTCCAGGTTCTACTAAACCCACCCTTATTTTAAGTTTTACATCATTATTATTAAGGAAATAAAGCAAAATTTATGTGAAACATTATGGCACTCTTAGTGGGACCCTTGAGTCTTTTCTTGGGTTCATAGTTGCATCTAGGTGCTTTTTCTTCTTCTTTTTGCTCATACAATGAAATCAAAATTTCATTTTGGGCTTAAAATTGAATGTATAGATTATTTGCTTACTTATTTTAGCTCACATAGCTTAATTAATCAAGTGAATTAATCATAGCTTCACTCTTATCACACATGTAAGACCAAACCACTTACACTTAATCAAGCATAAAAACATTGACATAAGGCCTAACTAGAATTTCATCACCAAGCAGTCACCTTTACCAGCTATTCTAATTGTATTTCATCACCAAGGGGAGAACCAACTTAGTTCTCTAGATGAGTATAATATTTTGCAATTGATATATCTTGGATAAGAACCCAACACCCTTATTGATGTGGTGTGTGAAGTGAGGGGGTAGGACCCAATATCAAGCCATGCACTAATTTCCAACATAGATCCCTTTGACAGCCTATAACTACCTAAAACTAACTATAGACTTCTTTTTTAGTACCCACTCTACAGGCCAATTTGAGTCACACAATTCTTAAAAGCTTAAGGCATAAGCCACAAAAGAGACTAAAAAGAACCTTAGTATTTAATGTGCTTTAGTTTATGTTTTGTTTCCTCAATTTTTTTTTGTCTTCTCTTTATTTGAGTGGTGAGATTGCTTGTATCTTATTCTTTCCCTTATTTGCATGGTTTTAACTAGGCAATAACTAAGAAACCAAGCAAATCAAGATCCACCTTTTAATCATCCATCTTCCTCTTCTCCCTCATCCATGGAGTACATCTTAGATGTAGAGAGTTCTCCCTATCCTTCTAAAGGTGTTAACATCCTTCAGATGGTCATCCAAGGTGATGTAAATTTCACCACCTTTCTAGATAACAACCCCATAGCTCTCCAACATTACCTTAACACCATATCTCACCATACCCCTACTTAAGTTCCACCTATTGACCTTCCCTATGGCATGTCATCCACCTTTATGCATGACACTTCTATTACCACCATCTCCACCCAACCTTTGGTCACCTAGGCATCATCTTCTACCAATAATGCCACCAACACCTCCATCAAAAACCAACTCATCCAACCAGTCAACACCCAAACACCTTCTATCCTAACTAATTTTTTTTCTAGTATAGGAACAACCCAAAATTTAGGCACCAATACTCCGCTTACCATGGGATTACCCTCTACTAGTGTCACCACTATTCCTCTTATTTCCAACCCACTTACCTCCACTCCATTCTAGAGTTTTGTGGTCCCCATACCTTTTACCCTTTCACCCATTAGTACCAAAATTACCACCTGTACTCTATCTACCAACCCAACCATACCTCCAACTCAACCTACATCAATCCACCAATAGATACCCATTGCACCAAACTTGAGCTACATACCTAACCCATAAGGGTATATACCTCTACCTTCCACCCAACCACCTATCTCCACATATTCATATGTGGCACCATCCCAACTACCCATGTCTACATACCAATATGTGGTAACTTCTTAACCCCCCACTAGCTATCCATATGTTACACCTACACAAACCCAACATAATTTACCGTACAACTATGGGGGTGCATAACCACAAATGGACCTTGTCAAAATATTAATGGAAAAAATGACTACTTTAGAGTCATCTATCTCTGGTGCCCATAACCTCTTATCTTATGATCAAATCTAAAATTAACCAATTCATCTATCCATCCCCATTACACCTTATCCTCCTCAATGGGAACTTCCAATTTTTTTAAAGTTTTAGAGCAAGGAAGATCCTTAACAACATCTAAGGGTATTTAGGCATTCTTGATATTTGATTCCCTATGATGATGCTTTCCTTCTCTATACCTTTCCCATGTTTATGTCATGTTTGACACTAGATTGGTGTAGTGCCATTAGAAAATACTCCCTCTTTTCTTTTGCCCAACTACCTCAGACTTTCTTAGATCACTTTATCACTTTTCCATAAACATCTCTAAGAAAGTTTCCATTACCTATCTCTACCCTATCCATAAATTTGAAGATGAGTCCATAGATGACTTCATAGCCCATTGGATAATCTTGATAAATCAAATCTTTTTCTATTTTCCCCAACCTGAGCTAATTGAACTCTTTGCTCAAGCTTATGCCAACCACATTTCTTCCACTTTACAGGTTCAAAGTTTCAAGACATTTGATGAGGCTTTCACCATGGCACAAAAATTAAATAACAGAGCCATTAATGAAAGAAGTTGAGATCGAGAAAAAAGAATTCAATCTTTAAATTAAATGAAACTCCCTCCAAACCTAACAATCAAACCAACACTAACACTAAAAACAAAGAAAATGTGAATGTATTTGTTCTTAAAACCACTACTCCACTTGTTAACCAACCTAACTCATCTAATTTATCCAATTAGAACACTAGAAACCCTAACCATAATAACCAAAAGTAATTTACTCTACCAGGGGAGTCATATGCTTCAATCCTATAGAATTTTTTGAAAGAGAATATCAAACAACTCCCATTGATCAAACCTTCACTTCAATTCTATTCCTCTCATGCTGTACCTGATTAGTATAAGGAGAACAAATTGTGTTATTTCCACCATGTCATTGGGCATGATGTTAGTAGGTGCAATACCTTCAAGAATATCATCCAAATCTTATCGACAAGGGGGAACTTGTGTTGGATAACCCTAATGCACCCCTAAATCAATCACTTGACATCTTGAGACAGCCATTTCCCAACCATGACCTTACTATAAATAATGAAACCAATAGAGTAGAATCCTCTCACAACTTAAAGGCCATATCATTAATGTAGTTCTTAGTAAACTCATTAGTGAGGAAACCATTGATGAAACCACCTTTCCTACCCCTTCACTTATTGAGGTAGTGGATTCACTATCCATTCCTTTAGAAAAAAATACTAAGGAAACAACCACCCCTCATTCTTTACTTATTAATATAGTGGAGTCACTCTCTATCCCTTCAAAAAATGAGACCAAAGAAACAACTATTCTACTTTCTCCACTCATTGAGGCAGTTGGGCCACTGACCTCTCCTTTGGGAGACATACCAAAAGAGGCAACCATTACCACCATATCCTTCTCCTCCATCATAAAACAATCCACTCTTCCTTTAGAAAGCATACCTAAGGAAGAGGTCACTCTACCTACCTCTCCCATAAGAGACTCATCTTCTAAAATCTTGTAGCCTTTGATTGAGGAAAAGGATGAGGTAACCACTTATCTCTTTCCACCCATGGGTTTTACCTTTGAGCTCAGTATCGAATAGATCAAACCCATATATAATCCCTTCTCTAGATATGTTTAAAACTTAGAGTACTTACCTCAACCCAACACAGATCATGCCACATTTTGCAATCATCTGAGGCTTCCTTACCCAACCAAGTAAGAGCCTCTAGCCATGCCACTATCATCTCAACCTCCCATTTTCAATATCAAACCCAATATCATCATGATCAAGTCATTATAAACCTCTATTGATCAAACCATAACTGAACCAGTTGAACTAACTCCACCTAAAATAACCAAGTCACCCTCTACCATTCCAACTAAGCCCACTAAAAACCTTGGTATATTCCTTATTTAGAACCCTACCACCCCTCATTGAAATTAGAATTAACTTCAACAAAAAATATCAAATAAACCCTAAACCAAGCCAATAAAGAAAGTGAAACCATCCAAGATTACACAAACTAAAACTCTGCCCCACCTTTTCACTTTGCCTTCTATTTTTGGACCTAACCCTTCTACCTTAGTAAGAAAACTAACCATCTTAGATAAAACACAAATCCAACCACCATTTTTGGTTACACCATCACTCTTACTTTCATCCTCACATATTTTTACCAAACCTTTTATAACCAAACCACTTACTCTTTAGGCATCTACCCTAAAACCTTTCACCCCCAAGCAATCTACACCAAACCATCCACCAAAAATTATCTTTTATCCAAATCTCTTAACATCAAACCCAACCCTAAAAGGGCTTCCACCTCAAATACCAAACCTAAGACATCTATGCCTTTGCCTCCTTTGATCAAGTCTTATTCAACCATCTTGTAGAGGTTATTACAAGCATCTTGCTTAACCTTACCACCTATCTAACCATTTAACCTAGATAGTCCTAAGCCATCTTGGGATAATAACAAATTAGTATGCTCATACCATATGACACTTGGGCATGATACTAAGAATTGTAAATTTCTCCAAGTATTAGCCCATTGACTATATCATGATGATGCCTTATTTTTAGATGAGCCTTATATGAGCCCACCACTGATCCAAGAACCAAGAACCATCAACCAACACTTACCTACTCCTCCACTCTCACCACAAAGTGAAAAGGAACCAAAGCAATCCTCTATCCCAACTCCTCTCCAAATCCATACCATCCATGTGGTTACATAATCACAATCCCAACCAAAGGATAAGGGAAAAGAAAAGGTGTCCATTCTATGGACATATCCATATTTTACCACCCAATCACCTAACCAACTCCAAACACCCTCACCTTTAGCCAAATCCAAAGTGTCCATCTTAGTACCCTCTCAATCCAACTTGTCTGAATCAATCCAATAAGTAATTCTAAAATAACTTCACTAAACATCATTAAAGATGAGTTTGTATGAAGTGATCAATTCCTCACCCCACTATCACCAAGCAATGATAAAATATTTATAATCAATAGAGGTCCAAATAGAAGACCCATAACCTCTAATAGCCTTTGTCAGAGCTCTTCAACTTTCCAACCTTATTACCTTTAAGGATTCAAAAATACCCTCCATCCATCTAGATGATCTAGATCCTCCCCTATTCATTACTGCATACATTAACAAAACCCACATCAATAGGGTTATGATTGATGTGGGAGATAACATCAACATTATCTCCTACCATGCATATAACTAACTCAAATTAACTTTAAAAATTATGTCAAAAACCTCAATAGTTCTTTGATCATTTAATCACACCATGGCCACAACTTTAGGAACCATCATCCTTCACATTCACCTAGGACCTTTCACACTTCTTAAGTTCTTCTATGTAGTACAATGTCAATTCTAGTATAACATTTTGCTTGGATTCATTCCATGGATTATGTGTCATCCACCCTACATGAATGAATCAAATTTGAACACAAAGGTCAAGTTATTACCATACAAGCTAATCGAAGTCATTTTACATCATGCAACATGATGTACCAACCTAATGACATTCTCCTTCCTCCATCCAAAAAAATCTTCATTAGTAAAAGATGAAGCCCCATCTCCTTTTACTAGTGAAGCATCCACTAGTTCATCCATCCCTTCCTCCTAAATCCCCATAATGGATCCTTTGAAATCAATCTTTTAACATCTTTCCTTAGGGGAGTATTGCCTTTTGACACTAGACACTTTTCCTACCCCTCAAGAGTATGGGAATATTTACCAACAACCTAGTTATGACCCCAATATTAGAGACATTATTCCTTTTTTGCCCTTAACTTGTTACACTAATTTAATTTATGGGGGGCTTGATAAACCCATTGACACTTCTACCACTTCTTTCTCACCTTGACCATTCACCTCTAGTTTCTCCTATCTGGATAGACTAGATTTTGCCAAGACATACATTTATAGGTGTGATTGAAAGGGATTTGGTCTAGGTTGGTATGAACATGGGCCACATGAGTTGATTCTCATCAAAACCTAAAAACCTCATCAAAAACATGGACTTAGTTTCACACCACCTAACTAGCAAACCGACTTGCCTCCCATTACCATCATTGATGAGGAAATCCCATCCTCACCTTCTACTCCACTATCAACAACTAAGGATTATGACATCATTCCCCCAAATTTTTTTTTCATCAACATGATTAGCCTTGGACCCTTGACTTATCAAAAGGATGGGGCAACCATGACCATTCCTTTAACCCATCTTGGGATGAAAGGAAATGACTCTCTTACCATTTGGTGTTAGGATAATGATTCCATTATCACCTATCTTGGTGCAAAAAATTCCTATATCTACAAATATCTCCCTCTTGAGACTTTAACCATGTTAAATGAATCCACTAGGGATATCAACTTGGGTACTCCAGATAGCTTGCACATTATCAAAATTAGCCAATCCATAAATTTTGAGGAGCTTTGAGATTTCCCCTCCTTCTTGCAAGACTACAACATAAAATTTGCTTGGTCTTACAATGACAAACTAGGAATTGACCCCTCCATCGCTACCCATAATATAGTTACCAACCATGATACCAAGCTAGTTAAGTAGAAATTTTGATGAATACATCCTTGCATATCCTTTTTTTTCAAAGAAGAGATTCAACTTCTCCAATTTATCAATTTAATTCAACCTATTGATTATCCCTAGTGGGTATTGTATGTCATACCTATCACAAAAGCCATAGGGGGACTTCACATTTGTGTGGACTTTTATGACCTTAACCTTGCTTGCCCAAAGGATGACTTTCCTTTGCCAAGCATTGACCATATTGTTGATCTTACAATTGGATATGAGATGTTATCTCTTATGGACAAATTCTCAAGTTACAATCAGATCCTAATTTCCCTTAAAGATCAACATAAAACTACCTTTATCACCCCATGGGGGACTTTATACTATAAGGTCGTGACTTTTGGACTGAAAAACACTGGTGTAACCTACCAATGCACTATGACCTACATATTTCATGACCTTATTCAAAAAATAATAGAATATTATGTTGATGATCTCCTTGGGAAATCCAAATGTCATAAAGATCATTTGGATGTTATTAAGATTATCTTTGAGCGATTAATCTATTACCATGTCTACCTTAACCCCAAAAAGTATATTTTTGGGGTCTTGTCAAGAAAGCTCCTTGGATTTATCATATCCCTATAGGGAGTTGGAGTCAATCCTACTAAAATTAAAGTAATCCTTGATATGCCTCCTCCCAACCACATCAAGCAACTCCACAGCTTGCAGGGGAAACTACAAACCATTTGTTGTTTTATCTCTCAGTTCTCAGATCAATGCCAACCTTTCCACTACCTTCTTAAGAAGGATGTATCTTTTAAATGGAATAATTACTATTAAAAGGAATTTGATTCACTTAAAGAGTACCTTCTATAGACACCTATCCTTATTCCTCCCAATGAAGATCAACCTTTTTTCCTTTATATTTCTGCCACTTACCACTCCTTAGGGGTAATGCTAGCTCATCGAGATGAGCATCATAATGAGAAATCCATATACTACATTAACCATATGCTTGTAGAGTATGATAATTAATATACCCATACCAAAAAACTTTGCCTCACCTTGGTATTTATGGCCATAAATATTTTCCATCACCTTCCCAACCACAAGACCTATGTCATAACCAATACTGACCTACTCAAGTATGTGCACTCCAAGCCATACAAAAATCAACATATGGCCAAATGGTTCATATTTTAGTTGAGTTTGACCTTGAGTTCCTTAAATAAAATAAAATTAAATGGAAATTTATTGCCAACTAATTAACTGAAGCACTATTAGTAGACAACTGACCTCCTCTAGAGTTTTTAGATGAGTTCATCGCAACCCTCTCTCAAGCAGACTTCACCTATCAAGTGACCATGCTATTTGATAGATCAAAGTGTCAACATGGTAGGAAAGTTGACATAATCCTTATCCCCCTTCATGGTGAACCTATTCCTTTATCCTTTAAGCTAGATTTCAAATGTACCAATAATATGACTGAGTATGAAGCCTTATTGATAGGTATCCAAACTACATTACCCTTAGGAGTCAAAATGATCAACATTTTTGGTAACTCTCAACTTGTGGTCAATCAAATAAATGGCTCTTATCATTGCAAGAATGATTTTTTGTAATACTACAAACAATTAGGTGATGTAATATTAGCATCATTTGAACACTACCGTATCTAAACCACTCCATGATCTTTGAACAAGTTTGCCGATATGATGGCTTCTCTTACTTCCCAAATCCTATCTATACCCTCTAACTCTTAAGATATCTATTATTATCCATCAACTTGCTAAGGCTTCTTATGTCAAATTAGACTCTCTTACCATCTTCAATGTGGAGGAAACACAACCCAACCTTTAGTACCAAAATACCTTTGACTATCCTAACCTTGCCATCATCCCTTCTAATCTTTCTAGGAATGCTTAAAGAGCATTTATTTAGGGCACCTCATATTATACCATATAGGGGGAAATCTTTATAAATACAAATTTTATGGTTTCTTCTTCCATTGCCTACACAGTCATGAAGCCCCTTATTCTATCAAATAAATGCATGATGGGATATGTGGGGGACACTTTAGTGGCCTAGCCATTGCTAAACACATCCTTTGCCTTGGCTATTATTAGCCCACCCTTAACAAAGATTGCTATGATTATGTAAAAAAATGTGTCAAATGTCAACAACACACTAATTTACATCATGTACATAGCCATAATCTCCAAGTATCCAAGGATCTCTGTCCCTTCTCGTAATGGGGTTTGGATCTCATTGGAAAAATTAACCCTCATTCTTCATAATGACATCATTCTATCATCACCACAAATAAATATTTCACTAAATAAGTAGAGGATATTCCTCTCATCTCAACAAAAGCTAAAAATATTTTCAACTTTATCAACCATCACATCATCTATCATTTTAGTATTCCTCATAAAATTATCACCAATAATGGAAAATATTTTAAAAACAAATAAGTCCAAGGTCTTTGTGATGAATTTGATATCAAGTTAAGTTTTTCATCCCCCTATTATCCACAAGCTAATGGATAGGCAAAAGCCTCTAATAAAACTCTTAACAACTTGCCAATTAAAATGGTTAATACATTTGGTCAAGATTGGAATTTACACATCCCCTTCACCTTTTGGGAATATTGTACTATCATCTAAACTCCTACGGGTGCTACCCCTTTCTCTCTTGTGTTTGGAGCTATGGCTGTCTTACCTATCAAAGTCCAAATTATCACTCTTTATATATCCCTACAAGATCTCATTTCTAAGAATGATTATCATCAAGAACATTTAGCCCAACTTAAGCTACATGACAAAAAATATTTAGTAGCACTCACTCATCTTTGTGTCTATCAAGAAAAAATCAAGTGTGCTTATAAAAACACATTAAAGTGTGAGAAATCAATATCAAATACCTCATCTTAAAAGGAAAATCAATGTGTCACCAATATAAAAAAAAACAAATGGGGCAAGTTTGCTTTCAATTAGATTAAAACTTATATCATAATGTAAAGTATGGATCAAGAGCTTACCAATTGTCCTCTCTTTAAGGGAAACCAGACTCTGAGCCCCTTAATACTTTATATTTGCATCCTTTCTTTTGTTAAATAGGATCAAACTCACTTTTTGTCAAACTTAAGCTCATCCCTTATTTTTACCCACATGCATCCCCTTATTTTAAGGAAAACTAATTAAAGATGAATCATGTGATTATTCATTACAATCTTCACCTAATCTTGAACATGAGTACCAAAACTCTACCCATGGAATGATTCTCATGGTACTTTTTTTTTCCTTTTCATATGACAGATTCCCATGGTCATTGTCCTTTAAACCTCTTTTACCCATCATCAACCTCCCTGTGCTCCAATTTTTCCTTCATAAAAGGTGAAACTTTCAAGCCAATAAAATCAAGTCTATGTCCATAGTAAAAAAATCACAATAAATTACAAAATCACAAAAGTCCAATACTCATATGGGTCATTCTGAGTATTCACAGACTGCTCTCTTAAAGGACAGTTACCAACACATATCAAAATTACTCAACATAAGGTACACTACTCCCTTGAAGGATAACTATCAAATGCCTTAAACATAGCTCAAAAACTTAGACCACTCCCTTGAAATATGGTTGAGTAAAGAATTTTTCAAAGCATAATAATTTATTGGAAGCTTCCCACATCTATCAACTTGCCTGTCCCTCTAAGAAATAATAAATCATAAAAGACCCATTATAAAAATCAGAAAAGGCAAAATTAATTTAGATGCCACAATCAGCTTTCACAAGTAGACTTCCCACATCAATCAATCTATGCTTTATATGACATGGAATTGTTTATACAAGCTCTTTGATAACCTATAGAAGAGGCATGCTAGTCTCATAAGAAGGTTTAATTTTAATCCATCCCCCCCTTTTACCCTCTATAAACAAGTATTTTGAGCTTACTTGACATTATGTGATCAAGACACCTTTTTAACCAACTAATGAACACTAATGCGAAGCATTTTAAGGACTTATGCTCATAAGCTGATTGTAATTCAATTTGTTTTTAATCTTTGCCAAAGAAGAAACATCATGCCTTCTTATTCATCTCTCATATCTACTTGTTTACACATTCATTATAGGGTTTGACTCTTGATTAGCCTATCTCCCCCACATTTAATTTTTGAAAACAACTTACTTTATGTGTCAACCACCTTCATCTAATCATACATAGCTCATTAAAAACATTTAAAAAACCAATTATGTATTGTTTAAGTATTTTTCATCACAAGAACCTCTTAGCCATTGTAACAAACATACAATCATCACAACATTACCTTTTATCACATCATAAGTCAATAACTCATCACAAAGGATCTACCTCAACATGTCTCTATTCATAATAACATCATAATCAACTCATCCAAATAACCAACACTAACAAATCATGAAACATTTATCATTGTTCAATCATACATCATCCACATATGTTATCCATCACATACCTATCTATATAAGAAAGCAAAGTTTCATCCACATGTCTAACAAATCATCTCATCAAAACAAACATCATCATATCATAAACATCATGAACATCACATCACCTAATCATAAAATCATAATCAAACTACCATATATCACATCCATATCAACTATGATCCATTAACCCATAACCATGTCATGAACATAAAGTACATCATCCTCATCCATCACCATAAAAATAATCAAAAACATCATAGTCATGTCTAAATCAGCATAAAAATTATCATATCATAAACAATATTCATCAATAAATAAACATCATCATAGCCACATCATCACATGCCTTACTAGGTGAGTACACATAAACCATAACATGCTAAATCATCATAAACATAAATTAAATGATCACATCCATAAGCAACACCATCAATTATAACCATAGCATCATAACCATAATTACGTTATCCTAAACATAAACAACATCACATTATCATCACATAATCATATCAGGATCATCAAATATAACCATCACATCATAATCACATAAACAACATCAATCAATATCGACATCATCATGAACATAAATTAAAGAGCCATATAATCACATGCCTATCTAGGTGAGTCCACATAAACCATCATGAACATAATCATATCACCATCATATCAAATCATAAATAAGCAACATGAACATCATAACCATGAAACACAAGCCATAAACAAGGATCATATATATAAATCATGAGCTCATAACCAACATGATAATCATATACATAAATATGTACATATCTCTTAAAATAGGTATACATATCACTAAATTGGATCATAGAATACTATCAAAATCATATGATACATCAATAATATAATGTCTCATAATAGTCTAGGCCCTAGGAACATCATTTCCTCTTAGAGCCTACCTTCCTGCACCTACCTATACACCTGTAGAAGAAACCCACTAACTTGGTGTCATAGTGATAACACATCTAGTGATCTTAGCTCTGTACTCACCCCATCAAGGCTCATCTAGTAGATTCCTAAAAACCAAGGCTTCATAATACCAGATATCCTCCATAGTCACTACATATCTCACCATCGAGATAGTCCTTGGTGATCCCATAACTATTGGTACTCCTCCTCCTACCTACTAAAATAAATCTCTCTTATGTAACCATGGCTAGCTATGCCCTAGCTTGATTTCTCTCTCCTATAAGAGCAACCACTTGAACCTATGTGACATCCCTCTCCTAGGTAACTACCACCAAGGATTCCTAAGTTATGGCTAGTGCTGCTCATGCCTAGTCTCTCTCAGTGATCAATGCCTATATATCTAGACCACCCCCTCCCATCTGACCTCCACCTCCCCTTCCATCCACATCCATGTCCTACTAGCCCTCATCATCCCCTCCAAAAACTACTACATCATAGTGAGCTTAGAACCATATAGGTTACTAATATGTAACACCCACATCATCAATCTTAGCCCTGGCTAGTGGCTCCTCATGATCAATAAATACCTTAGACGGATATGGAATAGGCAAGGGAAACTCTAGGTCTTCCCTCCTATATGTAGGGAACTCTCCTAAAATACCCTATATAAGACCAAACTAACTCCTCACCCTATCAAATGGGATGAGCTTAATCTCATGATTGTGCCTCCCAAATATCCATCTATAGCTCTATAGTGATAGTTTGTGTTGAGTGTAGCTTACCCATACTAGGAATCTAACATATGGCTACCAAATAACATCTCCCACAACTTCAGCATCTAGTTAGTCTTTATACCAATAAATTTTTTAACCTCCTCCTCCTAGTCTTATGAGGGCATAATCACCTCTCCATCACATGTATCCAACTCTAAAATACATCTAAAAAAAACCATCCCATGGTAGTCCTCTGGGTCTTAGTACTGAGATATGCTCATAGGCCCAACAATGTAGAATAAAACCTACATTTATCCCATATCTCTGATGGGCACAAAAGCCTCAGAGATCTTAATAAATCTAAACTAATAACATAGAAACCCACACAAACACTATACAACCCAACCACATCTCAATCAGGACCCCTAGAAACAAATAAGGGAATCTCCCACTACTAGAATATGGTAAAGCATAACATGTCATAACTATCATCATCATAGTGAATAGTTGCCTTACATCTTTATCCCTATGATACAATGGTGTGTAGTGGAAACCCCTAGAATGCCACCTTAAAAACTTGAGCTCTTATCCATATAAGTACTCTATCTACCCATCCCACTCATCACTATCAATATGGTAGATTGGCTTACCCCATATGGTCAGCCATATGATATTGTAGATGTCCTTAGGTAAAATGGTCATCTCAACTATTGAAAGCAAGAATGTGTTAGTGGTAGAATCCCATCTCTCGATGAAAGCCAATAACATCATCACATCCTAATGTATGTGTTAGTAGTACCTCATGCCTCCAAGGCCCAGATCCATCATATGATCCCAATGAACATCAATCATCCCTTGTTGTACCTTATCAAGTATATAGGGCACCTAGTCTCTCATATGTATCTACTCCAATGCCTACACGGTTTGATAACAATACTATAGTTCACCTAATCCAACAAAATTTACCTCTCAACATTACCTTTTTACCCCACTCATGACCCTAACCCATTTATTCATCCTACTACCTTCCATTTTAACTTACTCATCTCAAAAACTATGCCTAATCTAATACATAACCAAGACATACCCTAATAATATTTAACTACTACCCTTAACCTATCTTATCTTAACCACCACCCTTACCTTTAACCATAACTCTACCCTATCATTGAAACCTTCTACAAAAACATTACCCATTACCCATTAAACCCTAAACTCTTCACCCATACCATAAATAATTAACTACTACCTTTAACAACTACCTAAAACATTCAACCAAACTCTTACCCCATCCCACTAACCCTAACCTAAATCACCACCCATAACCCTAGCGTAAATCAAAAACCATAACCCTAACCTAAATCACAAACCATAACCCTTACCCATTAACTTAAACCTTTACCCTAAACCTTTAACCATAGCTCTACCCCATCATTGAAACCTTCTAACTTAATTTACCCCATGTCTAACCTCCTTGTAACCATCGATAGTCAAGGACCAACCAATGATGGTTCCTTTTGGAACCATAATTTATCAACCATCAAACATCAATGATCAACTATTTAACTACTAAGAGTCACCATGATGACTGTTGGGTGGTCACTTATAGACTATCACCAGTCGATAACAACTATTGATAGTTACTATTTAGTGACCACTAATGATCCCCAAGCCATAGGTATTTCAAAAAACACCAAAAAATATAATTAAAAACTAATATATTTTAACTATATTTATCTTATTTACACTTTAAAATCACTCACAATAGACTTCCACCTACCCACTTCAATTTATTACCCACAGAAACTAAACAAACTACCAAAACAAACCCTAAAACCCTAGATATACATACACACCATAAAAATCCAACTCATGGCTCTAAATAAAGCATTCAACATCAACAAAAGCCATAAATTACCAAACTTAAAACACCCCTTACCTCATTTTATGACTGACAACATGAAGGTGCCCTCAGAACCTATACCATGCCTCATGCTCTGCCTCATCCCATCTACATATTTAATCACCCTCACTCCACACCCAATCAACAATTCACTCAATCACTCACTAACAAACAAATCATCACCAATTTTTTAGCACTTAATAATACACCAATGAAGAAATGAAAACCCTTGATGGCATTTTTACTATTGCCCTTTTAAGGCTGACATACAACCATTGACAGTAAATAGCTGACCACCAACACTTGACCCTGACTATCGATGCTTAACCTCCTAGCTTTATTTTCATCATAATCACATCATTTTTAAAACAAGATAAATTACCAACTAAATACCCATTGAGCTTACCTACTCCACCAAGAAACCCACCATGTAACCTCGATATTGGTCATGTTGGCCCAAATTTCACATGTTTTTTGATAACCTTGCCTTGGTCATTTTAACTGTTAAGACTACATTTCCATCTTGAACAACTTGAACTTATTCTACTTTTGTGCATCAACCCAATCGTGTGTATTATTAAGAGCACTTCCTACCTTGGATACCTATGAATACACTGCCCTTACTTAGGAGACTTGAGTTTATGAGTGCAACATAACCACCATTCCTAAGTATAATCACTTGGTTCACTTATCACTTGTCCTTATAGTACCACCTATTTTATTGACTATTTCAATCATGATAATTTAGTCAATTAATGATATGTGATATTTCATTTAGTCACATTCTATGTATGTGTTTTCACCTTGACGCCCAATCCAACCAATATTATCACCCACTTAACCACTTGTCAAACCTAAATTTGACTATATTTCACCTCATCAAATCCTAGTTTGAAGGGGAACACCTCCTTCCATTCTCAAGGTAGCTAAACCTTTGACCCAACCTTCCATTTTTGTTTTGTAGCTTGCTCATACAAAGTGCATAATAAAAAGGGGGAAAATGTAGACACTAAGAATCTACACACTATAGTCATAAATGTTGAAATAACCCATAAACCATCCTTGGACCCCCTCAGGACCAATTGATAACCCTCAATCACTAAACCTAAGTCAAAATGACTAAATTTGAACATTTTACCTTTGACCTATTGACCATCGATGGTCAACCCCTAACCATTGATGGTTAGACCTAACTGATGATGGCCAACCTTTAACCACCTTAAGGGTTAAATCTAGCTCAACAATAGTTCATAAATCATATCCAAGGTACTATTATTCTATTAAAATTACTCTAAGCTCTACCAATAGGCTTTGAAGCATTCACCTTGACATTCTTGAGATCAACAATAAGAAATCTAAGTATCTATTTTTAGTAATTAGTTACTTTGTTTCTATCTTGAAACTAGGTTCTAGCCTAAACCCACCTCTTAGAATCACTCAACAACCTTCCCAACCAGACCTACCTTTACCCAAACCAAAACACATAGTAACCACTAATTATCACCCTGACCAATGATGGTCTGTCCATAATTGCTAATGGTTACCCAACCATTGATGGTCACCCAACCATTGATGGTCACCCAACCACTGATGGTTTTAGCCTAATTGCCAATGGTCACTGTGTGACAAAGCCAACAACAAGCTAATTTCACGCATTAGACCTAACCAAATACCACTTTATAACCTTCTACCTAAGCAAAAAACATTACCCTATTTTTTGAACCATGTATGATTTATTTAGCACTAATATCTAATCATTTATTATTAAAATTAGTTGAATTCATCTCTTTTCAAATAGTTCTTATATTTGATTTTAGTATCTCTTGTTATTTATGCAAGCAATTTATCTTTCATTTTCAAAACTTGATTGTTTCAAAGTGTGGATTGATAGCCTCCAAGGAAGCTTGTGTTTCTTGGATCTAGCTTACTCAACAATCCACCCTACTATCTAACTAATCAACCATTTATTTAGTGATTTCTTATTTGTAGGCCATTCCTCCCAAGCCAAAGAGGAGTATCTACAACCATCTAGATCATGAAGCACAAACCACATCCAGGTTCTACTAACCCCACCCTTGTTTTAAGTTTTACATCTTTCTTCTTAAGGAAATAAAGAAAAATTTATGTGAAATAATTTGAGACAATGCCAAAGTCAACATCATATTTTCTCTTCTTTCTTTGAAATAAACCATATGGTAATTCATTAATCCACCTAAGGCCCAACATGTCATGTTCTTGTGGCTCTGAATCTATCCATTCTTCTTTATTCTTGAAGACATCAATACTACCTCCAAAGGACAATTTATCTTGAGATTTGTCAGTTTCTTAAACTTGATTGGTAAGTTCATCTTCAAGATATAGAGGAAGCATAAGTTGGTTTAAAACCTATACCTAATCCATGAAGTCATGGTATAATTGCTGCTATACCTCATCTTGATCCTCCTTTTTCTCTATTTCTTCCTCATCTTCATCTACAATCATACCAAATGGAAGCTCTTAGGACCAGTCAAAATCTCCTTTGCTCTTAGCTACATTATGGGTGCATGCCCCTTCAAAAATGAAGGCATCAATACTACCTTCAAGTTCTAGTTCATCAAATCCATGCCAAAAAGTCTGATCAAAACTTGACTCTTCCCCTTTTGAGTGAAGTGGACTATCTATCATGATATCTTCATCATAGAAACTTGCATTATCCTCTTCAATATGAACTTTAACTTTAATATTCTCCTTTATTCTTTAAAAAATAGGTTCCTCCTTCATGAGGGAGATGGTGGAATGGTGAAGAAGTTTACCTTTCTTGAAATTTAGGAGAGTATCCTTCCAACTAGGGACCTTAAAGGATCTTTTAGGTAGCTCTTGAGGAAAGGAGAGAGAGTATTAAAACTCTTGTACACTAAGCTCATTGAGATGAGCTATGGTTGCTTGATTCATTTCTTTCACAACTAACCTTTCCTCTACTAGAACTAACTCTTGGACTACTTCAATTGACGTCTCCTCCTTCTTTATGCCCTTATGAACTGATTTCCATGATGGAAATGAGTATGGAATAGACAATTTTTCTTAATTTTAAATGGTTATAGGAGAGGGTGGCCTTACAAGTGAGGGCATGACATAGCCAAGGTTAAATTTTTTGGAGAAGATACATAATGGGGTGACTTTAAGCTCTTGAGTAGAAATGGGCATAGGGGTAGGAGAGGGCATACTGATTGGCTTAGGCTTGACATGCTCTTTCTCTCATTTCTCAAATACTTCCTCAATGGACAATACCCACCCTTTGATCTCTTGCTTCTCAATATGTGGGTAGTCAGCTTCTTTAATGGATGCCCATACATTCTGTAACTCTTTCAAAAAGATCTTTATCCCTTCCATAGAATAAATAGGGAAATCTTGTCCAAGTTCAACCCCCTCTTTTATTTTCGTGATTGTTCTTCCTTGGTCCAATATTACCTCTTTGAGTTTTGACAAGGATGTATTTTGACAAGGTTGACTAGAGGGTTAATAATGGACTCTTGAAGGTTGATCTTGAGGCTCTTGGAGGGGGGAGGGCACATAAGGCTAGTGTAAATGAGCCTAATACCCTTCATAATAAATTATCACAATATATGCATTTTGGAGACCATGTTTCTTATCATTGATACATCTTCATTATTACAAGGTGACCATTATTCTCCCTCATAAATTGACCATTTTTTCTTGACTAATTGAAGAGTACTCTTTGATTTTTGTAAAACATGGATAGGGATAATTAGATAAAACTCCAAACCCTTACCAATCTCCTTTATCAACTAAATATAGACTGATAATGCTTACTTAACTCCTAATAAGGATGTAACAAGATAAGCTTGGTCTTGATAAGGGGAAATAAAGGACTGATTTGAATGTAAAGGAAGCTGACCTTGGTCATATGTAAGGGTAGAAGGAGGACAAGGGTTATGATTGGGTTGATAAGATATTTGAGGGCCACTTGGGGGGAACACATAAAAATTATTTACATGATAATTATGATGCTGAGGTAGAGGATAAACATATTGATCAAAATATGACTAATTGTACATAATAGATGATGATGATTAGGTAATTAGTTAGGCTGATTAATCAAATGATAGATATTTGAAGTTACCATTGACATTTTTAGAATACCTCCAAAGTCTGATATGTAGAAGAATAACATCAAAAATCCTTCTATTGCTTTGGACCTTAGTCCCATCGAGCATGTCAAAAACTATTATAGACTTAATTTATACCCTTGGAGAGGGTTCTTCAGGATCTCTCCAATTGAGATATATAGTGGGAATAACCTCAAGCTATGGGTATCCTTTGGTGAGATTGAACCATTGGAGTAGTTTGGATTCCTATTTGATGCTTACCTAAAAATAAATCTAAACTAATTCTTCACAAGGAAAAGGGTTAGAAAGGGAATAATAAATTTAACCAGGTGATGCACCAAATTAAATGAATACTCATTTATGCTTCAACCCACACTAGATCAGTCATAAGATAATTATGGCTTTCATGATCTTAATATCGAGTTAACATATTGGAAGAGGTTTAGGCATAACACTAATCCAGACCTACAAGAGCATGAAAATACCTTAAAGAGACAAGTAGAGGGATAATGGACTAGGAAGAATCTCCTTCTTGAATCCACCAAGCACAAACATACTAAAACACTAATTAAAGACAAGAGATAGGCAAATAAATCATCTCATTACATTAATAGGTAGTTCTTATAATATTTTGACAAGGTATAGCCTAGTAAAATGAGCATGCTTTTGCAAACATCTCAATGAGCATCCATCTCCCAAAAAGATGAAAAAGTCAAAAAAATTGAGAACCCTGTCTAAGGAGAAGAGAATAGGATAATATAGGCAAAGGGGAGAAAAGAGAAGAGGGAACATATTTTGAGAATAATTAATGAGATACTACTTCTCTAACCAATAAATCTCTATCTTTGATCTTCATGCCATCTTATACTTAACTACCTATGTATAAGGACAAAATACTCATATCTATAAACCTGATTGAGCTTTGGTTATGTTTGCTTGGGTATCTTCTTGTCAAGACTATGGCCATGTTGAAGGATGAAGACACTTTACATTAATCATATCTTTGATTTATCTTCATGTTTTGATCATAGGTCCATCTATACATGGAAAACCAATCTAAGGTTATTGATTTTCCCATAGTTTCCATATTGGTATAGACCTATAGACTATATATCACTTTTCTATATTATAATAGGTCTAAAAAGGCCGATCTTATCTCTGTAGGAACCAAAAGCTTGTATATGCATACACAGATCCTTCTTAAAATGGTGAAAACTATTGTATAAACAACCATGCTTGATAAAAAACACAAACCATAGATCCATATTTAGCCTTAATGGTGATCCATATATGTTTCTTAAGTTGACTGAAACATCATGTCTCTGTAATGACATTTAACCAAGATTTAATGGTGATAAGATGACCCTACAAAACCTTGTTTTCTATGGTCAAAAATGGCTTCTCAACTTTGGTTGAAAATCTTGGGCTCACCTTTATTCTAATTGGATATTGATATCTGACTTGGCTCCTTGACATATTTGACTTTGATCACTTCAATGATCTTGATCTATATGAATGCCTGTGAGTCATTGATCCTCTACCAATTGAATGCACTATTGACACTTATCAAGCATGTATTTGATTTTGAGATTCACTAACCCCTTTAACCTCTGCTAGCCATTAGATCTGAATGTATGATCAAATTCGTGCTATTAGATATGCTTGGGACCCATTATTTGAATTTTAATGGCTACTTTATGAGTTTGAATTATACGTCCCATAAACTATATTTGATGTCTCATAGAATGTATTTGATGTCCTATAAACCATAAATTTTAATCTCTAATGGATTTTTTCCTAAAATTTATTTTGACATTAGCACAAACATCTTTTATTTTAGGTCCAACTTTGAAGGCCTATAACTTGAAGCATAAAACTCATGGAGGCACCACATTTTTAGGAGATGTTCTTAAGATTAAAAAGGATGAACCCATTTGATCTGCTAGTCTTGAGAGATTTATAATCATGTCTTCAAAAATGATCAAGTTGATTGGTCCATTTATTCTTGCATGACACCTTGATGATGGTCTATCTCATTTAGCTAAGTATGGGGAACTTAGCAAAATCTGACTGAGGAGCCAAATTTGAACATGCATAAATCCTACTTTGTTTTAGTGGATGAACTAAAACTTATCACATAGAAACTAGGAACCAAGATTAATAAAACCATATGCTATATTATTTTTACTCATCCACATGTGGTAATTATGATGTCAACAAAATGCCTACTCAAAATTTCTATCAGTACACCCAAGATGTCTAGATGAACACAATGAAGAACCAGATTAATGCTATGCACTTTTATACTTATTACAAGCACTCTTAACATCCCATAGGGTCTCTAAAACACTTTAGACCTATCCCAAATCCTTTTCATCCATTTATTTATCAAACCATTCAAGAGCTTCATATGTGGGCTAAAATTGGCCAACAGTTCCATCTAGCATTTGATCTTGCATTAAAGAAGAGACATTTTTTATTTTATTTAAAAGACTTAGAAAGATATCTAAAAGTCTTTGCGTATTAACCATATGCCTCAGCATATTAACCCTATGGTTCAATGTTTCTATCCAAATAAAAGATGCAGTCAAAACAAGGGCTTAATTTTTTAATTAAATGTCATGGTGTTTCAAAATGTAAACTCGGCCATTTCATTTATAGGTTGGGTGTTCTATTAGAAAAGACTTAATGTTTTAGATGAATGACTTAGCTCATATATTTTTAATCTCAATGTTTGATTATTTTACTTAATATATATATTTAAATGGCCCAACACTACATTTAATTGACTCAGCAAAACATATAAATAAATCAACATCACATTCCTTTGACTTAGCATTTCAAATAAAAATTCAATGTTTTTAAAATTTAGCAGACTGAGCATTATATTTAGAGAATCACCTTTATAATATAAACTTAACACTTTTACCCATATATACTCAATAATTTTCTTAAAACACTTAGCAATTTTCTTAATAAGACTCAGTGATCAAGTTAAACTCTGGTTGATTTATAATTAAATATTATACCTCAACGCTTCATGGTAACTTAATGCTTATACTATATTTAACTTAAATTTTAAATTATATTTTCTACATTGTAATTTTATCACACATGGATTTTTAATTAATGTATTAGTATGTAAGTTATATATATAACTTTATTTAATTATTGGCATAGCATTTCGATTTACCTTAGCATTCCAATTTCTATGCTTGGCATTTTACTTAACAGTTACACCCAACATTATTTAATAAAAGTCAATGCTTTTAAATATTCAATGTAGTCCTATCAAATGAGAACTCAAGCCTTAATAAGGTGAAACACAACTTTAAATAATTATACTCTCAGTGATTAAAATAAGTGTTACACACACACACTCACACACACACACACACACACACACACACACACACACACACACACACACACACACACACACACACACACACACACACATTTTACAAACTCCTATGTCAAAGGTTTTAGTTCTAAAAGACACACAACATTGTAATTTCATGCCTAGCATTCCATTTCAAACTTGGCATTTAAGTTACATGGCTTGGCCTCAACTTCACGTAATTTCATACTCTTTTTCAAATGTAGAACCTATATTTATAAAACACAGGCGTAAGTTTTAAATTTTTCTCAACATATAAATAATACACATGCCTATAAGAATAATATGCAAGTCTTAAGTGTGAGACACAAGCTAAAATAAAATAGAAAGACATTGATCGGATAAATTAAAATACAAACTAGGTAAAATTAAGTTGCAGGATATGCATGAACCAACAAATATTTAAGTTATTTTTCCAAATTATAAAGCAAAGTTCTGGATTCAAAGTTCAATATTCTATGATCTAGAATTTCATCAAAGTTGTCAATACTCATACCAACTCTTAAATCAATATCTTCCTATAACATTTCACATAGAAATTTTAATGGTATAACCTACCTTGTAGGATAATCACCTAAAGAAATCATCTTTCCTCTTGCTCTTCCAAATCTCTTCTCACAAAATCCTCCTCTTTTCTATCTCCATATCTCCTTTTTAAATTTCAACAGGATTAAATTTATATAACTAATCCTCTCTCCTTATCTACTATGACCCATCTCTTGCATGATATTCATCTCCTAGTTTTCTTCCATGCATAATTTATTGTCATTTTCTTTTTATTAATTGGATTTATCTTTTTTATTAAATCCTTAGTCTTTCATGTAATTTAATGCATGCATTTCAAGATTAAACTTAGTTTTTATTTTAGTCATGATTAGTTCATTAGGATAACTCAAACTTTTTGAAAGTAAATAAATAAAGGTAATTATTTATTAATAAATAGATCAATAGAGTTATAATTATTTCCAATAATAAGATAATGTATAATTAATTACTATTACATGTAGTAATTAAATATGTATTTCTTAATTTATTCTAAAAAATTAAGACAATTAAATTAAAGGAATTTAATGCATATCATGAACTAAATTTACATAATAATGTAATCACATACAAGATTTCCTTAATTATGAACTAGCATTTAAAACATGTTACTCAAAAACATTTTAAATCTATTGTGTGTGTGTATAGGGTCACTAACAATTTCCTCTATCATCACTCATTCATCCCATTTATCCCATCCTCTCTAATGATGCTCTCCCTCACCAAGCTTTGAAGGTAAGATCTATCTTGCATCTACCTCACAACAAGTAAATAGTTAGTCTGAGTCATCATGCAATCAACTAATGATGCAAAACTAACAAATACATATCCATAATGTATAGAATAATAAAATACAACTATCACATTATGTATACTAATCAATAATATCACTGTCACATACTAGTATATGTTTAAATTATCAAATCAAAGTAATTATAATTAGTTAATAACCATACTAATCCATGGATTTAAAGGTTATAAATCATAGGATGAAATTAGGATGTGACATTCTCGCTCCCTAGAATTGGTCATTGCCCCAATGACTCTTATTAAAATATTTTTTTTGAATAACAAATAGAGTTTAAAAACATATAAACATAGTATCAAGTATCAAATCATGCAAATAAATATAAAATTTACCTTAAGAACTCATCATAGTTCTCTCATTTAAAACTATTATGAAATTTTACAAGACAAACCCATAATAACTCAGTAAAAGTATTATCAACTTTCCAAAAATATATGGGATTATCACCAAAGTCAAAACAAATGACTAAGAAGAGTTCCACAAAACCCTCCAGCCCTTTTGCACATCTCCCTTACTTTGAAAGTGTATTTCTCATACTAGAAAAAAGTATTTAGGGAAATTGGCAAGAATGATGTGTATATGTTAGTACTATCACTACATCATGTAGATTCAGATAAGTATACCATGTTATTACTATCATTACTCAATCAGAGATTTGAACAAGTATGATAACAAATATAAACTAGTAATAATATATTCAAAATTATGAAATATTTTTCCACATAAAATACTCATCCATAATATACATGCGTATAGCCATATGACTAAATTTGACAAGTTCTACCTATCAAATCCTGGATTCAAAAGTCCATCTATCAGATCCAACTCAATACCAACAATCTGAGTTGATGTGAGGTTAAGTAGGATACCATCCTATCGCTTAGAACTCACATTCCAAATTCACCACTCTTCCCTTAGGTCTCCATGACCTAATGATCTACAAAAAGTGCACAAGGTTTAGTGAAACAAAAATCTATACTAACATATCACATAAAGTAATATTATATGCTAAATGTTTTCAGATGTACTAACATACATATAAGAAAAATCATACAATCATCTTGAGATTGTATTAAGTTTTTACTAATCAATCATAACTAGTATCATATCCTGCAACTTAACCTATAGTATTATATTCATAGTTAAGAGATGATAATTAAAATAACATACTAAGGTTAAGGATTATACCATCCTTACAACCTTATAAATGAGATAATTTCTCCTTGCTTGTATGACTAACACACAATAAGTTAAAAAGTTTATCTCAACCTTTTAGATTACCAAGATGATCTGCACATATTATACCTTACTTTCTCCTAGCAAAAGGTACACATATTACTCTTCAAAATAACATGCTTCAAAAGAGAATAATATCAGTCTAACAAAGGTATATAGTAACATATAATTATAAACACTAGAATTTATATAAATTCAATTATATCCACTCCTCATGGTCAAGTTCATAAGTTTTATAAAATATTGAATCTAAAAATTCATGAAGTGGATGGTAGAGAACTAACATCCCACAACAAAACTCCTACATACCCTGACATGGGAAAAAGAAACATTACAACCCACGTTTGTTAGAGAATTATCAATGATGTCATGGTGATGTCATGGAGGTGTCTAGGTGAGTGGATGAAGTGACTTGATAGTCTATGTGATAATGATAATTATGTCATGGTGATGTCATGTAGGTGTTCAGGTGAGTGGATGAAGTGCCTTGATAGTCAATGTGACAATGACAAAGTGTGTAATATGCTTATTCTAGTATACTTGAAGTAGGCTTGGTTGATCTTTAGAGTTTGTCTATTTAGAGATGATTATGGATGAATTTAAAGTATTAAGAATGTGAAAGGGGTCATATCAAAAGTTAAGAATTATTTGAGTGCTTGTGTACATGAGTGTATTTCATCTAGTTGATCATTGTTTTCATCTAGGCATTTTGGGTCTAGTGGCAAAAAATTTGAGTAGGCAATTTGCTGATGTCAGCATTAACACATGTGGATGAGTCATGGGGATTTGGTCATATGGTTGTGATAAAATTTGTGCCTACTTTATATCATATAAATTTAAAATCATTAAATGATGTGAAACATAAGATATTCAAGTGCAAATTTGGGCTCCTAGGTAGTTTGACAGTGTTTTCCCATACTTAGCCAAATTTGCAATGTAGCAAAAAAAGCTAAGTAGGCATTTTTATGGTGTTATATTTTACACACAGTCATGTTTTGAAGCACATCAAAAGACATGTATGTGCAAAGTTGGCTTTCCAGATAATTCCTGACATAGTTGGCTCTGTGGCAGAAAAATATAACTAAGCAGATTAATAGAGTTATATCTCACATGTACAAAGGTTTTAGGATAATTTTGACACATGGTTAGACTCCCTTATAATTTAATATCACATGGTGAAAATTTGGGAGCATGTATTTGAGTACAATGAAAGATATATCTGTGCAAAGTTGGCCTTCTAGGCAAATTGCAATGGTCCCCATACTTAGTCTATTTTACACAATGTTAAAGATCAGGACCAAATGGAGATATAATGTCTCATGGGTGATCATATAGTGAATTTTGAGTCAAATTATCCAAATTTTTTATTGGTTAACAAAGTTAAATATCAATCTCCTTACAAAAGGATCAACAAAGTGTATTTGTTCTAAGGTGTCAGGAAGCAGCGAGATGAGGACAAATGTTTGAATTTTAGTGTTAAGAAAAGGTAAAAAAATATTAACCTAAGATATAATAGTGAGTGTATATTTGTACATATATATATCAATGGTGTGTATTGAGTGAGATGATTTCAAGGTGTTTAATGTTTAACATAGATAAAGATCGAGCTACGTATAAGAGATCGACAGAGCACATTAAGTCAAATAGTCAAGATGAAGATCCAAAAATGAGAGATAGAAGGTAATGGTTGAGATAATTATAATAAATATTGATTGTGCATGATTAATATAAGCATCAAATACACAAGATGATATCATAGTGTCCAAAGTTTAACTGTGACTGTTTGAATTCAAATATTTGAATTTAACAAAGGAAAGATCAATGTCTGGTTTTTGTGCTATATCTTTTGATATATGTATAATTTGATCATGGTGTAAAAAATAAATTTATAGAGGACTCCAAGATTAATTTATAAATATATATTTTAATATTTGAAAGTGTGTACAGTAAAATTTATAAAAGTTAAAAGTTGGCTATGTGTTCATGCATATTCAGCAAGTGATCTAAGAAGGATATTTGAGCTTGTGTTGTTGTTGTTTTGATGTTTCACGATGAATTAGATATTGGAAGGTGTTATATAATTTATAAGTATATTATATATTTATTTTAGAGGTGTGATAAATCCATATTGAGTATGAACAATGCTTAATAATATGATTGTGTGTACGTTCATAATGTTCCTGTGTACAAGGTCTATGTTTGAATTGATTGAGCATACATAAAGGTGAGTAGAGATGATTGTGATAATTTGAGGAATTTTAAGGGTTAATTTAGAGTGGAAATATGATTTTTTAAGTGGTCATGTGTTCTTTTTTTCTCAATGGAGTGATAAAGGAGTGAATGGATCTCCATGAGACCTATAAGGGCTACAAGGGCCTAATTGAAAGGTGTAGTTGCTTAAGGGTGACCCATAGATGATATGGATGACCTATGTGGATTATGTTGAGCCATTTATTTGTATGTTAGAAGACTTAAGGGATAATACATGCCTAATGACTGGTCAAGGTGTTGATAATCATGAATGCTCTATAAATAGTGAAAACAAAGATGATGGTTTCTAGATTGGAGAGAGGCTTGTGTGAGAGGAGTGAGTGTTGAAGCGAAGAAGAGAGGAGAGGTAGTGTGCCCAGTGGATGGGTTGATTATAAGATCAGATTAAGGACTATGTTCATGACCTATATGTCATGTTTTTGAAGTTAAACTAGTGATTTTATAGGTTGTAGATGAGCGAAGAGGTCTAGAGTGATCCAAAAGGATGTTTTAGATGTTTTGACAGTGAACAAAAGATAGATGGTATCTATGTGAGATTAGTGGATGATTTGGGAGATGTATTTGAGTTTGTAATAAGTGAATGAACATTTGGTCATGTTGTTAATGTGGTGATAGATTTGTTTTTGAGAAGTGAAAAGTGATCCAAAAGCTGGCTCTGCATGCATTGAGTGTGCAAAGTTGAAGAGATATGATATAATTTGTATCTCCATTAGATTGATAGGAAATAAATGTTACAAGAGATGTTTTATTCATAGGTTTTATTATGACTACTCAACATCTAGGGGGTTACAGCCTCCTTTCAAGGTAAAACTTTCTAAAGGTCTAGTTATTGTGGTAGCTCAGCTAGAAAGGTGTAGTAGCTCCTTGTGGGATTATAGTATCACTAAAATAAGTGATGGTAGTTCCTTGATCAGTTACTACTAGTCTAAATTAGTTCTTGTTATTATAGTATAGTAGTCCAATTATAGGTTATAGTGGGTTTTCTCCCCTAAGAAGGTTTCCTACATATGTCATGTGTTATGTGCTTGATCTTTCATTGTATCTCTTGTTCATTATTATGAATAATGTGTATGCTTCATGAATGATTATGGTAATTGATTAGGAGTTTTAAAAGGTTTTATATTGAAGTTGGATTATCTTGGCTCACTGATTCACCCCCCCTCTTAGTGATTGTACCTCTAAGAATTGGTATCATAGCAATTCCTTTGGAGGAAGCTTAACAACTTGAAGGAGTTCTTAAGTAGGTACAAAGATGGATAAATAGTTGAAGACAGAGAATAAGTAGTGGAAGGATATGATTAAGGAACTTGAAGAGTAGATATGTAATTTGAAGAAATATGTGAAAGAGGATGAGAATGTTATCAATGATCTCCAGGTTCAACTAGTAAATTTCATGACAAGTTTGAGTTCTAAAGAGGAAACTTATTCAAAATAAAAGGACATCATGTTTGATAAAGAATATTTTCATAACAATATAAAAGATGAAAATGAGGAAGAAGAAGTTGATCTAGAAGCTAAGCTCATGAGTGCACTTGGTGAACTAAAGGAGTAGAAGAAGAAGTATCATAAAATTAGGAATATGATCAAAGGTCTTGAAGCACAAGTCAATTCTCTTGGGGGAATTTTATTAGGCATGTCCAAGAAAGAGGAAAAAAGTATCAAGAATAGATCAAGTATATTGAATTACAAACATATAGATTAAAAGACATTTCCAACAAGGCCAAAGAGGATGAAGAGAAGATCAATATTCTTGAGGATCAGTTAATGATTACAAATGCAAATCTAAAATTAAAAGAAGATGAGTACATTTAGATGAAGGTTGAAATGGAGTCATTTAATAGTGATCATGAGATTGTTATAGTCAAGTTGGATAAGCTAGAAAATAAGCATGAAAATCCTAAGTATGTCAAGGAGAATGCAAGATTTGAAATCAATACAAGAAGGCCTGTTAGACAACTAAATGTTTCAAGTTATGTTAGTTTATTTCATGGTAATTGTTATACATGTTATAAGTATGGTCATATAGCTAAGGACTATATAAATAAGTCAGTCAAGTATAGACATTCATGAACATATGATAGAAGGAGTTTTTATCCAAAGATTGATAATAGTTCAAATCTATCAAAAGGTATGAAAGACATTAATTATTTCAATTATCATAAGGTTGGACACTTTTCTAAATTCTATCAAAGTGGATGTAATAGTTCCTCAAGGTATCTCAAAGGACATGAACCTTCCATTTTGCATAATAAAGGTCATTCTTAGTTATGGAGACCAAAGATTATTAAGACTAATCACACTAGTCCAAAGGTTGATAAGAAAATTGCTTTAGAAGAATGTGTTGTAGATCAATCTAAGCTCAAAAGTCAAGAAAGTAAAATGAATATAGATAAGGAGTTCAAGAAAATGGATGAGAAATATTTTAGGAGTGATTTAGGTGAGTCTCAATGTGGTTTGTTTGCTATGATAGACATGAATGAAAGACCAAAGTTTTTTTTAACTACATTTGTTGACAAGTCTGAAATAAAGAATGAAGTCAATCATCCATTCAAAATCAATAAAATAATGAGGTAGGACTACAAGTCAAATAAAGGTATAGGTATATGGGAGTCTCCATATTTTTGGGACTTTTAGTCTCTCTATGTCAAGAGGGTGTCTCTCTCTAGGCTTCAAGGAGACACTTGTCAACAAGAGGAAACAAGATGGATACTAATTGAGATTTGATTGATATTATTTGAAAAAGAAGGGATGTTTTTACATTCATTTTTTATATCTATTTTGTTGAATAAAATAAGCTTGTGAAGAATCTTAGTGGTCCTATCTTAATATGGAGTTATCTTATTTGGATGATCTAGTATAAAGGTAAGTTTCAATATCTGTCTATATATCACTTTGTGGTAGATGCTAGGTGAGCTTAAAGGTTGAATGTCCCTCTTTTAGGCCTATTCATAGATCTTGTGATGATTTTTAAGTCTTTTTGAGTAGTTTTGTAAACATGGGAAGTGGTTTGAAAGGCTTGAAGAGATGTGTATGATGTGAGGGGGAGCATATGTAAAGATGCTTCTATTTATGCTTCTTGAAAGATTCCTTTCAGTTGAAGAAACATATTTTGCTTGGATGTTTTTAGTAGGAGTAGTCTGCAAGGTCAAAATGGGTGTTTCTAGGTAGATTAATGAGATTTATGGAGTGTCAAGAAGAGTTTGGTTCTTAGAAAGGTCAAAGCCATGGTATAGGAAGTCAAGGTTCCCAAAGGCATGAAGGCTCAAATCTTGGTCCAGAAGTGTGTGATGGTAGTATCTAGGTGTGAAAAAAGTTTTAGAGGTGGGAATTGAATATAAATAGGTTGAATAGGCCAAAAGAGTTGTCAAATCAAGCTTCATAGAGATTTGAAGGTTTGTGGTTTTCAAGTTATTCAAGTTTTTGTCACGATGGAAGCCTAATTGGTTAGTAGGTTTATGAATGAAGTATGTTATAGAAGATGAAATACATTATTAAAATTGGTGTGATTGAGGGGGAATATGAAATTTATCTAGATATGAAGTTTTAGGTCTTGAATGTGTGTCTATTGAAATTTTTGGGTTCTGTAAGTTCTAGACAGGGCTATAAGAAGACTAGACATGCCTAATAAGAAGAAGAGTGATTTTTGTTTAGTTTATCCAAAAGAGAAAGGCATGAATGTTTTAAGGAGAGTTATTAGGTTGTTTTAGAGCATGTTTTCTATTTAATTATTGGAATGAAGTTCTATTGGTAGTTCTTGAGGTGGATTGAGAGACAAGGCTAGTAAGCTAGTGTGCTGGTTCTTCATGGTATGTGGAGATTTGATGATGCTCAAGAGGTGAAATGTGTTAGATATCTTAGGGGGAGTCCCTCTCAATTTTTTCTTGGTGAATTATATTATATATAAGTGATTTAATGTGTTATTTATTAATTGGTTGTTGTGCTCGATTGAAGAGAATGTTGGTATATAGCAAGAGGAAGTTGTCAAGGAAAGAAGAGGTAGGCTCAAGGTAAGGGGGAGTTCTATCATATTTATAAGATGGTCCTTCCCTGTTGATGGTATTTTTAGGTCCTTAGGATCATATTTTTCCCACTTTGTCATTATGTCAAAGGGGGAGAAATTTCTTGTTGTGAGAGTGCTTGTAGAAAGTGAGTTGTATATTATTTTATGATGGGTGTTGACATCAATGACAAAGGGGGAGATTTTTGGAGAGTTGTCAATGATGTACTGGTGATGTCATAGAGGTGTCTAGGTGAGTGGATTAAGTTCCTTGATAGTCTATGTGACAATGATAATGATGTCATGGTGATGTCATGGAGGTGTCCAGGTGAGTAGATGAAGTGCCCTGATAGTCTATGTGACAATGATAAAGTGTGAAATATACCTATCCTAGTATGCTTGAAGTAGGCTTGGTTGATATTTAGAGTTTGTTTATTTAGAGATGATTAAGGATGATTTTGAATTATTAATCATGTGTAAGGGGTCCTATCAAAATTCAAATTTATTTAAGTGCTTGTGTTCATGAGTGTATTTCATCTAGTTTATCATTGTTTTCATCTAGACATTTTGGGTCTAGCGGTAGAAAATTGGAGTAGGCAGTTTGCCAATGTCACCATTACCACATATGGATGAGTCAAGTAGAGTTGTCCATATGGTTATGATCACATTTGTTCTTAGTTAATATGTGTTAAATTTTAGGTCTTTGATGAATCAAAACATAAGATATGAAATTACAAAGTTGGGCTCCCAAGAATTTTGATAATGTTTTCCCATACTTTGCCAAATTTGTAATATGGAAAGAAAAGTTGAGTAGGCATTTTTATGGTGTTATATTTCACACACGTGAAGATGTCAAGAGAAAATGATCATATGGGTTTATTTTTTATTGTGCTTATTTGATTTTCACTAAATTTTAGGTCATGCAATGAAGCACATCAAAAGATATGCATGTGTAAGGTTGGCCTTCCAGATAGTTCTTGACATAGTTGGCTCTATGGCAAAAAAATATGAGTGAGTAGATTAATGGAGTTATATCTCACACATGCAAAGGTTTAAGGAGTCTTTTAACACATGGTTAGACTCCCCTATGAATGAATATCATATGGTGAAAATTTGAGAACATGAATTTGATCTCAAAAAATGATATATCTATGCAAAGTTGGCCTTCCAGGCAGATTATAATGGTCCCCATACTTAATCTATTTTGCACAATGTTAAAAATTAGGACTAGATGGAGATATAATGGCTTGTGGGTGATCATAAAATGAATATATATGGTGCATATTGAGTAAAATTATTAAAATTATTCATTGGTTAAATAATTTAAAGATTGATCTCTTTAAAAAAGGATTGACAAAGACTATTTGTTCTAAGGTGTCAAGAAGTAGTGAGATGAGGAAAAGTGTTCAAAGTTTAACATTGAGCATAGGTAAAGATCAAGATTATTCTAAGATATAATGGTGATCAGATTTTTATACATATATAGATCAATTGAAAATATTGGGTGATATGATATCAAGGTGCCCAATGTTTAACATAGATAAAGACTGAGTGAGCTACATACATGAGATCAACGAAGTGCATTAAGTCAAATAGTCAAGATGAAGATCCAATGATGAGAGATGAAAGGTAAAGGTCAAGATATTTATAATAAATATCAATGGTGCATGATTAATCTAAGTAGTGAGGACACAAGATGATATCATAGTGTCTGAAGTTTAACTGTGACTGTTTGAATTGAAATATTTGAATTTAACAAAAGAAAGACTAGTGTGTGGTTTCTATGCTATATATTTTGATATATGAAGAATTTACTCATGGTGTTAAAAATGAATATGTAGAGGACTCTAAGGTAAATATGGAAATATATATTTTAATATTTTAAAGTGTGTATAATAAAATTTATGAAGGTTCAAATTTTATTGTGTATTTGTACATGTTTTGCAAATGACTTAAGAAGGATATTTGAGCTTGTGTCATTGTTTCAATGTTTCATGATGACTTAGCTATTAGAAGGTGTGATATAATTCATAAGGATATTATTTATAGATTTTAGAGGTGTGATAAATCTATATTGAGTATGAACAATGCTTAATAAGTTGACCATGTGTTTGTTCATAGTATTCTTGTGTACAAGGTCTATACTTAAGTTGATTGAGCATACACAGAGGTGAGAAAAGATGAATATGATAATTTAAGGAAGTTTAATGGGTCATTTGGAGTTGACCTATGATTTTAGAAGTGGTATTATGTTATTTTTTTGCTTGATGGAGTGCTAAAGGAGTGAATGGGTCTCCATGAGACCTATAAGGGCTACAAGGGCCTAATTGAAAGGTGTAATTATTAAGGGTGACCCATAGATTATATGGATAACCTATTTGAATTTTTTTGAACCATGTATTTATATGTTATAATTGTTAAGGGCTAAGTCATGCCTAATGGCTGACCAAGGTGTTGATAATCATGAATGATCTATAAATAGTGGAACTAAAGATGATGGTTTCTAGATATGAGAGAAGCTTGTGTGAGAGGAGTGAGTATTAAAGTGAAGAAGAGAGGAGAGGTAGTGGGTAGGATGGATGGGTTGATGAGTATATAATATTAAATATTGTGTTTATGACCTTTAGGTCATGTTTTTGATGTTAGAATAGTGCTTTTTTAGGTTGAGGATGAGCAAAGAGGTCTAAAGTGATCTAAAAGGATGTTTTGGATGTCTTGAGAGTGAGCAAAGGATAGATGGTGTCTATATTAGCTTGGTGGATGATTTGAGAGAAAAATTAGAGTGTGGACTAAGTGAATGACCATTTGGTCATGTTGTTAATGTGGTGATAGACTTGTTATTAAGAAGTGAAGAGTGATCCAAAATGTATCTCTAGATGCATTGAGTGTGTAGAGTTGAAGAGAGCTGATATATTTTGTATCTCCATCAGACTAGTAGGAATAAGTGTTCTAGGAGATGTTATATTCATAGATGTTGTTATGTTTTCTCAACATCTAGGGGATTACAACCTCCTTGAAAGGTGAAACTTGTTAAAGGTCTAGTTGTTATGGTAGCTCAGCCAGATAGATGTAGTAGCTCTTTATGGGATTACAGTCTCAGTAAAATAAGGAATGGTAGTTCCTTGATTATTTATTTTTGGTATAAATTAGTTATTTTTATTATAGGATAGTATTCCAATTGTAGGTTCCAATGGATTTTCTCCCCGAAGAGGGTTTCCCACATATGTCATGTGTTATGTGTTTGATCTTGCATTGTCTCTCTTATTCATTGATATGAATGATGTGTATGCTTCATGAATGTTTGTGGTAACTTATTAAGAGTTTTGAAAGGTTTAAAATTGAAGTTAGATTATTTGGACTGACTGATTCACCCACCTCTTGTGATTATACCTCTAACAATGTTTCCAATCTCTACCTTCTTACCAAAAATTTCAAGAGTAGTAACAAAACCTACTTACACAATTGAAAGGAAAATACTAAGTATGCATCAATCTATCCAATCCTAAAACTTATCTCAAAAATAAGTATAAAAAAATATCCCATGAACTCAAGGGAATAAGATCAAACAACATTTTAGAAATAAGTTTTCTTTAAAGGAAACTCTAAATCAACATACTTAAAGTATGAATCTTCTCAGTAGTTTTAAAATGATGTAAGATGAGAGTGAGAGAGTAAAAACTCACTTATAAGCTAATTAAGTGAGATAACACTTCTTCTCAAGTCTATATAAATATAAGGATGCTAATCTGTATATCAAACTCCTAACATGAGGAATATCAACAAGACATCTACATTCAACTACAAGAAAATTTCCACTACACTAGCTGGTGCCAATCTAGAATGGTCTTATAGGATTCCAACACTTAGGATTTGTGTAATTAAAACACAAAAATAATGTATAAATACCTAAGTGGGAATCACTCCATGATTTTAATACACTCATAATATGGAACGCTAATGGTGAAGGTGATTTTATTAATAAAAAAGATATGTAACCATACTCGAGGTGTTCAATATAAAGATAAAAAATATGGTAGAAAAATATTGTTCACATATTATTACCAAATCTATGTAATATCCTATCCATACACCTTATAAAACTATCACCAATGAGACACTTGATAAACCAGCGCTTTTACAACTCTAAGGTGGTACAAATGCTCTAAGGGTACACACTCAATATACCATACATACATTCATAATTATCTTTTCTGATAAACAAAAAAATATGAAAATTCTAATGGACTCATTAGGTCCTAGAGTTTGAGCCACAACTTTGATACCACATGTTACAACCCCTCAAGTTGTACTTAGAATAATGTAATATTTTTAAAAAAAAAAGGTGAATCACATAACATTCATTCTACTTAAACATACTAACAAATAACCTAACAACTATGAATAGAAGCACTTCTAAAAATAAATACCAAAAATAATATATATCTTATTACCACTCCAAGGAAAGTAAACACATTAGGACACAACTATGGCTAGTCCCATAATACAACTATTATTCAAGTATAAACCAATGAAATACAATTACATTTCCATTAGGACCCCATCCTTAATAAATAGATACCAATCCCTCGAAATCACATGTCATACCAACTCATGTATCTCTGATCAACTCAAGTGTAGTCTTTATGTAAGTAATACTATTATGGGGAGGAAGAGCATCATCTGAGTAATTTTTTTACACCAACCATGGACCAACAATCCCCTGTACAATTCCCTATCAGGGAATGGCCCTACCTTCATGGATAGGTAGATAGAATGGTATGGGAATTCAAATAATAATCTAGTATCCAAGTGTGTATGATGTCTAAAGCTAAACATGTACTGTATCATAAAAAATCCATTCTATTGAAAGATATTGCACTAACATGTAAATCAAACATACCAAAAGATAAAGTCTCACCAAACATTATTTATACATAAGATTCATACTAATTACTTCCTACTAAAAATCACATCACATCACATGATAAACAAGGAGTAAGCAAAGTATACATTTATTCATCTACACATGAATGAATCTTACATTAAAATCAATCCCCAAACTAGAAATAATGACCACCATTCATACCACCTAAGTATGTTTCACATTCATAATAAACTTTAGATTCTAAATTACAAAATAAGAACCAAATAAATATACCCCATGATATCCCATATTATCATAATCTAGTGTTCTAAGACATAACTACTAATTTTACCAAATCAATTATACTAAGTAGTTATAGGTACATGGAAGCATATGCTCTTATTCAAACAAGCACATATATAATAAGTAATTCATAAAAATACATAAAAGTCTAACCCAACATTCATTTAGACTCTCAAGGTTGTATACACACATACATGATGTCCTACTAACTATTACAAATATATTTCTCAAGTAATAATCAACACATACATTTAACCAGTTAACATAGGTATGAGTCTCAACATACAACTATAATATGCGTCATCCAAATATATAAATTCAAGCTAAAGTATTCTATGATATACCACAATATCATATCTTATTATTCAAGAGCACTCTACTCAAACATGAATAAATAATCAATCAATCTTACATTGGAATTTTTAAACAAGCTAGCACAAGATTATACCACCTGAGTATACCCTAGATTATACTGCACAATAATAATAAAATGAAAACATAATTTATAGGCACACATCTTGATGTTTTATTTTATTCTAAAAATGTCTAATCACTTATACATAAATTACTCTCATAAAATATAATGCACACAAGATTTCATCTACATGATGCTAAATAATTTGACCCTACCAACATGTTACATAATACTATAGTGCTACAACTATACTTTTTGTCTCTACTATCATTCTAAACATAACATTTTTATAGATTTAAATCATATAATTTTATCACAATGGATATAGTATAAACAAAATTATAATAACATTATCATTTAAAAATGTCTAACTTCGTTATAGTTTATGATATTCTTAAAACTATATGATTCTAAGCACTATCATTAATGTAAATGATTTACAAGGATAAATAGTCACATCAAATCACTGATTGACTAAAGCTCATTAATTAATCTGACATAAAATAGAGGGTCTAAATAATGTTTGAGAATCAATCATCTCAATATAATCTTATTCTTATGTTTCAAGATCATAATATTTATTAATAGTTGTGTCAAAGTTGTATGAATATATCCTCTGTAATGACATTTGATCATAAGGATGAAATTATCCTAATTTACAAGATTTTTTTTTTTGAGACTAGACTAAATTGGTAAAAATATGATTCCATTAGTCTAGCTCAATATATTTCTTCATAAAATTGATTGTTACCCATATCTACCATTTTATTATTCCTTTCCAAATTGAGTAAACATAGCATTCAAACATAAATCTTTGCAACAACCATATTATTACTCTTATATGAGAATCCAAGGCAATAATAAAGTTTCATCCAACATTTGATCTTGCATTAAAGAAGAGACATATTTTATTTTATTTAAAAGACTCAGCAAAATATCTAAAAGTCTCTACATATTAACCATATGCCTCATCATATTAACCCTATGGTTCAACATTTCTATCCAAATAAAAGATGAATTCAAAATAAGGGCTCAACTTTTTAATTAAATGTTATGGCATTTCAAAATGTAGACTCGACCATTTCACTTATAGGTTGGGCATTCTATAAAAAAGACTTAATGTTTTGAATGAATGAATTAGCTTATATATTTTTAATCTCAACATTTGATTAATTTACTCAACACTATATATTTAAATGGCTCAATCCTACATTTAATTGACTCAACAAAACATATAAATAAATCAGCTTCACATTTCTTTGACCTGGAATTTTAATTAAAAATTCAATGTTTTTCAAATTTAGAAGACTGGGCATTGTATTTAGAGACTCAACTTTATAATATAAACTCAGTGTTTTTACCCATATATACTAAAAAATTCTCTTAAAAGACTCAAAAATTTTCTTAACAAGACTCAACGAATAGGTTAAAGTCTGGTTGATTTATAATTAAATATTTTACCTCAAAGCTTCATTATAACTTAGTGATTATACTATATTTAACTTATCTTTTAAATTATATTTTTTGCATTGTAATTTCATTACACATGGTTTTTAATTAGTGCATCAGTATGTAAGTTATATACATAACATTTTTTTATTATTGGCACAACATTTCAATTTACCTTAGAATTTCAATTTATATGCTTGGCATTTTACTTAACAATTACACCCAACATTCTTTAATTAAAATCAATGCTTTTAAATATTCAATGCAGTCCTAGTAAATGAGAACGCAGGCTTTAATAAGGTGAAACACAACTTTAAATAATTATACTCTCAGTTGTTAAGATAAGTGCTATATATCTTTTATTATTATTAATTTCTTACAAACTATGTCCAAAGTTGTAATTATAAAAGAGAATAGACATTGCAATTTTATTCTTGGCATTCCATTTCAAACTTGGCATTTAAGTTACATGGCTTGGCCTCAACTTGGCATAATTCCATACTCTTTTTAGAATGTAGAACCTATATTTATAAAGTGTAGGCTTAGGTTTTAGACGCTGGTCAACATATAAATAATACACCTACCTACAAGAATAATACACAAGTATTAAGTGTGAGACACAAGATAAAATATGCCCAAACCTATAATAATAAGCTACTTACTAGATAACTTAAAATGCAAGCCAGATAAAATTAAGACACATGATATGCATGAATCAACAAATATTTAAGTTTTTTTTCCAAAATTTGAAGTAGAGTTCTAGGTTCAAAGTTCAATATTCTATGATCTAAAATTTCATCTAAGATGTCAATACTCATATCAACTCTTAAATCAACATCTTCCTATAATATTTTACACATAAATTCTAATGACAGAACCTACCTTATAGGATAATTTCTTGAAGAATTCATCTTTCCTCTTGCTCTTCCAAAGTTCTCACAAAATGCTCCTCTTTTTTGTCTCCCTGTCTCCTTTTTTAATTTTCAACGAGATTAATTTATATAACTAATCTTCTTTCCTTATCTGATGTGCCCCATCTCTTATATGATATTCATCTCCTAGTTTTATTCTAAGCATAGTTTATTCTCCTTTTATTTTTATTAACTAGAGTTATCTTTTTTATTAAATCCTTAGTCTTTCATGTAATTTCATGCATGCATTTCAAGACTAAACTTAGTTTGTCTTTTACTCACGGTTAGTTCATTGGCATAACTCAAGATTTTTGAAAGTAAATAAATAAAGATAATTATTTATTAATAAATAAATAAATAGTTTTCTATTTTTTTCTAATAATAAGATAATGTATATTTAATTACTATTACATGTAGCAATTAAATATTTATTTCTTGATTTATTCTAAAAAATCAAGACAATTAAAGTAAATGAATTTAATGCATATCAAGAACTAAATTTACATACTAATTTAATCACCTACAAGATTTACTTAATTATGAACTAGCATTTAAAACATGTTACACATAAGCATTTTAAATCTATTGTGCATGCTTGTAGGGTCACTACCAATTTTATCTATCATCACTCATTTATCCCATCTAGCCTATCCTCCTCAATGATCCTCTCCATCATCAATCTTTGAGGGTAGGATCTATCTTGCATCTACCTGACAATTTGGTAGTTAGTATGAGTCATCATCTAATCAACCAATGAAGCAAAACTAACAAATACATATCCATAATGTACATAATAATAAAATACAATTTTATGTATACTAATCAACAATATCACTTTCCCATACCAGTATATGTCAAAATGCTCAAATCAAAGAAATTATAATTAGTTAATAGCGATACTAATCCATAGATTTAAATGTTATAAATCATAGGGTGAAATCAGGATGTGACAACAAATATAAACAAAATAGAGCTTGATCTACTCAAATAATTCAATGTTATGCCTATCTTTAAGATATTTTTATCAAATTTTTACATATTAAAGGGGTGATGCTAGAATATCATTAGAATTGAGCCAATATTTAAAGGATATTTTGGAATAAACACTTTTTATAGGGACCTTTCAAAAGTTGTAAAAATCTTAAAAATTATGACAAGAAAACACAATGTTTATCCTAATATTTATGTATTTAATTAAATTATGCTATATTCTAAATGAAATACACTACAATTTACTCAAAACAAAGAATCCCTCCTTTTAGTGCCAACTTCATATCTTATTGATGTATATATATGTCAAGGATATAATGTGAATAGTAGAACAATATTTTTTAGTTTGTAGTGTAGGTACTAGAAGACCTTAGGGCTTAATTTAGTTCTGTTGGAATGATTATGTGGCCACCACCTTTAGTTTATAAGCAAACCCTATTGTAGGGATATTAAGAACTCAATAGTGACACAATATATCTAAAATTTATTTGTATTGTTATGATGTAAAATTTCTTTTATAATTTTCCAATTTATGCCCAAACTTTAAATAAACAAGTGGATATTTATAGTGAACATTGATCTAAAGTGATTCATGTTTAAAAAAGTTAATAAGGGAAGTAGGGTAGAGACGAAAAAAAGTTTTATTTACAATAAAGACTAACAGATCTCCTTTAGTTCCTTCTAAAAATAATGCAAATAAGACTAACATTCATGAGATCCTAATGCTAAAATCAAAGTACCAAAAATGCAGTGGGGATTCTGGGGTGAAAATAATGTATATATCTAAAAATTATGCTTTTAAATGGCTACCTACAATAAATTATTTTTAGCACATTCATTTGCAGAATAGAAGGAAATAAAACATACATAGATAACTTTGTTAGCATAGCAGAAAGCACAAAATAACAAGATGCATTCAAAACACTATTATCATATTTAACCATTGAAGAAATGAAATCATTATTATTAGCAAATCTTTGAGAAAAAAAACATATAAAAATAATGAAAATAGTGAGAAAATAGTGAGAATTCTTCTTTGTCTTCACATTAATCTCACAAAATTCTGTTCTAAAGTATAATAAAGGGGGAAGGCCCCTATATATAGGCCATCGAATGCTTAAGATGCTTAAAAGAGAAATGTATATATGAAACCTATCAATGGACAAGGTCCATAATGTCCTAAAACTAGAGAATATTACCTATTCAAATAGGGGAATTGTTGCCCCCTTTTTTCACATACCCAGTTTGTGTTACCTCTTTAGCTAGTTTTCATTATGTCTTACTCATTTTTTGTGTTTGGGCCTTTATTGTTTCAGTCTTTCCTTATTCTGCTTTGCCTTCATTGCTTTTTACCTTGACTTTATTTTTCCTTATCCCCCTTTTTGCCTTAGCCCTAAAGTGACCTTCAAAATTTTTTGAAGGCACTTCACTTGCCTTGTTTTCCCCAAGTGTCCCTTCAAAAAAAATTTGAAGGGCACTTCCGTTACCCAAGTGACCCTTCAAATTTTTTCCAAAGGGCACTTTTTCATCTAAGTGTCCCTTCATAAAATTTTTGAAGGGTGATTTTTGCCTAAATGTCCCTTCAAAACTTTTTTGAAGGGCACTTTTGCCCTAGCCTTTCCCAAATGCCCCTTCAAAATTTTTCCAAAGGGACATTTTTTGTCCAAATGGCCCTTCAAAAATTTCTTGAAGGTCACTTTCAGCCCAGGTGTCCTTTAAATTTTTTTAGGAAGGACACTTTCTTCCAAGTGTCCTTTAGGAAAAGTTCTTGAAGGGCCTTTTTCCCAAAAGTTTCCCTTCAATTTTTTTTTGAAGGGCCATTTCCATTAGAAATGCCCTTCAAATTTTTTTGAAGGAGCTTTTTTCCCCCCTAGGTGTCCTTCAAAACTTTTCCAAATGACACTTTCCTCCAAGTGTCCTTCAGAATTTTTTTCCAAAGGGACCTTTGGCTTATCTAAAGCCCAAAAGCAAAATTCCCAAAGGAATTATTTTGGACTTTTGTTTGAAGGAATTACTTTACAAAAATTGTCAAGTAGTTGTCCAAAAAATAAAGATGACTAAATTATCCATGATGTGCCACATGATTTCAAATTTAAAGCAAGAAACTAGCCATTGGGTTGATACATGATGTGTTGTATGATGCCAAATTTAAGATGGGTAACTACCTATTAGGTTGATGCATGATGTGCTATAGGACATCAAATTTAAGGTGGGTAACTAGCCAGTGGGGTTAATACAAATTGGGTTTCCCAACATGTTTGACTTATGAATTTTATAAGTAGAAGAGCTTAGAAAACCTAAAAGGGTCTTGGTTAATGCAAACTAGGTTTCCTAAGGTGCTTTGCTTATAAGGTTTTATAATTAAAGTAGGCAAGAAAACCTGAAAGGGTCTTGGCAGTGCAAACTGGGTTTTCCAAGGTGCTTTGTTTATAAGGTTTTATAAGTAAAGTAGGCAAGAAAACTTGAAAGGGTCTAAATAGAAGAATATCAAATTTTTGGAACTACTTAGCTTATGAGCTTGATCAAATGGTTGATCGACGATGTAAAACCATGATCCAAGTCATTCCTTGAGGACCAATCAAAAGGAGAGGACAAAACCAAAATAAATGAAAGCAACCTTTTCCATGTAATTACACAAATTGACAAGCTAAGGAGAAGTGGTTGGGAAGCATCTTTAGAGGGGTGAGCCCATGGCAATCAAAAAGGTGACGTGGATCAATCATAGTGCCCTAATAACCATCATTGGCAAAAATTAGTTGCAATTGAGGATAATGACTTCCAATAGATTTGATTCCTATATTTGGCACAAGGGACCTCCATTATCTCTATCTCTTTGCTATAAATAAAACCCTTGGGATATTGTTATTTCATCCATAGATAGTACAATGAAGCCCTACTGGAATGTTTTTCCATCTTCTTGCCTTTAAGAAAAAAATTATAAGTCTATTTTCTTTCCCTGGGCATGCAAGAGACATAGAGTGATAACAATTGATGTTTTATCCTTATGTTCTCTATCCTTCATGATTTTTAGTAAGAGTTGATCCAATAGGTCATGTAGAGTGCATTCTAGCTGTATGAGATTTTGCATAAGTGTAACCCTTTTTTGGACTATATAGGTTATCTTTCTAGTTACTTACCTTGTGTGATCTCATTCATTTTATCTCTACATTGAAATATTTATGTTGGAATATTCTAGAGATCAAAGAATAGGCTTGTATTATGCTATATTGTGCAAAAGTATAGGGCATACATGTGGAATATAACTTTTGGTGTATCACCATTTTAGACTAGGATTTTCATTTATGCAAATTTATGACCCTTTTCATCCAAACAAGCTAGTTCAGTAGATTTTATTGCAAAAAAGCTGATACAGGGAGCTAGCCATTTTAACCTAGAGGTTCATTTCTAGTTATAGGCACACCCACAGGCCTAAAAATGTCCCATCATTACTCAAAACTAGAAGAGGCCTAAATAACTCTCTTCTAGGGTGCAAGATTTAGAGACAATAGTTCTGGCATGCTCAGTGGGACATAATTCTTTGTCATTTTCATGTCAAGGTGAATGCTGATCTTGACAATTATCATTTGTATTATAAAATAAAACATTTGGTGACTCTAAAGGGTGAGAATCCCTGGTTCTAGACCAAAGTTTCCATAGTTTACTTCATGGTCCTCACTAGGTCATCTAGGATACTTAACCAAAAACCTCTAGCTGAAGCTCTTTTTGAGGAACAACATCCTAAACCATTCTTAGTGCTTAGAGAGCATAGGTAGGGTGGTTTTGAAGAGGAAGAAGAAGAGTCTGAGGAAGTTGAAGTAACTAAAAATCAAGAAGACATGGATAGGCATCAACCCTTCCTTACTTTTAATACCCAAAACCAAATAAAACCTCTTGCATATGACCCCATCCCTTCGAATGCTACCAAAAGTCTTCTTAGTTTCAATGGAGAGGGTCCTATTACCCCATTTGAACATATTAGAGACATCTCTAATTTTTGAAATTTCCATAATGTTACTAGGGCCAACATAGCCATTAGGTTGCTTGCTATGTCTTTAAAAGACAAAGCACTTGAAAGGTATAAAACATTGGAAGGGGGTTGTATTACAAGTTGGGATGGATTTGGAGATCTATTGGTGACAAGATTTGAAAATAAGAGTGATCATGCTTCCCTAATACATCAACTAAATGTAATAAGAGGAGGTCCAAATTAATCCATGGGAAATTTCAATGAGAGATTTCAAAGAACATGGTATAGGCTACCACCAATCATGATACCTCCTCCTAGATTTTTGTTCCCACCATACCTTGAAGGGATTGGTACTGATATTGTTGTTATGTTGTAGTCAATGGGAGGATTCACTCTTTCAAGTGTATATGAACTAGCAATTAAGGCTAAAAATAGCTTAATTCAAGCTAGAAAACTTCCTCCAAGAGTTTCCATGCCTTTACTATCCCAAAATTTAGTTGAAGCTCCAAGCATATCATAAGTTCCTAATGACAATATGAAGCTAAGATCCTTTTCCAATAAGGTGGATAATGTTGTGGATAAGGATGAATAAATCAGATTATTAGGATCTCAACTCAATCAAGATCAATATCAAACAAGTGCTCCTCCTAATGCAAAATATTATCCTCAACAAGGATATAGATCCCCATCCCAATACAATTATCATGGGAGAGGACAAAATTAACAAGGTTATAATAGTCATCTCAATGCATATAATCCAAATTCTACTCCTCCTATAAAGGCTATTGTTCTAGTACATGAAAATCTAGTGTAAGGAGAGGATCATTTGGGCCAATGGTAAAAACATCAAGGTTAGTTTCTACATGATGATAGAGGAACCAAATATGATTTTATAACACAAGAGGAAACCACTCCCTACATGATAGCATAAGAATCATGTCCCAGCCAAAGGGATAGTCATGGAGAAAGTGGCAACCCAAGTATGGGAATGATGAATTTCCAAGAAAAAGATGATTTTGTGTTGACTCAAGGCATGTCAGTTGTAGCCAATACAAGATATAATAAGAGAGCATTGGAAGAAGGATAAGAACCATGGGTAGCTCCAAGTGATACCTCTCCAAGGCTACCAAGTGTCAATCAAAGTGCTGCACCTACTACAATTCATGTTTCCCAACAAATTTAGAATGAAAGTGGGGCTGCCAAGATTACAACACAATAGACTCAAGCTCCCTCATTACCATAAAAAATACTAAAGAAGGTGAATTCTCCCTCTCTAAACATTATTGATTCATTAAAGAGAACCAAGGAAAGTATATCCCTTTGGGAAGTCTTGGATATACCCAGTCAAAAAGAGCTTTTGCAAGAGCAGTTGGCAAACATTCATATGACTCCTCAAGTTTCAAAGCAAAATGGTGTGGCTCTCAAAAATTATCCAAATAATCTTTTAGAGACCTCAACCAAGGCTGAAAATCCTCCACTTTTTTACCTCACACTCTTTATGGGAGACAAGTTGGTCCATAATTGTATTGTGGATAGTGGAGTAAGCACTATCATCATGCCTAGAGTAGTGGCTGATAAGCTGGGTTTGAACTATGAGCCACATAGAAAGGGTGTGTTACAGTTGGATGGTTCTCCAAAAAAGATAGTAAGATTGATCAAAGGTTTGAAAGTGTTTTTACATGGCTTCCTAAGCTTCCCTATCACGTAAGACATTGTGGTGGTGGACCTTTCATCATACTTTGCTATATGATTGTCAAGGGACTTCATAGCCAAGATAGGAGGTTACCTTTTTAATGATTGTTATTTTCTATATTTTAGGACAAGGTATGGTACCAAGGTAACTATAAGGACTTATCCCTTAGAAAGGTTCCACATTGAGCCATACTTGGAGACAATGTCAAATCAAAATTGTCTAATCAGCAAGGAAGAGGAAAAAATCATGGATGGTGAAACATCTTACCCTCTTGATGGTATTTTTGATCTTTATCTTGAAAATCACAACACTAAAACACATGGCCTTGATTCTTATAATTTTATTAAGGAGACTATTTGGGAGTTTATTGTATGCATGAAGAGAACATTCTAATTCCTTCGCTCACCAATGAGGATCATGAACTTGATGGTATGTGGGAAATGTTCTTTGATGGTTCAAGGAAAAAAGTAGGTGTAGGAGATGGTGTCATGTTATTTTATCCATAAAGGAATAATTAATACTCTTCTTATAGGTTTCACTTTAGCTGCACTTGTAATGTGGTAGAATATGAAGGCCTAGTTCATGGTCTCTAATGGGAAAAGAGGAGAGGTATCAAGAATTTGAAAGTCTATGAAGATAGTGAGCTAGTCATTCATCAAGTAAGAAGTAAAGATACATCAAAAAACCCCTTGATTAAGTCTTACAAACATAGGGTATGGGATCTACTTGAATATTTTGATGCCTTCAACATACAACCCATACCAAGAGACTTGAACAAACATGATGATAGATTGGCTATAATAGGAGCACATTTTGACTCAATTGATGATGTAGAAAAGTAGAAGGATCAATCTCATATCAAGATCATTGTGAGACCTTCCATTTCAGATAATGAAGTGTCATGGAAAGTATTTGAAAGTGATGAACATATTGCACACTTCTTACAAAATGATGCAGGCTTCTCCTCAATAAATCAAAAGAGGTTACATGATCATTATGAAGAGAAAATTATATAGTTGAAGATAAATAAAATATCTAAGGGGCTAATTATCTTGGAGAGTGTCTTCAATGAGGATGATAAAAATAATAATCAAAGAATGAGCATGTCAACAAAGAAAGAAAACTATGAGAGGGTTCTAATTTTCAAAGACAAACTTTTAAAGATTGGAAAGGTATGTTCTTAGCTGGAAAGGAAAGCTTTCATTGCATTATGCAAAGAGTTTCAAGACATATTTACTTGGGAGTACAAGGACTTGAAAGGGTTTGATCCAAGTCTAGCCCATCACACCATTGAGTTGGAGCCTAGAGTTAAACTGATAAGACAAAAGCAAAGGCCTACCAATCCCAAGATAGAAAAACTCTTGAAGAAAGAGATAACCAAGTTAATTGAGTCTAGGATTATCTTTCCTATCAAGCACTCAAATTGGGTAGCCAACCTTGTGCCAGTTCAAAAGAAGAATGGAGAAATTAGACTTTGTGTGGATTTTTATGATCTAAATAGAGTGTCTCTCAAGGATCATTATCCACTCCCTTCCATGGAATAAATTTTGAAAGTTGTTTTAGGTTCTCAACATTTCTCACTTCTTGATGGTTATTTAGGTTATAATAAAATATTGGTAAATGAAGAGGATCAATTCAAGACAACCTTCACCACCAAGTGGGGGAACTTTGCCTATAAGAAGATGCCATTTGGTTTATCCAATGATGGAGCTACATTTCAAAGGGTAATGGACATGGCTTTCAAAGGTTTGATCAATAAGTTTTTGCTTGTTTACCTTGATGATATAACCATTTTTTCAAAGGATGTTGTTGATCATATGGGACATCTAAGGTAAGTGTTTGATAAATGTAGGGAGTATGTCATATCCGTCAATCCAAGGAAGTGCATCTTTGTTGTCCACGAAGGCAAGCATTTAGGTCATGTTGTTTCAAAAGAAGGCTTATCTATTGACTATTAGAGGATTAAAGCTATTCTAGGCTTGTCCTTGCCTCAACAGAAGAAGGGGATAACAAGCTTCTTGGGGAAAATAAACTTTTTAAGGAGGTTCATTCCAAACTTTGAAACTGTGGTAAAGCCTATCACAACTATGTTAAAAAAGAACCAAGTTTTTACTTAGATAAAAGAAGGTAAGAGCATTTTTGAAGCAATCCAACAAGCAATTGTATAATCTCCTACTCTCTTAAATCTGAATTTTGCTAAAGATTTCATACTCTATACCTTTGCTAACCTTGACACAATCTTAGCTATGCTTATGCAAAAAAATGATGAAGATATTGAGTAGCCAATTGATTTTTTCAGCCAAGGATTGGAGGAGTATGAGGTAAGATATTATTTTGTGGAGAAGAAAGCACTAACCATAATTAGACAATAGAAAAAATTTAGGCATATGGTTTCCAACAACAAGATTCATGTCATAGTTTCCCATCCTAGCACCAAAGAGTTCCTCCTAAGCAAGGATCTCAATGAAAAGAGAGCTAGATGGATCATGAAAGTGATGGAATATGATATTGACATTAAGGTAAAAAAATTGGTAAGAAGAAGAGGTTTGTGTGAACATTTAGCATCTGATTTTTAAGTGCCAAAGGAGCAAGCTTTGGTTGATCAAGTTCAAACCCAACCAGCTAATCAAATGCAAAATCAAAGCTAGACACAAGACATCATTGGTTTTTTTTAAAATGGTGAGTGTTCCAATGGCTTGAACAAATCTCAAAGGAGGTATTTTAAGTTGTAAGATATTCCTTATTATCTTGTGGATGGCATTCTCTTTAAAAATGATATGAATAATGTATTGCTATGATGCATTAACAATGGTCAATTTGATATGCTGCTAGAAAAGTTACATAATGGAGCAGATGGTGGTCACTTCTCTCCTAAAATAACAACTACAAAGATAATGAGATTTGGTTACTATTGGCCTAGTCTTTTTAAGGACTATTATCATTGGGTAAAGGTTTGTCCTTAATGTGCTTTCTTTATTAGAAAACAAAAACTTGTAGCTCTTCCATTAAAGCCTGTTCAAGTGGACCAACCTTTCATGCAATGGGGCCTTGACTTCATTGACATGATCAACCCTCCATCAAGTGTTGGACACAAATGGATATTGACTACTATGGACTACTTCACAAGGTGGGTAGAGGTTGTTGCATTAAAGGAGACAAATGAAAATTCTATCTTAGAGTTCTATGACAACATTGTGACAAGGTTTGGAGCTCCTCATGTCATCATCTCAGATAATGCACTTTCCTTCATAGGTGCTAAAACTTTTGATTGGGTAGTAAAGAGTGGGGTTCATTTGAGTAATTCATCCTACTACTGCCCTCAAGGTAATGGATTGGTCGAGTCTACCAACAAGAAACTCATCAAGATCATCAAGAGGATGTTGGAAACCAATCAAAGAGCATGGCATAACAAGTTGAAGATAACCTTATGGGTAGATAGAATCACTCCCAAGAAGTTAATTAGTAATTTTCACTTTGTACTTGTCTATGGGAGAGAAGTTAGGCTATCCATATCATAGGAGCTCCCTACCTTGAAACTTACACAACAACTAGAATTACTTGAAAACACTCCCATGGAGGTTAGATTGATAGAATTAATGTAGCTACAAGAGACAAGAGATGATGCACACAAATATTTGGAACATCATCAAGTTATCATGAAGAAATCCTTTAACAAAAGGACAAGGGAAAGAGTGTTTAAATAAGGTGACTTAGTCTTGAAATGGGATGAGGATAGATAAAAAACAAGTAGACATATATAGATTTGATACTTTGTGGAGTGGCCCTTACATCATCAACAAGTGCAAGCAAAGAAACTCCTTTCAGCTATCCAAGATGGATGGAGAAGAGTTGCCTAATCTGGTGAATGGGATCCACTTGAAATATTGCTTCTAGACCTTACTAGCTATGTCTTGTAAATACTTATTGTGTGTTTCCTTTGTTGTTTTTGTTTTTCTGAAGTGCTTTATATCACGTGTTTCCCTTTCAGGTGTTTTCTTTCCTTGTGTTTGCCTTGCTATGTTTTTCCTATATTTTACTCTCAACCATGGGCTTTTTCTTTTGAATTTTTTGCCTTGTGTGACTCCATGCCCAATGGAAGGATGTAGGCAGTTGGTCTTAGACATAGTAGGCATGTCTCCCCTAGAAATTGCTAGAATATTTCCCCCTTTTCTGCATAGCCAGTTTATGTTACCTCTTTAGCTAGATTTTATTCTTCCTTACTCATTTTTTGTGTTTGGGCCTTTGCTATTTTGGTCTTTCCTAGTTCTACTTTTTGTTCATTATTTTTCCCCTTGGATTTGTTTTTCCTTAGCCCCGAAGTTCCCTTTAGAATTTTTTGAAGGCACTTGCCTTGTTTTCCCCCAAGTGTCCCTTTGAAATTTTTTTGAAGGGCACTTCTTTTACCAAAGTGACCCTTCAAAATTTTTCCAAAGGGCACTTTTTCATCTAAGTGTCCCTTCAGAAAAGTTTCAAAGGCCACTTTTTGCCCAAGTGTCCCTTTAGAACTTTTTCAAAGGGCACTTTTGCCCTAGCCTTTCTCGAATTCCCCTTCATAATTTTTCCAAAGGGACATTTTCCAAATGGCCCTTCAAAACTTACCCAAAGGGTCACTTTTGGCTTGGGTGTCCTTTGAAACTTTTCCAAAGGACACTTTATTCCAAGTGTCCTTTAGGAAAAGTTCTTGAAGGGCCTTTTTCCCAAAGGTTACCCTTCAAAAAAGTTTTAAAGGGAAATTTCCATTGGAAATACCCTTCAAAATTTTTTGAAGGGGATTTTGTTCCCCCCTGTGTGTCCTTCAAAAAAATTTCAAAGGAAACTTTCCTTCAAGTGTCCTTCAAGAAAGGTTCCTAAAGGGACCTTTGACTTAGCCAAAGCTTTAAAGCAAAATCCCTGAAGGAATTCCTTCAGACTTTTATCTAAAGGAATTACTTTGGGAAAATTGTCAAGTTATTTCCTGAGCAATAAACCTAACTAAATTTATCATGATGTGTCACAAGATGTCAAATTTAAGGTGGGAAACTAGCCGTTGGATCAATGCATGACATGCCGTAGGATGTCAAATTTAAGGTGGTCAACTAGCCTTTGGGGTCAATACAAATTGGGTTTCCCAACAGGATTTAATTATGAATTTTATAAGTAGAAGAGCTTAGAAAACTTGAAAGGGTCTTGGTGCAAACTGGGTTTCCCAAGGTGCTTTGCTTATAAGGTTTTATAAGTAAAGTAGACAAGAAAACCTGAAAGGGTCTTGGCAGTACAAATTAGGTTTCCTAAGGTGCTTTGATTATAAGTTTTTATAAGTATATTAGGAAAGAAAAATTTCAAGGGTATAAATAGAAGCAAATAATATTTTTAGAACTACTTAGCTTATGAGCTTGATCAAATGGTTGATCGACAACGTAGAACCATGATCTGAGTCATTCCTTGGGGACCAATCAAACAGAAAGGACAAAGCCAAACTAAATGAAAGTGAGATTTTCCATGCCATTGCAAAAATTGACAAGCCAAGGAGAAGCAGTTGGGAATCATCTTTAGAGGGGCAAGCCCATGGTATTTAAGAAGGTGACATAGATCAATCAGAGTGCCCTAATAAGCATCATTGGCAAAAATTAGTTGTAGCTAAGGATAATGACTTCCAATAGATTTGATTCCTCTCTTTGGCATAAGGGACCTCCCTTCTCTCTCTCTCTCTCTTTTCTATAAAAAAGACCCTTGGGCTATTTTTATTTCATACACAGATAGTATGGTGAAGCCCTACTAGAATGTTTTTCCATTTTCTTTCCTTTGAGCAAAGAAGCATAAGTCTATTTTATTTCTAAGTTCTAGACATTTTCCTGGGCATGCAAGAGATGCATAGTGATATCAAGTGATGTTTTATCCTTCTATTCTTTGTCTTTCATGATTTTGAGCAAATATTTGATCCAATAGGTCATGTAGAGTGCATTCTAGCTGTATGAGATTTTGCATATGTGTAACCCTTTTTTGGACTATATAAGTTGTCTTTCCAGTTACTTACCTTGTGTGATCTCATTCATTTTGTCTCTATATTGAAATATTTATGTTGGAATCTTCTAGATCTTGAATAATAGGCTGGTATTCTATTGTATTGTGCAAAAGTATAGGGCATATGTGTGGATAATAACTTTTGGTGTATCACCATTTTAGACTAGGCTTTTCATTTATGCAAATTTCTGACCCTTTTCATCCAAACAAGCTGGTTTAGTAGATTTTATTTCACAAAATATAATATAGGGAGATATCCCTTTCAACCTAAAGGTTCATTTCCACTTATAGGCACACTCATAGGCCTAAAAATGTCCTAATGTTGCCATAATCTGGAGGAGGCCTGAATAGCTCTCTTCTAGGGTGCAAGATTTAGAGACAATAGGAATATTTTACAATACATTTTAAAGGAATTAAGACATGGTTCTCATGAAGGAAAATCCAAATAAGATGGTTATCTCATTCTTAAAGTGCTAGGTTGAGATCCTATTGGTGGAGTCGATGATGAAACTCCCAGTGTAGAAGAAGATGGGTGTGAACCCATCATAGTTGAAGGAGTGATAGTGATAGCTTTAGAAAAGGATATCCTAAGAGGGGTCAAGGAGGTAGATGTTCTTGCATTGATAGTTTATGGCTTGATGGTTACTTGTTTCTTAGCTTCTATTTATCCTCTCCATGCTTAAGAGTATCTCTTATAGTCATCGTTAATCAATTTCAAATTGATAATATGATCTTTTAGTAGTTTGATTGTAAGCCTTTCCATTACATCATAATTTATCAAGAGGGGTCCTATAAATTCATTAATTTCCAAAGCATTTTCTATCCTCTGATTGGTAGATGCTACTAAATCTACCATATCTTGCCTAAAATTTACTCCTTTATCCATGACCTACTTTCTAAAGTTCAAAATAAAGTTATATAGATGGGATTTGAAGGTGTCTTTTCTAATAATGGACCCATAGTTTTTGGAAAGTGTGTGATATTAGCCTCATTTAGTAGGGTTATGACTTTATCACCTTGCTAAGTGAGAGACTAGCCCAAGGATCTCATTTCATCAATCTACTAGTTTAGGGCTTTCTTTTTACCAATTATATAGGATGAAGCAATGCTCAAGTCCTCGAAGGGGATCAGATTCAATTCCTTAAACTTATTCATTCTAATCAACTTTTCTAAGTTCATTATCTTGTTATAATATGTCCCATATGTAGCTTCTAACTTGATGATCCTATTTTATATTTCATCTCCCTTTACCTTATATTTAGCTAAGGTGTTCAACATGTTAAACATTTATACCACATCCCATTCTAGCTTGGTTATGGTTTCCTCTAATAATGCGTCTTTGTGATGCTACTCTAGGTTAGTTTCTCTTTGTTTCACTCCTTTTATCAATTTAATAGCTACATCACCATATGCTTTTAAAGATGAAAGGGATTCCTCATACTATTTTTGTTGACCTGACCTGGCTCTTTTATTCTTGGTTAGCTCATATAGAGTTTCCTTTGACTCATACACAATTGTTTGGTATGGATGGGTTGCCTTCCCCTTATTCAACCTCTTTATGGCTCTAGCCTTATTTTCAAATTCTAATGTGACTTGTGGTGGGTCCACTATGACCAAATCTTGGTTTTCAATGTAGCTAATTGCATCTACTTTATCCATGACTTATCTAAAGAACCATTCACGGGATGTGTAAATGGAGGAAATTATTGAGAGAGTGTTAATCCTTAGAAATTAGATGTCTGTGAAGGAATTATGGATGTGACTAAGATAAATAAGAAACTGGGAGATGAAGTGGGAAGTGTCATTCCAAAAGATGAAGAAAAACTAGTGCTAGCTAAAACACTAGTTGTGAACAAAGGAAATTAGAGGATGACAATAATGGGCCTCTTCTTAGGCAATTGTGGACTAGGATTAGGCATAAGCTTGGTAAAAACTCAAGGAAAATTAGCCATTATAGAGACCCTATAAGTGGATGACATGATGAAGGGGATGATAATGGGCAATAACATAGTCATAAGCCTAATTATAGGTCTGGTGAGGGGCCTGTAGGGTAAGAGGTTAATATGATCTGATGTTAGGGGCTCATGTAATATTCCCAAGGGATAGATATATAATAATGGAGGTAAAAAAACATATTTTTGACCTTTTATAACCAATTCTTCTCTGGAAAGAATCAGGGGAGGCAACCTTGATGTTAAAGTTGCTAGTGCTAAAGTAGGTGTGACTACATCCTCCACTGAAGGCCTTTCCTACACTGAGGTAATGCTTTATGTTTGGGATGGGATACTAGATGCTTATCCTAAAATAGAAGCCTACTCAGCTTACTTTCCTATATTAGCTATTCCCTTCTCTAAAGTAGGAGATAAATCTTATAATATCCTCTAACTAAGTTGGGGGTCAGAGATCCTTTCTTCCTCAGTACTAATGACATGGATTGTATATGCTGATACTCATGCTTGAGTATCCTAATGTTCAAAAACTTGGTAAAACCCTACATCATCTAGCCTCCCTCTTACCTATGGGATATTTGAAGCCTTAAGTCTTTGCTTCACCTCTATGTCATTGGTTGCAATGATGTAGATTTGGTCTTCATATTCAAGCTTATGATGGTAAGTGATGCTTAGAGCTACCCTATACTTGCTATAGTGCTTAAATGCTATGTGTTCAGGGTCTCACTCCCTATTGGCATCCTTTTACAAACTAAAAGTGGGTCTTTTCTTAGTAGCAATAATAACTAAGTTCTAATTTTCAATTTTAAACTAATAAATGTTGGATAATTAAGGATGAACCAATCCTCTTTTCTTATTCTTGCACAATCCATCTACCCTTATGAGTAGCTCAAAGGCAATCTCTTATTTAACCAACTTGTATAATATTGTGGTAGGTAGTATAAATGGGTCTATCTTAACTATTACTACCCTTATTACCATGTAGTTTAGATAATACTAGTATGCTCTTAGGGTTTTGAGTGTTGTTCTAATTTCTTCTGATAGCCTGAGCATAGGCCTCTCATGGATGGCCCTATACACTAATAGATAGAAATGTTTAAGAATGGACTACATCTCTTGCTTGTACTTATATATTTTACCTTTGAGAATACATGAGGCATGGTCTAATTTAACTTTGGATCCCAATTGGTGAATTGGGGGAACTTCTGGGTAGCAAAAATGGCATCTACCAAGTAGGACATCATTTAAAAGTGATCTCCTTGGTTGGCCATGACCTTCTTAATTTGAGATGCCAAGTTGAAGGATATGATTTCTCCCAAGGGGGAGTTTGGGTATCATCTATGATCATGGATATAATTGGAACCTACTTCTCATGTATGTGGCTTATGTCTTCAAATCCATGAAACATGTTCATCATAACCATCCCTATTCTTACCACCTTCCTAAATTAGGTGATGGTGATCTAGTTGATCTTGGATTTACAAATAAAACTCCCCTTGTTTTCTACCCAATTCCTCAAAACTTCTCTGATGTTATGTGTTTTAAGCCATTACATGATAGTTTCTTGATTGTAAATAATATATTATCTGGGCAAATCATAATAAGCCTAAAAGGTTAGCCCAACTATGAAAGCGATTACATTATCTAAATTAAAATATTTTATAATATTATCAACACACCTAGACTAAAGAAAAATTTAGTATACTAAGTCTATGTAGGGGAGGACCTCTAGATTAGATGCATCCTTGTGAAATTCTATAGACTTGAGAGTCAAGATATTTGATCTATCTTCTGCATCATTAGGGCCTTCCTCATCATAATTTTCTATGTCTACATTATTTTCCACATGGTAGAATAAATAATTATAATACTTGTCTTCCATGGCCGATGCAATAGAATTGAAACTAGTTTCCCAGAAGATGATGTTCATTCTATATGAATAGATGAATAAAACTTGCTTTGGATTGGTGGTTCTAGATGTTCTAGCTTTGGTCATGGTTTCTATATTTTTTGATTAATGAGCTCATGGATTATCTTGGTTTTAAATGAACACACATAAGTCCTTAGGAAATAACATACAAGACTTCAAATTTATTTAGCAAATAACAATTGAAAGTGAATTTAATGCCTGGAGACCATAAGCTTTAAACACTAAATTTTTAGAATTTTGAATTAAAAGATATGAGTCATAAATGGTAAGTATATTTAACTTGAGTTTACTTAAAGCCCAAGTGGCTCTCTAGTTTTGTTCTAATGGCTTTGAAAATCCACTTATGAAAATTATCCAATCACTGCTTTTAGCTTGTCCACATGGCCCTTAATTATAGGTTTGATTTTTCCTTAGAGGTGACTTGGCTTTATAACCACTTAAATGATCCCCATCAACATTTAATTCTCACTAGAAACCAGTGATTTGTGGACAACTATGTACCACCTACATTTCATAATTGACACATGCTTGACACTTGTTTCCTTTTTGTGCACTTTAACCTTTTATTTTGAATATTGGGCTATCCAAGTGGATTGTATGATATTCTACAAAGTGTCACCTTCTAATCAGATTGCTCTCTCTTTTGACATTGTATAGCTAGACCCTTTTATTTTGGGCTGATGTGGCCTTAGAACCTCTACTAGCTTTCCACTTGCCAAGTGGTAGGCTCTCATTAGCTCACACTGTCACATTGATTTGTTATATGAAACTTTTCATAGACCTAACTATCAAAACACTTAGCCATGTGACATATTATAATTGGATCACTTACCATTGGGTTTCATAGCTTCCTTTGATCACATTATTACCTTGAGGTAAGGGGTCTTGAAAGGCTATAATTGGGTGTCATGCAATGTAGTGATTGAATGACAAGTGGCACATTTCCATTGGGTCACTTAGTCATGAGACTTTAAAAGATAATAATATCTTTAGAATACTATGACTAAGTGCCAAATGGCATGCTATGATTGGATTGTCAGGTCATTGACCTTTTGTAACTTCTCTTTAAGCTTTGAAACAATGTGATTTAGTGCCAAGTGGCACACTCTGATTGGGTTATTGGGTCATGACTATTTTTTAAAGCTAAAATGTACACAACTAAGTCTTGAAATTTATATGACTAAGTGACCAATGCATGTGATACCACCATGTGTCAATTAAGGCTGCATTGGCATCAGGTTTTTATACAAAGGTAAAAAATGCAAAAGTTAGTAAACTACATGTTAAATAAAAATGGGTAAGTCTAAATTCATAAACTCTGAGTATAGAATCTGACTTGGACCCTAATTTAAAACTTAAAATCAAGGTTCGTCATAGTATTGAATTTATAATTTTTGACATAGCCAAAGTAATACTATGATTCAAAAACCTTAAGTGATTTTGATCATGTCTTAGGGACAATACCTTGGTTTTTAAAATTTTAACCCCTTGAAAGAGCACTTTTAAACAAATTAAATCATTAAAAAACCAATGAACTAGACATTAATGAATTTTTTAAAAAGCTAACCATTAATATTTATCATGGACTAACATGATTTTTTAAACTTCTAAAGTCACACAAAGGATTTTTTAGCATGTGTAATCAATGGTAAGCTATATCCTAGGGTAAATGATCCAAAAATTTATTGGATCCCCATTTTCTTGAAAATGGGGTTTGTTAAACTCAATACCACCTTTTACTCAGGCTATTTAGAAACTACATTGGAGGGGACAATTGAGAAATAGTGCTTTAAGAACTATCCATTTAATAAGAGTGGTAGTTTATTTACCTAGATATATTTTAAACAAAATGAATTATATCCCAAGGTTTTGGCTATTTGGTAAGGGCCAATCTAGAGGTGATAGAATTTCAAGTGTTGGCCTTTCTTTTCATGGGGCTTGTCCCACATTAGGACTAGGTCAGAGATTTTGAAGGTCTTAATCATTGCCTTCTTATCAAACCATATTTTTACTACATCTTGATGTTTTTTAAAGTTAAAAAGAGCTTCATCTCAAGATTAGTCTAACTAAATTAGGTCAAAGAGTCTAGAATTTACCTTGTCATCTCAAGGTTACTGCATGAACTTATATAATTCAAAAATTTGAGTGTAATCAACATGATTGGCTCCAATCTATAAAATAGAAGGAAAAGAAAGGTTTTTAGGGCTTGTTTATACCTAATGCAATATGCCCATATGGAAAAATTTAGAAATGAGTATCATTCCCAAGGATTTTATCTAGTTAATTTCTTGATGGTGTTAATCAAATTTTTGTTGGTAGACTCTACCAATCCATTCCCTTATGGGTAGTGATTGGATGAGAACTTCAATGTGACCTATTCTATGAATTTTTTAGATTGAAAGGTGGGGCCATTATCACATAATAAATAAATGGGTACGGAAAAATGGGTTGTTATGGTATTCTCAATGAATTTGATGACTTTAATAGTAGTGATTCTTTTAGGCCACAAATGTAGTAGTCTATGCTCATAAGAACAAATCTATGATCAAATAATGAATTGGGGTTGATAAACCCCATGAAATGTAGTCCCTATGTGAAAATGGTTTAGACTCTACAATAGGTTATAATAATATCATCATATGTGTTTCTCTCTTAGCAAAAGTCTAGTAGTGGTGGTAGAAATAAACATGGGCATGAACATATTTGAATAGTGTGGGCCAGTAGTAGCTTACCCAAAGAACTTTGTGGGCCATGGAATTTTCTATGGGATGGCTACCTCCTAGTATTTCATGGAAACTTATCATTATCTCTTTGGCCTCTCCTTGTGATACACACCAGAGGTAGATTCCCTCATGGTTTCTTCTAAAAAGAACTCCCTTCTACATATATTATGTGGCCTTCAACCAGAGGGATCTTATCTATATATGGTTAAGTCCCAAGGGTGCATTTACATAGAGTATAAATTTCATGATCAAGGCATACCAATTTTATTTTAGTACCTTTTATTGGTCCACCTGGTGCACCATAATCCTCAAGTTTATCTATGTTATTAGCTTAGTGAGGGCTTATCCTCTAACTAGTTCGGATGATTTAATTTATAAGTCATACTCTTGTAGTTTCATCATCCATCAGCCTCTTCTTTAACCTAGCTCATTCTACCCCAACATTTTTTTATAGTTGGGTCTTGGATAATGGCATGTATTCTATTCTAGAGGATGCAATGCCTAGTTTTATTTACTACCTTGACTAGGATGTAGGTGTGATTATCTAGGGTAGAATATCTGAGCTGAACATCCTTAAGATTAGTGATCATTAAATACATGGGGTTTTATTATCCTTCTAAACTTTGGGTGAGGTAACCCTTAATGGTGTAAATTGAAACAACGTGATAGACATAAAAATGTTGCATATAGTCTGGGCTAATGAGGACCAGGGCTTGCATGATTGCATCTTAAATATCATGGAAAGCTTTTTTTGATTCTACATGCCATTCCATTTTGGCATCATATTTTAACATTGCATTTAAGGTCTTCTTTATATTAGGTAAAGGTAGTTCAAAAATTACATCCTACCTTTCAGGGTTGATAATAATAATTTCTTTCATGATAGTGTGATCGAGAAACTTACCTTTGGTGATACTAAACACACTTTTCTTTTAGTTTAAGGAAATGTCATACCTTTTTCATATTTAAAATACCATTTCTAATTGGTGCACATGATCTGACCTATATTTCAAAAACACAGTCATGTCATCCATATAGATTATTATATATTTACCTATCAGGCCCTCAAGAGCAAAGTCCATTTCCATTTAGAAAGTGGCACTAGCATTGATTAACTTGAAATACATCCATTTATAAGTGAATTTTCCCCACTTAGTGGTGATATTAGTTGTAGTTTTATCTATAGGTTTGACTAACACCTGGTTGTATCCCAAGAATCCATATAAGAAGGATAACATTTGAGATCCACTCACCATTTGGATCACCTCATCTAGGGATGGAAATGGGTAGTTATCTTTATCTGAGGCCCGATTCAAGTTTTGTAAGTCTATGCAAAATTAGATTTATCCATTCTTATTTCACATTAGGACCAAGTTAGACACCCAAATGGAGTCATATAATGGTAAAATTATCCCTGCAAAGAGTAACTTATGGACTTCCTTGTGTATCAAGGGATCCAAGATTGGGTTCATTAGCCTCTACCTTTGCTAAAGGGTTTTTGGATAGGTTTTAAGGGGATAATATGAGTGATTACTCTTATTTTTAATTTTGTAAGGTCTCCATAGGCCTAGATAATCATGTCCTTATATCTTAATAGTAACCTTTGTAACTACTCTAATTTATGGTTCATCCAATCAAGACCCACATTGATTATCTAAGGATTCTCTATAAGACTGAGATTAATGAGTTAGCACTTTTGATCCTTGAACTTGTGTTTTTTCACTTGGAAGGTAGGGTCTAATGCATGAAATGCTATTTATAGTGAAATCATCCCCTTTAGGATCTAGTTCCCATGGATATTCAGGATCCCATCCTTATCCAACTCATTCCTAAGGTTGTCTCTATATTTTTCATCTATGATTTTGGCCTCAAATATCTCCTCATTTCCAGGGAACTAGATGATTTTTGTTCATCCTCAAAGATCTATAAGTTTGTTACATTATTCAAGATAGAGGGATATGGGATAAGTTCCATAGATAACTTTTACAACTTAGTATCATCCAAGGGAGTTAAGTTTGCTATCATCGATGCTAGTGAGTATACTACTTAGTTATCCTCCTAGGGAATAGGGATGATATTGAACATGTTAAATATTTCAATTAGGTCCCAAGCCATATGATTATACCTTCTAAGGTATAATAGTTTACATTAAAACTTAAACTTGATCTGGTTGACCACCAGTTTAGAGTCACTAGATACTTTTAGTTTGTTTACCATGTGTATTAATGCAAATTTTAATCCAAAGATTATATCTTCATACTCTACTTGGTTATTCATGTAAGGAAACTATAACTTATATGATGCTAGATGCTTTCTACCTAAGGGATATATAGGTATAACATTGGATCCACTACCTTTTTTGGAGAGATATTCCTATATATAAAGATATCATAGGCCCAAAAAACTTGGTTTGTGATTGGTTTGGTATTTAGGAGGATTTGTGCTCAACATGTAGATGCCTAGGTCTAAGGAAACCAGGTTTATCTTCTCATTAATGGTGTTGTATTCAGTTAGCATATGCTTCATGCATGGATCTTTGTATATCATTATTTTATTGGCTTCTCATCTCCATGACAACCACATATGGGATAAATTTGTGGAGATATACCCATTTAGGGCTTTGGACCAATCTTCATTAAGGAGCATGTTGTAGGCTTCTAAGATATCCACCACTTGGATGTCTATAAAGTGTTGAATCCTAGGCTCATATTCCAACTATATGTGGATGTTTATAAACTCTCATATCACTTTCACCTATTACTTGTCTAGTTATACCACTACCTTGTCTAATTTTATGGGGGCTATATTGAGTTTCTCACATATGCCTATTGGCATCACATTAGCTAATGCTCCTAAATCTACTAAGAAATTATGTAGATTATTTACAAACAACTAGATGGTTAAAAGGAAATGGGGAACCTCCATATTACTCTTTTGAATGAGCACATTGGTGTGTGCTATTTTCAATCTTGGTTAGGCCTATGGGGTCAAGTTGCTCAATGATTTGGGAAAGATTGTGAGGGGTAATGTTAGCCTTGATCTTTTTCATATCTTTGACTATGTTTTACCCTCATTTACTTTTTACTATTAGGTTTTTCACATGTGACTTAGGTTCTTGAGGTTTTTGAGGTGGGGGATTATTCCTAGAATTTTGGTCTGGTGGGGTTGCACCATTATTGAGGGGTGTTGAGGTGGTAAGGGGCTATTATTATTGCCTATTCTTAGGGGTATATTTATTCCTTTTAAACTAATAAAATAATGTAACCTCATTAATACCCTCCTCTAGCTCATTTATTTCTTAGATAAGTAAATCCATGGTTTTTAACACCATATTAGTATTAGGGGCTTAACCCAAGTTAGAGGATTCAGGATGATTGAAACCAACTTAGATTCTTTCATCTACTTCTGAAAGATCTCAAAAGTAGAAATAAAATCTATATAGTCTAATTACCTATGTGATACCATGTTATATATTCAACACTAATTAGGTAAGGCTATCTCAAAGATATTGATCTCAGGAAACCTATTAGGTGAAGGTTTTGGGGGGTTATGAGGATCTTTGATATGTGATTTTTTTTGGAAATTTATACATTAGAGTTACTTCCCTACCTCTATATCCATATAAAGTCATTTCTAATTGTGTGTACCATTCACTAAATAACATTTAACTCAATCTTAGTGGACTCTTGAAGTGCGGTTTGAGTATTATTAGCCACAACTAATTTTACCGAATGTTTAGTCTAGGGAATTAGTTCCTAGATCCTTGGGTTTAATAAACCTATTTGTTGGTTTGAAGTGGGATTAACCATCAATAATTGATATGTTATAATGAGTATCTAAATAATTGGGGCATTCTAGTTAGCGTTGGTCATGAAGTTTAATGTAGGCATCTATGGTAGCATATCAAGATTAGGGGTCATTATGTAGCCTTTGGAATTCAATTACCTATCCACTTTCATGGCCTCTATATAAGCTAAGGATATGTCTATTATGGTTGTGTCCATCCTTAAGAACATTGTTATCTAAGGGTCTAATGCATTCTTATACATTATAAATTCTAGCTGAGGGTCAGGTTTATAAATCACGATTATATGGCTATATATCTTTTGAAACCTAGCATTGAACTTATTAATGAGATCATTAGAATCCCTCTTGATGAAATAAATTTAATGGTACATGACACTTGGGTCTATCACTTGCCCAAATTGGGTGAATAAAGTAGAACTAAAATGGTCCCAACTAGGGATAGAGTTTTCAAAAAGGTTAAGGAACCAATCATATGTAGAGTCTATTAAAGTAAAGGGGAAAATAATGCATGCCACATACTCATGTTCTACATTTAGAATCATTAAGGAAGTATTTTATGATGTTATGTGTTCTTCCATGATTCATCCCACACTAGGGATGAAACAAGGGAGATACCTCTCAGGTTTCCTAGACAAATCATGGAAGAATCTTGGTACATTAATGGCATAGTTAGCTAACTAGGCCATCTTGGGCTAAAAAATTAGGATAGGTTATAGGGATGAACTTATCATAATAATGGTAGGTCTAAGTTGGTTAGACCTAGGTTTTCTATGGAAAATCATGGGGGAAATAACTAATCAACCTCAACAGTACCTAGCCCCGATAATAGGCAAAATAGCCTCTAGGATGCTTCACAATAAAATAGTAGTCAACATGTTATTATCAATAAACCAATATTATCATAATCATAAAACAAAATCAATGGAAAAAATTAAGTATTTTGATAATCCCTCCTTTTAGTGCCAATTATTTTTCACTTCATTCTAGTCCTCATGAAATGCCCATGAGATTGGGAATTCCTTAAAAATGGGAAGGTAGGGACAAGTATGGACTTTCCCCCTCTAGTTTATTACTAATTTAGGATCATCCAAAGGAATGATTGTGGGAATTTTAATTCACAAATAGAGTCTATGTGAATATTCTCTAAGAGATACCGAAAGTTCAATTTAATGTCTTACACATAGGTCAAAGATTGTTATGAGAATTTGAGTATTGGGATTATTATTTCTAAACACAAGGGGAAAGGGTATTTACATTAAAAATAACAAACACAAAAGAGAGGGAAGAATAAGGTATAAAAGGGGAGCCTATAGGTCTAAAATGAACTCAATGCATTGGTCATTGAACCAAGTGACTTTACTAGAGTTATACCATTGTAGACTGAGTTTCACTAAAGTTATACTTCCAAGAACATACAGTGGGAAGAGTCTAAGGGAACCAAGAGTATGCCTTCAAAATGAGATATCACTAATGATGAGTACTAAGAGTTTATTGTCAAATACACATCAACACCATATGATAATTTATATATTGGCACACAAATTATCAATACTACCAAAGGGGAAATGAAAGAACTCACATAGTGATTATAATAGCTAAGTATATAATAAACACAACATACATAAAGAATCAAAGTGTTAATCCAATTAACCTACCATTGATAATCATTCAAACATGAAGATGAAATAAAATTGAGACACAAAATAGACCATCTTGGAGAAAATAGAGATTGTATTCATTAAAAAGAATAAATGTTGTTATAATAATCAATTTGGGTCAATTTTATAGTCAAGAATTATGAAGGAAAAGAAGGTGAAATCCTTGTTATAATCTGAAAATGATTTTGAATAATTTATGGTTGAAATTATAATACAATATGACTCTTCCTTATATAGATAAAGATGGGGATCACATCCAAATAGCATGAGGATCTCATCCTGGGCCATGATGGCCACTCATTATAGTTGAAACCATATTTGAATTTTTTTGAATAAGATAATCCCTATAAACTTGTAACATATATGCAAGGGACCACTCAATTAACATGAAGAGGCAACTGAGAATGTATGGATCCTAATTAATTTGACTTAACATTCCTAGATTCTAATGCGGCTACCATGAGGTCAAAATCCTTGTCCAATTTGGTAAAGTTCATTGGGGTCTCCCTAAAGATTACCTCAGCCTAAACTACTAGTCTTCAAGAGAATTAGAAGGGTGATTCCATTAATGATAGACTTTGAATACCAAGTTCATTCTTTTCATGGACTATGTTTATAAAACTGGCACTACCCAGGCCCCTTCTTAGTTTACCTTAGACACTTTATCCCTCATAACCTAGTCAAATTGATCCAAGTGGACTCTGAATTCCCCTTGATTAAGGTGCCATCAGGATGGAATAGAATAAAGACATTGACCTCTTTAAATTAGATAAATATCTTCTTATTTCCCTTTTCCAAGGGTCCCATTATAGTGTTAGCCAAGGATAACTATTTTTTCATAACATCTCTCATGTTCCGAACATATGTTTGGTACAACCCAGGTCTGAGTTAGGCATACGTTTAAGATCCAAGAACATTATTTTATTAACCACCACTTGTAGATTCTTGTATTTCCCATTGATATTTACAATACTATCCATGTAGGCTTAAGTCTATTGGATAAATATGTTGGTCTTAGCTAGAGTCTCAACTACTTTCCCAAGGACTAAGAAAATTAGTAGGAGGGCATCCTTGACTTGCCCAATTCGCTTGACTAGAAATGTGATCTTCACTTCAGCTTCTAAAGTTTGGACCTAGCTTTGTATATCCTCAAGGAGATTTTTAGACATATCATGGATAGATTAGAGAACTCAAAGTGGGTTCTCATCCATCCTTTCTTCCTTGATGAAAGTCCTCACCTTGGTGAGGGAGAATAGATCTTGATGGGTCGGCCACACCATTGGGTTTCTTTCTTAGACAAACCTCTATGTGAGTGTTATTTTCATGCTTCTAAAGGCATGATATAAACTCAATTTCATGTTTGGGTTGCCTTAAATAGTCATCTCTAGTGCTTGTGACCTTGGGACAATTCCTTGGGTTATATGAGGTGTAGTAGGGGTGAATGAAATAGTAGTGAATGACAGAGGATAAGGTGGGGGTAGATGGAAGATGTGGAAGGAGTGAATGAGGAAAGTAGTGGAGGTAGAGAGGGAATGAGAGTGAAATGAAGGAGAATGAAAGGGGATTCCCAAGGAATCATTTTCACCCACCAATGTTTTTGAGTTAGGTTTAATTGAGGTAGAATTACCCTTAGGATCATGTCATTAAAGTGTAGGAAAGAAATGGGCTAGTTAAAGGTGAGTCCCTTAGTGCCTTGGATAATGGAAAGAGTGGTCTAAAGATATAGGAATTTAGATTTTGTATCTAGGAATAAAGGGGCTATTATGACCTATGGATTTGAATCAAAACATAAAAAATTTAAGTTGGGGATAAAGTTCAAGTTGCCTTCTACTTCTTCTTAAACCTCTTACCTAGGTTAACTCTAGATGCCACAATAAATGGTCCGACCAAGATGATAGTGGCCATAAGGGCTGATGGTGAGGACATAGAGTGGTTGAGGTAAACACTAGATTGATTATAGGAAGTACTAAGAGGATCCCTTCTATGATTGGTATGTTTCTAAAAGTTATAGTCATGCTTGTTGCTAAAGACATACCCAAGGAAGGCATTGCGAGGATTCAAGGTTGTGAGATGGGTGAAGCAGAATGGAATGAAGAGGGAAAGATGCTCAAGAAGACTAAGGCCAAAGGTACTAGGGAAAATTTGGATAGGAAGACATGGGGAATAGAAGAGGTAATGCTTGAGGGATTTGCAAGGGTAGAGTAGAACTAGTGGGTGTTGAAACTAAGAGCTAGAAGGTTATAAGAGTGAGGGGTAGAAGGGAAATGAGAAGAGATGGAAGTATGAAATTGGGAACTTGGATGGGTTTTTATTAGGATCCTTATTTTGATCTCATTCTTGGGATGTTAGATATATCAAACCTAATGGTCTATGTAGCTTGGGGTTGAGGTGTCAGTGGCTAAATGGGCTACAAATGGGTTACATGGCACCAAGTGGCTTGGGTTTGGCTCTATTGTGGCTAGCTCCTAGATTTTATATAAGAGGTGAAGGTATAGGTAGAGTGTGAGGAGTGACTAGATGAGGTAGAAGAGATGTAGAGGTATGAGGATCAGGAACTACTGGTAGAAGCAAAGTTGAACTTAGAGCTCAAGGAGGAGAAGGTGGAAGAGTGCCTTATAGGATCCTTTGGGAGATGGATAGAACTATAATATTTGTGTCTCTCATAGATTAAGTATGATATGGAGGAGGAAAAAAGGGGATTACTTGAGCTTTCTTTTCCTTCTTCTTGGCCATGATCTTGGATATCACCTCCTAATAATCAATGATAATTCGATAGAGATCATCATCATCTTTGGCCTAATGATCCTAGTTGATATTAAGGTAGGTTGAGTACCATGCCAAATGAGCTTAGATTACCCCTTTAGGGACCCATTTTTGAATCTTTCAATTTTCAAAGGTGGAGTCTCACACAAGCACCATCTTTTGAATTGAGGGGAAGGTCTTTTAGACATGGTTCCTTGTTATGATTAGTTGCTACAAGCATGCCTTCTACTAATGTTATATATAAAAACCAAAGATGCCTTCCACTAGAATATAAGAAATCTCTTAGTCTTTTAGGTGGTCTTGAATGTAATACAATAGGTAGAGGGGGTCCTTGAGAAAAACCACAATCTAAATCACAATATCATCCTTTTACATCTAGTCATCTTTGATAGCTATGATGGAATCCTTGATTTCATTCAAGAGTTGGGGCATAAAATCCTCATTGATGGCTTGGTAGACTATTAGATAGAAATGATTACATATTTCCTAGATGTGATGTTAGAACTGGTTTCCATATAGTTTATACAAGACTACATGGATTTTTGAGCCCATAAGAACTCATGTAGGAAAATATTAAGGTTTGAAAGAGAGCATACTATATATTACATCTAACAAGTATCTCATCATGTATAAATTTCTCCTAGCTTAGATATATATGATGGAATTAACTAGGTTTAATTTTATCAATCCTCTAATGTCTGGGACATTTGAGTGTGTAAGGATTATGTGAAGGAGAGGTACCCATAGTTCATTGACATTATAGCATTCTTGACCTCTAAAGAGATGGTTGAGAAAGATCATGACCACCCAAAATTTCTCTTAGAAGGTGTTGGCTATGTATCCATTGATATATTCCTTATTATCCCATTTAGAATCTAGGTTCTTATCCAAGTCATGGAAGACATCATATATATAGTAGGTCCCCATATAGACCATTATTGATACTACATCTTAGGAGAAAGTGTAGTCCAAGAAGGAGTATTACATATTGAAGGCATTCTAAGAGATATCAATAATCTGGTGTTGGGATTTGGGAGAGCATACCTAGTTATTGAATCCATCTTGTACATAGATGGTGTTTTGAAGGATGTTGCTCAATAGGTCAGAATAGGAAAATAGCTCTAGTTTGATCATATTTTTGTAGAGTTTGAACTTATTATAGGATGTAATGGCATCCTCATACTTTGCCTACTAGACATCATCTAAATTTAAATCCCTAGGGACTTGATTGATTTAAATAAATCATTATAGTTATGGAATTTGGTCAAGCCAACTAAGAATGTGGTATCCCTATATTTAGGTTTGGCCATTGGGTTTGAGGATGATACAACCATTGTATCAAGATAGAGGGGTAATTTGGAAGCTTTGAGTGTAGAAGGCATGGAATATAGGGGTGATTTATGGAAATTTAAAATCAAGGAATTAGATATTTCTTTGAAGGTAGCAATGGTAATCATTAACAAGTTTCTATTAGACTTTTATAAATGCATGCATACATTCCCCATGTATTAATGGTGTTTAGTAGATCACTTGATGCAGATTCAAATTTGAGTTGGTGGCTAGATTTTCTCTCTTTATTTATAAATCTAGAATTTAATTTGGAGCCCATGATCCTCTGCTACCAACTAGATATAGTAATGGTGATTAGATGTTTTAAAATTGTCCAATCAGGCCCAACTTCCCAATATATTAATTCTTATCATATGGTAGGCATGCAATCACATCTCTTAGAGCCTTCTCAATTAAATCCTACTTTTTGATACTTGTCATCTTGCATTAGTCTTCTTAATAATGATAGATACCTAGGAATGAATCCATAATCCATGTCATTCCCTTAGAAAAGGTGATGTGTCCCCTAGGAACCTGTGGTACATCATATTTGGAACTCTAGTCTCATTTATACCTTATTTTGAATTTTTTAGGGCCTTATGTTGTATAAAAGGGGGCCAATTCAATTATTCATGAGATTTAGGCACTTATTTAATTGTCTAAAGTAGTTCTAGACTCGTTATAACTAGGCACAAGCATAATATATTCCCATAGCACTCAATATTTATTACTCAATTATGCTAACATCAATTCACATAAGGTGAAAGACTTATGAACTCACCTAAAGTACAATAGAGAAAGGATTGGGGCCCATGTTGGGCTAGTTGTGCCATGGTGCAACTCATCATATGTAAGACTTGGTAATTTAGAGAAGGCTTTTGGAAGATTCATTGGTGAAAGCCTTTCTAGTTTGACTAGTTCTGTCTTTAGGGGCACAAGCGTATATTTAGGTGATCCTATAGTCTAATGGGCACAAGCCTTTATTTCACTAAGGTTATCATCATTTAGGTGCTTTTAAAGGGTTAAGGGGCTACTTCCATTCACTTGTTCATACTAGGCTCGCAATTTATGCATGGATATCATCACTTGGAATGGGATCTTATCTATATTTAGGCTATTTTATAGATTATGCTGACAACATTACTTAACATAGGGATGTCATAAATGGTCTAAACTAGAGCTTCACTAAACTTATCACTCATATATTAAAATTACACCATTATAACTATTACATTCATTACACTTTCAAAGGAAATTAACCAAAGACATAACTAGATCAAGATCACTTAGATGCAACATCATTCTTCAATAAGTAAAGTCCAATTAAAATAGAGTACATTAGGCTGGAAACATAATATATACTTTTATATAGCTAAAATAACTACCTAGAGGCTCACAAGTGAGCTTGGGAATCTACAACTATGCCTTAATAGAATTCAAGCTATATATAATACTAATGGACGTCATCATAATGCAAAACCAATTTGTTAGAGCTTCACTACATCAAATCACATCCCTCTACTCACTAGTTCAAGCTTTGTTTTATAGCATACAAGAGCATATCTATGATAGGGTGGAGAGCACACATTAGGTACTAAGTTATATCGTTTATTGATCATTCTGCTAACTCCATCACCTTGTAACATTTATGATGTGTTTTCCAAGTGTAACCACTCATGAAGATGACCTAAAAATCTAGGTGCTAATTAAATGCCTACCAATTGGCTAAGATGTGCATTGATTCCTCCAGCTGGCATAAAATATATCAAAACAACAATCATTCCAAGTGATTACCTCACACTAAGATGTTAGTCAAGTTGGTGTGGAACCATACTTAGTCAAATTAGGGTCCCAACATTACCCCATAAAAAATATCTAGTCCACCCTTGGACTAGGATACCAAAGCCTTAAGTGCACAGAACTCGGGTGCTCTCTCCCTCATCTCGATGTTAAAGTCCTAGAAGTACTTAATAGTGAGCTTGATTTCTTATATGGCACTATATATTTATAAGGAGGCATCACTAAGTGTGAGCACATTATCTCTATCTAACTCCTTCCTAAAGGCCTTTAGCCTTTCATTAGACTTCTTAAATCCTCCATCTAAGATTTTTCCTTAGTCATAGGCCTTAGTCTATAAGGCACAAAAGAGTTATTACAATTTATACTCCTAGTCCTTTATCTGTGTGCTCAATGTGTTAAACCTAACCATTATCTATGCACACTTCACCTTGTTTTCAAAGTACACATGAGCCATTAGCTCTTCTTTATCCCCGTTTGCCTGCTTGAGGTGCATGTCTATGATTGAATATTGGTTGGAAAATTTCATGAAGATGGCATTGGCTATATCTTCACCTTCTTTTAGCTTTGAAAATAGGTCTTTTACCTATTTGATCTTGGAACCAACTCTTTTTGTATCATGGTGTATGGGTCTTCTTTTTCTTCCTGCACTAGCTCTAATTTCAACCTTGGGATCATCTTCTCAATTAGCATGCACACTTTGTCAACCTATGAGAGGTTTGATGTATCAGTGTTGACCAAAATGGATCGTTCAATGACCTCTATGCATTTGGCTAGTTGATGTAGTTTAAACTTCATGTCTTATGTATCTTATTTAGCATCCTTGGTGATTTTCTTCCATTCCCTCACCCTAACATCATTGATGATGTTTTTTTATGTGAATAGATGAGTGCATTAAAAAACCTAACTAGGTTCATGATTCAAGGTTTTACGACAAGGGATTCATACCCTTCTTCTAGTTTATCTGCACCCAATATGGATTTTTATGGTGCCCCAAAATGAGGCTCATTCATGTAGCTATTAAATGCAAATTAAATCTATTAACACATCGTAGTTGTGTTGGATTAGGGGGGCATGTATTCAAACATGTAAAAATATTCATCTATCCACCTTTTTTACACCTTTTTTCTAAAGCTCAACTTCATGCCTTCTTCTTCTATAATTTCTAACTTTATTTGCTCTTCTTCCTATTCATTAGAATTACTACTTTCTTTATCACTTTCCTCAGAGGTTTCTTCTTCTTATTCCTAGAGGGGTTCTTCTTCAGACTTTTCTCCTTTGTTAACTTCTTCTTCTTGGTATACTCCCTTGATGATAGCTTTGGATTCCTCCTATATATTATGGGACTCCTTGGCCCTCCCTATATGTTGTGTTTCTAAGGTGCCAACATTGCCTTCCTTTTCTTTAAGTGACCCTTCACTACTTGGGCATGCTTGTTATACAAATTGATCTACTTTATTGGTGGGCGAACTAGGCACCTTTTCTACCACTTTCTTAGTTCGTTTCATACTTGTGGCAACCTCTTTTTTCTTCTCTTTCTTGGCCTTCTTTCTATTGGCCCTCTCTTCAATGACCTTCTTTTCCTCGACCACATTTTCCTTGACTCTTACTCTCTCAATATCCTCTTGAGTCATGTTGACTTCCTTCATGGCCTCTCTTTTCTTCTCTAGTTCTAGTGCCTTCAAAATTTATACCTTGATCATTCCTTATTTCCTCCACACATTTTTATTTTCCTTAGTTTGTGGAGGCTATGTGGAGGGCTCTTTAGATGAGGTACTTTCTAGCTTCTTTGCTTCTCTAAGCATGGTAGTAATGCCACTTGGGAGGGCTTTTGAACTTCCTCAGTACTGGGATTTTCTCCCATTTCTTATTAGACAATGTAGACTTTTATCCATTCTTCCTCTACATCTCCCTCTATGTCTTCCTCCCTTCCTTGCACACTGGCTTCTTCTGCATCCATTTCTACCAGGGTTATTGTCAGCATCACAATGGGACCTTTAGACTTATTTTTCTTCTCCTTCTTTCTAGAAGAAGTAGTCTATGGCAATAAGGTTACACAATTTTTATTTAAAGCTAAAGGAGTTGCTTCCTCACTAGAGGTGACCCTCAGCCTAATCTGCTCCTAAATTTATTTGATTGTTTCTCCCTACTTTTTCTGGGGAGATTTTTTTTGTGCTACTAGTGTTAACATCCCATCATTGCTGATCTAGAGGGGGTGATAATCATCCTTCTTATGGTCATCACCCATATTTTTTAGCTTTATTTCATATTAAATATTAAATATGTGCCTTGTGATGACTTCTCTCTAAAGGAGATAGAGGTGTGTGCAGTGGGAGTCATCCTCCTCATCCTTTATGGATTTTCCTCTAAGGTGCACATAATAGTGCCTCAACCTACTCCTTTATAGGTCCATGGATTTCATGGGGATATTTTGCTATTATGCATTGGGTATCCTCCTTAGTGATTCCCTAAAATATTTCATGGAAAATATGTAAGGGAGTTTGAGCCATCTTAAATGGTTGCCATATGTGAGTGCTAGGTGCACTACATAGAAGTGTTGCATGATGACAAAGGTTTCCATCTCATACATATGTTGGGGGAACTCCTAAAATATGTGTCACTCTATCTTGAATGCCTCAATGTATTGGGTGTACCACCCCATTACTCATGTCTTATACTTTTAGGAGAAGGAAGGTGGGTAGGTGAAGTCCTGGTATTGCAACACCAAGGAGTCTTTGTGCTTCGATAAGACCTAGAGATTATTTTCATCACCATTAGGCATGCTAATCAACTCCATGACTATCAATATAAATATTAACCCCCACTTAAACCTCTCTAACACCTTATGACACTTAAGCACATTCTTTACCATCTCTTCAGTAATGAATTTTTCTATATTGAACTTGACCCCTTATACCATGTGGTGAGCAATGCACAAGTAGGATTTATTGATGTCTATCCATCTCTTATCAAAGAAAATAATAGATATCAGTAGGCATAATATATACCTCATACCAAGGTCCTTTATATCCTTTATTGGTAACACAAATCCTCCCTTATATTACTCAAGGAGTCTTATGACCTTCTCTACTTCAACATCATCTTCCATCATCTAGTGGATGTCTACACCTAAGTCTAAGATCCCAGTGATCTTTATGATTAGGCATGTCAATATCTACATGTACTTCCCTATAAATTAGAATTAGTCTCTATGGTTGCGTGATAGGAAGAATTGTATGAGCTCCTTTGGCTTTCTAAAACATGGAAACTCATAGAGCTAAGTTTCACTGATGGTCATAAGCTTATCTTAAATGGAGACATCAAATAACATTACACCTACCTCTATATTTTCTCTCATATAAGCCACCCAATATTGGTTGAGTTCTTGTGTATTATATGGGGTATGATGGTTTTATTATTTCAACTAATAGGTGTGCATGAAAGACAACATAGTTTGTACTATCAAGACCTTTGATGGAAACTACATTTCTTTATATGACATTTTGGCAAGTGCTTTGGGGTCAACCTCAATGATGCTAACCCCTTCCATAGACTACACCTTCTTGTTCACATCAACTATCTCCTCTATCATCTACACCCATTTGGTATCCTTCTACACTTGCAATAGACCAAAACGCATCTATTTTCTCCCCATTTTGAAATGACTAGTGTTTGAGTATGGTCTATTAATTTTTTTGAATCCTATAATGTTTTTTGGAACTTCTTATAGATATAGTGTTATACCCTTAAATATTGGTGTGTTTAGGGATATGTGTGGCTGACTTGTGGCTTACATACCTCTTTCTTTCACTTGTTACATTATTTTTATGTTCTTAGATAGGTCGACCTATGGAATAACCTTGGCTAGCTAAACTATATATAGGAGGTAGTGGTTAGTATTTAATCATCATGTTAAATATTTTTATATTAGTGCATTGTTGTGAAGGTTGACCCCTCAAAGTGGCTTTGCTATATTATTTAGTATTCTATTCTATTGTCAATTATTGTGGTGTAATCTCTCATATTTTCTTATTCTACACAATATAAAATCATTCTTTGTGAATATATAAGTAATTTCATTACAAGTGGTATCACAGCTTTGATTTTGGCAAGTTTCCTATGGCATTTTTTTCTAGATCTAGCGAGGCATGGCTTCTGAGAGCAGTGAAAGTGAAAAAACATAACTTGCAATCTGGGAAGAATTAATTTTTTCCATCAGTGCAATATTGCTTGAAATGCTTTTTTGAAAAAAAATAATTAAAAAAAAAGTCTAATTTTTTTCCCCTTGCACAATTGTTGTTTTTGGATTCATCTCGGTGAGATGATCATAATGGTATATTCTATCGGTACACTTTTTTGGTATTGAAAATTTTACTCTAGTGCACAAAGATAATCATTAGATTCATCTTGACAAGGTGATCACAATGGTACCATTTATTGGTACACTTTTTTTTTAGGGTTAAAACCCTCTTAGGGTTTATTTATGGTAGGTCCTTCAACTAGAGGAAGAAAAGGGGCACCAAAAACTCTTAAGACTCATTCTGCCAATGACATGGATTTTAGAACTTTAGATCTAGTGATTTCTCAGCTTTAAGAGGACATAAAAAACATGGTGAGGCATGATTACTTTTTTTCAATCCAAGCTAATGTTTCAAGGATGCATGGAGAGATTAATGAACTTAATAGTGAATTGTATCATATCACTATGCAATTGGCTACCGTCACATCTAAGTTTAACCTAACAACCCTCCACTTTAGCATTCAAATCCTCCTCTCAACAACTTCCATAATGTATGAAACTGATGTTACCAAAAGTGGACATATGTAAGTTTTATGGTAAGGATCCTCTCACTTGGATTAACTAAATTGAAAGTTTATTTGAGCTACATCAAACCCCTAGTTATCAGAGGGTGATGGTGGCATCCCTGTATATAGAACCTGAGCAATTCATTTGGTATCATTGGTTATGTGCTCAAAAGAAAAAGAATGGTGCTCCTATTATATGGAATATTTTTATTGAGTTGATAGCCTATTATCATATTAATGTATCTAAAAACTATTTTATCCAATTATCCAAGCTATGGCAAACAAGACCTATGAAGGATTATATTCATCAATTTGAGAATCTCTCTTTATGGGTGGAAAATATCACTGAGAGAAATTTGATACATCTATTTTTAGGTAGTCTCAAAGATAGCATCCAATAAAAGGTTTGAATGTTTAGCCCAACATTTGTATCATAAGATATTCCTAATAAATGCATGATAGAAGAAAAAGAGATGGTCAAAAGGAAAAATTTCACTATTGGTCTTGATTGTAACTTTCTAGCACCATCATTTTCATAGCCCACTAGATTAACACAATGACAAATTGAGGAGAAGCGATCCAAAGGGTTGTGTTATGGTTGTGATAAAAAATGAAGCAAAGACCATTTTTGTATTGAAAAAAAGCTATTTTATATTGAAGGGGCCAATGATGATGAAGATGATGTAGAAGTACATGATGTAGATGCAAAAGTTCCTGAGGAGGAATCTGAAGACTCTTAGCTTACTATTTCATGCCATGCCTTATTAGGTATTAGTACTCCCCAAACTCCTAAGGTGATGTGTTTCCTTAAGAAATAGAAGGTCACTATCTTGATTGATTCTAGGAGCACACAACTTCATCCATAGTAAGTTGGCTACTCATTTGAACCATTTCATTTATCCAGCTTTAAAATTTTAGGTTATGATTATAAATGGTGGTACTGTCAACTATTTAGGCAAATGCCATAGTATTAATTTGGCCATGGGAGACTAATTATTGGATTCTCTTATGTTTATTATTCTAATGGGTAGAGCTGATATTGTTCTAGGAGTCTAGTGGATCACCACTTTGGGCACTATTGAGATGAATTTTCAATTAGTATTCATACATTTTCATTTTTAAGAAAGGAAATTTGAGATAAGAGGATTAAAGGCTAAATCTCCCCAACTTGTTAGCTCCAATCAAATGACAAAGATTCTCTATAAGGGTGTTGAGGGATTTGTAGCTCACTTTTTTTCTATGAAAGTACAACCAACTCAACCATCTCCACCTCTTCATTTATAATAAATAATTGATGCTCATTCTATTATTTTTGGAGACATGCCAAAATGACTTCCACCTAACCACATGCATGATCAGGCTATCACACTTATTCTTTGTAGTACACCACCCAATATCAAGCCATATAGGTATCCCTATGCCTAAAAAAGTGAAATTGAAAATATGGTATAAGAGATTTTGGATGAAAAAATCATTCACCATATCCAAAGTGAATACTCTTCACCAGTTGTCATTATGAGAAAGAAATATGACACTTGGAGGATGTGCCCTGACTATAAAGAACTCATAAATTACACTATAAAAGATAAGTTTCCAATTACTATCATTAATGATTTTCTATATGAATTGAATTTTTCTCTTTATTTTACCAAGTTAGATCTACAGTCTGGGTATCATCAAATCAGGATCCATGATGAAGATATACCCAAAACCACTTTTAAGAGTCATGAGGGCCATTATCAGTTTTTGGTTATGCCTTTTGGCCTATCAAATACACCATCTTCTTTTTAGAGTTTGATGAATACTATTTTTAAGCCATTTTTGAGGAAATTTGTTTTGGTATTCTTTGATGATATCCTCATTTATAGTAAAAATTGGGCAGACTATTTACAACATGTGAAATAGGTCTCTCCATTTTGAAGCAAAATCAATTATATGCCAAACCTTCCAAATGTACTTTTAGGGCTAATGAGGTTGAATATTTAAGTCATTTGGTGTCTTATGAAGGAGTGAAAGTGGATCCTAAAAAAATCCAAGCAATGGTGGACTGGCCAATTCCTAAGACACTCAATAAACTTCAAGGATTTTTGGGGCTTACTAGTTACTATCGTAGATTTTTCAAAAATTATGGTAGTATTACAGCCCCACTTACCTCTTTCTTAAATAAAGACTCCTTTCAATGGATTGGTGTAGCTACCTAGGCATTTGAATAATTGAAATTGGTTGTGTACCACTCGAGTATTGGCCACTCCTGATTTTTCTAAGACTTTTGTGGTTGAATGTGATGCATCTGAGTATGGTATGGGTATTGTACTCATGTAAGAAGGTAAACCACTAGCATTTAAAAGTCATCAACTCAAGGGTAAAAATCAGCACTTGCTCATCTATGACAAGGAAATGATGGCCATTTTTCATGCAAACAAACAATGGAGACCTTATTTAATGGGTCATCACTTTTAGGTAAAAACTAATCATGATAGTCTTAAATATTTTTTAGAACAAAGGTTGTCATTTGAAGAACAACAAAAATGGGTAACTAAGATGTTAGGATATGATTTTAAAATAGTCTACAAAAAAGGTAAAGACAATGTGGTGGCAAATGCACTGTCCATATGAGATGAATCAATTGAGGCATTGCTATGTGCCATAACCATTTTGCAGGTAGATTGGCTAGAGGAAGCACGATTAGAATGGGAACATGATAGTGCTACTCATGATTTGATTAAAAATATTCAACAAGGTTTAGGTGGATTTGAAAAATTCACATGGAAAGGTAATGCATTATGGTATAAAAATATATTGTACCTATGTAAGAATTCTCTTCTTAAACAAAAAATCCTTAAAGAACTTCATGCAACTCCAATTGGGGGTCATTCAGGATTTTTGAAAACCTATCACATGATCAAACAAGTTTTTTTTTTGGGAAGGTCTCAAGGGGGATGTCTAGAAATATATGGCTAAATGTATGATCTGTCAAAAAAATAAAGGTGAAACCATCAAAAATCTAGGTCTTTTAGAGCCTTTATCTATCCCTAGCTAGTTTTGGGAAGAGGTATCTATGGATTTCATTATAGGGTTACCAAGATCTGATGGTCAAAATGTTATCATGGTTATTGTAGATCATCTCAGTGAGTATGCTCATTTTTATTCATTATCCCAACCATTTATTGCTAGTACAGTAGCTTATGCTTTTCTCAATACCATTCAAAAATTACATGGGACCCCTAAGATCATTGTCAATGATAGAAATCCCATTTTTACTAGTAATTTTTGGAGTGAGTTATTTACATGTTTAGGCACCCAATTGGCTCATAGTTAAACCTATTATCCTCAATCCAATGGACAAACTGAGGTAGTCATCAAATGTCTAGAAGGATATATCTGTTGTTTTATTTTTGATAAACAAGATAAATGGGTTCATTGGCTGCCACTTTCTAAATGGTGGTATAATACTTCTATTCATAGTTCTTCTAAAATGTCTCCTTTTGTGGAGCTATATGTATACCACCCTCCATCTAGACATTGGTGATTGGGTCTTTATTTGCATAAAACCATACAAATATATGTCATTGATGCAATAAAAAGGATAACAAGCTGTCTCCTATGTATTATGGGCCTTATCAGATCTTGGAGAAAATTGGTAGTGTGGATTACAAGTTAGATTTTCCTTCATCCACTCACATACATCTAGTATTTCATGTTTCATGCCTGAAGAAAGTCATTAGACATAGAGTTACAATTCAAATAGAATTACCAAAATTGGATGAAGAAGGTAGAGTTGTTCTTGATCTTGAGGTGATCCTTCAACAGTATACCAAGTAACTATGTTCTAGAAAATTATAGAATACTTGATCAAATGGAAGAATCTACCATGTGAAGATGCCACTTGGGAGGATGAAGAATTTGTGCAGTAGTATCCAAATTTGCCACAACATGGAGGAAAACATTGTTTTTAAGGGGAAGGTCTTGTTATACCTTTAACCATTGGTGTGTCTAGGGTTATGTGTAGTTGACTTGAGGCTAACATAACTCTTTTATTTACTTGTTACATTTCTCTATGTTCTTAGATAAGTCAGCCTATAAAATAACCTTGGATAAGTAGACTATATATATGAGGTAGTGGTTAGTATTTAATCATCATGTTAAGTATTATGCTATTATTACATTATTGTGAAGGTTGCCTCCTTGAAGTGGCTTTGCTATATTATCCAGTATTCTATTTTGATATCAATTATCATGGTGTAATCTCTCATATTTTCTTATTTTGTGTAATATAAAATCATTATTTACAAATATCTAAGTAATTTCATTACAAGTGGTATCAGATATTTGATTTGGGAAAGTTTCTTATGGCATTTTTTATGGATCTGGTGAGGTGTGGATTTTAGGAGCTATGAAAATGAAAAATCATAACTTGTAATCTAGGAAGAATTAATTTTTTCCATCAGTGCAATATTGCTCAAAATGCTTTTTTGAAAAAAATAATTTAAAAAAAAGTTTGGAATTTGTTTCCCCTTGCACACTTTTAGTCATTGGATTCATCTCGATGAGATGATCACAATAGTATATTCTATCAGTACACTTTTTTGGTATCAAAAATTTTAATCTAATGCACAAAGGTAATCATTAGATTCATCTTGACAAGGTGATCACAATGGTACCATTTCTTGGTACACTTTTTTTTTGAGGTCAAAACCCTCTTATGGTTTATTTATGACATGTACTTCAACTTAGGGATGAAAAGGGGCACCAAAAACTCCTAAGACTCCTTCTATCGATGACATGAAATTTGGAACTTTAGATTTGGTGATTTCTCAACTTTAAGAGGACATAAAAACCTTGGTGAGGCATGATGACTTTGTTTCAATCCAAGCTAATGTTTTAGGGATTCATAAAGAGATTAATGGAGTTCATAGTGAATTATAACATATCACTATGTAATTGGCTGCCCTTACATCTCAATTTCAGCCTAACAACCCTCCACTTCAGTATTCAATTTCTCCTCTCAACAACTCCCATGTTGGTATGAAAATGATGTTGCCAAAAGTGGACATGCATAAGTTTTATGGTAAGGATCATCTCACTTGGATTAACCAAATTGAGATTCTATTTGAGTTACATCAAACCCCTAGTTCTTAGAGGGTGATGGTGACGTCCCTATATATGGAACCTAAGCAATTCATTTGGTATCATTGATTATGTGCTCAAAATAAAAAGAATGGTGATACTATTACATGGAGTATTTTTACTAAGGAGTTGATATCCCATTATCAAAATAATGTCTCTGAGAACTATTTCAACTAATTAGCCAAGCTATGGCAAATAGGACTTATGAAGGATTATATTCATCAATTTTAGAATCTCTCTTTACAGATGGAAAATATCACTAAGAGAAATTTGACAGATTTATTTTTGGGTGGTCTCAAATATAAAATGCAATACAAGGTTAAAATGTTTAGCCCAACATCTATATCAAAAACTCTCCCTAAGGCATGCATGATAGAAGAAAAAGTAATGGTCAAAAGGAAAAATTTCACTATTGGTCATGATAGTAACTTTCCAACACCATCATTTCCATAGCCCACCAGATTAACATAATGACAAATTGAGGAGAAGTGAGACAAAGGGTTCTATTATGGTTATGATATAAAATGGAGCAAAGACCATCATTGTGCTGAAAAGATGATGTTTTACATTAAATAGGCCAATGATGATGGAGATGATGTAATATTACATGATGTGGATGTAAAAGTTTATGAGGAGGAATTTGAAAATTCTCAGCCTACTATTTCATGCCATGGCTTATCAGGGATTAGTACTCCCCAAACTCTTAAGGTGATGGGTTTCCTTAAGAAATAAAAGGTCACTATCTTGATTGATTTTAGGAGCACACACAACTTCATCTATAGTATGTTGGTTGCTCGTTTGAACTGTTTCATTTATTTAGCTCCAAAATTTTAGGTTATGATTGTAGATGGTGGTACTATTAGCTATTCAAGCAAATGTCATAGTATTAAGTTGGCCATGGGAGACTACTTATTGGAATCTCCTATGTTTTCTATTCTGATGAGTGGAGTGATATTATTTTGGGAGTCTAGTGGCTCACCACTTTGGGCACTATTAAGATGAATTTTATAGAATTATTCATGCATTTTCATTCTAAAGAAAGGACATTTGAGCTAAGAGGATTAAAGGCTAAATCTCTCCAACTTGTTAGCTCTCATCAAATAACAAAGATTCTCTATAAGGGTGCTAAGGGCTTTGTAGCTCACTTGTTTTCTATGGAATCACAACCAACTCAACCATCTCCACCTCTTGATCTGCAATAAATAATTTATGCTCATTCCATTATTTTTGGAGACATGCCAAAAGGACTTCCACCTAGACACACACATGATCATGATATCACACTTATTATTGGCAATACACCACCCAACATCAAGCCATAAAGGTATACCTATGCCCAAAAAAATGAAATTGAAAAGATGGTACAAAATATTTTGTATGTAGGAATCATTCGCTATAGCCAAAGTGAATACTCTTCACTAGTTGTCATGGTGAGAAAGAAAGATGACACTTGGAGGATGTGCCCTGACTATAGAGAAATCAACAAGTATACTATCAAAGATAAGTTTCCAATTATCATCATTGATGATTTTCTATATGAATTGAATGGTGTTCTTTATTTTACTAAGTTAGATCTATGATATGGGTATCATCAAATCGGGATCCATGATGAAGACATACCCAAAACTACTTTTAAGACTCATGAGGGTGATTATGAGTTTTTGGTTGTGCTTTTTGGCCTAACAAATGCACCATCTACTTTTTAGAGTTTAATGAATACTATTTTTAAGCCATTTTTGAGAAAATTTGTTTTGGTATTCTTTGATGATATCCTCATTTATAGTAAAAATTGGGTAGACCATTTGTAACATGTGAAATAGGTACTCTCCATTTTGGAGCAAAATCAATTATATGCCAAACCTTCCAAATGTAATTTTGGGGCTGGTGAGGTTGAATATTTGGGTCATTTGGTGTCTTATTAATGAGTGAAAGTGGATCTTAAAAAATCCAAGCAATGATGGACTGACCAATTCCTAAGACACTCAAGCAACTTCAAGGATTTTTGGGGATTACTGGTTACTATCATAGATTTATCAAAAAATATGGTAGTATTACAACCCTACTTCCCCTTTTATTAAATAAAGACTCCTTTTAGTGGAATGATGTAGCTACCTAGGCATTTGAACAATTGAAATTGGCTATGTGCACTACTCTAATATTGGCCACTCCTAATTTTTCTAAGACTTTTATGATTGAATGTGATGCATCTAGGTATGGTATGGGTACTATACTCATGCAATAAGGTAGACCACTGGCATTTGAAAGTCATCAACTCAAGGGTAAAAATAAGCATAAGCCCATCTATGAAAAGGAAATGATGGCCATTTTACATGCAGTTAAACAATGGAGACATTATTTGATGGGTCATCACTTTCACTTAAAAATTGATCATGATAGTCTTAAATATTTTTTAGAACAAAGGTTGTCATCTGAAGAACAACATAAATGAGTAACTAAGATGCTAGGCTATGCTTTTGAAATAGTCTACAAAAAAGGCAAGCATAATGTGGTGGCAGATGCACTATCTAGAAAAGATGAATCAACTGAGGTATTGTTATGTGCCATAACCATTTTGTAAGTAAATTGGCTAGAGGAAGCATGATCAGAATGAGAACATGATAGTACTACTCATGATTTGATTCAAAATCTTTAGCAAGGTTTAGGTGGATTTGAAAAATTCACATGGAAAGGTAATGCATTATGGTATAAAAATAGATTATACCTATGTAAGAATTCTCATCTTAAACAAAAAATCCTTCAAGAGCTTCATGAAAGTCTAATTGGGGGTCATTCAGTATTTTGAAAACCTATCATAGGATCAAGCAAGTTTTTTTTTGGGAAGGTCTTAAGGGGGATGTTCAAAAATATGTGGTTGAATGTATGAACTGTCAACAAAACAAAGGCAAAACCATCAAAACTCTAGGTCTTTTACGACCTTTATCTATCCCTAGCCAACATTGGGAAGAGGTATCTATGGATTTCATTATAGGGTTAACAAGATTTGATGGTCAAAATATTATAATGGTTGTGTAGATCATCTCAGTAAGTATGTTCATTTTTATTCATTATCTTAGCCATTTTTTATTAGTACAGTAGCTTCTATTTTTCTCAATATAGTTCAGAAACTACATGGGACCCCTAAGATTAGTGTCAGTGATAGAGATCCCATTTTTACAAGTAATTTTCAGACTAAGTTATTTACATGTTTAGACACCAAATTGGCTTATAGTTCATCCTATCATCCTCAATCTGATGGACAAACTGAAGCAGTCAACAAATGTCTAAAAGGTATCTCTATTGTTTTGTTTCTAATAAACAAAATAAATGGGTTCATTGGCTACCACTTACTGAATGGTGGTATATTAATTTGGTTCATAGTTCTTTCAAAATGTCTCCTTTTGTGGCACTATGTGGATACCACCCTCCATCCATCAATTCAACCTTGAAGGTCCATGCTAAGGTTCATACAGTTGAAGAACATATTCACCATCAATAGGAGGTCTTTACAAGTTTATGTGAAAATTTAGCTATGGCCCAGAATTATATAAAGCAACAAGCAGATCAACATAGAAGTGAGGAATTTTGACATTGGTGATTAGGTATTTATTTTCTTACATCCATACAAATAGATGTCATTGAAGTAAAAAAAAAAGGATTACAATCTATTCCTTTAGTATTATGGGCCTTATCAAATCTTACAAAAAATTAGCAGTGTGACTTATAAGTTAGATTTTCCTTCATCCACTAGTATATATCCAATATTTCATGTATCATGCTTGAAGAAAGTCATTGGACATAGAGTTACCATTCAAATAGAATTACTATAATTAGATGAGGAAGGTAGAGTTGTTCTTAATCCTGAGGTGATCCTTCAATGGTGCACTAAGCAACTATGTTATAGATTAATTATAGAATACTTGATCAAATGGAAGAATCTGCCATGTGAAGATGCCACTTGGGAGGATGAAGAATTTGTGCAGTAGTATCCAAATTTGCCACAACATGGAGGAAAACATTGTTTTTAAGGGGAAGGTCTTGTTATACCTTTAACCATTGGTGTGTCTAGGGATATATGTGTCCGATTTGTGGCTTACATACCTATTTTATTTACTTATTACATTTCTCTATGTTTTTAGATAGGTCAACCTATGGAAAAACTTTAGATAAGTAAACTATATATAAGAGGTAGAGGTTAGTCTTTAATCATCATGTTAAGTATTCTGCTATTAGTGAATTATTATGGAGATTACCCCCTCAAAGTGGCTTTGCTATATTATCCAGTATTCTATTCTGCTATCAATTATTGTGCTGTAATCTCTCATATTTTCTTATTCTACGCAATATAAAATCATTCTTTATGAATATCTAAGTAATTTCATTACAAGTCATATCAGAGCTTTGATTTGGGCAAGTTTATTGTGGCATTTTTTTTGGATCTAGTGAGGTATGGCTTCTAGGAGCAGTGAAAGTCAAAAAACATAACTTGTAATTCAGGAAGAATTAATTATTTTTGTTAGCATAGTATTGCTCAAAATGGTTTTTTGAAAAAAAATAATTATAAAAAAAGTCTAATTTTTCCCCCCTTGCACACTTGTAGTCATTGGATTCATCTCAGTGAGCTAATCATAATGGTATATTTAGTTGGCACATTTTTTTGATATCAAAAATTTTACTTTAGTACATAAAGGTAATCATTGGATTCATCTTGACAAGGTAATCACAATGGTACCATTTCCTAGTACACTTTTTTTGGGGGGGTCAAAACCCTCCTAGGGTTTATTTATGGCAAGTCCTTCAACTTAGGGAAGAAAAGGGGCACCAAAAAATCCTAAGACTCCTTCTGCTAATGACATGGAATCTTGAACATTAGATCTGATGATTTCTCAGCTTTAAGAGGACATAAAAAACTTGGTGAGGCATGATGACTTTGTTTTAGTCCAAGATGATGTTTCAAGGATGTACAGAGAGATTAATGGAGTTCATAGTGACTTATATCATATCACTACACAATTAGCTACCCTCACATCATAGTTTCAACCTAATAACCCTCCACTTTAGCATTCAAATCCTCCTCTCAACAACTCCTATGCTAGCATAAAATTGATGTTACCAAAAGTGGACATGCATAAGTTTTATGGTAAGGATCCTCTCACTTAGATTAAGTAAATTGAGAGTTTATTTGAGCTACATCAAACCCCTAGTTCTCAGAGGGTCATGGTGGCATCCTTGTATATGGAACCTAATTTATTTGGTATAATTAGTTATGTGCTCAAAATAAAAATAATGGTGATCCTGTTACATGGACTATTTTTACTGAGGAGTTGACAACCCATTATTAAAATAATCTCTCTAATAACTATTTCAACCAATTAGGAAAGCTATGACAAATAGGACTTGTGAAGGATTATATTCATGAATTTTAGAATCTCTCTTTACAAGTGGAAAATATCACTAAGAGAAATTTGATGGATCTATTTTTGGGTGGCATCAAAGATAACATCCAACACAAGGTTAAAATGTTTAGCCCAACATCTATATTAGAATATATCCTTAAGACATGCATAATAGAAGAAAAAGAGATGACCAAAAGGAAAACTTTCACTATTGGTCATGATCGTAACTTTCCAACACCATAATTTCCATAGCCCACCAAATTAACACAATGATAAATTAAGGAGAAGTGAGCCAAAGGGTTGTGTTATGGTTGTAACAAAAAATGGAGCAAAGACCATCGTTATGCTGAAAAGAAGTTTTTTTACATTGAAGGGGCCAATGATGATGAAGATGATGTAGAAGCACATGATGCAAATGTAAAAGTTCTTGAGGAGGAATCTGAAGACTCTCAGCCTACTATTTCATGCTATACCCTATCAATTATTAATACTCCCTAAACTCTTAAGGTGATGGGTTTCCTTAAGAAATAGGTCACTATCTTAATTGATTCTGGAAGCACACACAAATTCATCCACAGTAAGTTAGCTACTCATTTGAACTATTTCATTTATCGAGCTCCAAAATTTTAGTTTATGATTGTAGATGGTGGTACTATCAGCTGTTCAATAAAATGTCATAGTATTAAGTTGGTCATGGGAGACTACTTATTAGATTCTCCTATGTTTGCTATTTTGATGGGTAGCACTGATATTGTTCTAGGAGTCTAGTGGCTCACCACTTTGGGCACTATTGAGATGAATTTTCAAGAATTATTCATGCATTTTCATTCTAAAGAAAGGACATTTGAGCTAAGAGTATTAAAGGCTAAATCCCTCCAACTTGTTAGATCCTATCAAATGACAAATATTCTCCATAAGGGTGTTAAGGGATTTATAGCTTGCTTGTTTTCTATGGAAGTACAACCGACTCAACCATATCCACCTCTTGATCTACAAAAAATAATTGATGCTCATTCTATTTTTTTTGGAGACATGCCAAAAGGATTTCCACCTAGCTACATGCATGATCATGCTATCACACTTATTCCTTATAGTACACCACCCAACATCAAGCCATACAAGTACCCCTATGGCCAAAAAAGTTAAATTAAAAAGATGGTATAAGAGATGTTGGATGCAGGAATCATTCACCATAGCCAAAGTGAATACTCTTCACTAGTTATCATGGTGAAAAACAAAGATGAAACTTGGAGGATGTGCCCTGACTATAAATAACTCAACACATACACTATCAAAGATAAGTTTCCAATTCCTATCATTGATGATATTCTAGATGAATTGAATCATGATCTTTATTTTAGCAAGTTAGATCTGTGTTCTGGGTATCATCAAATCAGGATCCATGATGAAGACATACCCAAAACTGCTTTCAAGACTCATGAGGGCCATTATGAGTTTTTGGTTATGATTTTTGGCCTAACAAATACACCATCTACTTTTTAGAGTTTGATGAATACTATTTTTAAGCCATTTTTAAGAAAATTTGTTTTGATATTCTTTGATGATATTCTCATTTATAGCAAAAATTGAGCATACCATTTGTAACATGTGAAACAGGTACTCTCCATTTTTGAGCAAAATCAATTGTATGCCAAACCTTCCAAATGTACTTTTGGGGTTGGTGAGGTTAAATATTTGGGTCATTTGGTGTCTTATGAAGGAGTGAAAGTGGATCCTAAAAAAATCCAAGTAATGGTGGACTAGCCAATTTCTAAGACACTCAAGTAATTTTAAGGATTTTTGGGGCTTACTGGTTACTATCATAGATTTGTCAAAAATTATGGTAGTATTGTAGTCCCACTTACCTATTTGTTAAGAAAATACTCCTTTTTGTGGACTAATGTAGCTACCCACACATTTGAACAATTGAAATTGGCTATGTGTACTACTCCAGTACTACCCACTCCTGATTTTTCTAAGACTTTTATGGTTGAATGTGATGCATCTATGTATGGTATGGATGTTGTACTAATGCAAGAAAGTAGACCATTGGTATTTGAAAGTGATCAAATCAAGGGTAAAAATCAACACAAGCCCATATATGAGAAGGAAATGATGGCCATTTTACATGAAGTCAAATAATGGAGACCTTATTTGATGGGTCATCACTTTCAGGTAAAAACTAATCATGATATTCTTAAATATTTTTTAGAACAAAGGTTGTCATCTGAAGAACAAAAAAAATGGCTAACTAAGATACTAGGCTATGATTTTGAAATAGTCTACAAAAAAGGCAAGGACAATGTGGTGGTAGATGCATTATCTAGAAAAGGTGAATCAGTTGAGGTATTGCTATGTGCCATAATCATTTTATAGGCAGATTAGCTAGAGGAAGCATGATCATAATGGGAAAATGATAATACTACTCATGATTTGATTCAAAATCTTTAGCAAATTTTAGGTGGATTTAAAAAATTCACATGGAAAGGTAATGAATTATGGTATAAAAATAGATTATACCTATGTAAGAATTCTCTTCTTAAACAACAAATCCTTCAAAAACTTCATACAACTCCAATTGGGGGTCATTCAAGATTTTTGAAAACCTATCACAAGATCAAGCAAGATATTTTTTGGGAAGGTCTCAAGGGGGATTTCTATAAATATGTGGTTGAATGTATGATCTATCAATAAAACAAAGGTGAAACCATCAAAAATCTAGGTCTTTTACAACCTTTATCTATCCCTGGCCAACATTGGGAAGAGGTATCTATGGATTTCATTACAAGGTTACCAAGATCTGATGGTCAAAATGTTATCATGGTTATTTTAGTTTATCTCAGTAATTATACTCATTTTTGTTCATTATCCCAGCCATTTGTTATTAGTATAGTAGCTTCTACTTTTCTTAATACATTTCAAAAACTACATGGGACCCCTAATATCATTGTCAGTGATAGAGATCCCATTTTTACTAGTAATTTTTGAACTAAGTTATTTACATGTTTAGGCACCCAATTGGCTCATAGTTCATCCTATAATCCTCAATCTGATGGACAAACTAAGGTAGTCAACAAATGTTTGGAAGGATATCTTCGTTGTTTTATTTTTGATAAATAGGATAAATGGGTTCATTAGTTGCCACTTGCTGAATGGCAGTATAATACTTATATTCATAATTCTTCCAAAATGTCTCCTTTTGTGGCACTATATGGATACCACCCTCCATCCATCACTTCAACCTTGAAGGTCCATGCTAAGGTTCATGTAGTTAAAGAACATATTCACCATCAACAGGAGGTCCTTGCAAGTTTGCATGAAAATTTAGCTATGGCCCAGAATTGCATGAAGCAACAAGCAGATCAACATATAAGTGAGAGATATTTTGACATTGGTGATTGGGTCTTTATTCACTTACATCCATACAAACATATGTCATTGAAGTAACAAAAAAAGGACAACATGTTGTCCCCTAAGTATTATGGGCCTTATCAGATCTTGCAGAAAATTGGTAGTGTGTCTAATAAGTTAGATTTTCCTTCATCCACTCACATACATCTAGTATTTCATGTATCATGCCTAAATAAAGTCATTAGACATAAATTTATAATTTAAATATAATTACCAAAACTAGATGAGGAAGGTAGAGTTTTTCTTGATCCTGAGGTGATCCTTCAATGGTGCACTAAACAACTACATTCTAGAGCAATTATAAAATACCTGATAATTGATTGATTCTGGGAACACACACAACTTCATCCATAGTAAGTTGGCTGCTCATATAAACTATTTCATTTATCTAGCTCCATAATTTTAGGTTATGATTGTAGATGGTGGTACTATCAACTATTGAGGAAAATCTCATAGTATTAAGTTGGTCATGGGAGGCTACTTATTAGATTCTCCTATGTTTTCTATTATGATGGGTGGAGTTGATATTATTATAGGAGTTTAATGGCTCACCACTTTGGGCACTATTGAGATGAATTTTCAAGAATTATTCATGCATTTTCATTTTAAAGAAAGGACATTTGAGCTAAGAGGATTAAAGGCTAAATCTCCCCAATTTGTTAGCTCCCATCAAATGATAAAGATTCTCTATAAGGGTGCTAAGGGATTTTTAGCTTGCTTGTTTTTTATGGAAGTATAGCTAACTTAGACATCTCCACCTCTTGATCTATGACAAATAATTGATGCTCATTCTATTATTTTTGGAGACATGATAAAAGGACTTCCACCTAGCCATATGCATGATCATGCTATCACACTTATTCTTGGTAGTACACCACCTAACATCAGGCCATACAAGTATCCCTATGCCCAAAAAGTGAAATAAAAAATATGGTACAAGATATGTTGGATGCAAGAACCATTCACCATAGCCAAAGCAAATACTTTTCACTAGTTGTCATGGTGAGAAAGAAAGATGACACTTGGAGGATGTGCCCTGACTAAAAAGAACTCAACAAGTACACTATCAAAGATAAGTTTCAAATTCTTATCATTGATGATTTTTTAGATTAATTTAATGGTACTCTTTATTTTACCAAGTTAGATTTGCATTCTGGGTATCATCAAATCAAGATCTGTGATGAAGACATACCCAAAACCACTTTTAGGGCTCATGAGGGCCATTATAATTTTTTGGTTATGAGGTTTGGCCTAACAAATGCACCATCTACTTTTTAGAGTTTGATGAATGCTATTTTTAATCCATTTCTGAGGAATTTTTTTTTGGTATTCTTTGATGATATCCTTATTTATAGTAAAAATTGGGTAGACCATTTGCAACATGTAATCTCTATTTTGGAGCAAAATCAATTATATGCCAAACCTTCCAAATGTAATTTTGGGGTTGGTGAGGTTAAATATTTGGGTCATTTGGTGTCTTATGAAGGAGTGAAAGTGGATCCTAAGATTGGCCAAATCCTAAGACACTCAAGCAACTTCTGGGATTTTTAGGGCTTACTAGTTACTATCGTAGATTTGTCACAAATTATGGAAGTATTACAGCCCCACTTGCCTCTTTTTTAAATAAATAATCCTTTTAGTGGATTGATGTAGGTACCCAAGCATTTGAACAATTAAAATTGGCTATGTGCACTACTCCAGTATTAGCCACCCCTGATTTTACTAAGACTTTTGTGGTTGAATGTGATGCATCTAGGTATGGTATGGGTGATATACTCATGAAATAAGGCAGACCAATGGAATTTTAAATTCATCAAATCAAAGGTAAAAATAATCATAAGCCCATTTATGAAAAGGAAATGATGGCCATTTTTCACACAGTCAAACAATGGAGACCTGATTTGGTGGGTCATCACTTTCAGGTAAAAATTGATCTTGATAGTCTTAAATATTTTTTAGAACAAAGGTTGTCATCTGAAGAACAATAGAAATGGGTAACTAAGATGCTAGGCTATGATTTTGAAATAGTCTACAAAAAGGGGCAAGGACAATGTGGTTGTAGATGCAATATCTATAAATAATGAATCAATTGAGGCTTTTCTATGTGTCATAACCATTTTGTAGGTAGATTGGCTAGAGGAATCATGATCATAATGGGAACATGATAGTACTATTCATGATTTGATTCAAAATCTTTAGCAAGGGTTAGGTGGATTTAAAAAATTCACATGAAAATATAATGCATTATGGTATAAAAATAGATTGTACCTATGTAAGAATTATCTTCTTAAAAAAAAAATCCTTCAAGAAATTCATGCAACTCCAATTAGGGGTCATTTAGGATTTTTTTTGGGAAGGTCTCAAGGGGGATGTCCATAAATATGTGGACGAATGTATGATCTATCAAGAAAACAAAGGAGAAACCATCAAACTCTAGGTCTTTTACCACCTTTATCTATCCCTAGCTAGCATTTTTTATAGCCTTATTTTACACACTTATTTTACAGGGTTTGTGACTGTAACATAGACTCTCAATATTCATTCATCATTAATGGTGGCCTCAACATCACTCAAGATTTTTTGTGTCCTATTTTCTCACAATTCTTATCCCATACTCCTCTATTCCAATATCAATGGGAATGTAATTTATCTCCCTATTCAATCATTCTCCTTTTACATTTGTGGGTGATTAGGTCTCTTTATGGTAGATTTTTATTGTTTTTGGATTTGGTTCAACTCTAGTTCTATGCTAAATTTCACTTAAGTTTTGTAACTTGTTCTAGTCGGCCTTTCACTCCTTTATACCTTGATTCTAACTACCATCTTAATTGTAGTTGAGTAATGGTACGGTGGTACCTAGATTTCTTGAAGTCCACAAAAATACATGAAATCTAAGAAAATCCACCACCACATATGAATTCAATGTGGATCTTTATGCCTTCACCATCACTACATTAACTTCTCTAAATGCTATTTTCAATGAAGTGACAGGTATTTTCAAATAGTCACTTCTCAGCTACTGTTGAATGGCTGCTAGCTTGATGGGATGTTTTTATTCCTGCACTTCAAACATCTTGGAAAAACCTTTACCCTTCTTATGGAAACCTAGGTTCAACACTTCACATGTGCATAATTCAACATCATTAGTTCTATCCTCTCTCCCTAATGTGATTCCTTCTAAGTGCACTTCTATTTCCTAGTTGATTTCTTACACTTTTGTCTCTTGCCTTGGCTTGTCCTACCCTATACAAATTCCTATGTTGGTCCTCTAGAGCTTCACTCTCCTCTATTGGTCTCTTCATATGATCATCTTGTACACCTTATTTTTATCTCTTGGTACTCATATTATTCAAGTTTGGCAAACTTCTCATGCCCAAAAACTTAGGTTCTTGGCCTTAGGTGCTTTGGAAAGTAACTGTGCTTGACTCACTCGACTGGTATTATGCATGAAAGTGCCATAATAGTTCTCTTATAGGCCTGAGAGTGCCTCACTACTTGAATTTTATGGATAAGGGTATTGTTTACCTATTTTTTTAATCTAGTAAACTTCACGTGCCCATAACTTATGTGTCTAACCTCAGGTACTTAAAAAGTGTCTATGCTTAACTCACTTGGCTAGATTTATACATGGAAGAACTATAAAATTTTACTAGTGGGTATCAAATCATCATTTATTCACCCAACATGAACAACACAAACCCACACAAATCATAAGGAAGCATTTGGCATGCACTAAACTTTATTCTGATCAACACAATACAACTAACTTGTCACTAAGAAGTTGGTGTCTAATGATGCAAGAATGATCCTATTACCTATAAGGATTTAATCAGTTGCCATTGAAATTCCTAGGGATAATTTCATCTAATAATGTGTGTAGCTTATAGGTTCTTGTATCTAATATTATTTAGATGACATAATGGCCCATCCACCTAATTTTTAGCTTGCCTAGGTGCTTGAAGTACTTCGAGTCATAGAGTAAGACCAAGGCTCATTCAACAAGTACCTTATGCTTGATATGCTTATCTTGCCACAAATTATAGCATGCCTTATCTATCTATTGGATCCATTTTGATTGGGTGTATACCTCATCCAAGCACTCCAACCACATACTCAATGATTCTTGGTCATCTAACTAGCCAATATACACAATGCATAATGAGGGTGCCATGAAATCCATCAATAAAATGACCTCTAAACTAAAAACTAATTAAAATGATATATCTTTATTTAGGTACTTGTAGGTTGTGTGATATACCCATAGAACTTATGACACTCAATCATCCCAATCTTTGTGACCAAAATCAAATATCTTTGTGAGGCCCAACCCTAGTATCTTATTGAACACCTCAATTGTACCATTTTATTATGGATGATAAGGCATTTTTTTATGGTGTACCACCATATATTCCATCTACAAAATTTACACAGTCTCATTGATGAAGTTCATATCTCTATCACTAGTTATACTAAGTGGTCATCCATAACGACTTATGACATTTTCCCATATGAACTTCATGATTGTGGTAGCTGTGTAATCTTTTATTGGTGCTACCTCGACCCACTTGGTAAAATAATCAATGGCCACTAGAATGTATTTAATGTCTATGCACCTTACTATGGGAGTGATTATCCCAAAAAAATAAATGGTCCATTTTTCAAATGGTACCTATGTAAGAATGGGGATGAGAGGCATATCATCCTAATAGTTGGGATTACCTATGTGCTAGGAGATGTCACATGCATTGGCATAATATTTTACATCTTAGAATAGGCTTGGCCACCACAATTCTAATTATAGCACCTTGTGGGCTATTACGTCTCTGGTGTAATGGCCTCCTATTATCCATTCATGTGCTTGTTTTAAGATAGAGTCTCTATAATGTTATAAAACACAACAATGTAGGACTATATCTTAGCAAATTTATATAGTTACCCACTAATGTGCTCAAAGGGGTTGATATGAATTGTCAACTATTTATTCTCTTTGGTTATCATAGTTTGGGGAAAAGATCTAGACATTATAAAAATGGCTATCTCTACTAAATACTTGGGGATGCACTAGACTCTATAGAGTTATGCATCTAGCATGCCATCCTTAATGAGTGGTATTGAATCACTAGAGTTAAATCAGGAAAAATGGTCTGGGTTTGAGTTGTGTTTTCTAGGTTTCATGATAATTGAAAATTAGAATTATTGAAACAACACTATATATCTATAAATGCACCCATAGAGAATGGGATTATTCACAAGGTACTTAAGCACATCGTGATCAGTGAATAAGATGAATGGGGTTGCCAACAAGTATTGCCTAAATTTTTTCAAGGTGTAAACCATGGCCAGTGTCTCATGCTTGATTGTTAAATAGTTCTGCTCTTCTTGGGTCATCTTCCTTCTTGCAAAGGATGTGGGATGATCCATTTCACCTCACTAAATTTTACCATAATAGCACCAATTATAGAGCCATATGCATCAACATGGATATGGAATGGAGTTGTCTAGTCTGAGAATTGTAAAATAAGTGTGCTATCTAATTTGAAGTTTAAGGTTTAAAAATCATCCTCTTTTGTTGTGCCCTAATAGAATCAACCATCCTTTTACAATATCTCCTCTATTAATACCAAAATATTTGCATATCTCCTTATGAACTTTATATAGTAACCATAATGGCCAAGAAATGTAGAAACATATTTCTATGTGGAAGGGGTATAGAGCTATATAATAATTGTAATTTTCATAGGATTGATGAGCAGACCATCTTTATAAATGATATGCCAAATCAAGGTGATAAATGATGTCATGAAGATGCAATTATTGAGGTTTAAGGATATTCATAACTATCTTCACCTCTCAAATATGAGGCACAAGTTTTCATAATGGTCCCTTACAAGCCCATACATAGTTTAATCATCTAGGTACACTTGGAGGAACTTATGAATGAAGTATTTAAATGTAGTGATCACTACTCTGGAGAATATGGATGGCATATTATTTAGTACAAATGGAATCAAGTTGTATGTGAAAAACCCCATTCAGTCATAAATTTTATTTTAGGTTTGTCCTCCCCTTCAATTTAGACTTGATGGTATCCTGAAAACACATAAGTGAAAATGGAAATCTCACAGCCTATAACACCATCCTAGACTTCATTGGTGAACAGAGTTGGGAAGGGGTTAGTGATGCAAGAGACATTAAAAAATATATGATTGATGAAAATATGAATGTTCTTATCCTTATTGATGTTAATAAACATGGGGCTCACCTATTTGGATTCTTGCATAGGATAGATGACACCTACAACTAGCATCCCATCCATCTCCATCTTCACCTTGACATAGAGATTAGAGTTCATTATATAAGGGTGATTCTTGATAGGTCTTGCACCATCTAATAGATTTATGTTCATCTTTCCAAGGGATGGGTGGGTACCTTTCATATCTTGATAATTATGAAGGAATAAGTCTTGGAACTCCTTCAAGAGATCCACAATTCATGCCAACTCTACATCAGACCAATATGCACCTAGAGTCACCATATTTGGTTCCCCTTTTGTGCTAATGTATACCTTGGTAGTTTTGAGTAGCACATGTTAGGGTTTATTCCTCACCTAATGTGAGTCCTCAACTTACCTATTTCCCTTAGTTGTTTCTATGTGAAGATGAGTAGGATCTTATGCATCAAGGTTGCTATCATCCACTATGTGCACTAGCTTGTTTTTGCCTATCAAGGTCATCTAGTTGTTGCCTTCCATGTTTCATAATCCTCTTCACTTGACTCACTATTAAGTATTTTAATCTATAAATAAATTTAGGAGCACCAACCCCTTTCCTTGAACATGTATTTGAGGTGATCCTCTAGGATTGTAGTGTCTTTAAACACTTCCTAGTGAATTACTTACAGTGGCTCAATCAATTCAAGGTTATGTGAATAAAAAGATAAGGTGTGCACAAACCACTCCTTAATTAAATCTTAGTTTGTTGTCTTGTGGTGAATCTTGTTGAAAACATACCATACTTGTGCCCATATCATTAAGGTCATATAGAAGGCATGTACCCATAGGTTCCTTGGGGTGTTCTCACTATAGATATTCCAAGTTTCCTCACATAAGCACACATTCACTATAGGGTCAAAATCACTGGAGTAGGAAAAAATGTCTAGGTACTCAATGCTTTTCTCAAATCTAGTGCATATGGCTACTTTAACATCTTTCCAAGTTGTCAAGCTAGGACTTTGTGCTACCCACCAATGAGTGGTAGTGATCCTCAAAGTATATACTAGTGTGCCCATTCTATCTATCTCTTTTACGACACATGATTTGATGTCACATAAATAATATTCCATAGGATTACTCCCCCATATCTTGGTAACACCACAATTTTTCCTTTACTTAGGTAGAACACTCTCTTCCCCTTATTTTTGGCACAAATGAGCCATATCTTAGGAGTGTGATCAATTTAGACCTAGTCAGTCCTCATGGGTTTCAGTGCCTTCATGTGCACTAAGTCTCACCCTTTACTAATGGTTTCATAAGCTTCTTCAACTCATATATTGCAAGCAAAATTAGTGGTGTCTGAGGCTAATTGTCCATCTTCCCAAGAAATCACTCCTTGATCATTAGGGTTGAGAGCCTCAACGCCTTGCACCATGATGTTGCATATATGGTTGATCTCATCTTTGAGGTCAACACTCTCCACATAGGGGGTTATTTAGTCACTTGAGAGGGGGATCACTACCATCTCTTTCCCATTTAAAAGGTCATATAACACATCTTGAATAACATATATACATTATTTATGTAACACAATGGCCTTCCTAAGAGTGCTAGATAATTATCTTATTATGCTAAATCAATCACCTCAAAGTTAGTGAAAAAATTAGTGCCCATGATATCTATAATGATTCTCTTTAAAAATCCTATTTGTTATTATCGAGTCTTGTTGGCCATAAAAATCACATGAGGGGAAGGCCTTAAGGCTAGCCTACCCATTTTATCCCTATGTTCTTGGTAAAGATATCAACCTCAATGTCTGTGTCCACAAAGACCTCACATATAGACCATTAATCAATGGTGGAATTCACAAGGAGTTCTTGATCATACTCTACATTTTGTGTATGCTTGAATTCTCATGCCCTTTCCATATGTGGCACAATAACTTCAATTGGATTCTACCTTGCATGCTCAAAGAGAGTTTTTCAATAGGTTAAGCATTCCTTCCATTTGCATGAGGCACATAATCTTTATTATCTCTTGGAACTTAGCTTCTTGGCTATCTTACTTTTTATAAGAGGTATAAAATGCTTCCTCTAGGTCTCACACTAGTTGGAGTTCTCATTGTAGGTTTTGAATTCAACTCATAGCTTGTTTCAATACATATTTATGGTGTGTAGGGTCTAGATAAAGCATAGATTTGGGTTTAGGATGCATGATGTACTCAGTGTAAATCTATTACCCATATGTGAGATGCAACTTAGGTGTTAAAATAATTGGCATCTTAGTGGTGAATCCATTGTAGGTAGTCACCTTCACTTTGAATGTCTCTATGTGGTTTTGTTGCACCTTCAAAGCCCACTTCTTCACTTTTGGATCATGCTTGATCATTCCTTCACCATTATCTATGTCAGCCCACCTTGGTTCATTTTTTTGTATAATTTAGGGCATTCCTCAACCTTATATGTTCTTTGATAATACCCACACATTGTATGTGTAGGGCAGTTGCGCTGATAATGCTCTATCAAGTTACACTTATAGTATGAGTTCAATGGGAATCTTCCTCCACCATATCCTCCTCCTCACCCTCTATAATGTTTTTTCATTTCATATCTTATATTTTGTTATCCATAGCCATCATTCCCTTGATTATCTTTTCCTCTGCCAACTGTAGTTGCTTACCATGCTCCTCTCTCCATGTTTTTGCACATCTTGTTGATTACTCGATAGTCATCTATAGTATGAGTGTAGGCATCACATAACTAACAATAAATTATTTTGTTAACTTGAATGGTGCATTTAAATAAAGGGTAGTTGATGACAAACCTCATATCTTAGAATTAATGTACATACATTCCTTTGAAGGTAATTGTTCCTATTATGGCCTTATATCTCACAATCATGCACCATAATCCACTTTGAGAATCTTGCAATTAACTAGTGGTTAGATTCTAGAGTTGGGAGGCCATAGAAATAATCTATGCCTCCATAAATGGGTTGATTCTAGTATCAATGCTTTAGACTACCTTGACTCTAAGCATGGATACAAGTGCTTCATGAAAGTCTTCACAGAGAATTCTCTTCTAAATGACACTATCAATCCTCCAATGAACCATTATACATGTTGGGAGCGGTGAATGTCATAAGGAAGATTGGAAAGAAGATTTTTGAACCTAAAATCATATAGGTACATGATTTCTAAGATCCATTGGTTAATATCCTTCATCATGGTGATGCTTTGATATTCAAAGTATGGGATGCCAAATTCCTTTATGAATGCTTCTTTCAAGGTGTCATAGTCAATTATAGCCTAGTTAGGATAAAATTTCCTATACCAAGTATGGGTATGATCCAATATATACTCTACTTGGATGTTACCCTAAGTGCACCATTGTAGTTCACATTTTAGCACATGCTCTGTGGAATTTTACATGCCATATTATTCTAGCAAGTGCATGGCCATCTCATAATAAATTTTTTGTGGGGGCACAACTAGCATTTGAGGTAATTGTCCTTACATTTATCTATGTGGTGGTCTTCCAATGCCTCTAGCCACTAGGTTAGGCATTGGCCCTTTTGTTATTACTGGCACCATTGATGTCAAAATCACTATACTACTCACTTGTGGCACCGATCCACTCCCTATGGGTTGTTACCTAGTCTATAAAACTAACATTGGTTAAACTAGAATTTTTGTGCTCGCATTTGGTGTTATTAATCTAATGCCCAAAGGTCTAGAGCTATCCTCACTCAATTCTTCATAAGGAACATCTTATTCAATCAAAAAATTATACTCTAAGTCTAAAAAATGGTCAAAGTCTATATTGATAATAGGGTCAACTATCACTCTTCTTTCTTCCCATGGTGGATCCAACACATGATCTTGCACCACAAATTTAAAGGGGGTAAGTGTATCCATTAGATATTAAATTATCAAATTCGATAGGAACCCAACACATTCTATACCTATCAACTATTGATCTTGACCTATGGCTTCATTATTTCTCTCTTCCTAGTGTTACTACAATTCAAGAGATCCTTCCCCATGACATTCCCACTTGTTATGGTTCTCTTGACACTTCTAAGTTCTATATATTCTATCAGCCTATGTCTTCTCTTATTATAAGTTTGTCTCTTGAGATCTTGGGTTTCAATCCACTCATCCCCTTCGATTTTGCTTTACCTACACATCCCCTTCTTCCCCATTATACTTCTCATACATGAAATAACTTTCACCTTACATTCTCATAGTTTAAAAGCTATAATCCACCATCAACTTTTTAAGCTTTGTGATAAAGTCTTTCACAAATGTGCCTTTGGGTTCATGTAAAAATTGATAATCTACTTCGTTAGGGCATGCGTATGTTGACACAAAGAATTCAAGCATGTAACTATTAAGTGCTCCTTTCCACCATTTGTATATAACTCTGTCTAAATGGCATCTAGAGTCTCAAGTCTCTCTAAGTGATCTTTTATCCATTCAAGGTGTTGTCCATAGCTTTATATTCTATGGGTCACATAAGCATCCAACCATTGATATACATGCTCAGGTAATTCACAAAAGAACACCTCATATAGAGAATCATACAAGTTATTTTAAACCCACTTCCTTGGATTTTGTCCTCTATAAGTTAGATGCTTCAGTGTAAATCTATATTCCACATATTATAGCTAGAACTTGATGTTCTCAAGGGCAAATTAGATCATTATTCTATTACACCATCATAATAACAAAATTCAACATGGGTCCTAACAACAAAACTAAAATGTTGTAGAAAAGGGGATCAATTCATTTATTAATGGGGTTTAGTGTTTATCTGGTTGTCTAAGTCAATTCTAGACTCATTAAAACTACACATAAACATAATATATTATTATATCTCTCAACATTTATCACTCAACTACATTATAATCAATTCACATAAGGTTCAAGCCTTATGCACTCACTTGAAGTGTAATAGATAAAGGACCAGGGCCCACATTAGGCTAGTTGTGTTGTGGCACAACTCATCATATGTAAGACTTAGTCATTTAGAGAATGCTTTTGGAAGATTCATTAGTGCAAGCATTATCTAGTTTGACTAGTTTTGGCCATAGGGTCACAAGCCTATATTGAGGTGATCCTATAGTCTCATGGGCATAAGCCTTTGTTTCACTAAGCTTATAATAATTTAGGCACTTTTAAAAGGTCAAGAGGTTACTTCATTTCACTTTTTCATACTAGGATCATGCTTTATGCATGAATATCATCACTTGGCATGGGATATTATCTATACTTAAGCCATTTTATAGATTATGCTAATATCATTACTTAACATAGGGTTTCCATGAATATCCTGAACTAGAGGTTCACTAAACTTATCATTCATATATTGAAATTATACCATTATAACTATTAAATTCATTACATATTCAAAGGACATTAACTAGAGACATAACTAGATCAAGATTAATTAGATACAACATCATTATTCATTAAGCAAAGTCTAACTAAAATAGAGTAAATTAGGATGGAAATAGAGTATACACTTTTCTATAGCTAAAATAACTGCCCAGGTGAGATTGGGCATCAAACTATGCTTTAATAGATTTCAAGCCATATCTAATGCTAATGGTGGTTGTCATTATGTATAACTAATTTTCTAGAGCTTTATTGAATCAAATTACATCCCTCTAGTCACTAGTTTGGGCTCAATTTTATAGCATACAAGAGCATCTCCATGCTAGGGTGAAGAGCATGCACTAGGTGCTGAGATGGATACTTTGTTGATCATTTTATTGTCTCCACCACCTTACATCTTTTTCATTGTGATCACCATGTTTATCCACTCATAAAGATGCCCTAAAAATCTAGGTGCTAATTAGTTACCTGCCAACTAATGCAAGATGTGCATCGATTCCTCCAACCAACATAAAAGATATCAAAATAGTAATCATGCTAAGTGATTACCTCATGCCAAGATGTCAGTCAAGTTTACATGAAACCATGCTTAGTCAAATTAGGGGCCCAACACCTTAGGTGAATAATAATTCATTTGCATATTGGGTGACATGGTGCCTTCTCATTAAGTTGGGCTCTACTGAGGTATGACATATTTGATAGCTCTAGGGGACTGTCTACTTTGATGCAAAATAATGTGGCACCTTCTCATCCATCTAGGCTCTCCTAATCTCTAACATCTCTAATAGGTCTATGGGACTATCCATTCAAGACACATGATGATGTGGTACCTTCTCATATTGTTAGGCTCTCTTAGGCTCTGACATATTTCATAGGTTTGAGGGATTGGCCATTTTGACACATGGTGATGTGTCACCTTCTCATTTGGCTAGGCTCTCCTAGGCTTTGACATAGCTAATAGGTCTGGGGGACTAGCCATTATAACACATGGTGATATGGTACCTTCTCATTTAACTAGGCTCTTCTAGGCTACTACATAACTAATAAGTCTAAGAGACTAGCTATTATAACACATGGTGATGTGGTGCTTTCTCATTTAATTGGGTGTTAGAGGTACAATCACTAAGAGGGGGGTAAATTAGTGAGATTAGATATTTCAACTTCAGTTCCAATCCTTCCAAACTCTTAATTAGTCAATACATACATTCATGAGGCATACACATCATTCATATAAATAAATAATAAAGACAATGCAAAATCAAGCACATAACACATGACATACATGGGAAACCCTCTTGGGGAATAAAACCCATTGGAACCTACAATTGGACTACTATCCTAAAATAATAAGATCTAATTTAGACCAGCAAGTTACTAATCAAGGAACTACCATTCTTGATTTTTGTGAGATTGTAATCCCATAAGGATTTACCACACTTATCTAGTTAAGCACCCACAAAAACTAGACTTTTAACAAGTTTCACCTTGCAAGGAAGAAACAACCCCATTAGATTTTGAGCACACACAACAACACCTATGGACACATCTCCTCAACACTGATTTCCTTCCAATCTGATGGAGATATAAAGTATATCAACTCTCTTTAAATTTTCACACTTAATGCATCCAAAGCCACCTTTTAAACCAATATACACTTCTTAGTAAAAACTCTATCACCATAACACTCCCTATTGATCAAAACATATTACATACTTGAAACAAAGCACAAAAAACAATTAGGACACATTACATATCCCAACTATCCCCACTTTTTAACTTTTCACACTCAATTCATCTTTCAAAACAACTTTGACACAACTTTAACATGACTAGATGGTTATACACACAGTCCCCACACTGATTTGCCTCTCAGATCAACCATCAAGCTCACATAAACATCAAAAATTCTTCACTCATTCTCAAGACATCTAAAACATCCTTTTGAATCATTTTAGACCTATTCACTCATTCTCAACCTATAAGAGCACTATTTTGACCTCAAAAACATGACATACAGGTCATACACATAGTCCTTAATCTTCTCTACTTCTCAACTTATCCATTGGGCACACTCAGCCTCCTTACTTCTTCACTTCAATGCTCACACCACATCCAAGTCATACAAGTCTAAAAGCCATCATATTTTCTTTCACTATATATAGCGCACTCATGATTAATAATCATATTGGTCAGCCATTAGGCATGTCTTAACCCTTAAGACATCTAACACATGAAGACACAGCTCAATACAATCATCATAGGTCAGCCATAGAATCTATGAGTCACCCTTAAGCATTTACACCTTTTAATAAGGCCCTTATAGCTCTTATAGGTCTCATGGAGACCTATTTACTCATTTAGCTCACCCTCAATCAAAATAAATACATGGGTTCAATCCTTATGTCCCCTTTGACATCCTAAAAATATCATAGTCAACTTTACTCACATCTACATATGCTCAAACAACTCAAACACATACCTTATACACAAGAACACCATTACCAAACATATAGTCAACCTGTTAAGCATTATTCATACTCAAGATAGATTGATCACACCTCCAAAATACCTATAGTGTATCCTCATGGAGTATATAACATGATCCAATAGCTAATTCTTCATGAGACATTGAAACAACATCAAAATGAGTTCAAATATCCTTATCGAGTTACTTTCAGAACAAGCACAAACACACAGTCAACTTTGAACATTAATATTTTTAACTGTACACACTTCTAGATATTCAAATCATGTTCATTAGATGCACCATGGAGTCCTCTTTATCTTTTCCTTTTACAATACCATCAAATTTGACTTCTATTGAAAGATATGGACAAAATTCAAAGATCTAGTTTTTACCTATGTTAAATTCAAATATTTGAATAACAACAATCATAGCTAACCTTTGAACACAATGTTTGAATCTCATGTCCTCTCAGCTCAAATCAAAACACACCATCAATTTTGTCTAAGATTTAACACATAGTCTATCAAAGCTAAATGTTAAACATCAATCACTTTGACCTCATCTCATGAAATCTCTAAATGTTGACTCCATGCACTCTATCAATATTTATGGATCAACCAGGTTTTTAATGCTCAATGCTCACCATTCCATTAATCTATATGAAAGTCACTTACTATTATATATTTATCCTATACCTTTGCTTAGTCATTAAACATCATGCACCTATCATCATCTCACTACTTCTTGAATTCTTGGAGCAACACACACCATTGATCTTGCTTGAGATTTAACACTTTCAAAAATGACTAAGTATGGGGACAATTTCAATATGCCTGATTAGCCATTTTTTATCTTTAATAACTTCTTCTACGCTTTAACGTAGGATTTCAAATTTAGACTAGATGATCTCCTCACATAGGAAAATCGAACCATATAATAAATATATCTTATAATTATCATGCATGCAAGATATAATTCCATTAAAATGACTTCTCAAAATCTTCTATCACAAAGCCACTATGTCAAAGCCTACTCGAGAGGCCATCGTTGAGCATGTATAACTATTGTCACACTTTAGTGCATGATCTAGAATTTAGCACAAATTATCTATCCTCAAAACTAAACAAACCCATATAATCAATTTCTCTTGACACCTTCACACATGAAAGATATAACACCATTAAAATTCCCACTTGGCTCTTTCTTACCTTATGAAAATTTGGCTAAGTATGGAAAAACACAGTCAAACTACCTACGAGCCCAAATTTGCATATGCATATCTTTTAACACACTTCATTGCATGATCTAAATTTTATAAAAAAATAAACTAGGTTAAAAATTGAATAAATCCATATGATCACCTTCTCTTGAAATGTCCACACATGCAAGATATTCCATCATCAAATTGATTACTTGGCTCTTTCTAGCCACATTGTAAATTTGGCTAAGTATGGGAAAATAATGAATTCTGACTAAGAAGCCAATTTTTCACCCTCATATATTTGATTTTTATTTGATACATGACTTGATATATAGTGCACAAAAAATAGGGACTAATGTGATCACAACTATAGAACAAACTCCCCTTGACTTATTTACATGTGGGAATGGTGATGTCATCAAATTACCTACTCAGATTTTTTGCTATTGGACCCAAAGTGTCTAGATGAGAACAATGATGAATAGGGTGAATTTCGCTCATGCACATAATCATTAAAATAATTATTGACTTATGATAGGACCCTTTTCACATGCTCAAATCACCAAACTCAACCTTGATCCTTTCTAGCCATGTCAATACTAATGATCAACCAACCATACATAAATCACACTAGAACAAGCACATTGCACACTTTATCATTGTTAATTAAGCTATCAATTCACTTCATCCACTTAAAATTAAATCTAAATGACATCACCATCACATCATTAAAAATCTCTAATAATCTTCCCCTTTGTCATTGATGTCAACAAACATCATATATAACAATATACAACTCACCTTTTCTCTCTTCAAAACACTCCCACAACAGGAACTTTCTCCCCCTTTGACACAATGAAAAAGAGGTCACCAACTAATATTGAGGACTTAAAAATACCATAAAATAGGAAAGTAACACCTTAAAAATATGATATAAACTCCCCATTACCTAGAGCCTACTTCTACTTGTCTTGACAAACTTCCTCTTGCTCTATGCCAACACTCTCTTCAATAAAGTACAATAAATAATAAAGAAATAAAACACAAAACCACATAAATATGATGTAGCACATCAATAAACATCTAATAGGTACCCCCCCTAAGAAATATGAGCTATTACACCTTGTGAGCATCTTTAGATCTCCACACACCATGAAGAACCACCATACATACTTACTAACCTTCTCTCTCAAGCTACCATAAGGACCATCAATAGAACTTCATGCCATTCACTAAATAGAAAACATGCACTAAAAAAACTTGATAACCCACCTGTAAACACATGTACCTTAATCTTTTGGATAAACTAAGCAAAAAAAACTCTTCTAGAAACTAGGCCTGTCTAGCCTCCTTATAGCCCTACCTAAAACTTGTAGAGCCCACACATTTCAATATACATAACTTCAAGACCCAAAACTTCATATCTAGAGCACTATTATATTCCCCCTTGAGCACACCACTTTGTAACACCAAGCTCATCCTTTGCAACATACTTCCTTCACAAACTAACTACTTAATTAGGCCTCTAACATGACAAAATTTTGAATATCTTGAGAACCACAAACCTTAAATTCTATGTGATGATTTATTTGATCACCCATTTGTCCCATTTAACATACTAAGAATCCTCAAACCTTAACTCATAAGGCAGACCACTTTTCTAGTATATCCCAAAACCTTAGAAACTCAAAACAAACAAAGTTAATGAACCTCCTTCTGATCAATGTCCACCTCTGAAACTTTTTGCACACCTAGAAACATCCATCACACACTTCTAGACCAATATTTGAGATTCCACACCATTAGGAACATAGACTTACTATAACCCATTTTTAGGCCTTCAAACCACAAAATCACCTGGAGCACATTATAAAGAAATACACTGACCTTTCTGAGCACCAAACACTTCTTGACAATGCATCAAACTCATTAGGCCACCTAGAACTATCCATTCTAACCCTATACTATAGCTCCTTCACAAAAATATGGAATAAACATATGAATTTTTTATCCCCCTTAACCAAAGACCTTCTTTGATTGACAGTATCATCTTGAGCACACAAAATTGCTTCTCCATACTTTCTTTCATAGATTTAACTACTTAGTCATCTAATCCCAAGACCTGGGAAATTAAAAATATCCCCCTAACTAAATGCTTAATCAATAACATTAAATCTTCAACAAGTCTTCAAATACTTTATTCCAAAGCATCCAAACCATGATAAAAAAGCTAACTCCTCTAGATAGGACCACTAAGATTCTTTACAAGTTTCTTTTCTCCAACAAAAGATATATAGAAAGAATACACAAACATACATTATTTTCATACCATCTCATCAAATAATATATGATATCCACTAAGATTCCTCTGACTGACAATTGTCTCCTTAAATTATAGATAGAGGCACCCATTTTGATATAGTGAGACTAAAAGTCCCAAAACTCAGGAGACTCCCATATCTCCATATCTTTCTCTGACCTGCAGTCTTGCCTGACTTAACTAAATCCTTGACTTTATTCTTTTATTCAAATTTTCCAATAAATGTTGTCAATATAAACTCTTAACTCTCCTTTATTTTTTATCATTTTTCCACCTTGGCAAACAATCCATCAAGACTCTTAGACTCAATAGGGTTAGTCTTCTTAGTCCTCACTGACTCAAGTCTCCATAACATAGTTTATCCCTTCTCATCTTCTGTAGCCAACTTACCAACTTGACCTTTAAGTTTAGACTGATCTACAACACATTATTCTAAAACACACTTCTTATCAACCTTTAGACTAGTTTGATTAGTGTTGTCACTTGAATTTTCATCCTTTGAGGAGATGTCTTAGCTCTCCTCATCCAATTGGCATAATTGAAAGACCTCTAGGTTGTGGGTAAGCCTAAGAATGAGGTGAATCTCTTGATAGGGATAGATCCTTTTATGTACCACTTTGGATCACTCTTACACCTAAACTTTTAGGGGGAAAGGGAGAGAGAAAACTAAAAGAAAATTATATTAAAAGAGGTGATAAACCAAATAAGTTCATTAGTGTCAACTAGCTGCATGTTATACATGAAACCAAGAGAATAACCAAACATACACTTCTCCAATCTGCATCTTCTCACATCAATGCTACATTATGAGGTTATGGATGAATGTTTAGTATTGTAAGATTATAAAAGAGGCCTTGAATGGAACTAGTGAATAGACTAACTCAATCAACCTTGACATTTCCTAGAACACTTTAGATGCCCTGCAAGAGGAAGTTCTCCAACTACAAATAGGATGAAAGAATGAGACAACATGCTAAATAAATCATAGTTATGACTAAGCAAGATCAATAATACAAGCAAGAAAAACTATGAACAATCATGAAAAGGAAAAAATAAGTAGTATTATTGATTAAATGGTATGAAAATGAGTAGGGCTTCACCATACTCAGGTGGATCATGAGTTAAAATGGCCAAAATGGCTAGTTCTTATAAAACTTGAGAGAGAGAGAGAGAGAGAGAGAGAGAGAGAGAGAGAGAGAGAGAGAGAGAGAGAGAGAGAGAGAGAGAGAGAGAGAAGATATAAGTACAAGGGTCATAATGAAACTTGTAAAGATGATAAAAGGAGTTACTTGTGTAGGATAATAGTATGTGAGATAAAAAATTCAAGGTTATAAGGAACAAGTGGCTCTCCAAGTCATGAAACTCTTGTAAAGTGGCACGAAAGTTCTCATTCTGGCTCATAAAATTGCCTTCATGATTTGGACCTATTTGAAAATCCCAAAACTGATTAGGGATAGGTATTATGATTGGGATGAATGTAGATTATTTCAAACATGTCTGCCCATGCATTAGTTGTAGTCCTAGTCATCTAGAACCTTCCCAAAATGAGCTATCATCATCTATAATCCAAATAACTCTTCTTTCATACACCCTACACACTTGGATTTAAAATTGGATTAATTTTCCCATGTAAATATATGAGATGGGGTGTATGACATGTTTAATTACCTTCCATTTCCTTATAATCATCAAGAACATCTTAAAATCACTTCCACTTAGAGTTTTCACACTTCTCACTAGCTTGGTCACTATGCCAATTTTGATTGGCTGAGATGAGATCTATTATTTGGACACTTAGGATTTTTTATGAATATTTAAATGGACATGATGTTTTATCCAAAGTTATAATCCTTATCCCAAATTTATTTTCATCTTTAGACTCCTTTTGGAACATGCAAAACACATAAAATAGTCAAAAATACCTTATTTTATACCTTGTCTATATAGTTTCATATAGATAATCCTAATGGGGAGTATCATATCTAATTCTTATAAAAATTAAAATTAATTTCATGTTCAAAATATTCCATTATAATATATTTCTAACCTCATTTTCTCCATCAGGTCAATAATTAGGGTTTGTAAGGGTTTAAACCTATTTTAACCTCTTAAGATTTATTCATAAAGGTCTGACATTGAATTTGAAAAAAAATTCCACTAATGTTATGTTTAAGGACCTTATTAACCTCCCTAAACTCATTTGGATTCCATGTAAATCCTCCTGAAAGATATGAGCATTCGAAGTTACTTATTCAAGCCCTTCCCTTCCTTTACACAGGCTTAATGTTGACTTTGAGCCAAAAGATGACTTATTTATAACTTATCTACATTAAAATAGATCATAAACATATTTTATGACCATATATACATGATTTAATAGGTTTTAATTCCCATATCATGCTAAAATTGAATTTGACCTTTCATTTGAACTTTAGGCCTAAACCCTGCCCAGTGAGTCTGATTGCAACCTTGGTGTTTTAGACCTCCCTATTTAGTTCCCTCCTAAATAATTATTTTCATGTTTGTTTATATGTGTTACTTTTAAATCCTTATTTTAATTTCCAATCAACCTTTGTTCTATCCTTCTCACCCATCTTCACAAGACTACAAGTTTATGCATAAAGGGAAGTACCCTCTATTTGAGATAAAATAAAGGGTACTTCCCCTATTTCATCATTAAAACTAAAAGTTTTATTATCTTTTCCTAGTTTAAAATATTATATTTACCAAATATTTGACCTTTATAAGGTCATTTTCCCTTCCAAATCCCTTAGAACTGAAAATAGACTATATAAAAGTACTTTGTGCAGGGTTTATTGGTGTCGACTGTATCTTGCTTGGTTTTAACTCTTTATTTTACATGATTTTCATTGGTGAGAGTACCTTAAAGGTATAAAAATAATGGTGTAAATTTTTAAAACCTATTCATCACTCTAACCTACTACAAACCCTTCACACTCCTCTCTTAGTAAAAATTGTGTGTTAACTCTTGATTGTGTTTCAAGTCATGAAGGTACACCTATAGGTATTCATGCCTCTTTTAGCTTGATTCAAAGTCTATATATCATTTTATAGTCTCTTATAATCATTAAATTATTTTTTGGTATCATTTATATCCACTTTATATAGGCTAGGCCTCATTAAACACACTCCCTTTGCTCTCTACCTCTCATAGTCAACTATAGTTGACTGTGAGAGGTCTTGTAGGTGTTATATATGATCTAAGAATTTTTTACAAGAATACAACCCTAATTTAAGATATATACACCATAATATATATACATTTTTTCCTTTCATTCTTAAAAAGAATTATATTATCAAGACTATCTAACCTATTCTTCATAGTGACCCTACAACCAACTTGGTGCATATTTGTGATGTAAAAAGGCACATAGGTGTGTATGAGGGACAAAAAACCACTTATCATCTCTCCTTTAAATGAACCTTAGGTCATGAAAACTCTCAATAAACCATGTAATACTTATTCAATCATGATACAAGGTTTGTATTACAACCTTGAATTGTAAAGTTTCTTTGGGGACCAAAACCTATAGATGGCACTGTTGGAACTCAGTGCATAAAAGTGAAATTTTGGACCTCTAAAAAAATGATCTCCATTTCTCCTTTACCCTTAAAATTTTTTTGAGTCCTTTTCCTATATGTAAAATTTAAAACAAAAACGTTATGATGAATCAAAATTCCTTATACCCCTATTGAAAAATGTCAACAAAATACCAAGGAACTATGTTTTGCATTTTTAGGGACAAAGGGCCTGAACACAGTCATTTGAACTTTTGAAGTGATTTTTGAAATCCATTTTCAAAACTATCTTCTCAAGTGGATATTATATGGTCAATTCCATTTACCAATATCCTAATGATTTTTTTTTCATGTTCCAACCTCCCATACAAGGACCTATATACCTCTGCTAAGGCCACCTATATGTGGTTATTGCCACATACATGTACAGAAGTAGACTGGAATAGTATGAAAGACACTTATGTTTATAAAAAATTTATATACCCTCACATAGTGTTTAAATTCACTTATTTTCACTCTGAGATATTGAAAAAACTATCAAATTTTCCATCTAAGTATGATGTTAGCAAGGAGACTCTTGTAGATAAATATTGAGTTATAGTAAGTAGATTGTGTGCTTAGGCAATGAAGATGAGTTTCATTTTAAAAAATCATGTACCTATTTAAAGTGCTTAAATTAAATCCCTTAAAATTTAAATGATTTTTAACAAGTCAAAACTTCATTTCAACATGACATTCTTCCTTCATGGCACTTGTAGGTGCATACCAATGGTAGAATGTGTGAGTGACTAAGTATGACTACCACAGTCACTTATTATTGAAAAGTGAAGGTTTATAATTTATGTACCTGATATGAGAGTATTTTAAGCATAATTATACTTCCATAATACCTCCATGGACATGATAAATATATTATACACACGTGTTTCAACATGGCTGTAAGTGAAATTGAGCAAAGAGTTAACTATGAGCATGATAGTGGATTGCAAGTTTGATCCAAACATGATATAGTGACAAAAAAATGAAGTAAGGTGATCAATATGGAATTGATATATGGTGATTAAACTATATACATCCTCTTAAACCATTATTAAATCATGAGAGTTCTAAAAATGGTGAAAAATTACCTATCATCCCAAATGAGACTAATCTAACAATGTGAGATGATTTTATCACCAAAACACTATAAAACTTGAAAAAAATAATTGAATTCATATGATAAGATATCCCACATCATTTGGATTCAACATCACCAATTGGTTTATATGAACTTTCTCAAAATGGAGCAAAACCTATAATAGGGTGCATGAAATAGCAAGTGGAAAAACACAATCAACTTCATGAGGATGGTTCATAAATAAAAAGACACCATTATTAGAAATATTGTTATATAAATGGATCTATCTAAGTTTAATTTCACCCCCAAATGGAATTTTAACTAGAACCTTTTCTACTGACCATACCAAACATGAACATGTTGATCACTTTTGCATGTCTAGAAGGGCAAGAAAGGAGCAGAATGGTTTTGGGCCCTTTTTATAATTTAAAAAGAATTTAAATCACAAATATGAGTGTGATAAATATTAATATATGTTTCATGACCTTATCCTATGTGTCACCTTCCCCCATGGGTTGTATAAGTGCCAAACTCCCTTTTTAGTTAGTTTCTTGAATTTTAGTTAGATAACCTACAAGATTCTAATTGAACTAACATTACTGATAGGCAATATGACCTATTGGATGATTTAAATGAAATTATGATAATTTAACACCTTAATAACCATACTACTTGCATTTATGACCTATTAAAGCCTTTTAAATGACTCAAAATGACAAATTAACTAATACGACTAAGACCAAGGCCAAGTTGACATTAAATGACATAAAATAGCATATAATATACCCAATTAAAAGGTATTAAACCCTATAAAAACCTCTAAAAACCAATTTTTTACCTATAGGGGTCTCAATTTGACCTACAGGGTCAAATTTGGTTAACAAATTGGTGACTCATAGGGGTAGTATGCCTACTATACTAACTAAACCAGTAGCCTTAGCAATCCATTGGGCTTAAGGAGTCATATAAAGTCTAAGATTAAACAATATGACTTTGAAAACATTATTTTATCAATACAAGACCAATGACTACCTCAACCACACAAAATAAAAGACACACAAAGCAAAAGCAAACACACATGTGATTCATGAGAACTTATGGAACACAAACCAAATTAAAAAAACTGAAACAAACACTAACCTGAGATAAAAAATCCCTCCTAGATAAAAGGGGAAGTTTTAAACCCTTCTTGCTTCATGACATGAAGTAATGAATAAGCCATATAGTCTTTTGATCCTTGACATTGATGCCTCCAACTTTTCCATGATGTTTGCCAACTTCATTGGTATGATATTCAATGAGAACCAAATAGCTAAAAATATGTTGGATATGGAAATTAATTATTCTTTCATCTAAATAACCTCATCTTTCTCATATGGATCCTCAATTATGACCTCAAATGGTGGTTCAACAAGGCATACCTTCTTGATTTCCATAGTGTTCTCAATAAGATTGGGTTTCTTCTCAGTTGCACTTTATTCTAGCACATCAATTAGATTTGCATACTCTACTTAATATTTATCATTTTCCTCCATGTAACAATCTTTATTCACCTTGTCATGTACTTGACCCTCAACTTGGCAAAACTCTTCAATCTCTTGAAAGAACTTCATTTGCAACTGCCAATCATCTTTGTCCTCTTCATCATCTAATACCACTACCTCTTTAATATTATTCTCTTGATGTATGAGGTCATCAAGCTAGTGTTATTCAATATCTAATTCATTTGAGGGTCATTCAAAATTAGGCTGAGGTATTGGGTCATTTTTAAGAGCAACATCTTCCACCTTGGTCTCAAGAGGTTCTTCTAAGACTATAACCTCTTTGGAAATGACTTGAAATTGTTCTCCATCCTTAATAAAACATCCATCTTCATGATTTATATGATTTTCCACAACTTTTTGATCAGATGTAGAGTCTTCTTCAAGGGCTGCAAGATCCTCCATCTCTTTTTCCTTCTTGGTGATGCTAAGACTAGGCATCTTGAAATCATGTGACCTAGCCTAATGAGGTTGCCAAGGAGGTATGTTTTCTTTAAGAAAGAGTTCTAAATTATTATCAACCTACTAGTCCTCTTTAGGTTCCCATACCATATGTCCATCAAGGAAAAGGGTGATGGGGTGAGGACAAGATGAACTAGTTGGTATAGGTGGAACATAAAACTCAAAATTAGATTGAGAATGAATTGTAGGGTATTCTCTTAACAGCTCTTGAGGAAGGGGATGAAAACCTTGGGATAAAATAGACTAGTTTTCTTCCTTCCATTTGATAATAACTTCATTATAATCTAACTGGGTTTGAGCATTCTCTTTAGTAATGTTAGATGGGGTGTGTTTAGGCATAGGATATTTTTTGGACCTTAAACCTTCCATCACACATTGACTTAGCAATTTCATCCTTGACTCTAAATCTTTAATTTTCTTGGATAGGTTAGCTTGGAATGGTCTTTCTTGAAGTTGATAGGCATCATCATGAGGATGAGGGGTACAATAGGGCTGACATGGAGAGTAAGAGGTCTCTTGAGGAAGGGTGGTAGGGACTTGCACAAGGTCAAGCTCTTTTTCAACTTCACAATCCTTATCAAGCACTCTATCCTCTTTCTTTCTCCATGATTCCACTACCTTATTACAGCTTAGGATTATAGGATTACGAGTATATTTTTGAGGTAGTGGTGCAACTTGAGGAGTGGATGAAGTTTTTAAGAATCTTGGGATCTCTTTAGGCTTGGATTCTCCATCTTGTCTCCAACATGGAATTTCATATCTAGAGGTCACTTCTTGAGGTGGGGATGTAATAAGAGAAGACAATGAAGGCTTAGATTCCACTTATTTTTTTGATGACATAGACTGATACATATACATATTATCCAACTCAATATACCTATCAAAATTTGCTTCAAAAATAAGATTTCTCTTTTCAACTCTCTTTTCAATTGATTGGGAAAAAAATGACTTTGATAAGCTTGATTGGGTTCATTAGTGGAGATCATGTAGGACTAATATAAATGTTAGTGAAGTGGATATGAATGTTGATTGAGTTTTTTGAGGCTACTTCTCATGAATTTTTAGCCTATCTTCCAAGGATGAAATTAGGCCACTCACATCTAACACCTCACTTGTGAGCCTTTGCCAATTGACTCTCTCAATAGGTGCCCATTCTCTTTTGAACAGCTCCAAAGCATCTCTCACCTTATGAATATGATGACTAGTAACATCTATACCATATACCTTTTGTGTGTCAAGATATAAAATATACTTCTCATAGCCCAAAAGAGTTTTCTTGAAGGTGGAAATGGATTGAGTTGAGAAGTGGCTAGGTTGATTAGGAGAAGTAAGATATTGAGGAGGATAGCTATAGGAATAATACAAATCATGACAAGGCTAGATATATTACTAATAAGTATCATGATAGGGTTGATAATGGTCATATCAAGACTAGTAATAATCACACCAAGGTTGATATGAATCATACAAAGGCTAATTAGGAATGCCATAAGCTATAAATACCTCACCAACTTGTGTAAAACAAAATTCAACAAAAAAATTATCCATGAAACCTCATTGGGAAGAAATAACACAAATAAATATTACCAAAAATCTTCAAAAGGAAAACCTAGGCTACTTGACTAGCTGATATAACTTCAAAGTCACCATTAATGCTTGGATAGATGCCTCTAAAAGCTATTGTGTTTAAGGACAAAACCAAAAATCCTTCAACTTTCTAGACTAAGAGTCCTACCAATCATGCCAAAAACTATTGTCACTTAAATTTACACCCTTTGAGGATATGTCTCAGCTCTCCCCATCCAAGTGGCATAATTGAAACACCTTTAGGCTATGGGTGAGCCAAAGAATGAGGTGAATCTCTAGTTAGGGATAACTCCCTTAATGTACCACTATGGATCACTATTACACCTAAAATTTGGCAAGGGGGGAAGGGAGAGAGAAAAATAAAATAAACTATACTAATGGAGGTGATACACCAAAAAAGTTGATGACTTCTAACCAGTTGCATGTTACACATGAAACCAAGAGACTAACCAAACATACACTTCTACAATCTACATCTTCTCACATCAATGCTACATTATGAGGTTATGGATAAAATTTTAGGCAATAAGGACTAGATAATGGGCCTTGAATGGCACTAGTGAATATAATAACTCACTTAACCTTGAAATTTCATAAAATACTTCACATGCCCTCCAAGAAGAAACTTTCCAACTGCAAATAAGATGAAAGAATGAGATAATATGCTAAGGAAATCATAGTTATCACTAAGAAAAATCAATCATCCAATTAAAAAAAACTATGAATATTCATAAAGAGGCAAAAATCAATAGTCTTATTGATCAAATGGCATGTAAATGAGTAGGGCTTCTCCATACTCAAGTCGGGCATGAGTTAGAATGGTCAAAATGGCTAGTTTTTATAGAACTTGAGAGAGAGAGGAGAAGAAAAAATTCCAAGGGTCATAAGGACACTTTTAAAGATGATAAAAGGAGTTATTTGTGCATGATAAGAAGATGTGGGATGAACCATGAAATTTCAAAAGGAACAAGTGGCTCTCCAAGCCATGAAACTCATGTAAAGTGGCATTAAAGTTTTCATTCTAGCTCAAAAAACTACCTTCATGATTTGGACCTATTTTAACATCCCAAAACTTATTAAGGAAATGTCTGATGATTGGAATTAAGGGGAAGGATTTTATACATGCCTCTCCATGCATTAGTTGTAGTACTATTCATTTGGAACCTTCCCAAAATGAGTTATCATCATCTACAATCCAAATAACTCTTCTTTCATGCACCCTACACACTTGGCATCAAAATTAGCTTAATTTTCCCATGAAAATACATGGGATGGGGTTGATTACATGTCTAAATTCCATCCATGTATTTATAATCATTAGGAACACCTTCAAATCACTTCCTCTTGGAGTTTTCACACTTCTCACTAGCTTGGTCATTATGCCAGTTTTGACTAGCTGAGATGAGAGCTATTATTTGGATACTAAGGAGTTGTTATGAATAATTAAATGTACATGAGGGGTTATCCAAAATTCCTAATACTTCTCCCAAATTTGGTTTAATCTTTAGACTCCTTTTAGAACTTGATCAAAAGTACCTTATTTTTTACCTTATTCATATAGTTTCATACAACTCATCCTAATGGGGAGTAGATTGACTAAGTCCTCTACAAGCTCCAATTAATTTCATGGTCAAACTGGTCCATTAAAATAGATTTCCAACCTCATTTTCTCCATTGGGTCAATAACTAAGCTTTTCAAAGGTTTAAGCCTATTTTGACCTCTTAATCTTTATTCATAAAGGTCTGACATTAAAGTTGAAAAAAAATTCCAATAATGTGATTTTAAAGGACATTATTAACTTCCATAAACTCCTTTGGATTCCATGTGAATCTTCTTGAAATATATGAGCATTTGAAGTTACCTATTCGAGCCCTTCCCTTCCTTTGCATAGGATTAATGTTAACTTTGAGATAAAATATGACTTCTTTGTAACTTATCTACATTAACATATCTCATACATATATAGTATTACACTATATACATTATTAAATATTTTTTAGTTCCCATATCATGCTAAAATTGAATTTGACCTTTCATTTGAACTTTAGGCCTAAACCTTACCTAGTGAGTCTGACTACAACCTTGGTGTTTTAGACCTCCATTTTTAGTTCTCTCCATCTAAATGAGGATTTTCAAGTTTTTTTCTATGTGTTACAAATTTTCAAGCCTTATTTAAATTTCCAATCAACCTCTATTCCATCTTTCTCACCCATCTTCACAAGACTACAAGTTTATGCACAAAGGGAAGTAACCTCGATCTAAGACAAAACAAAGGGTACTTACCCTATTTCATCATTCAAAATAAAAGTTGTATGATATCCTCCTAGTGTTAAATATTCTCTTTACAAAATATTTTCCCTTGATAAGGTCATTTAACCTTCCAACTCCATTAGAACTGAAAACAAATTTGTATAAAAGTACTATGTGCAAGGTTTGTTGGTGTAGACTATATGGTTTTAACTCTTTATTTTGCATGATTTTAATTTTTAAAATTACGTTAAAGGTATAAAGAACATATTGGATATGTTTGAAAACTATTCATCACTCTACCCTACTACAAACCCTTCATACTTCTCTCTTTTTCAAAATAATGTTTCAACTTTTGACTGTGTTTCAAGTCATGAAGGTACACTTATAGGTATTAAATACTCTTTTAGCTTGATTAAAAGTCTATATATAATTTCTTAGTCTCTTATAATAATTACATTATTTTTTGGAATCATTTATATCCACCTTGTATAGGCTAGATCTCATTAAACACACTCCCTTTGCTTTCTACCTCTCACAATCAACTACAGTTGACTGTGAGAGGTCCTGTAGGTGTTATATATGCTCTAAGCCTTGTTGAAAATAATTAAACCCTCATTTAATCTATATACACCATAATATATCTTCATTTTTTCTTTTCATTTTTGGAAAAAAATTTGTTATCAAGGCTATTTAACCTATTCTTCATGGTTACCCTATATCCAACCTATAGGTGCATATTTATGATGTAAATAGGCCTATAGGTGTGTATGAGGGAAAAAAACACCTATCATATCCCATTGAAATTACCCTTAGGTCATGAAAACTCTCAATAAACCATGTAATACTTATTCAATCATGAGATAAGGTTTGTATTACAACCTTGAGTTGGAAAGTTTCTTTGGGGGCCAAAACCTGTAGATGGCACTGTTGGAACTCAATGCATAAAAGTGAAATTTTGGACCTCTTAAAAAATGATCTAAATTTCTCCTATACCATTAAAAATTTGTAGATTCCTTGGAATATATTGGAAATTAAAAAAAAACACATTATGATGAATCAAAACTCCTTATAAACCTATTGAAAAATGTCAACAAAACACCAAGGAACTCTGTTTTGTATTTTTAGGGACAAGGGATCTGAACATAGTCATTTGAAATTTGGAAGTGATTTTTAAACTCCATTTTCCAACATATATTCTTAAGTGTATCTTATATGGCCAATTCCATTTACCAATATCCCAAGGAAAATTTTTGTCATGTTCCAATCTCCCATACAAGGACCTATATACCTCTACTGGGGCCACTTGTAGGTGGTTATTATCACATACAGGCAAAGAAGTAGACTGGGATAGTATGCAAGACACTTATGTTTATGAAAAATTTATATATCCTCACTAAGTGTTAAAATTGAATTATTTTCACTCTGAGAGATTGGAAAAACTATCAAATTTTCCATCTCAATAGGACGTCAGCAAGGAGACTCCTGTAGATGAAGATTGAGTTGAGCAGGCAGATTATGTGCATAGACAATGAAGATGAGTTTCAATTTCAACAATCATGTACCTCATTAAAGTGATAAAATGAACCCCATTCAATTTTTGAGGATTTTTAACAAGTTAAAACTTCATTTCAATATGACATTCTTCTTTCATGGCACCTGTAGGTGCATACCAATGGTAAAATGTGTGACTGACTAAGTATGACTACCACAGTCTCTTCTTCTTGAAAATTTTAGGTTTATAATTGCTTTCCCTAATATTATAGTTTTTTAAACATAATTATACTTACAAAACACCTCCATGGACATGCTAAATATATTCTACACATGTGCTTCAACATGGCTATAAGTGAAATTGAGTAAAGAGTTGACTGTGAACATGATAATAGACTACAAGTTTGATCCAATCATGATGTATTGAGATCAAACATGAATTAAGGTGATAAACATTGAATTGAGACATGGTTATTAACCTATATAAATCTTCTTAAACCATTATCAAATCATGTGAGTTTTGAAAATGGTGAAAAATTATCTGTCATCCCAAATGAGACTAATCTACCAACTTTAGATGATTTGCTCACCAAAAAACCATGAAACATGAAAAAAAGTGTGGAATGAATATGATAATATATCCCACATCCTTTGAAGTCAACATTACTAATTAGTTTGTACACACTTGTCCAAAATAGAGCAAAACCTATAGGGTGCATGAAACAAGTAGAAAAACATAGTCAACTTCATGATGATGGTTCATAAAGTGAAAGACATAATTATTAGAAATATTATTATATAAATTTATCTCTCTATGTTTACTTTTACCCCCCAAGTTTTTTTTACCTAGAACCTTTTCTACTGACCGTACCAAGCATGAACCTGTTGATCACTTTTGCATGTTTGGAAGGGCAAGAAAGGAGTAAAATGGTTTTGGACACTTTTTAGAATTAAAAAAGCATTTAAATAATTTAGATGAGCATGAGGAATATTAATATATGTTCCATGACCTTCTCCCATGTGTCACCTTCCCCCATGGGCCATACAAGTGCCAAACTCCCCTTTTTCAATTAGTTTCTTTAATTTCAGGTAGATAACCTACAAGATTCTGATTTAGTTAACATTATTGATATGTAATATGACCTATTGGATGCTTTAAAGTAAAATAGGATACATATACACCTTAGGAACTATGCCACTTGCATTTATGACCCCTAAAAGCCTTCTAAATGACTCAAAATGACAAATTGACTAATATGACTAAGACAAAGGCTAAGATGACATCAAATAACATAAAATAACCTATAATATACCCCATTAAAAAGTATTAAACCCAATATAAACCTATCAAAACTAAATTTTTACCTATAGGGGCCCTAATTTGACTTATAGGATCAAATTTGGTCAATAATTAGCATTGATAATATTTGGTCTCCATAACCAAAAATGACCTTTCTTATACACAATGGAATATTCATGTCCTTTAAGAGACTTTTAGTACCTATTACTTCCACTTGGACAAAATTTAGTAGAGTGTCCAACCTTATGACAACTGAAACAAATAACATCTTTCATACCTTTTGATAAATTTGAAGTGTGATCAATCTTTGGCCAAAACATCCTATCATATCTCCATGAATGTCCATACTTGACTGTCTTCATTCTACTATCCTTAGATCTAGGACCATACTTATTACATTTATAATAATGACCATGAAATAAACTAGCATACTTTGAAGCATTTGGTTGTCTAATTGACCTTCTTTCATTGCTCTTGACTTGATCTGACTTCTTTTGATCTTATTCAAGCTTGATTATCTTGACAACAAATTACTCATGCTGATCCATCAATTAACCTATCTTGGTTTCCAATTGAATGCTCTCATCCTCTTTAACTCTTACACTTGAAATTGTAGCCATTAACTAACCTTTAAGAACTTACATAGTCTCCTTATCACTTTTAGTTTCTTTAGCCATGTCATCCTTTATTTTACATGCTTGCTCTATAAAACTTCCCTCAAGAGAACTGACTTGTGCTTTAAGACCTTTGATCACATACCTCATCTTGTGATTCCTCTTCTTCTACTCCTTTAGTTCACCAATTATACTCATGATCTCAAATTCTAGATCAACTTATTCTTCCTTGCTATCATCTTCTATACTATTATGGTAGGCTTCTTTATCTAACATGATGTCCTTTTATTTTGAGCATAAACTTGTCTTGGTATCTACTAGCTAAACAATGAGATCATTGATATCATTCTCATATTCTTTGGCATATTTCTTCAAAGTAAATATCTATTCTTCAAGTGCCTTAATCACAAACCTTTCACTATTTATTTTATTTCTTCAACTACTTAGCCATCTTTATACCTACTTAGCTTCTCCTTCAAGCTATTTGGCTTTCTCCAAAGGACCCAATCTAATACCAATTTTTAGAGGTAAAATCACTAAGATGGGGGGTGAATTAGCGAGCATAGATATTTCAAATTTAGTTTCAATCTTTCCAAACTCTTAACTATTCAATACATACATTCATGAGGCATACACATCATTTATAGTAATGAATAAGAAATATAATTCAAGGTCAAGCACATAACATATGACATACATGGGAAAACCTCTAGGGGAATAAAACCCACTAGAACCTATAATTAGACTATTGTCATATAATAACAAGATCCAATTTAGACCAACAAGCTACTAATTAAGGAGCTACCATTCTTGATTTTAGTGAGACCATAATCCTATAAGGAGCTACTACACCTATCTAGCTGAGCATCCACAACAACTAAAATTTTATCAAGTTTCACCTTTCAAAGAGGAAACAACCCCCTTAAATGTTGAGCACCCACAACAAAATCTACAAACACATCTCCTCAACACTAATTTCTTGCCAATCTAATGGAGATACAAATTATATTAGCTCTCTTCAACTCTACACACTCAATGCATCCAAAGCCACCTGTTGGACCACTTTGCACTTCTCAGCAAAAAATATTCACCACAACACTCCCTATTGATCAAAGCATATTACATACTTGAACAAACACATAAATATCAATTAGAATACATTACATATCCCAATTATCCCCACTCTTCAACTCTGCACACTTAATGCATCCTTCACAATAATAACTTTGACATAACTTCAAAAACATGACTAGATGGTCATACAGACAATCCACACACTAATCTACCTCTAAGATCAACCACCAAGATCACATAAACATCAAAAATTATTCACTCATTATCAAGACATCCAAAACATCCTTTTGGCTCACTCTAAACCTCTTCTCTCATGCTCAACTTGTAAGAGCACTATTTTGACCTCAAAAACATGACATATAGGTCATACACATAGTCATTAATCTTCTCTAATTCTCAGCCCATACATTAGGCGCACTCATCCTCCTTACTTCTTCACTTCAAAGCTCACACCACATCCAAGTCATACAATTCTATAAACTATCACATTTGGTTTCAATATATATATAGAACATTCATGATTAACAATAATCTTGGTCAGCCATTAGGCATGTATTAACCATTAAGACACCTAACACATGAAAAAATGGCTCAATACAATATTGATAGGTTAGCCATAACATCTATGGGTCACCCTTAAGTAGCTACACCTTTTAATAAGGCTCTTTTAGCTCTTATAGGTATCATGGAGACATATTCACCCATTTATCTCACCCTCGAGAAAAATAAATACATGGGTCTACTCCTTATGTCCCCTTAGACATCCTCAAATGATAATAGTCAACTTTTATCACCTTTGTGTATGCTCAAAAAACTCAAACATAGACCTTATACACAGGACCACCATTACCAAACATACAATCAACTTATTAAGCATTGTTCATACTCAAGATAGATTTATCACACCTCTAAAATACTTACAAATCATCCTCATGGAGTCTAAAACATGATCCAATACCTAATTATTCATGAGACATCAAAATGATTTAAAATAGCCTTCTTGGGTCACTTATAGAATAAGCATGAACACATAATAAACTTTGAACATTAATATCTTTGACTGTACACACTTCTAGATCTTGAAATTTAGTTCATTATATGCACCATGGAGTCCTCTTTATCTTTGATTTTTACAACACCATCAAATTCAACTTCTATCAAAATATATGGAAAAAATATAAAGCTCTAGTTTTTAACTATATTAAATTCAAATATTTGAATAGCAATAGTCATAGTTAACCTTCAAACACAATGATCAATTCTCATGTCCTCTTAGCTTAGATTGAATACACACCATTGATCTTGTTTGAGATTTAATGCACAGTCTAGAAAAGCTAAATGTTAAACATCAGTCACTTTGACCTCATCTTGTGTAATCACAAAAAATTTATTCCACGTGATCCATCGATCGCTATGGATAAACCATATTTTTAATGATCAATGCTCATCATTCAATCAATCTATATAAAAGCCCGCTCACCATTGGATCCTTATCCTATACCTTTGCTCATTCATTAAACATCATGAATCTATCTTCATCTTGATACTTCCTGCCTTCTTGGAGAAATGCATACCATTAATCTTACTCAAGATTTAACACTTTCAAAAATGACTATGGGGACCCTTTCAATATGCCTAATTATCCATTTTTGATCCTTAATAACTTCTTTTATGCTTAAATGTAGGATCTCAAATTTGGACCAGATGATTTCCTCACATAAGAGAATCCAACCATATAATAAATAGATCTTGGAATTATCATTCATGCAAGATATAACACTATTAAAATGCCTTCTCAAAATATTCTATCATAGAGCCAGTTATGTTAAAACTTGCATGAGAGGCCATCTTTGGGCATGCATAGCTATTGTCATGCGTTAGCCCATGATCTAATATTTATTGAAAATTATCTATGCTTAAAACTAAACAAACCCATATGATTAGTTTCTCTTGACACCTTCACACATGCAATATATAAAAAGATCAAAATGATAACTCGACTCTTTCTTACCTTATGCAAATTTGGCTAAGTATGGAAAAACACAGTCAAACTACTTGGGAACCCAACTTTGCATATACATATCTTTTGATGCATTTCATTACATGATCTAAATTTTAGGAAAAATAAAATAGGCTCAAAACTGAACAAACCAATATTATTACCTTCTCTTGAAACATCCACATGTGTGAGATATTCCATCATCAAACTTTTTACTTAGCTCTTTCTGGCCACATTACAAATTTGGCTATGGGAAAACAATGAATTTTGACTGAGAAGCCAACTTTACACACTTGTATCTTTGACCAAAATTTGATGCATGACTTGAGATTTTGAACATAATAACTATGGACTAATTTGATCACAACCATATGACCAATTACCCTTAACTCATTTACATGTTGCAATGGTGACATCATCAAATTGCCTACACAGATTTTTTGCCACTGGACCCAAAGTGTCTAGATGAGAATAATGATGAACTAGGTGAATTAAAATCATGCATATAAGCATTAAAATAATAATTTACTTCTTATAGGGCCCCTTTCACATGTTCAAATCACCAAACTCAACACTAATCCTTTCTAGCCATGTCAATACTGAAGATCAACCAACCATACATAATGCACACTAGAACAAGTACATTGCACACTTTGTCATTATTACTTAAGCTATCAAGGTACTTCATCCACTCATAAGGACACCTACATAACATCACTATTACATAACTAAAAATTCTCCAATAATCTCCCCCTTTGTCATTGATGTCAACAAACATCATATATAGTTATATATAACTCACCTTTTCTCTCTTCTAAGCACTCCCACAATAGGAACTTTCTCCTCCTTTAAAACAATGAGAAAGTGGGAACCAACTAATCCCAAGGACCTAAAAATACCATAAAATATGAAAATACCACCTTAAAAAGATGATACAAACTCCCCATTACCTTGAGCCTACTTCTACATGTCTTGAAAAACTTCCTCTTGCTCCATGCCAACACTCTCTTCAATCAAACTCTACAAATGATAAATAAATAACACACAAAACCACATAAATCTAATGGAACACATCAATAAACATGTAAGAGGGAATCCCCCTAAGAAATCTCAGCCATTTAACCTTCTGAGCATCTTTATATCTCCACACACCATGAAGAACCACCACACATGCTTACTAGCCTTCTCTCTCAAGCTACCATAAGGACCATCAACAAAACTTCATGCCACTCACCAAATAGGAAAAAAATACTAAACCAACTTGAGAACCCAACTTGAAACACACATACCTTGATTTTTTGGATAAATTGAGTAAAAAACACTCTTTTTCAAACTAGGCCTATCTAGCCTCCTTGTAGCCCTACCTAAAACCTGCAAAGCCCAAAAATTTTAGTAGACACAACTTCAAGAACTAAAACATCATATCTATATCACTCTCATATTACCGCTTGAGCACACCACTTTTCAACACCAATCTCATCATCTCCAACATACTTCCTTCATAAACCAACTACCCAATTAGGCCTCCAACATGAAAAAATCTTGAATATCTTAAGAACCACAAATCTTCAATTCTCTTTGAAGCTTTATTTGACCACCCATTTTTCCCATTCAACATATTAAGAATCTTAAAACTTGAACCCATAAGGCAAACCACTTTTATAGCATAGCCCAAAACCTTAGAAACTCAAAACAAGCAAGGTCAACAAACCTCCTTCTAGTCCACATCCACCTCTAAAACTTCTTACACACTTGTAGATACCCATCACACACTTTTAAACCAATAATTGAGCTTCCACACCATTGGGAACATATATTTAATATAACCTATTTTTAGGTCTTCAAACCATAAAAGCACCTGGAGCATATTACAAAGAAATGCCTATATAGACCTTTCTGAGCACCAAACATTTATTGACAATGCATCAAACTCATTAGGCCATGTGGAACCACCTATTCTAACCTTATACTATAGCTTGTTCACAAACTTATGGAGTAAACACATGAACTTGTTGCTCTCCCTTAACTACATACCTTATATGATTGGTAATATCATCTTGAACAAACAAATTTGCTTCTTCATACTTTCTTTATTATATTTAACTACTCATTCCTATGATCCTAAGACTTGACCATTTACAAATCTCCCTCTAACTTCATGCTTCATTAGTAACATGATATCTTCAACAAGTCTTTAAATAATTTATACCAAAGCATCCAAACCATGATCAACAAGCTAACTCCTTCTCTAGATAGGACCACTGAGATTCTTTACAAGCTTCTTTTCTCCAACAAAAGATATATAGAAAGAATGCACAAACATACCTTGTTTTTATACCACCTCATCAAACAATATCTGACAACCACCAAGCTTCCTCTATTTTTCAAGTGTCTCCTTGAAGCCTAGATAGAGACACCCCTTTTCACATAGTGAGATTAAAAGTCCCAAAACTTAGGAGACTCCCATATTTCTATATCTCTCTCTTACGTGTAGTCCTGCTTGACTTTAACTGAATCTATGATTTCATTCTTTTCTTTAGATTTGTCAATAAATGTTAATAAAAAATCTTGACTCTCTTTTATTTTTGATACTTTTCCCACCTTAACAAATAATTGATCAAGATTCTAGGAATCAATAGGGTTAGTATTATTAGTCTTTACTGCCTCAGGTTTCCATACCATAGTTTGTCCCTTCTCGTTTTTTGCATCCAACTTACTAAATTGACCTTTGAGTTTAGACTGATGTGTAACACATTCTTCTAAAGTAACTTTCTTATCAACCTTTGGACTAGTGTGATTAGCATTAATAATCTTTGGTCTCCATAACCAAGAATGACCTTTTTTATGCACCATGGAAGCTTCATGTCCTTTGAGATACTTTGAATACCTATTACTTTCACTTGGATAGAATTTAGCAAATTTTCTAGCCTTATGAAAACTAAAACAAATAAGATCTTTCATACCTTTTGATATATTTAAACTGTTATCAATCTTTGGCCAAAAACTCCTATCATAGCTCCATAAATGTCCATACTTGACTAACTTCATTCTATATTCCTTAGCTCTATGACCATACTTATTACATGTATAACAATGACCATTAAATAAACTAGCATACCTTGAAGCATTTGGTTGTCTAATAGACCTTCTTTCATTTTTATTGCCCTGATCTAACTTCTTTTGATCTTATTCAAGATTGATTATCTTGACAATAAATTGCTCATACTCATCCATCAATGAACCTATCTTGGTTTCGAATTGAATGCTCTCATCCTATTTAGCTCTTATACTTGTAATTACAACCATTAACTACCCTCTAAGAACTTAGATAGTCTCCTTATGACTTTTAGCTTCTTTAGCCATGTCATCCTTTATTTTACATGCTTGCTCTATCAAACTTCCCTCAAGATAACTAAATTTTTATTAAAGACCTTTGATCACATACCTCATCTTGTGATTCCTCTTCTTCTACTCTTTTAGTTCACGAAGTGTACTCATGAGCTTAGATTCTAGATTAGCTTCTTCTTCCTTGATGTCATCTTTTACACTGTTATGGTAGGCTTCTTTATCCAACATGGTGTCCTTTTATTTTGAACACAAACTTGTCTTGGCATCTACTAGTTGAACCTTGAGATCATTGATAACATTCTCATCTTATTTGGCATCTTTCAATAAATTACATATCTATTCTTCAAGTGCCTTGATCATAGCCTTCCACTATTGATTTTATTTCTTCAGCTACCTAGCCATCTTTATACCTACTTAGGATCACCTTCAAGCTATTAATCTTCCTCTAAAAGACCCACTCTGATACCAGTTATTAGAGTTAAAATCATTGAGAGGGGGGTGAATTAGTGAGTCTAGATATTTCAACTTTAATTTCAATCCTTTCAAACTCTTAATCAATCAATACATGCATTCATGAGGCATACAAATCATTCATAACCATGAATAAGAAAGACAATGTAAGATCAAGCACATAACACATGACATACGTGGGAAACCCTCTTGGGGAATATAACCCACTAGAACATGCAATTAGACTATTGTCTTATGATAAAAAATCTAATTTAGACTAGGAATATACTAATCAAAGAACTACCATTCCTAATTTTAGTGAGACTGTAATCCCACAAGGAGTTATTACACTTGTCTAGTTGAGCTCCCACAACAACTAGACTGTTATCAAGTTTCACCTTACAAGGAATAAATAACCCCCTTAAGTGTTGAGTAGCCACAACAACACCTATAAAAACATCTCCTCAATATTGATTACTTACCAGTTTGATGGAGATAAAGAATATCAACTTTATTCAACTTTGCACACTTAATGCATCCAAAGCCACCTTTTGAACCACTCTACATTTCTTAGTAATAACTCTATAACCACAACACTCCCTATTGATAAAAGCATATTACATACTTGAACCAACACATAAAGATCAAATAGGACACATTACATATCCCAACTATCCCCCCTCTTCAACTCTACACACTCAATGCATCCTTCACAAAAAAATTCTAACACAACTTCAACAACATGACTAGATGGTCATATGCATAGTCCACACACTAACATACCTCTTAAATCAACCACCAAGCTCACATAAACATCATCAATTCCTTGCTCATTCTCAAGACATGCAAAACATCCTTTTGTATTTACTCTAGACCTCTTTGGTCATGCTCAATATGTAAGAGTGCTATTTTAACCTTAGAACATGAGCTAAAAGTCATACACATAGTCATTAATCTACTCTAATTCTCAACCCATCCATTGGGCACACTCAACCTCTTTACTTCTTAGATTCAATGCTCACACCACATCTAAGTCATACAAGTCTAGAAACCATCACATTTGGTTTCATGATATATAGAGCATTCATTATTAAAAATCATCTTGGTTGGCCATTAGGCATGTCTTGACCCTTAATACATCTAACACATGAAGACATGGCTCAATACAATCTTCATCGGTGGGCCATAACATCTACATGTCACCTTTGAGCAATTACACCTTTTAATAAGTCCCTTATAGCTCTTATAGGTCTTATAGAGACATATTCACCCATTTATCTCACCCTCAAGAAAAAAAAATACATGGGTCCACTTGTTATGTCCCCTTAGACATACTCAAAAGATCACAGTAACTTTGCTCACCTTTGTGTATGCTAAAACAAATTCAACATAGACCTTATACATAAGAACACCATTACCAAACACACAGTCAACTTATTAATCATTATTCATACTCAAGATAGATTTATCACAACTCCAAAATACTTATAGAGCATACTCAGAGTTTACAACATGCTCAAATAGTAATTCTTCATGAGATATTGAAACAACACCAAAAAGAGCTTTAATATCTTTTTCGTGTCACTTGCAAAATAAACATGAACACACAGTCAAATTTGAACATTAACATCTTTGATTGTACACACTTAAATATCTTCAAATCAGGTTCATTAGATGCAACATGGAGTCCTCTTTATCTTTTCTTTTTACATCACCATCAAATTCAACATCTATCAAAAGATATGGATAAAGTATAGAGATCTAGTTTTTTCCCATGTTAAATTCAAATATTTGAATAGAAATAGTCAAAATTAACCTTCAAACACAATGCTCAAATCTCATGTCCTCTAAGCTCAAATTGAATACACACCATCAATCTTATATAATATTTAATACATAGTCTACCAAAGCTAAATGTTAAACATCAATGACTTGACCTCATCTAGTGCAATCTAGAAATGTTGACTCCACATGCTCTATCGATCTCTATGGATCAACTAGGTTTTTAATGATCAACACTCACCATTTAATCAATCTATATGAATGCCTACTCATCATTAGATCCTTATCCTATACCTTTTCTCAGTCAGTAAACATCATTCACATATCCTCATCTCATTTATTCATGACTTCTTAAATCAATGTGCACTGTTGATCTTACTCAAGCTTTAACACTTTCAAAAATGACTATGGAGACCCTTTCAATATGCCTAAGTAGCCATTTTTGATCCTTAATATCTTTTGTACTTCGATGCAGGATCTCAAATCTAGACCAGATGATCTCCTCACATAGGAGAATCCAACCATATAAAAATATCTCCTAAAATTATCACATGTGCAAGATATAATGCCATTAAAATACCTTCTCAAAAATTTTGGTCATAGAGCTAACTATGTCAAAACTTACTTGAGAGGCCATCTTTGAACGTGCATAACTATTACTGTGCTTCAATGCATGATCTATAATTTAGCACAAATCATCTATGCTCAAAACTGAACAAACCCATATGATCATTTTATCTTGACATATTCACACGTGCAAGATATAACACCATAAAAATTCTCACTTGGATCTTTCTTGCCTTATGAAAATTTGGCAATGGAAAAACATAGTCAAACTACCTAGAAGCCTAAATTTACATATTCATATCTTTTAACACGTTCATCACATGATTTGAGTTTTAGTGCAAATAAACTAGGCTCAAAATTGAAAAAACCCATATGATCACCTTATCCTAAAACGTCCACACATGTGAGATATTCCATCATCAAATTGCTTACTTGACTCTTTTTGGCCACATTGCAAATTTGGCTCAGTATGGGAAAATAATGAATTCTAACTGAGAAGCCAACTTTGCACCCTCATATCTTTGACCATGATTCAATGCATGACTTGAGATTTGGCATATAACAACTAGGGATTAGTGTGATCACAACCATATGACCAACTCCCTTTGACTCATTTACATGTGACAATGGTGATGTCATCAAAATTCCTACTCAAAACTTCTACCATTAAACCCAAAGTATCTAGATGAAAACAATGATGAACTAGGTGAATTACACTCATGTACATAATCATTCAAAAAATTATTGACTTATGATAGGACCCCTTTCACATGCTCAAATTACTAAACTCAACCCTAATCCTTCCTAGCCAATTCAATACTGAAGATCAACCAACCATACATAAAATACACTAGAATAAGCACATTGCACACTTTATCATTATTACTTAAGATATCAAGGCACTTCATCCACTCACAAGGACACTTCCATTACATCACCATGACATCACTAACAACTCTCCAACATTGGGCTATCTTGGTCTTTGACATCTTTGATAGGTCCAAGGGACTAACCATTCTGACACATGGTAATGTGATACCTTCTCATTCATTTAAGCTCTATCAAGCTCTAACATCTCTGATAGATTTAGGGGATTGGACACTCTAACACATGATGATGTGGTTCCTTCTCATTTGGTTGGGCTCTCTTAAGCTTTGACATCTTTGTACAGTCTTGGGAAATGGCCAATCAGAGACATGATGATGTGGCACCTTTTCATTCATTTAGGATCTCTCAGGCTCTATGAAATTCATAAAAAAGACTAATAAAATTAAAAGGAACACAATGCATTAAAAATTTAATTATCAGTTATAGATATTTCAATTTTTTGTGAACAAGGTTGAGTCTATTGCTTGAGAATGGAATGATACTCTAGGAGAATTCATCAAAATCAAACCTACAACATTAGCACCATGATTCATAAAAATAAAAAACACTCCTTAGTCCTAAAAATAAAAGAGGCATGTTTCTACTTGGGGAAATTTGAGCAATTTATATTCTAAGGATTTAAGTAGGTATTGTCGATGAGAATAAGATAAGACCCTGAAGCTCTGGTTCATGAAATTTTAGAGGGGTCCCCCATTTTGAATAAAATAGGTCATGTTTACCACAACATGTATAAATAATATAGCTTTGAAACATATTTTTTTCACATGGGAAATAGTAATTTACATATTGAAACTAAGTTTAAAATCTGAAAATTGGAAGTATTAAGGCTCTGTGTTTTGATACTATAATTTATAGATGAAAATAAATACATGACATGATTTATAAATTGGGACAATAATTACAATCATTTATATCCAGAACTATTTGATTATGTCCTTGAGGAAAAATTACATCTTATCAGTGAATATTGTGAAAAGAGAAGATAAATAGTAGGTTATGAAAAAACTAAACATTGTTTGTAATTGTTTAGATCTGTAAAGTGAAAAGGAATATCTAAGAGGCCAATAAGTTAAAAAAAATCCAAGGGATTAGAATAATTTAACATAAATTACATATATAAGAAAATAGAATAATATGATGCAATAATCAAGAAGCTATGTATAATCATATATTTTAATATTTGAATTATTTGAAATGTTTTTGAACTTTTTAGTATATTTAAAAATGCAACAAGCTAACCAATGATCCTATTTAGATAAGAATCAAATAAATACATGATAAGTTGTAAATGTCTTACTTTATTTGAATGAATTGTATCAAATATACATATATCATAATAAGAAAATGTATCATGTTCAGTAATAAAACTATATAGATCATTATTTGTGTAATCATGTGTAGGAAGAGTAGATATAGGATATGTATACTGATGTGAAATTTGAAGAGGAATAAAAGTATATTATTCCATATGTTCATCTTTATATATCACCAATTTAAAATTCATTACATATTATTATGCTTATTGGGAATTAGAAGCCTTTTTCGATAGATTTTCTTTTACATTGGCCATTTTTTAACACTGCATATTTTTTTGAAAAACATTTTTCTTAGGTGAAATAATTGTAAACATTTTTTATTTTTTCATTGATATATAATTATACTGTGGTGGTGGAGATTGCATAGGGTACTCATACTTGATTCCTAAAATTATAACAACTTGATTACAATTTATGTACTTTAGGCATCTATGTACCATAGAAGGTATAAAATGGAGATTTTTCATCTAAGAGAATCCTAATATCATAGTGAAGACCCCATTTTATGTTATAACTATAAAATGAGTAGATAATATAGTAGGGACTATTGTCAATTTTGCCCCCCCAAGTCAAATTATCACCCCATCATTTGAAACTTAGCATATCATGCCAGTTTGCCTTATGAGCCAAGGTTGGTCTTAAGAGTCCCTTAATATAATGTATTTTGTGCCCTAATGATTCCCTAAAAGTTTTATGCCTTGGTTTAATTCTTATCTATAGATATAAGCCTTTTAAGATGATCAGAAATGACCTGAGCAAGCCTAGAAGAACTAGGTTGTCATCAAACATCATGTAGAAATGGACTAGTTAGCTCAATTGTGTATTTTATAAGTACACTCAAGAAGCATCTTAAGCCCAAAATATCATATGGACATGAATTCCTTCATTCCTTAAACATATTCTAGAAATTTTGTGACTTGATGAGTTATATATCTCAAGTTATAAAGCTTCAAAATTAATATTGTAAAATAAAATGGATGTGGGGACGTCAAGTTTAAGCTTCATGAACTAGCCAGTCAAATTCAAATGTCCAAGATCAAAATTTAGAATTTGATCAAATCAAATTTAACGGAGATTAGTGATATAATAGATGTCAGTGGGTTGCCAAGATCCAATGGCATGTGATCAATCAAACATCAAAGATCAATAGTGAGAATCAAGTCAAAGGGTCAACATGAATGCAGAAGTGACAAGTGTCAAGATCTCAAGTGCTTGAATAGAGATATAATTATGCACATTAATTGACAAGACTTGTGGTCCCAAATAGATAAATGGTATGTATGAAATCTAACAAGGCATATCCAATGGTAAGCGATGAGTCAATGAGTTAGTAGATCTCAAAGACAAATGGGAAGCTGCCAAGTGTCATAAACATGTTAAGCTAGTAGCATTTCTATGGCTCACATTGATTCATATAGAGATAGATTGATAGTGTGTATAAAATATAACAAGGTAGATCCAATGGTATGTAAGTGAGATAATCAATGATAAAGATTAAAAGTTAATGATTAAGTGGATCAAAGATCAATAGCATGTAATCACTAAGTAAGATCAAAATCGATGATCAAGATCAAAGGTCAAAAACCAAGTTGAACTAGAGTAATTATCTCATCAATTATATGATTACGACCCTTTTCTCTATTTTTAAATGACAAAAATAAACTAGTGAGGAGAAACTGGTGTTGAAACAAGATTAAAATGGATTGGTTAAGCTATTGTAGCTATATCCATACTAGAAGGAGATTGTAAAAGATTGATCCAACTATTAAAGTGGAGTTGACACTAGAATTATGCTTGAAAATGACTTGATCCCACCATTGTAACCATAAAGAGCATCATGTAGGCCAAAAATAGATTGAAAAAGATTGTTATGGTTGATATGGCCATTTTCTATAAGTAGTCTTAGCATGATGATCCTTTCTAATTGAATCAATGCTAGATAACTAGAAATCTTGATCATAATGACCCCTTTTCCATCATTATACACATTTATCCTCATCTCTTTCATCCCATTTTATATATATACAGGCTTCTAAGCCTTAAAATGGATCCCTCTCTCTAGAATGACTAGACTCTATCAATATTTGTACTGTAATGCCTCTATGATGTAATAAAGACTGAATTCCTTAATTTGCAAAGTTGAATTGAAGTGTGTCTTACTAATTTATTAGTGTGGTCAAGTGAATGTGTGTCTTATTTTCCTCTATATAAATTACCTCATATTTATGAAGTGTTTGTATCTTTCATAGGTTAGAATAAATGCATACACAGTCTATTGATTGGTTTGGAAGTGGACAATTACCCTCCCATACCAAGTCAATAGTGAGTCAATGTCTTTTTATGTGGAAGCTAATCAAGGAGTAAGTGAATTTATCTTATGAAATATTGAATGTGTCTTATAGTGTGTCTAATGTAGGTATACAGATCAAAACATTTGGTGCATCACCTCTTTTTACATGCTTTTATGAACTATTATCAATCTGTCTCCTTTTTCCAAACAAGAAGATAGTTTAGGTCTAGTATAGGTGATAGATCCAAAAGGAAGATATCCTTATCCAAAGGTCTAACCTAAGTTTAGGTGACCCATAGCCTAGGGTCAGTCCCATGTTAGACAAATTTTGAGCAAGAGGACTTAAACAATCCCCTTTCTCAGCTATGGTGCAATCTAGACCACCAACAATTTTGGGATGCCAAGTGGGATTCATTTTCTTTGAAGAACTAAAAGATAAAACTAAGGAGAATAATTTATATTAGTAAAGAGTCATACATCATCATCAAAAGTTGAAGATTCTTCAAGTTGCTAGACAACATTCTCATGCCAAAGGTTACTACAAGGTTATCTGGCAAAGGTATTTCCCTTAAATTCATTGAGCTACTTATTTTTTCATATAAGAGAAATATTTAATATGATAAGACCTTATCTTTATAGGTAATATTCATCCCCTAGTCATCCTATTTCCTTAAACAATGTAATCCCCACTACCCAAATGGCTATCAAAAATTAAGTATTTGTTCCATTCAATAGAGGTAGTCCATTAAACTTAGCCCAATATGATGATATCCTTCTGTTTGCTCTTAAAATCATCCCATTCTTTTATAGATAACATCAAACAACTACTATTGAGCACATCTAAGATGTTGCCAACCTCTACTCCATCCATAATTTTATTGAAGATAATGTTTCTGTTATATTGCTTATTACTTCCTTTACAGGAAAAGCATTAAAATGGTATAGAAATATTCCTCTGAATTCCATTTCTACCTAGGATGAGTTAGAAGCATCCCTATTTAGACAATTTGAGGACAAGTCTGACCACCTATCTTTAGCTGAATAATTGACTAACATAAGGAGATATCCTCATGAGTTCCTGTATGATTTCAACCTCAGATTCCAAAAAACATGGACTAGAATACCTACCTTGATCAGACCATCACCTAAATATGCCTTCTTATGTTATTTGATAGCCCTTAATTTTGGTATTAGTGTGATGATATAGTCCATGGGTGGTAATACCTTACCAAATGCTCATGAGATTTCCATATGATTAGAAAATAGTTTGATACAAGCTAGTAAGCTTTCTCCTAGGCCTTCAATGCCTATATTCCTAGAGTTGTAATCTTTTCCACCCCCTCAAGTCCCTCAGTCTCCATCATTAGCCCATATTCCATTTCCTAAGGCTTAGGTTACATCCCCTTCTAGTCAAGTTAGTGAGATTGGAGAGTTTAAAAGTCTGTTACAATATTTTGGGAATGAAATAGTTTAACTCAAAAGGTAACAATACTAGGGTAGGCCTTATCAACAATAAAATCAAACTAATCATTAGCCTTTTAGAGATCAAAGGCCCCCTTATCAAGGATTTAGGGAAAATTGACAACCCTACCAATCACAAGGAGCCATAGTTATATCTAAACCATATGTAGCTCTTGAACCTAATGCACCTTCTAGTTTAAAATATATTTTACCCACACATCCTCAAAATAATTTGTTGCATGACTCAAATTGGCAGCCCTCCAACCCTAATGATGTTTAGAACCAAGCCTTGGTATCACATAACATTACCATGACATAAATGAACCAAGAAGAGTTTTCTATTCAAGGGGGTCAGTATTAAGAGACAAATTTGGTAACCTAGGGAGAGGCTCAACAAGTTTAAAAGTAGCATGATGCCATTAATGTAAGTTGGCAAATGGATGATTATGTTCATTCAATCATGGTGGTGAGAATAACAGTTCAAATAGTCAAGTTGTCATTGTAACTAGAGATAAAATAAGAGCCATTGATAAGGCTCAAGATGTGAATAATGATTTAAGCACTCCTAATTTTTTTTATAAAATTACCAAAGATCAAATTGTTTCCCATAAAACACAAAAAATTAGAATGTAGAGGTTGGGAAGGTCCCCCAAATACCTCTAGTTCATGAACAACTAATGGTTCAAAAGGTGCAACCAAAGGTTAGTGGAGATTCACTTATAATAGTAGATCATATGAGGAAGACAAATGTTATCATTAGCATGTGGGATTACCTTGATATTATAGGATAAAAGGATATGCTCATCCAAGAGCTTTCTACTCTCATGGTGTCCCCAAAACTAGTTGAGAAACAAGGTGTTGTCCTAACCAATTTAGACCAACAATTGAAGCATCAAGTAAAATAGGTAGATAAAATGGTAAAAGGGGAGAAATTTGAGGTGAATTAAAGTAAAAATCCTCCCTTCTACCTATCCTTGATATTTGGTGACTATTTATTTCATAATTATATGGTGTACAGTGGAGCTAGTAACACTATCATGCCTAAGCAAATTGTAGACAAACTTGGTCTTGTCTATGAACCAAATGATAAAAGGGTGTTAAAATTGGATGGGTCACTAATAAATATAGTAGGCATAATTAAGGATGTGATTTTGACATTTCGTTCTTTTCCTAATTTTACCATTCAATAGGATGTAGTTGTGGTGGACTTCCCCCCTATTTTGTCATGTGCCTATCTAGGGATTTTAATTCAAAGATTGGAAGATACTTATCAATTGATTAGACATATTTGATATTCAAGACCAGATATGGTACCAAGATAACCATACATTCTAAACCTATTGCATGGTTCCATTTGGAACCATATATGCTAAGTGTTGTGAACACCAATTGCCTCATCTTAGATGAGGTGATATAAGATAGTGTAGAGGAAATTGAATCACCTTTAGATGGGGTTATAGACTTTTTATTTGATGAATGGGCCTAAATATCACATAAATATGATCCTTATAAGATAATTTAATAATAATTACTTTATTTTTATCATTTTCATGAGAAAGATGCACCAATCCTAGCCTTGATGAAGGATGATGAGCCTAGTGATGATATTTAGAAATTATACTTTGATGGATCAAGGAATAAGCATGGTACTAGGGCTATAATGATGTTGATTTATATATTAAATAAAAGGTACTTCTCATCTATTAAGTTTTAATTTGGTTTTTCAAACAATGCTTTAGAATATGAGGCACTAGTTCATGGTTTGCAACGGGTTAGGAAGATGAAGGTCAACACCTTACAAGTCTTTGGTGATAGTGAACTTGTAGTTCACCAAGTGATAAGTCTTAATGTATGTAAAAACCCATTGATTAAGTCTTATAATCATAGGGTATGGAACATAATTGAATAATTTTAGGCCTTTAATATTTAGGCAATACCAAGAGATGAGAAAAAACATGTAGACATGTTGGCTACTATTAGGGCACAATTCAATATCCCAAATAATGTAAGATGTGAAAAGGTATAGTCACACATTAAGGTGGTAGTAAGGCCTTTTTTTCTAGATAACAATGATAATTGGAATTTTTTTGAAGATGATAATCATAATGTTAGATTCTTACAAGAAGAGGTTTAGTTTTCCTCAAGATACCAGTTAAAGTACTTACAGTAATATGGTGATCATATTATGCAACTAAAAACAAATATGTTGCCCAAGGGGTTTTACACTTGAAAATTTATTTAATGTTGATGATGATCTGAGGAAAGAGAATTCAACTTTATCAAGAAAGGAAGAACATTATTCCAATGTGGAAGTTTCACTTGGTAAAAACCTAAAGTTGGGAAAGGTATACACTTATTTAGAGAAGGAAGCTTTCATTGAGTTATGTTTAAGATTTATTGATGTGTTTTCATGGTAATATAGTGATCTCAAGGGATTTGACCTAAGTCTAGCTCAACACACCATTGAGCTAGAAGATGAAACTAAGCTAGTAAGATAAAGGCAAATGATTATTAATCCTAATATGAAGCCTTTGATGAGAGATGAGCTTCATAAGCTCATTGAGTCAGCTATAATATTTCTAATCAAGCACTCAACTTGGATGGCAAACATTGTTCCAATATGGAAAAAGAATGGTGAAATTAGACTATGTATTGATTTTCATGACTTGAATTAGGCTTCCCTTAAAGACCACTATCCACTACCATTTATGGAACAAATTTTATAGTTGGTTGTAGGTTCATAAAGTTTCTCTTTATTGGATGGTTATAGTGGTTACAATTATATTTTGGTCAAAGAAGAGGACCAATTCAAGATAGACTTTACCACAAAGTGGGGGATTTTTGCATATAAAAATATGCCCTTAGGTCTATCTAATGTTGGAGAAACCTTTCAAATAGACATGGATATGGCATTCTAGGGCCTTATGAATAAGTTTGTGCTGGTCTATTTGGATGTTATAATCATGTTTTCAAAGAATGCAAGTGAGCACATGGTTCAAATTGAGAAAGTGTTTGAAAGGTGTAGGCAATTTGGGGTATCCCTAAACCCCAAAAAGTGTGTCTTCTCAGTTCATGAAGGTAAGATTCTTGTACATATAGTTTTAAAGCGTGGTTTAAGCATAGATCCTAAAAAGATAGCCTTAATTCTTGCACTTTCCTTTCCCAAGCATAAAATAACTTTGCAAAGTTTCTTAGGGGAGATCAATTTTATCAGAAGATACATCTCATGTTTTTCCACTTTAGTTAAGCCACTTATATCCATGCTAAAGAAGAATCAAAACTTTAGCTAGTCCAAGGAAGGAGTAAGGAGTTTTGAGGAAATTAAGAAATCCATGGCTAGTGTTCTTACACTCATGAACCCAAATTTATCAAAGGACTTCATTTTGTACACCTATGATAACATTGACACCATTTCAGGCATTTTTATGTAGTAGAATCATGAGGCCTTAGAGAAACCAATAGCCTTCTTAAGTTAGGGCTTGTAAGAATATAAAACAAGGTACTCTTTTGTTAAAAATCATGTACTTTATATTATAAGGTCCCTCAAGAAATTTAGATACTTATTATCTAACAATAAGATACACCTAATGGTTACACATCCAAGTGTTAAGGAATTTCTCTTGAACAAGGACATAAATGAGAAAAGAGCTGGTTGGATAACAAAGGTAATGGAGTATGATGTGGAGATCAAAGTCACAAAGCTAGTTAGAGGCAAAGGACTTTGTGAGCATCTAGCCCAAGACTTACAAAAGGCCAATGAGGTGGTTATGGTGTCAAATGATGAATAAGTTATAGCTAATCATACCTCACCTTCTATATGGTATCATGATTTGGTAAAGTATCTTCAAGATGGTCTCTATACCTCTCATCTAACTCCTTTAAAAAGAATATATTTTAGATTGTAATTTATTCCATTTCTTCTTATTAATGGTGTTTTGTTCAATAAAGATATCAATGGCATGTTATTTATATGCATTGAATAACATCAAAAGGAAAGGATAATTGAAGAGTTTGATGATGGAGATGGTGGAGGACATTACTCAGCAAAGACTATAGCCCACAAGGTCATGAGAGGTGGGTATTATAGACCAAGCTTATTTGGTGATTGTCATGCATGGGTTAGGAAATGTAGGTAATGTTTTATGTTTTTTGGAAAGGTGAAACTTGAAGCCTTACCTCTCCAACCAATTGTAGTGGATCATCCCTTTACCCAATGAGTATTGGACTTTATTGGTCTCATTAAACCCCCTTCAAGATTAGGTCATAAATGGATACTAACTACCATAGACTACTTTACTAGATGGATAGAAGTGGTGGCATTGAAGGAGGTAAATGAGTCCAATGTTCTTAATTTATATAAAGGTCTATTTAATAGATTTAGATTCCCTTTAACCATCATTTTTGACAATTTTATGGCCTTTGTGGGGTTTAAGATTAGTCAATGGGTAGTCCAACATAGTGTCTTTCTTAGCACTTCATCAAACTACTATCCTTAAGGCAATGGCCTTATCTAGTTAGCTAATAATAACCTATTAAAGATCCTAAGGAGGACCATTGAAGATAATAAGAGGTCATGGAATCTCAAATTGAAGTCATCTATGTGGGCTGATAAGATCACCTACAAGAAGTCAATAGCCAACTTACCCTACAAGATGGTATATGGTAAGGAAGTAAGAATGTTTATTTATCTTAAATTTCTTATCCTAGAACTAATGCATCAATTTGATTTTTTGGATAATTAACCTATAGAAATTAGATATATTGAGATTATGGACTTAGAAGAGACAAAACATCAGTCCATGTTAGCCATGGAAAGCCATCAAGCAAAGGTAAAGGGAGCCATTGACAAAGGAGCTTCTTCAAGAAGTTTCAAAGAAGGAGATTTGGTCCTCAAGTGGGATGAGGAAAAAGCTAAGATAGGAAGGCATACAAAGTTTAACTCTCTTTGGAGTGGTTCATACACTATCTCTAGCTATAAATCCCACAATGCCTTCTAACTTGTAAGGATGGATGGTGAAGAGGTTCATATCCTAGTCAATAGGATACACTTGAAACATTGTTATTAAGGAAGCTAAATTCCATATACATATTTAGTTGTTTTATCTTTCCTCTAAGTTTTGTCCTAGCACATTAATTTGTTTGATTTTGATTTATTTTGTTAGCTTCCCCATTTTGCTTGTTTTCTTCCCTATTTTGGTAGAATTCATTGTCTTTGTAAGTCAAAAGGGTTGTTCACAGCCATAAATCAAACTTTTCATTATTTATGAGTCTAAAATTCATGTAAATGTAAATGGTCTAGTTCTCAAGCATAGTAGGCATGATTCCCTACAGAGTCATTAGAATGTTATCAATTTTCCCCCCATAGGTCAAATTATCACCCCATCATTTGAAACCTAGCATATCATGCCAATTTGCCTTATGAGTCAAGGTTTGTCTTAAGAGTCCCTTAATATGACGTCTTTTGTGCCCTAATGATTCCATGCATGTTTAGTGCCTTAGTATAATTCTTATATATAGATATGAGCCTTCCAAGATGATAAAAAATGACCTAAACAAGCCTAGAAGAACTAGGGCATCATCAAACATCATGCTAAAATAGACTAGTTAGCTCAATTATGCATTTTATAAGTACACTAAAGAAACATCTCAATCCCAAAAGATTATATGGATATGAAGTCCTTCATACCTTGAACATCCTCTATGATTTTCATGACTTGATGAGTTGTATATCTCAAGTTATAAAGCTTCAAAGTTAATACTACAAAATGAAATGGCACAAGGACATTAAGTTTAGGCTTCATGAACTATCTATTCATATTCAAATGTCTAAGATTAATGGTTAGAATTTGATCAAATCAAATCTAATAATGAACAGTGATATAATAAATTCCAATGGGTTCTCAAGATCCAATGGCATGTGATCAATCATACATTGAAGATCAATGGTGAGCATCAAGTTAAAGGATCAGTGTGAATGTAGAAATGACAAGTGTCAAGATCTCAAACACTTGAACAGAGAGCTAATGATGCATGATAATTGACAATACTAATGGTCCCAAATAAATTGATAGTACATATGAAAGCTAACAAGGTAGATCCAATAGTGAGTGATGAGTCAACAAGTTAGTAGATCTCAAAGATAAATGGGAAGCTCCCAAGTGTAATGAGTGTGTTAAGCTGGTAGAAGATCCATAACTCAGATTCATTTATACAAAGACAAATCAATAGTGTGTATGAAATATGAAAAGGTAGATCTAATGGTGTATGAATGAGCTGATCAATGGTCAAGATTAAAAATTGATGATTAAGCAGATCAAATATCAATGGCATGCGATCATTGAGTAAGATCAAGATTGATGGTCAAAATCTAGGTTGAACTAGATCAAATATCTCACCAACAACATGATCACGACCCTTTTATCCATTTTTTCATGCTAAAAATAAACTAGTGAGGAGTAATTGAAACCAAAACAATATCAAAATGGATTGGTTAAGCTATTATAACTACATCCACATTGAAAAGAGATATCAAAAGATCGATATAGTTATTAAAACAACTTCGATGCTAGAATTATACTTGAAAATAACTTGATCCCACCATTGTAACTATAAGGAGCATCATGCAAGCCAAAACTGGATTGAAAAGGATCGATATGATTGTCATGACCATTTTACAGAAGTAGTCTTAGCATGATGATCCTTTCTAACTAAATCAACACTAGATAACTAGAAATCTTGATCATAATGACCCCTTCTCCATCATTATACACATTGATCCCCATATCTTTTATCCCCTCTACTATATATATAAGATTCTAAGCCTTAAAATGGATCCCTCTATCTGACATGACTAGACTTTACCTATATTTGTACTCTAATGCCTTTATGATGCAATAAAGACTAAATCTCTCATTCATAAAGATGAATTAAATTGTCTTACTAATTCATTGATGTGGTTAAGTGAATGTGTGTCTTCCTTGCCTCTGTCTACCATCCCTCACCTTCATGAAGTGTTGGTAGCATTAACAGGTTAGAATAAGTGCATACACATTCTGTTGATTGGTTTAGAAGTGGATAATTACCCTCCCATACTAGGTCAATAGCTAGTTCATGCCTTTTTATGAAACATTTATGTGGAAGTTGATCAAGGATTAAGTTAATTGATCTTATATAGTATTGAATGTGTCTTATAGTGTGTCTAGTGCAGGTGTAAGGATCGAAACATTTGGTGCATCACCTCTTTTTATATGCTTTTATGAACTATTGTCAATCTCTCTCCCTTTTCCAAGTAAGAATCTAATTTAGGTCTAGTATAAGTGATATATCCAAAATGAAGTCAACCTTCTCTAAACCTCTAACCTAATTTTAGGTGACCCACAACCTAGGGTAAGTCCCATGTTGGAGTAGGTTTGATCAAGAGGACCTAAACAATCCCTTTTCTCATCTAGGGTGCAATCTAGACCACTAATAGGGAACACTTGAAGAGGAAACACAATATGTCCCAAATTGGGTTTTTATTTGTCATTTAATATCTTAACACTTTTATTAGTTGATTATATACATTCATTTTCATTTGATCCGTTATCAACTAGCACACTATGAATATTTGTTGATCAATATAAGCTCATATCCATAAAGCATGAAAATTAGAATCATCACCCAATATTTCACTATCATAAAATAATCATAGGATGTCATTAGATAAATTGAGTTATTTTACAAATAATTCCATCTAATTGGTGATCATATAAATTATGAGGTGGATAAGCATTGTAATTATGATACACTATTGAATTGTATTTGCTAGTATAATGATTAGGAAATGGTTCACTAAAAATATTTAATTTAGTATTTTCATTTTTTTGAGGCTTAGTTTCCTCTATATGACTACCTATCTCAATAACATTGTTATTAGTAATATCCTAAATAATATGTTTAATCTTGAATCATATGTTAGTATAATGACCATTGCATATATGGTAATCACAATATGCATTATTATCAATATATTTCCCTTGTGTTTTACTCATGTCAAGTTTAATGGAGTAAGAAAAGTAATTATATTATATTCAATTAAATTTTATAACAATTTTCAAGGTGGTTGTGGTATTATATAAAATTACTTTCTTGGTTTATATGATAAAATAATCTTTATTAGAAGGTTGAGAAATAATATTGACTATTAACTTTGCATTTGATTTAGTATCTAGTGTCTTAGCTTTTTAATATGGTTTCCTTTTAAAATTTATTATGGAAGTTGAAGTATATTTTGGTGAATACTTAAGCTTGTTCAAATCAGTAATCTTGACTCCTCTTTCTCTTATTCTATGATAAATTTATTCAGATGATATAAATTTCTTGAAAATAATTTACTCATGCAAAGGTGCAAGCAAGTTTTGTTAAAAAATGTCTTGTAATTAATTATCCACCAAGAAGTTAATAATTTTGGTAAGCATGATCTTGTAACAAAGCACATATTAATTAATAGGTTCATTAACTCATTACTTAAGCTTGGAAATTTATGCATAAGAAAGATTGTCATCAATACTAATAGAAAAATTATTAAGAAATAAATTTGCTAATGGATTGAATACTTTGACTAATTTATTAGGTAGATCATAAAACTAGTGAAAATCATATTCTTTTAATCTCCTTGTAAATAATTTGGCTATAAAATTTCCATTGAAAGCATAATCCAAACATGTTGCATGAAAATATACAATATGTTGTTTTATGTCTCTTTTACCCTCATATAATGGAATCTTAGGATCCACAAATCATGTAGGTAGATGATATGATTAAATTTTAGGTGCTAAAGGATTATTAATTAAAGCTTAAGAATCCAATAATTGTCTAGTTTTTGGTATACCTTGATCTAATTACAACATCTTAGCATATAAAAATGCAATAGTTTACTCTAGAGACTGTGCATTAGGTAAAGTATGTGATGTATTATGTGTAGCTATCAATGGTTCTGAATGAGTCACATGGTTATGCATAGGCATATAAAGATATATTAAACCATGTGTTCCCCCCAAGTATAAAGTTTTAGATGTAATAACCCAATTATAGTAGTATTAACAACATTTATTGTAGGGTTACCAAGAGGTTTTTCAATAGAATCATTTAGTTATTCACATGTACTATCATGATTATGTTTATGTTTTTATTTTATAGCTAAAATTAACAAAGAATCAATGTCATAAGGATGGGTATCAAGGTATTCACCAAATTCTTTTGCATCCATAGGGTCAAAATGTTTGTAAGCAAATACATGAGTATTATAACTTTATATGGTCATAATAGTTACACCAAGAGGGTGTAAAGTAAGAAGTGTATCATCTAAAATATATGAATTCTCTTGTTCCAATGCTATACTTTGCTCAACAAAAAAATTCATTAATGAATCTTGTGTAAAACATTGAATAGTTATCTTATCTTGGTCATAAAAAATATCTATATCATCCATGGCAAAAATATTACAAACAATAACTAAAAATATAAATTCTAAAATGAAAAGTGAAAAAAATTGTGTATGGATATTAGTAAATTCTTATGAAATCCAAGATTAAAATAAAATACATTCAATGTCAAATATCATCCAATGTCAAAACAAAATGCTTTTAGTGTCAGCTATTATGTCAGATCAAAAGCATGTTGTTTTAGTGTTAGATTTATATCCAAAGTCGAAAGAAAATTATTTTAGTGTTAGATATTACAAAATTTATCTACCCTAGGACAATTTTTTTGAAGCCATACAATGTTAAAACCCTAAGTGACTCAGGGTTTCACAATGCTAAAATAATAAATGAGTTCAATAATATGTTTTAATGAAATTTGGATTAATAGGTGAATTAAAACTAATTAAAAAAACATGAATATAATATTTGTGTTGTAAATGACAAATCCACAAGTAGAATGAAGGATAATAATTGAATTTCACAAGATGAAATGACTGAAAATGAGGCTAACTATGAAAATTTAAAAAAAAATGTCTAATGGTTGATTGTGTTAATTGATAGAGTGGAAAAGGGGGGGGAATATTGTATTTATAAGTTCATATAAGTTGGATTTGTGATTATGGAAGGACATGAACAACAATTAGGGATAATATAGATTTCCATTATTTTCCCTATCAATTGATATTTTATTTTGTTAAAAAAGGAACTTTCAATCATAGTGATGTGTGACAACTTGAGTTGGATCTATATGTGTGAATTTGGCATTCATTAGTGTGTATAAGACCTATGGATATCTTCTCAAAGGTTTAAACCCTAGTAGGGAATGTAATAATTGAAATACCTACAAACAGAAATAGAAGTGTAGTTGGAAAAAGTTGACCCCAATCACCACCATGGTGACTGAATGATGCTTGCATATCCTTTATTCCAAGGAGGTAAATCAAGCCTAATATAGTTCTCCCACTTATAGTGCTTTGTAAACTTGTTCTCCTTTGAATAAATGAATGCATCTAAAATCAAATTGAATACTTGATCATGATTTGCTTAAGGCTATATAAAATAGGTTTTGGACTTGGATAAGGACTAATTTAGTGATCAAAATAAAAATTGGGGTTGTGATTACATCATTGCAAATGATATTAATTTGTTTTTAGAATGAAAATAAAACTAAAACTAACATCCTAGATGAATGTCTTTATATTGGACAAGGTCTAAGTTGGAGATAAAAAACTAAATAGAAGACAAATCAAACATTATACCTTCCCTTTTGGATTTGTCCCTCTTATAAGAATTCAAGTTTGGATTGGCCCAGATATAGAGATTGAGATCTATGGCAATGCAGTGAAGTTATTTAGATGACATCCCCCCTTGTGCTATGCATGAATTATTGAGAGATTAAAGAACTTGGTGAAGTTTTTATTAGATATTTGGATTCATAAATTTAGCATAAAAATTTTATCTAAAATGGAGATTGTTTCCTCTATTTATATACTTGGTGAGTGAATATGGACCATTGGATGAAATCCAAGATCAATGGTTGATAATATGTTTTACACCTCATAAATGAGATTGTTTGTGTGTGTAAAAAATATGCTCATGAAAGATTGGAGTGTGGAATAATTTAGATTGAGTATGTAAGAGGGATGTAAGATCTTGTCATAGAACCTACTAACACACCATCCAAATCCATTCAATTTATTTGGAAAAGAGGAAGATGATGTCATGAACTTGAGATGGAAAATAGGATTAATTGAATTATGGATAGATTAGGTAATTAATCAAGATTAACTAATTAATAAGATGTGATGAAATTTTATGGGAATGGTTATTATTATAGAAGAGGATATTAATTGAACTAGGGGAATAGTTATTGGACTAAAGGTGCTAGTCTAAATATAAGTCTGATTAAGGATGAAACTATGATGTTAGTGTGGATTAATAAGATAGTTAAAATTGACACAAAGTGTATAATTTTAGGTGTTTACATTTTTACCCTCTTTGAAAGGGTGTTACAAGACATGGTGAGTGGTGTAAATCTTTAAAAAAATAATAAGTTAAAAAAAGGTGGATGAAAAATCATATGATGATGATAAAAGAATGTGATGGATGATGCCTCCTCAAGAGGGCATGCAAGGATGAAGGATATGGATGGGTTCTTGGAAAGGAGAGGATGAATATATAATATAAGAATAAATGGGTAGGTGATGAAGAAATATGGGTTGGTATGAAGGATGATGATTAACCAATGAGTGAGATTAACCAATTAAGCTAATACTTACATGGTTTGATTTTTGATGATGATTAATTTTATTTGCCATAAGCAAGGTAGGTTTTGGGAAAGATACATATTGATATAATTTGCACACTTTATCTTTCACCAAATAGGGTGAAAGTTGTGATTTTTACTTTCCCCAAGAAAAGTTGACTTGGGAAGGATACATCCTAATAAAAATTCACACTTTAACTTATCCTAAATAGGGTGAAAATTATGAACTTAGAGGAAATATTGAATGATTAAATTACCCCAAGTAGGGTGGATTGAATGATTGATTTAATAGCATAGATAAATGACTTAAACTATTGCAAAAATTAAGTATTATATGATTATATTGATGATGGTGAAATGTATGTGTGTGATGTATAATAACTTTTCAAAGAATGAATAAGTCAAAAAAAACCATGCAGACAAGGTTTCTCCAAGGTGATGAAATAATGAGTTAATAATGATGCGATAGTGATTGAATAATGATGTGATAATGATTTAATAATGATGTGATAATGATTTAAGAATGAATTAGATAAAATTATGGAAGAATAAGGGACATAACAAATGGACATCTGCATATGCAGACCATGAGGATGATTGTTAGACATGAATAGTTAGAATAAAAAATATGATGTAAATAGGAATAAAAATGGGAATGAGAATGATAATTGTGCTCGAGCTAACCTCAAAAACTTTATGTTACTGAATGTTTTCTACATAATCCAAATAGACCTCAGGCCAATGCATTTCTCCTGAAAAGGGATAAATATGAATAAATGTTTGAAGATAAATGATGATTTGAAGTTGAAAAATGTCAAAGAGGGATGAGATGATTTGATTTAAAAATGGATAATTTTTCAAGGGGATAAATTGACACTATACCATGACATTGTATATAAGCCTCAACACTTGATATTTGATATGAATCATGATAAAATTATTTTCAATTTGCATAAGGACTAATTCAAATACAAATTTTCAAAACCATAGATCAAGACCTAAGTTTGAAACATAATGCATTGAACCAAGAAAAATTAAATTAACTAAACACACAAACTAACAATCAATCAATGCACACACACATACATGCATTTGAAATAAATAAACAAAAAATAGTTCATCATTGGAGGCATGTAGTGATAAGGCGTTACTCTCATGTTTTGCCCTTAATTCTAGGGGACATTAGATATAATAATGTGACAAACTTTGACAAAAGGGGAATTGAATAAGAAGGAAGAAGTGGTTGAGCTAACCCCAAATGCCCTATGCAACTGGGCACTACCTACATAGTCTATTTTGGAATTCAAACCCATTTATTTTTCCCCAAAGGGAGGAATGTGATGAGAAATTAGGAGGTGAAATTGATAGAGAATAAATATACTAGCATACATATCTTAGAAAAATCTATGTAAAATACACTGATAAATACCATTCTCGAGGCACTTATAGTTTAATATGATATAGGTGCCTCAAGAATGATATATATCAATGTATTTTACATAGATTTATCTAATATATGTATGCTAGTTAATATAACAAATAAATACATATTAAAAAATATTAAAAAATTATATTAATTACATACATATAATAAATAAATAAAATATAAAATAAATAATTAAATATTTTATAAAATAATTGGTAGATCGATTGAAATTCATTATGATTGTGATTGTATTCCGTGTTTTGATATGTTATAGGAAGTAAGAAGTTATTTTGGATATTTGATGAGGTAAATATAAAGAAATACTTTTTGTATTATTGTTCTATGTTATCCTCTGCGCACTTTGTTTCCCTCACTTGTATTGCTGTTATTTATTTTCCTCTACACTTTATTTCCTTTGCTATCTTCTTTGATTTTGTTTTTGATTATTTTTTTTAATTTGTATTTATATGTTTGTTTATTTTTTTAATAGTCATGTTGTTTGTCTTATTTATTTATAAGGTGAGCTTTACATAAATTAAATAATTAAAATTTTAAATATATTATTTTATTTTAAAATAAATAAAATTATCGATAATAAATATAATTCACCTATTATATGTTCCAGCATAGTAAATAAAAAATAAATAAATTCTTTTATTTTAAAGTAAATAATTACTACAATAAAAAATATATAATTTATAAATAAATTCTTTTATTTTAAAGTAAATAAAATTATCACAATAACAAATATAATTCACCTATCATATATTCCAACATGGAAAGTAAATAAATAAATTCTTTTATTTTAAAGTAAATAAAATTACCACAATAAAAAATATAAAATAAATAAATAAATTATTTTATTTTCAAAAAAAATAAAATTATTACAATAACAAATATAATTCACCTATCATATATTCCAACATGGTAAATAAATAAATTCTTTTATTTTAAAGTAAATAAAATTACCATAGTAATAAATATAATTCACCATTTCAACATGGTAACTATATAAATAAATAAATAATTTATAACAAAATTATAATTTAACTATATGTTATGAAATAATTATGGATCAATAAATAAATAAACTAAAAGTGGATGCATGTTTTTTTAATGTCACCTCTAAAATAATTAATTATTAACACACTCATGCCATTACACAAAAATACCCCTAGCTACCACTGTAGGAACACCTATCGATGTAATAATTGACTCGTAAAATGGCGAGGGCATAGAGGAATAAGCTCATAAAATGGTAAATATAGAGGAATTAGATCAAAAATGGTGAAAGCATAGGATAATTAGCTCATAAAATGAAAAGATCATAGGATATAAAAACATGATAATGTGAAGAAAATTTGAATTGGATAGTAAAAAATATCAAAGAGGGGGAATAATAAAAATGGGAATGATAGTGATAGTGATAGTGGTTGAGCTAACCCTAAATACCCCATGTATATAGGTGCTACCCACATATTTTGTATAGACTTTAAGCTAATTTAGTTCTCCCATAAATTAGAATTGTAATGGATAAATTAAAATGTTGATTAGAATGATTATGATTATAATAATTATTATTAAATGAAGGTTACCCTCACAAGATATAGGCAAATGCCTAGGGGAGTCAGATGATCAGAATGAGAATGATGGTCATATTTTATTGAATTTGATGGAAAAGTCATAATTTGGATAATATGCTCCCATCTATGAAATTTTTGAATACAAAGGGGTTTTATCCATGTGTCATCCTCAAATAGTTCCACTTAATAAAGAGACAAGATGAAAAACCCACTAGCAAATAGGATGATAAACTAGACAGATTTTGTGGCTTTATTTCTCTTATTAATATTTTTTTATTTTGTTATTTAGATTTTGGGATTTCTATTTTTTTAGATTTTAAGATTTTATGATGTTTAGTATTTTTGTAATTTGTGTATATAATAAGAGTCACTATCAAATTAAAAACATGTTCTAGTGTTGGGATGGGAAATGATAATGGACAAAAGAGATTTAGGACAATGGTGGATGATAATAAATGATTATGGGGGATGATAACCAAGAATAGATTAGGAATATCGAAAGACCATGTCACGTGGGAACCAAGTTCCTATTTGTCAAATTGTCACTTAGATGATAAGCCAAGAAGATCCTTAAAATAGGGTTAAATGCATCTTCCACTTCTCTATGAAGGTCAATATGGGAGAAAAGCTGGGTATGATAGGATGGATTTGGATAAGATTGTATGGAAAAAAATGGTTTGAATGGAATGGAGAAGGATTCATATGGGTAAGACAAATTATTTAGATAAGGATAGGGTTTCCCCAATTATTAAGGTACTTATAGACAACACCTTAATTACATGTAATGTCATAAACTTGGTTTTCATCATGGTACTTGCCTAAGGTGCTATAAGCATAGTTTTCACCATTAGATGAATTTTTAGGATGAAAATTTGAGCAATTAATTTAGATATCCAAATTATATCCAAAACACCCAAATCTACAATCTACCATTAAAATTGAGAACCATTAGATTAAAATTCAATAGAATAAACATTTAAAACAACATTCTAGTCTAAAGCTAAAAGTTTTAAATCAAGATTAAAACAAAAATAAGACTAAAGATTATAGATGGAGATTTCTTACAAATTACACTCAGATTTTATGATAGCATGATATTGGCTTGATAACTTGATCAAAGACTATGTTGATGGAAGATTTTAGCATGGATTAGACATGGATTTTCTAGTTATTTGGTTATGAAGGGGTGTATCATTAAAATAGAGAAAGGAGGGAAAATCAATGGCCAACATTCAAAGTTGGGTAGACTAATAGAGGATTAATTATCCACAACTAACCTCTCAACATGGAATTTTTAAGGTGATGATAGGGAGACAATGGATTTGACAAAGATAGGTCCATGGAATAAATAATTATGAGAAAAGGGAGGAGTAGGTTTAGGGGTAATAAACTCATTAGTGATGGAGGATTTATCAAAGATGGGGGGACCATGGAAGATGGATGTGGTGTATTAACCTTGGTTTGGAAAGGGAAGGGCTTAATCATGATCATGAATGGAATCTTGGCATACCTATTCTTGTCCACCCATGGATGTAGACTCATCTATTTCATTATCTATTTTAATGTCACCATGATCGATGAGGTTTTGGACATAGTTTTATAAACTATGACATTAATTAATGGTATAACCCCATGTTTGGTTATATACACAGTATGGGTTAGCTTTATAGCAAGAGGGCTTAGTATTGGTAGTATTAAGATATCATATGGGTGGATACACCATCATGTTAGTGGTAAAATTTTTTTGTGAGTGATTTTAAGGATATAGGAAGAGGCATATAGGGGATCTATTTACTATTGGACTTGAAATCAGATGGTTGGCTATGTGACTAGGTGGGTGAGGTAATAGATGAGGTGTCTTGGATAAGAATCCATTTTCTAGTATAGGAAGGTGTAGATGATTGGCTATGACTGATTGATGGAATATATGAATGGGATAGGGTTGTGTGAACACTATGATTTTCCTAATGTCAATAAGTGCATACTGGAGGAAATGTCGTGTGGATAGGGATGAAGGCTATAGGACATAGAGTGTTCATCTCAAGGAGGTGAGAAAAGAGCACATCCCTATTGGTGGTGAGGAATTACTCAATCAAGGTATTGACCAAATTTTTTTTGGATGTTATAGATCAAGATGGGAAAAAGTACAGATGATGTGTTTTGTTATCCCTAATTAGCAAGTGTAGGGGTTTAAATAGAAAGAGTAAAGAAGATGGGATGTGTGGAACAAATTTGGAAAAAGGCTTGCCTTAGACTGATCTCAAGTTTGACTAGATGAGATGTTGTATGGGATAAGACAATATTTAAGTAGACCAATTTAGGATGTGAGATAGACTTTGATTATTTTGACTGGATTTGACTAGGTGAGATATGATAAGCTCTAATAGTTAGGGTTAGACTATCTTGAGGGACTAATTTTAAATAAGGATCAATTAGATTAACACTAGATCAAGACTAATATGATGGACTTAATAGGATGAGATGATTTTATTTCTAGGTTTATATGATTATGATTATTTGTATGACTCAAACTTGATGAGACTTAAGAAAGCTAGTGATGAGAACCCTGATACGTAAAAAATGGTTTGCCAATGTGGATGAGGACTGACATATGACCATAGACCTGATAGGAGGACTAGTATAGATAAGGAGATGAATTAGGTTTGATTAGGATTAGGAATAGGGTTTATAATAAATGAATATGGTGATGGACAAGGTGATTAGGCTAAACAAGGTCAAGCCATGTGGTATAACTAAGACAAGGTAAATAATAGATTTGGACTAAGAACCTAAGGATGAGCATGAAAGACAAGGTGATGTGAAGATGTGGTGATAAAAATAAATAGGGTGGTGGATATGGATAAGGTGGACTTTAGTCTTTAGGATAAATAAATAATATGAATTTAGATTATGACAAGGTGTGATGGATGGATGACAAGATTTGATTAAGGTATGCAAGTGATACGGGTATAATTAGTGCTAAATAGTGAGACTTAGACTAGGATGTTTCTAAAATGAGAGGGATGATGAGAGGTAAGACAAGATACAAGATAAAATAAGTTTAAATAATGTACACAGATGTAAAAATAAAATATATAGAAGAGGATAATGATGAAGATGTATAGAATAATATGATGATGTGAAAGAGACCTAGATAGGTATATATAGGCTTGGGTAAAAGGTTGACTCAACTCACAAATAGTACAGTTCTATCATAACACACACCAAATCAATAAAAACACAAACCTATCACTATTAAACTTATTTGGGTGTGTAACTTGATGATTGTACCATCTAACAGCTTTATAGGTGAGGCTTTAGGTTGGTGACCCATTATGGAATCTCTCAAACCCACTCAATCCAATCTGCACATGATGGTCACTTGGGAGATGATATTGATGTTTTCACTTGGATATTCACCCTTTGAGGAGATGAAAAGTCCCTCCTCATTCAAGTGGCATAATGGAATCACCTCTAGGCTTGTGGGCAGCCTAAGGAATGAGGTGAGTCTCTAGATAGGGCTAACTCCCTTGATGTACCACTATGGATCAAACTATAAATAAAATTTAAGGGGGAAAAGAGAGAAATAAATTGAAAATAAATCTAAACTAATGGAGGTGATACACCAAATTTATTGAGGAAATCCAACCATATGTATATTACACTACAAATCAAGCAACAAATAAAATATACACTTTCCCAATCTACAACTTCTCACATCAATATAACATTATGAGGTCAAAATGAACATCTAAGATAGGAGGATTAGACAAGAGGCCTTGAATGTAACTGATGAATATACAAACTCACTTAATCCTTGATTTATCCTAATAACACTTCACATGCCTTACAAGAAGAAGTTTTCTAACTACAAATACATTACAATAATGAGTTAACATGCTAAGAAAACAAGAGTGTCACTTAAGAAAAATAAAACCTTTAACTTCACACACTAAGTACAGTCATGTGATAGGTAACGCGTACTCATTTTATTTATCAAAAGGTATACAAATGAGTAGGGATTCACCATACTTAGGTGGAGCATCTATAAAATGCCAAAATGGATAACTCATATAGAGTTTGTGTGTGTGTGTGTGTGTGTGTGTGTGTGTGTGTGTGTGTGTGTGTGTGTGTGTGTGTGTGTGTGTGAGAGAGAGAGAGAGAGAGAGAGAGAGAGAGAGAGAGAGAGAGAGAGAGAGAGAGAGAGAGAGAGAGAGAGAGAGAGAGAGAGAGAGAGAGAGAGAGAGAGAGAGAGAGAGATAATTCTAAGTGTCAAAATGAAACTTATCAAGCTAAGAAAATATTTTATCCATGAATTATAATAATTTATGGTTATAACCATGCAAGGTCATTAAGTACAACTATCAATTCAAATCATCAAAGTTATGCAAAGTGGCACAAAACTCCTCCTTTTGTACCAAAAAAATACCTTCATGATTGGAGTTATTTGAACACCTTATAACTAATTATGAATATTAAAAATGATTTTAATTTAAGGGTATACTCTTATACATGCATCTTCATGTATTTTTTGCATGCTTGGTCCTCTCAAAACCTTTGAAAGTGAGCCATCATCATTTGTTATCCAAAAAAATGCCCCTTCATTCACCTTGCACACTTGGCCTCCAAAATGCCTTTATTTTTCCATGAAAATACATTGTATGTAGTTAATTATAAGTTCAAGTCCATCCATGGACTTATAAGTATCATGGACACCTTAAATTCATCTCACTTGAAGTTTTCCATCTTGTTCACTAGCTTGTCCAATATGCCAAATTTGATTAACTAAGTTGAAATACCTATTTAGGGAACTTATAAGTTGTTTCAAGGAAATAAATTAATACCATTAGTTATATTAAGTTTTAATATATCAAAAAAAATTTGTTTCATCTCTTAAATCCTCCTATAACCTGCATAATACATAAAATAATGAGAAAAACCCTTTTTTTTTCTCCCATCCCTACAAGTTAATATAATAAAAAATCATGGGGAGTATAATAATTAAGTATTACACAAATTAAAATCTCCATCCTATCCAAACTATCTCATTATATTAGCTATAAAACTCCATTTATCCAAACTGGTCTTAGGCAAGGGTTTAGTAGGGTTTTAGGATTGTTTTGAGTTTTAAGGTTGGTTCATAAATTTTGGACATCCAAACTTCAGAAAAAATTCAAAAATTTGGCCTTTAATACCCTTTATAACATCCCCTAACTCCTATGGCTCCCATGTATATCCTCATGAAAGATATGAGCTTCCAAAAAAGGCCTATTGAGCTTGTTTCCCTTGTTTTCATAGGCTTGAATAGTTTTCTGAGCCAAAAAAGGATTTTATAAGATTTACCATGCACTAAAAATGCCTTAAAACCTTTGTATTAACATCAATAACATGATACAATAGGTTTTAATTCTCACTATAAGTTTCAAAATAAGTTGAGTTCCCATTTGGCTTAGTTATTTGGAATACTTACCAAAAGCCAGAAGTTATTGTGGACCTCATAATGACTCTAGGTTTTCTCAAAGCCTTTAGGTCTGAAAATATCTTCAAGGCTAAAAATGACCTTTTATAGTTTTATTTTCCACTTTATATCTCAAAAAAACCTATTGTCCCCCCATATTTTAAAGTATCCTAGACATATTACTTCAAAGTAGAAATGACAATGCTTTCTTATTTGGGCCTTAGGCTTGCAATTTGCCTAATAGGCATGTGTGTAACCTTAGTGTGTTAGATTGTCTTGTTGTGTTTTACCCCTTAATAATTATTTTTACATGCCTTTATATGTATTTTTCAACTTCAAAAACCCTATTTTAAGGTTTCCTTTACTTCTTGTTCACATTTTTATCATTTTCTCCTAAATCTACAAGGTTTATGTAAGGGGGAAGTGCCCCCTATCTAAGACAAAATAGGGGAAAATTACCCTATTTTATCATCAAAAATAGATGTTTTATAGGGTTATAAAATTTTCAAGGATGATTTTTATAAAAATTATCTCTTAATTAGGTCCTATGACCTTATAAGCTTCCAAATTCTAAACAAACTTCTAGAGAAGAAAGTGCAGGGTTCCAAGAGTAGACTGTGTTTTGCTTGCTTTAAATCCTTCCTTTGATTGTTTCTCTATTTATTTACATTATAAAAATGTTATAAAATTCTATGGTACTTATATATTTTTATCCATCCTCCATTCCCTATTTTAATCTACTTTTTTAGGTTTCCAAAGCCTTCAACACCAGTCATATAATTGACTGTGTTTTCTCCCTAACAATGGATTTTATAGATGTTGATGAACCATAAGGACTAATTATATAGTGTTTAAAAATCATATAAATGTTATTATTACCACAAAAAATCAATTTCATACTCACATAAATCATATTCTAGCTTACAAAATGACTCTTTTTTTCTGGGACTGAGAAACCATGTTTGGATTGACCCCTATTGACTAAGACACATACTTGTTGACCCCTGCAAGTGCATAATTGTATGTTTTAGGATGAGATAACTGTTTAATGACTCTTATTGAGGTTTTAATAACCATTTCACAAGGATTTTTTCCCATTTTTTCACCTTGGGTAGTCTAGACCATTACCTAGGTACCCTATATCAGTCACTACCAACACACAGTCAAACACTGGTTGTAGATGCTTATAGGATTCTAAGGAGGTGTATAGGATTTTGAACATCATTTATAAATCATTAAAATTATTATGATATTCATTAATTATTTTCAATCTATCTCATTATTTTAACCTTACTTGTGTTCCTCAAATGCATTTTGGAAACATCAAACTAGGCTCTCTTATACTATGACTGAGACACCCCTATCTCTTGATTTTTCTAGATACTTATAAGACTTCATTGAGATTATTAATGATGTTTAAGATCACTCTTGAAGATTTATAGTCCATTACTCTTCATCATCTATGCATTCACCATTATATGGGAAAAAAACACTACTAATGCCCCAAGTTTACTCCACTATTTGCCATGTTTGTTGTAGGTGGACACTTTTTGTACAGAGGACACCTAAGAACACTCATAAACTATACATCAACTCAAATTGATGGTCTCCATTAAATTATTCTTACCATTCAAAATATGAAATTACTTTATCCTTGATAGGGTGATTTGTTTTCTCAGAGGATATTAAAAGGTCATTCAAACTCTCAAATTGTAGACACCATTGGTTGAAGTTAGTGTGTTTCAAGACACTTTGAGGGATTTTAAAAACCAACTTCCATTAGTAATCTATCCAAAATATTTTTCAAGGTAATTAACCTATGTAATGGATACAAGGTTGAGTACTTAGGATATAGAGAGGCTAATTTAACTTTGTAATGGGGTACTTACAAAAACCCCTAAGGCCTCAATTTGTTTATTTTGGGGCCTGTAGGCCTAAAAACAATCATTCTAACCTTATAAGGTTCCTTCACCTCAAAATATCAATATATCTCTTTAAAAAAAATCTTTCATGGCATCCTCAACATGTCTAAAATGCAATAAGGCTACACCTCATGGTACAAATGTTCATAATGACCTTCAAGCTCCCTGTCAAGGCCACCTGTAGGTGGAGATTTTGACTATAAGTAGGTAGTGTGAATAAGTGGGCAATGTGAGTAACTTAGTATTTATGAAAAACTTGAATCCTTTCCTCAAACTTGAAAATGAGTGTTAACATCATGAATAACTTGAAATACACTACAAAACCCTTCCTCCAACTTGGTCCACTCTTGCATACGGCTGTAAGTACATACCTGTATGTGTAGGTAGATTTGAGGAATGTGAGCATTGTGATTGAAAATCATGAAAATTATTATATAAATGGATGAAAGGTGAATATTTTATTAATATTATATTTTAATCATCTTAATGACATAATCACAACCCCATGGAACTAATGATAAAGCATGAAAACACCTGAAAAGATGAAAATTGCCCATAACACCAAATGGTGCATCCTCCTAAAAAGTAAGATCATTAGACCATCCAAACACATTTAAAGTTTAAAAAAATAATGGGAAGAATAATATTACATATTCAACATCCTTTAAAAATAATATCAACAACTAGTTTATATGGACTTGCTTAGAATGAATCAAAACATGTAGAACTCAAAGATTTGGAAGTAGATTTGGAGGTTCAACTTGTTAACAATGGTTCATAAAGCACACTTGACCAATATTAAAACTTCATATATTAAAATTAAAGTCTATTGTGTTAAAAAAACTCCCTAAAACATTCTTCATGAAACCCTTTTTGTTGATCGTACCAAGCAAAAACTTGAGTATCAATTCAATCTGCCAAGAAGGGCAAAAATATAACATAATAGTTTTTGGAAAAAAAATGGAACTTATAAAGAAACTCAAATGTGTAATGAGTGTGGGGGAGTTTTATATTCACATATCCACATTTTCTAAGTGGAACACTTCCCAAAGAGGTTGTACAAGTGCCAAATTCTTCCATTTCTTTAAGAAAACTGACTTTTCTTCTAACGAACCTACAAATTTTAGTTAGTGATAGTTATTATAGACCTTTTAGGACACATGTCACGTGAAAAAACTCTTTGAAACTTGTGCATTTCCTAATAAACCTATACAAAGAATTAAATGCACCATTTTGATCCCTCAAATGACCCAAAAATGATATAAAGACATAAAAACTAATTGACCAAAGCTAATCTAACATTAGTTGACATTAATTGACCTATAAAACACCTCATTACAATACATCATACCCCATTATAGGCCTAAAAATCATTTTTTTTTACTAAGGGTGCCTTAATTTGACTAAAAAGTCAAATTTGGTCAACAATTGACTCTAGCAACAAGTCACTTATTATAGTCGATGGTTCTATGCTACGTTTGAATGGGATCTCTAGGGGCATCCATAATATACATAAGGTACATGGGGTTTGACTCCATATTGGGTATTATCTAATGCCTGGTTTAGATAAATAACTCTTCCCCTTCACATAATACCTTTATGGGGTTAACTACTTAGCTTAATGATAGTTTCCCTTTATATTTAACCTCTAGAAAACATAGAGTGTAGAATAGTGCGTAGTGGTGAAATCCAAGATCAATATCCCCCATAGACTATGACAAGTGCATGGGAATCACTTCCACATCATGTTTCCCCTAAAAATAAAAATGGGAGGGTTTATTATTGATTTTTAATCCTTAAAGACTCATTGCTAGGATGTAGGGAGAAGAACATACACCACTATAGCCCTCGGGTAAAAATCAAAAAAGAAAAAATATTTATTAATCGATTAATTAATTGTGATATATACACAATATAGTGATAATTGTGTATATATCATTTACACAAGTTAGACACCTATCTTGTTAGTGTAGAGTTGGACTCCAATATTCTTGTAGTCAGATATAAGTTGAACTACATGTGTTGTGTGAGTTCCCTAATCTTTATCATGCACACCTTGCTCTATATAAGCAATAGCTATTTATGTATTCTACATCAAATTAATATTGAATTATCAGAGTAATTTATCATATTTGAGTTATTTATTCATTTCTATTATTGTCTTATTATTATTATTATTGTTATTATTATATCTATTATTTGTGCTTTATATTAGATTAATTATATCCTATATATAATTCTAAAATGGTGCTAGATCTATCTTGAATTTGTATATTGTTAAATAATCAAGAGAAAAATATCTAGATATAGGATCCATTTTTTTATTTTGTATACAGGCACAAATTAAAATTTTTTAGAAGATTTTTGAGCTCACCATTGAGTTCAGAGTTCCCAAGATAGTCAAAATCATCTACAATTTTGTCCAAATTGGGCACAGGAGGCAAAATTAGCAAGGGTTTGATCTAAAAGCCCCACACCCAAATCTGGTGGGTACCTAAAAACTAAAGAATTTCTAAGCAAAATGAACCTCACGATTGCGTTTGAAAGGCATCAAAACCTACATATCCATATAAAATTTGTCCAATTTAGACACAGTCACCCTGAAAGGAAAATTTGTTTTTGCTCTCCAAAAAAAAAAAGAATTGGCAAGCTTCACGGATCAGCAGGTAGATTTGAAAGGGCAACTTCGAGAGCCCACCATTTGAACACCAGGAGGTACTTTTGAGTAATTTTTTTTTTGAAATAGCTTAAAATTTCATGCTCTTCACTATTGTACTTTTGGTTTTCTTTTATATTTTTCCAAAATTTATATTTTTCTACAGTAGCTCTTGCCCATCCTCGTTTTTGCAATTTTAGAGGCTCATAACTTTCATATACAACCTCGTATTGATGTCCTATTTTTTTTGAACTTAATATTTTTTGATCACAACACATTGGTAAAGAAAGTTTTGCAATAAAGTGCATATTTTTTGTACTTTTAGACTAGAGGGCCTAATTGAGCTTTTTGTAAACTAAAAAAATTATAATTCACCCTTGTAATTGCACTCAATTATAAAGTGCCAAAAATACTTTCTAGGTGGGATAAAACTAAGTAATTCAGGTGGGTTTTATGGTGTGTTCTATACTTTGATTTTTAATTTGTGATGGTTTATTTCCAAAGGCATCATGGGTAATCCTATGTTACCACTATTAACATCATATAACTACAAAACATAGAAATAGAATGCTTAGAATGAATTAATGATGTTAATATATATGCCTTACATAGTAACTCTTCTTACTCCACCTACTAATGCAAAAGAGTTACAACACTTTCTCTTTGAAACTACTAAGGTAATTGGATGTATTTGGTCTTACATGTCTTTAGATTTGAATTTCCATCTTGACAAATGTACAACTCCAAAAGAGGCTTGGGATAAATTATCATCATTGTTTGGAAAAGTAGATGAGGTTTGTGGTTACCAAATTGAAAATGAACTCATTGGTTTGGATTCTAAAAATTATGCTACAATACAAGACTACATCACTAAAGTCATAAATCTTAGAGCACGACTTTTTCAATGTAAAATTTATAAAAAGGATATTGAATTAATTTTTAGTGCCTTATACAAATTAGGTCCTGCATATTCATCCTTTATCTCTAGCTTCCAAACTCATAGGCTTACATTGGGAACAACATATCAAATGCCCACCTTTGAGGTATTCTCTAAGATTCTAATGGTGGAAGAAGAAAATTTAATAGATATGGGTCTAATCAAGTCATCCAAATCTCAAGCTCTAATTGCAAGTCAACCTCAACATAAGCAAGTTTTAACATCAGCATCAAATACAAGTTCAAGTAAGAAGAAGAAGAATAATCAGAATAAGTCACAAAAAGATAAGAATAAAGGGAAACAATCTTCCTCACAAGGATATTATAAATCCATTAATAAGAAAAGAGATTCATAAAAAAATGACTAGCACTCCTTGCCCTTGTTGCAAAAAGGGGTTTCATAGTGAACAAGATTGTTAAAAGAAAGAGATTGATGAATTTAAGGGTCTTCTCAAAAAGAATAACATCAATCAATCAAAGGATTCTTCCACTCCTTCAAATTCAAGGAAAGGGAAAGTTATGACACTAGTTGCACTGACAAATTCTCCCAAGTCATGGGTAATTGACTCAAGTGCTTCAAACCATATGAGTTCTAATCAAGAACAATTTTTTGGATTAGAACCAAGTTCCTTGCCTCATATTCTCATATGTGATGATTTGAAGGTAGATGTTATAGGAAAAAGTATAGTTGATGTTGATAGTGGTGTATTTGAGGATGTCCTCTATGTGTCATAGTTATCAACTAACCTTCTCTCTATCTACCAAATCACTCACTTTAATATTGGTAGGAAAGTTGAGTTCACATCTGATTTTGTATCAATCAAAAAATTGGAGGATAATGCCTTAGTTGGAGTGAGAAAATTTCATAATAATACTTGGCTTTATTCATTCTCCAACTTTGTACCTCAGTCTTCCTCTACAACTTTGCTCTCACACACTTATTTAGTGAGCAAGCTATAGCATGAGCAGTTTGGTCATATGAACTACTACTATTTACTGTAGTTTAATTAGTAGGAGATGGTTATAAGACTTCTATAGATTTAGTTTTTAGGGGGTGTATGTCATGGTTGTGCCTTAGGCAAACATCTAGAGGATAATTTTGATAAAGGGAAGGCTTGGAGGGATACACAAGTCCTTAAACTTGTTCATAGTGATTTAAAAATTATATTACCTACTTTATCTTTTAGTAAAACCTGTTATGGTCTCACATTTATTGATGACTATTCCAAATTGTTGTTCCCAAAATCTGTCACTCCTTTTTGGGACAACACATGAACTATTTTGGTCATGTAGGCAAAAATCCTCTCTTTCCTTCTCAAAAATTGTTCTAATCATTCAAGTTATTCATTATTCAAGCTTTTTTAGTTAAGGGACTAGTAGGTTCAATAGGTTAAATGGCTTCAATAGGCGAGCTCTCTCTAAGGAACAAGTTCCCAATACTCAGGCATTTTCAAGCTTGGTTCAACACTGAGGTTCAACCAAAATGTTCATCAGCAAGCTTCAAACAAAGGAATGAACTGTTGAACTATTGACCGTTGAACCTTGAACCAAAATGGTTCAATGGGTTCAAAGTTTCAATGGCATCGGCAAGCTTAATGAGTTAAGCGCTTCGGCGAGAGTTCAAAGTTCAACCAATTCAGCAAGTTCAACAGCTTCAAAACACTTAACAAAAAGAAGAAGGCTTGAACTGTTGAACCGTTGAACCTTGAACCAAAATGGTTCAAAGGTTCAATGGGTTCAATGGTTTAAAGGTTCAACGTGGTTGGTTCAAGCAGTCAATTGAATGAGCGAAACATAAGATTGAACCATTGAATCATTAAACCAAAAATGGTTTAATCAATTGGTTCAAAGGAGTTCCCCAAAACCCAAAGGCCAAAAGACCCCTGTGGAGGGTAGTGAACCAAAGGTGAGTGCCCTTGCAAAGGATAGGTGATGAGAAAAATGGATCGTTGCAAAAGGCCGAAAGGGTAATATTTTCTTCGAAAAAATGAACAAGGTAGAAAAGTTGGAATTCCTTCAGATTTGTTCAAAATAAAAGACAAGGTGAATTATTTTGAACAAAAAGTCTGAAAGAATTCCTTTGGACTTTTGTCTGAAGGAATTCACCTAAAAGAACAAAGATCAATGGAAAGTGACTAAGGCAAGGGAAGATTTCCTTCAGACAAAATGTCTGAAGGAATTCCTTCGAACATTTTGTTCGAAGGAATTAACCAAAAGGAATTGGAGCCCAAAGACCACCCGAAGGACCTCGAAGGGTAAGTACCCTTGCAGGGGGCTCTTAGCAACTAGAAAATGGACCTTTTTAAGGCCTGAAGGGACACCTTCTCTTTGAGAATTTCCAAAGACATTAAGGCCCGTGACTAATTTCTATGGACTCTGGAGGCTCATTTCGATGAACTCTGTAGGCTCATTTCTACGAACTCTGTAGGATGATTTCTATGGACTCATTTATATGGACTCTGCAAGCTCATTTATATGAACTCTGTAGGCTCAATTCTATGGACTCCACAGGATTGATTCTATGGACTTGTTTCTATGAACTCTGTAGACATATTTCTATGGACTCTTTCAAAGCTTGAGAGACTTAGAGAAAACAAAGGCTTCTAAGGAAGAAGATGAATCATTGAACCTTGAACCAAAATGGTTCATAGGTTCAACAGGTTCAATGGTTCAAAGAAAGCTCTAAGCAAAAGAAAGAAGTGGAAGATTCTAATGACCAATTCAAGGAGAAGGTTCAGGCCAAGGAACCAAGGAGGCCACCTAAACCATTGAAATAGTGAACCTTTCACGTCCCCGTGGATGTCAAATTCAAGCTAATGAAATATCTATTAATTTTAAATATGGCACAGAACTTGAAAATAAACTTAGTGACGAATTGAAGAAGGAGCCGAAAGAGCCAGCAAAAAGGGAAAAGATAGCCTGAGAGCTCAAATTACAATAGGAAAGAGGGAAAGACAAGAAATATCTGTGCAAGAGTTATTCTAGTAGGTGGAACAGTCCACCAAGTAGATATTTGAGCTTGTAAACATTAAAAGCATGACCTATTTTTCTACCTTCGAGTAAAGGTGAAGTGGACAACTATTTAGATATCAAGAGAAGGACCAGACAACCCATGCTAAGGAGAAGAGATTTGAGATGAATTGACACACCACAGTTAAGGTGGCTACCTTATTCCATTATGGGCTCTTTGACAAAATTGAAAATGCATTCAAGGCATTTAATGTAATATGGGTTGCTCCATGAAATAAAGTGTCAAGCCTTTCTTGGCTACTATATATTTTATTCTCTTACTTTATGCAAAGGAGATCTCTCTGTTATAGAAGCAAAACTCTACCAAAATTGAGAGGTGATTACTGAGACTTTGAGCTCAGATTGTGAATAATATTTCTTTATTTGAATGAGAAAGCAAGTTACTTTCAGACTTTGTGTTGTTATAGCTTGTGTCATTTTTAAGAGATACTTCTTATGTCTATCTTTTGAATGCATTCTTGTCTAGTTAATGAAATAATCAGAATCAATAGAAGTAATTAGAAAGGTTCCTGAAGCCAACTGTGGAGGAAATTTGTGCTACTCTAATTGCCTTTAGTGTGTTTGTCTATTTTTTGTTCTTATGTAAAGGGCCTTGGGATGACTTTGTGCCCTCATTGTCCTTCATATTTCACTCTTGGGCAATCGAGGTGGAGACTTTGTGCTACATCTCAGTCTACTAGTTACTATGCCCTTATTACCAATTACTTGTCACTTACTTGAAAGGATTCTTGTTGTTAGCTGTAGGCCACTTCTGAAAGAAGAGAAGTGCCTCCTATCATTTCACCAAGATTTCTCCTTTGGATATGAACATCATCTCTAAAAAAAGAGAGATGGATGGTGTGGTCCTACCCCTAAGTGTTATTTTTTGTGCACACACACACACACACACATAGCTCCTCATATTTATAGGGAACCTCCCCTTAATGAGAGGAGATATTTATCCCCCTTTGATGTGGTAAACCTGCACATTTGGCCGACCAATCTCCCTATACTATAGTTGAAGAGACCTATTTTTCCCATCAGTTAGCTGGTGACAAAATATTCATCCAATAGTTTTTTGGTGACTCCATTGGGGAATGATGAGCAGTTCCTACCCTTATCCATTATATGCTCTGGCAACTCTAGTCTATGTCTTACCCATTATCATTATAGCCTTACCACTTTCCTCTAGCTCCATGCCAACAATTTTTTGGTGACTCTATTAGGGAAAGAGCACACAATTTGAAGCCTCAAACTTCAAGCTGGGGCCAGTTCTTTCCCATTTTTATTCTACAATCTGGCAACTCCATGCTATACTAGAAGATAGAGATCCCAAGGTGTTGTTGACCCTATTTTTGAGTTGGTGCAATAGGGCAATTTCAATTTGTTCCCTCCCCAACTTCAAGTTCAATGATCTAGGAGTGTTCCTCCTACCCGTGCCAGGTCACCAACACAAGGCAGAGCTTCCTTTTCTACCATTAGTAGAGCTTTGCCTATATATACTCCACCTAGATTTTTTATCCCCCTTTTCCATAATCAAATCATGGTGGCTCAAGGCCCCTGGGGTAACTCTTTTGGTCCACTCAATCTTACTCCACCTCTACATAAGCTACCACGTAGTTCAAGGAAGAATTTCCCTAATTTATTTGGTGATGGGAGAGTTCATCTTGATGAATATATTGCATCCTTTAGCATAGCCTATGGCATGATAGGTGTGGAGTATAAAGACATAGCAGTTAGACTATTTGTGGAAACACTACAAGGTGCTACTGTAGACTAGTTTTACCATCTACAGGCTCAGTCAGTGACAAACTGGGACACTCTCAAAGCCAAATTCAAAGCAAGGTTCAAGCCCATAGAAGATGTACATGCCCTACTGGCCCAACTCACATAGATGAAGAAATAACCTCATTAACCTATGAGGGACTTCATTTCTAAGTTTGATAAGCTGAGGAACCAGATTCCTATAATTGCTCAGCCAACACTTGAAAACCTCAAATGCTTCTTCATCAACTCACAACTGCCTGAAGTGAGTTTTTTAATGAGACAAGCTGGCCACATAGACCTTGTTGCAGCTCAATATTTGGCTACTCAGGTATAAGATGACCTTATCTTGGTAGGAAAGATAAGGAGAGATCCCAACAGAGATAAATCTTCTTCATCTTTTGAAGTAGAAGCTGGAAAATGAATTACTCACTCTTAGAAAGCAAATGGTGAAAGGGATGTCATCTACTCCTTCATATAGAGATATACCAAGGAGGACATTCCTCAATCAATCATACCAAGGCAATGCTACCAGGAAATAAGGGCAAATGAATCATCTTCCTCCCCCACGGGGGAACCTTGCCATTGAAGCACCTCCAACCAATTTAGCAATTGGATATCTTAAATTAGAACCAGATTTCTCTTTCTAGCCTAATTTAAACCTAGAAGATGACACTAATCTCTTCATAGAGGGAGAAGTGTTAGGGTGTGGAGCTAAAAGCTTCACCAAGGAGCATACTTAAACAGGTTCGGGTCTACACAGACGCCGGCATCGGTCAGGAGCGACCGACGTCGGTTAGTAGCAGTTGCAGAGGCGCCGACGTCGGCGATATGGTCGACCGGCAACGGTCACAGGCGAACAGGCAGGAACCGATGTCGGTTACCTGCGTGTCCAGAAATCTATTTTCGTGGACGGCAGTGAGTGTTTGCATGATAAGTTTGAGTCGTGGACTCAAGCTTGCGTCTCTATTGTTAGCAATACTATTTTTAGAGCCCTTGTTCAAGAGGCTTAACTGTTCGTTGTAAGAGCATGCTCAAGTTTCCCTATTTCTATATGTAGGAAGATCTTCTTAGCTTAGAATTGTAGTGTGTGTGTAGAACTGTAAGAGTAGAACATTGTGAATGTTTGAAGGACAGTATAGAGTTACATCAATCCAGGTTGTTGGATTTGAATGTACTTGAGAGTGAGCTCTTGAGGAATAAAGATCTAGTGAGAGATCTTGTGTGCATCTGAGAGAGGTGTGGAAGAACGAAGCTTCTTCATATTGTATTCCTATTGTAAAGAGTTTCAATACAAGTTCTCAGGGTGTTTTCTTGTATATCTTGTTCTGTGCTATTTATCATTTCAGTTACTTATCTATCTGATTTATTTCCGCGTTTATTGCTTTCACAAGTGTAATCTATTGTTGGTTTGATCCCCCAACAAGTGGTATCAGAGCCTTGGTTACAGGTTACAGATTACAGGTTGCTCACAGGTGTTTCTGCAGGAATTTCTGTTTGAGTGGGAGAAGCAATGGCAGAAGAAAGTAAGCTGAGAATGGAAAAGTTTAATGGCAAGAACTACCAACATTGGAGAATGCAGATAGAGGACTATCTGTATCAGAAGGATCTCTACTTACCGTTAGGTGGGATAGCAAAGAAGCCCAAGGACATGGAGGATGAAGAATGGGAAGTTCTTGACAGAAAGGCTCTTGGGTCTATAAGACTGAGTCTGGCCTCCACTGTGATATGTAATTTGTCACAGGCAAAAACAACGGTAGAGTTGATGACCACGTTAGCAAATATGTATGAAAAACCCTCAGCTTCAAATAAGGTATATCTTATGAAGCAATTATTTAATTTGCATATGAATGAAGGTGGATCTGTTTCTACTCATCTGAATGATTTCAATGGAATTGTTAATCAGTTAAGTTCTGTCAATATTGTATTTGAAGATGAAATAAAAGCTCTTTTGATATTATGTTCTTTGCCCGAAAGCTGGCATGGCTTAGTAATGGCAGTTTCTAATACTGCATCTGCATCAAATATTTTAAAAGTAGAAGATGTGGTTAGCGTTATCTTGAATGAGGAAATACGCAGGAAAAGCACAGAAGAGACATCTGGGAACGCTTTAAATTTTGAGAGCAGGGGAAGGCAAAAAGAAAAGAGCAAGAGGAGATCAAGATCTAAGTCTAAGGTGAGAGGAAGATCCAAATCCAGGAATGGCAGGAAGCCACAATGCTGGAACTGTGGAAAGATGGGGCACATAAGCAGAGATTGTTGGTCAAAGCCCAAGGAGGACAACCAACACGAAGGAAAGGAAGAAGCCAAAGTTGCAGGTATTGCACAGGATGCTTTAATTTTCTCTTTGCATAATAACATAGAATCTTGGGTATTAGATTCTGGTGCTTCTTTCCATGCTACCCCTAACAGAGAGTATTTCAGTGACTATATCCATGGAGATTTTGGAATAGTATACTTAGGGGATGATGAGCCTTGTAAGATTATTGGCAAAGGTAAAGTGCAGCTGAAGATGCAGAATGGCAACACATGGGTGTTGAGAGAAGTGATGCATGTTCCTAGTTTGAAGAGAAATTTGATTTCTGCAGGTAAGCTAGGTGATGAGGGTTGTACAGTAACTCTCACAGCAGATTCTTGGAAGGTGACCAAGGGTGCACTAGTTATGGCCAGAGGTAAGAGAGAAGGTACTCTCTACTTGTGTAATTGTGTTACTAACAAATCTCCTTCAGTTTTATCTACTTCAGGTGTGGATTGTAAATTGTGGCACTCAAGGCTTGGCCACATGAGTGAGAAGGGGATGTCAATACTTAAGTCTAAAGGTATGCTTTCAGATTTGAAAAGTATGGATCTAGAGTTTTGTGAGCACTGTGTATTTGGGAAACAGAAAAGGGTTAGTTTTCTCAAGATCGGGTCTACTAAGAAAAGGCAGAAGTTGCAGCTTGTTCACACAGACGTGTGGGGACCGGCTCAGGTAGCCTCTATTGGCGGATCACGGTACTATGTTACATTCATAGATGACGCCACAAGAAAGGTATGGATCTACTGTATTAAAAAGAAATCTGATGTTTTTGAGACTTTTAAGTTTTGGAAAGCCATGGTTGAGAATGAAACAGGCAGAAAGTTAAAGTGCTTGAGATCTGATAATGGCGGTGAGTTCTGCAGTCTTAAGTTCAAATTGTATTGTTATACACAAGGAATCCGTAGGCAAAGGACGGTTCCAAGGACACCTCAGCAGAATGGTATTGCTGAAAGGATGAATAGAACTATCATGGAGCGTGCAAGATGTATGAGATTGCATGCAGGGTTGCCCTTAGAGTTTTGGGCAGAAGCAGTTGACACCGCAGTGTACCTGATTAACAGAGGACCTTCTACAGCTCTAGATGGTGGAATTCCAGAAGAGGCATGGACAAGTAAAAAGGTAGATCTTTCATATCTCAAAGTTTTTGGTAGTGAAGCCTTTGTGCATATAGATAAGGAAAATAGAAAGAAGCTTGATCCTAAGTCTATGAGGTGCACGTTTATAGGCTATGGCTCAGATGATTTTGGTTTCAAATTTTGGAATCTAGGAACTAACAAGGTAATCAGGAGCCGTGATATTGTTTTCAATGAAAGAGTGATGTACAGTGATCAGATAAGGAAGCTGGATCAATCTGGGCAGAGCAATAGTGAATTGGATGAAGTTATGGTCCAAAATGAGCTCGTGGGAAAAAGAAATAATCACTTGCAGGAAAACACAGAGACCGACGTCGGCAGGGTTGTAACCGGCGTCAGCAGTATAGAAACCGATGTCGGTCATACAGAGACTGACGTCGGTAGACCAGGCACCGAGGTCGGTCAGGAAGAACCGACGACGGCGAGTGACAGGTCTACAGGTGGCCGAGGTCGGTCACTGTCAGAAAAATTGGGTGGACAGATTGTTGAAAACAAGTCCAAGACACCCACCAGGAGGTCTGAAAGGGTAAGTAAGCCTCCAATTAGATATTCTCCTTCCTTATATTATTTATTGCTAACCGATGGTGGAGAACCAGAAAGTTTTGAAGAAGCATTATAGGGGGAGTCCAGGAGTAAGTGGGAGCGTTGCATGGTTGAGGAGATGGAGTCCTTAAGAGAGAACCAAACATGGGATTTGGTTGAATTGCCAGCTGGTAAGAGAACACTGAAGAACAGATGGACCTACAGGTTGAAGGAAAGTGAGGATGGTCAGATGCGATATAAGGCCAGATTAGTGGTAAAAGGATTTGCACAAAAGCCAGGTATTGACTTTGGTGAAATTTTTTCTCCTGTTGTTAAGATGACTTCAATAAGGGTTGTATTGTCTTTGGTTGCTTTTGAGGATTTGCATCTCGAGCAGCTAGATGTTAAGACAGCATTTCTTCATGGAGATTTGGATGAGGAAATTTATATGGAACAGCCAGAAGGTTTCGAGGTCAAGGGTAAGGAGAAATTTGTGTGCAGGTTAAAGAAAAGCTTGTATGGCCTCAAGCAAGCTCCAAGGCAATGGTATTTGAAATTTGACAGGTTTATGACTGAGCATGGCTACAGTAGGTGTCAATCAGACCATTGTGTATATTTCAAGAGATTTGATAACGGTAGATATATTATTCTATTGTTGTATGTAGATGACATGCTGGTTGCAGGGTCTCACATGCAGGATATCTCTGAGCTCAAGGAGAAGTTAGCTCAAAAGTTTGCCATGAAGGATTTGGGAGCAGCTAAGAAGATCCTTGGCATGAGCATTAGGAGAGACAGGAAAAATCACAGGTTGATATTGTCTCAAGAAGATTATGTGAACAAGGTGTTGGAGAGGTTTAATATGCAGGATGCAAAACCGGTGAGTACACCTATGGCTGGACATTTTAAGCTAAGCAAAGAACAATGTCCCAATTCACATGATGAGGTAGAGTACATGAGTACAGTTCCATATTCTTCCGCAGTAGGGAGTTTGATGTATGCAATGGTATGTACTAGACCAGATATTGCCCAAGCAGTGGGAGTAGTAAGCAAGTATATGGCCAATCCAGGTAAGGAACATTGGAAAGCGGTTCAATGGATCCTTAGATATCTGAGAGGAACCAGCAGCAAGCACCTATGCTATGGAGGTTCAGATACTTCTCTACATGGCTATGTAGATTCAGATATGGCAGGGGATTTGGATGGCAGGAGGAGCACCACAGGTTATGTTTTTACTGTAGGTGGATCGACAGTTAGTTGGATATCTAAGTTGCAGAAGGTTGTAGCCTTGTCAACTACAGAAGCAGAATACATTGCAGCTACAGAAGCTAGCAAGGAGATGATATGGATGACACGGTTCATGGAAGAGCTTGGAAGGGAGCATGGGAGTTGCAGATTGTACAGTGACAGTCAGAGTGCAATCCATTTGGCCAAGAACTCAGCGTTTCACTCTAGAACCAAGCACATACAGCTAAGGTACCACTTCATACGGCAGGTATTGGAAGATGGTGAGTTGAAGCTGGAGAAAATTCATACAAACAAGAATCCTGCTGATATGCTAACAAAGCCGGTTACGATGGAGAAGTTGAATCTTCATTCAACTTCTATTGGTCTTCATGATTGAGTTGAAGATGGAGGAGCAAGAAGATGATGTTGTACAGGTTGGTGCAGCTGGTTTATCTCCAAGTGGGAGATTGTTAGGGTGTGGAGCTAAAAGCTTCACCAAGGAGCATACTTAAATAGGTTCGGGTCTACACAGACGCCGGCGTCGGTCAGGAGCGACCGACGTCGGTTAGTAGCAGTTGCAGAGGCGCCGATGTCGGCGATATGGTCGACCGGCAACGATCACAGGCGAACAGGCAGGAACCGATGTCGGTTACCTGCGTGTCCAGAAATCTATTTTCGTGGACGGCAGTGAGTGTTTGCATGATAAGTTTGAGTCGTGGACTCAAGCTTGCATCTCTATTGTTAGCAATACTATTTTTAGAGCCCTTGTTCAAGAGGCTTAACTATTCGTTGTAAGAGCATGCTCAAGTTTCCCTATTTCTATATGTAGGAAGATCTTCTTAGCTTAGAATTGTAGTGTGTGTGTAGAACTGTAAGAGTAGAACATTGTGAATGTTTGAAGGACAGTATAGAGTTACATCAATCCAGGTTGTTGGATTTGAATGTACTTGAGAGTGAGCTCTTGAGGAATAAAGATCTAGTGAGAGATCTTGTGTGCATCTGAGAGAGGTGTGGAAGAACGAAGCTTCTTCATATTGTATTCCTATTGTAAAGAGTTTCAATACAAGTTTTCAGGGTGTTTTCTTGTATATCTTGTTCTGTGCTATTTATCATTTCAGTTACTTATCTATCTGATTTATTTCCGCGTTTATTGCTTTCACAAGTGTAATCTATTGTTGGTTTGATCCCCCAACAAGAAGAAGAATTAGCTGGTGATTCCAACATTGGTTTCCTGAATTACCAAGATGAACCCAAAAGTGAAGGTAAAGCAACTAAAGGATCATACGTTGCATTCACCTAGTCCAAGAATTAGTTAGCCAAGCAAGTTGATAAAAAAAAGATAGAGGAGTGACCTCAACCAACAATTGCAATTGCTAAGCGGGGAACCACTCCGCCTTTCCAGCCAAAGGACCCAGTGATTGCAGGAAAGGTAAGTACATCAAACATCCCTACACCTTTTACTTTAAATTCATAGACCAGTCCTACCCCTCCAAAAAACCAAAAGGATGAACTCCCATCTTCTGTTCCTAGTCCATTTCAAACATTTGACATAATTGATCATATAAAGAAAGCCAAAATTTAAATGTCTGAATTTGAATTCCTGCAATCTAACCCTAAGTAGTTAGATAAGTTAGTTCAGTGTGTAAAGAACCAAGCCATTCCTGTAGGACAAAAAATTCTAAAGGTAACTTGTGATCCCCCCAAGAACACATCTACTAGGAATAACCTTGTCACTACTCCTCTTGCTACTCTCGAAAGGACTGAACCATTTTATGTCTCCCTACTGACAAATGGACACCAACTAAATAATTGTATCATAGATTCTGGTGCATTTGACAATGTCATGCCTACCAAAGTGGTAAATCCCTTGGTCTCACACTAACCAAGACATTTGGGAGATGTTTCTCCATGGAAAACAAACAAGTGCCACTATTGGGCCAAATCAAGGATGCCCAATTTGCATTTGTAGCATTCCTAGAAAAGAGAATCAAGATGACAGTCTTGGTGGCTGATGTCCCAGCCTCATACGACATCCTTCTTAGGTGGAATTTCTGCAAGGATGTTGGTGGTAAGTTGAGCATGGACATATCTAAAGTGAGGATCCTTATCAAAGGCATCATGCAGAGGCTACTCCCTGAGAAGAAAGCAAAATATGTGGTCACTAAAACATTAGTGCCTAAAGCTTAATTTTTTTTTGAGTCTTCAGGCATGGGTAATTATTTCTTGACCACAGAGGATGTTCATGTTTTATCTGATGAAAATTTTGAAAATGACATTCCAAAAATTGGTTTAGATAGAATAACACAAGACAAAATAGAGCACAGTGAAAATGTAGAAGGATCCCCCCTTCCAATCAAAGGAAAATCTATGGAAAAATTAGTTTTTGATGGTGTTTGGATTCTGGAATTTGATGGAAGCTGTTCTTCTACCAGTTCAAGAGCTGGGATTGTATTTATATCTCCTCAAGGAGATATTTTTCCTTCATCATAAAAATTATAGTTCATTAATACTACTGAATACAAATCGCTATTGCTTAGATTGAAGGACGCTCAAGACAAGGGCATCAAGCTCCTTCATGTTAAAGGAGATGTTGAGCTAGTGGTTTGTCAGGTGAAGAACCTATACCAAACTAAAAATGAGAGATTACATCATTACAGCAACTTGGTTTGGGATTAAATTAAAATATTTGATGCTTTTAGTATCTCTATAGTTTCTAAAGAATTCAATGATCAAGCTAATTCTTTGGTTATTTCAGCAACTCTTCTAGTTTCTCACCCTAATTTTGAAGGAGACAACTACACTATCAAATTGGTCTTTCAACTAAGTGTGCCTGACAATGCCAATCATTGGAAAGTGTTCAATGGTGACAACTAAATCATTGCCTTCTTAGAATAGAAAGGTAGCTTTGAAAAACTTCACTTTGAAGGTAGTGAACCAGCCCCCCTAAAACAAGTTCAGACATAGGTGAAGAAGTCCTACAACTTAAAGGAAATAAAATCCCAAAAGGATTGGTTTCCCTTAAGAAGTTGTTTGACAAACATGACAGGTTCATCAAACAACAATAAATGGATTCAAAATCCTCTCAAGAGTTTGATTAGATAAATTTAGGTACCAAAGAAAATCCCAAGATGGTGAACATTGGAAAGTGTTGCACCCCAAAAGAGAAGTTCAAGTTCACTACTCTACTTTTCCAGTACATGGATGTCCTAACATACTCCTATGATGATCTGAAGTCACTCAGACTTGAAGAAATTTGCCATGAAATTCCTCTCAAGAGTGATTTAGTGCCTTACAAGTAAAAATCTAGGTAGTACAATCTAAAGATATCAGGTACTATTCTGTCTAAAATATAAAAAATGCTAAATGCTAGGATAATTTTCCCAATCCATAATTCCACATGGATTGCTAAATTAGTACCTATGAGAAAGAAGAATGGAAAAATTCACCTCCACAAGGACTTCAAAAATTTGAATCAGTCATCCTTAAAGGATAACTATCCTTTGCCCATCATGGACTAAATGCTTCAGACAGTGACCAGTTCAGAGATGTTATCAATGCTAGATGGCTTCTCAGGATACAATCAAGCTAAAGTTGGTGAAGCAGACCAGCATAAGACTACCTTCACCACACCTTGGGGTAACCTTGCATATAGAAGAATGCCATTTGACCTAATAAATGTTGGCACCACTTTCCAGAGAGCAATAAACCTTACTTTCAAAGATGAAATGGGTAAGTTCATTGTGGTATACCTTGATGACTTGACCATCTTTTCCAAGCATCACCCTGATCATGTATGCCATTTTCAACAAGTGCTGCAATGTTGTTGCAAGAATGACATTTCACTAAATCCTAAGAAGTCTATTTTTGGAGTAACAGAAGGGAAGCTTCTCGGACACATTATATCCAGAGAAGGCATAAAGATTAACTCAAAAAGAGTCAAATCCATCCAAGAACTTACCCTACCCACAAGTAAGACTGTAGTTCACTCTTTCTTCAGAACAGTGAATTTTTTATGAAGATTCATCCTTGAGTTCACTGAGAAGACTCACCAAATTGTAAACATGATGAAGGAAAAGCCACTTTTAGCTGGATCGAAGAAGGAAAATCAGCATTTCAAGACATCAAGATAGCCATTATCCATGCCCCAATTCTAGTTTGTCCAGATTATACCAAAGATTTCACAGTGCATAGTTATGCTTTTGAACACACACTTTCAGCAATTATGGTTCAACAAAACAAAAAAGGTGTGGAATCTCTCATTTCTTTCATGAGCTATCCTCTCAAAGCTTATGAGTTGAAATACTCAAACATGGAGAAGCATGCTTATGCAGTGGTAAAGGCAGTGAAGCATTTTTGCTTTTACATCCTAAATTCACACACTACTACCCTAGTTCCTGACACCATAGTCAAATCCATATTAACTCAGTAAGAGTTTGGAATGAAAAGAGGCAATTGGATTGCTAAAATCTAGGAGTTTGATCTAGTCATCAAACTAACAAAGCTGGTGCAGGGAAGGGGCCTATGCTAATTGATTGCTAGCAACATACCAGAAGAAATAGAGCATGGATAAGAAGAAATTGAAGACACGCCAATGGTCTTCTTTGTCTCCACCATGAATGAGTGGTATTCAAGTATTATTCATTTCCTTACTTATGGTGAGTGTCTCGCTCATCTGTCTCATAAAGAAAGGAGGACTATTAGATTGAAAGCTGCTAATTTTGTCCTATGGGACAACGGCCTATACAAGAATATCCTTGATGGAGTGTTCCTTCACTGCGTGGATAAAGAGCAGCAAAACCAACTTTTGAGGTCCTTCCATAATCTAGCCTATGGAGGACATTTTTCTATGCCTGTGACTGCCCATAAGATTCTGTGAGCTAGGTATTACTAGCCTACTCTATTTTAGGATGCATACAAATGGGTATGAAGATGTGAACTATGTTAGAAGTTCATGGGAAGACCCAAGTTGGCTACTCTACCTCTTAAGCTAGTGGTCATAAAAGAGCCATTTCAGTAAGGGGAATTGATTTCATTAGTGTTGTAAACCCATCGTTTAGCGCTAGACATGATTATGTCCTCACGGCCATAGATTACTTCACCAAATGGGGGGAAGCTATTCAGACCAAGCATGCTACTTCAGGAGTAGTGTGTGATTTCCTCAAGGAGAACATCATTTCTAGGTTTGGGGTCCCAACCAAGATTATAACAGATAATGCTGCCTATTTCTCTTCTCATGAGATCACTCAGTTCTATTTTTACTATGAGATTGCCCTCTCTGACTCTTCTGATTATTTTCCACAAGGGAATGGCCAAGCTAAATGAAGCAACAAGAACCTAGTGACTATCATTAAGAAGCTGGTAGATGATAACCAATGAACATGGCATAAAGCATTGGTTGATGATTTATGGGTAGATAGAATTACACCCAAGAGGGTGATAGGTATGTCACCTTTCCAACTTCTGTATGGTCTCAATGCAGAGATACCAATTACCTTAGAATTGTTGTCACTAAAATTGGCAAAGGCGGTCAAAGATCGGACATATGAAAGCTCCATTGATAAAAGGATCATGTCTTTGGTGTAGCTGGATGAGCAGTGAACTATAGTGGTGGAATAGATTGTTGTGCATCAAAGTCTGGTGAAGAAGATCTTCGACCAAAAAGCAAAAAATTGTGATTTCTAGAGTGGATATCAAGTCCTATTGTGGGATAAGAGAAGAGAACCAAAGGGAATGCATGGGAAATTTGACTCCCTTTAGAGAGGCCCATTTACTATTCATCAGCTCAATGGTGAAAATAATTTTTTATTGAGATATCAAGATGGCACACCCTTTTCTTTGCCTCACAATGGGTAGCATTTGAAGTACTTTAATTCTTGAAGTATCAGATAAGTTCACCTATACATATGTATATTTGTATAGTCTTTAGTTCTATTTTGTGATTTTAATTTTCATTTTTGGCACCTTTCTTTTTTGGGTAGCATGACTCTATAGCCCAATGGCATACTTGAAGGCACTGGAAATTTTGGTTTCTATTCCCCTCAGCTACTTCCAAATTTCAACTGAAGGAAGTTCCCCAACTAGAGCTAGCAGTTGTTCCCAAAATCTGTCACTCCTTTTTGGGATAACACATGAACTATTTTGGTCGTACAGGCCAATCTCCTCTCTTCCCTTCTCAAAATTTTTTATAAGCATTCAAATTATTCATTATTCAAGATTTTTTAGTTAAGGGACTAGCAGGTTCAATAGGTTCAACGGCTTCAACAGGCGATCTCTCTCTAAGGAACAAGTTCCCAACACTTAGGCATTTTTAAGCTTGGTTCAATGATGTTGTTCAACCAAAATGTTCATCAGCAAGATTTAAACAAAGGAATGAACCATTGAACTATTGAACCTTGAACCAAAATGGTTCAATAGGTTTAAAGTTTCAATGGGTTCAAAGGTTCAATGGCATCGGCAAGCTTAATGAGTTAATTTCTTCGGCAAGAGTTCAAAATTTAACCACTTCAACAAGTTCAATGACTTCAAAACACTTAACAAAAAGAAGAAGGCTTGAACAATTGAACCATTGAACCTTGAACCAAAATGGTTCAAAGGTTCAACAGGTTCAATGGTTTAAAGGTTCAACGCAGTTGGTTCAAGCGGTCAATTGAATGAGTGGAACATAATATTGAACCATTGAACCAAAGTTGGTTCAATCGATCGATTCAAAGGAGTGCCCCAAAGCCCAAAGGCCAAAATACCCTTGCAGAGGGCAGTGAACCAAAGGTGAGTGCCCTTGCAGAGGGTAGGTGACGAGCAAAATGGACCATTGTAAAAGGCTAAAAGGGTAAGATTTTCTTTAGAAAAATGAACAAGGCAAAAATGTTGGAATTCCTTCAGATTTGTTCAAAACAAAAGACAAGGCAAATTCTTTCAGACAAAAAGTCTGAAGGAATTCACTTGAAAGAAAAAAGCCTGATGGAAAGTGACTAAGGCAAGGGAAGATGTCCTTCAAAAAAAATGTTTGAAGGAATTCCTTTAGACATTTTGTCTGAAGGAATTGGAGCCTGAAGACTGATCGAAGGACCCCAAAGGGTAGGTACCCTTGCAAGGGGCTCTTAGTGACCATAAAATGGACCTTCTCAAGGCCTGAAGGGACACCTTCCCTTCGAAAAGTTCCAAAGACATTAAGGCTTGTGACTAATTTCTACGGACTCTACAAGCTCATTTTTATGAACTCTGTAGGCTCATTTCTATGAACTCTATAGGATGATTTCTCTAGACTCATTTCTACAGACTCTGCAAGCTCATTTCTATGAACTCTATAGGCTCAATTCTATGGACTCTGTAGGCTTGATTCTATGGACTTGTTTCTAAGAACTCTACAGAAATATTTCTATGGACTCTTTCAAAGCTTGAGAGACTTAGAGAAAACAAAGGCTTGTAAGGAAGAAGATGAATCGTTGAACCTTGAACCAAAATGGTTCACAGGTTCAACGGTTCAAAGAAAGCTCTGAGCTAAAGAAAGAAGTAGAAGATTCTAATGACCAGTTCAAGGAGAAGGTTCAGGCCAAGGAACCAAGGAGGCCACTTGAACCATTAAAATAGTGAACCTTTGACGTCCTCGTGGATGTCAAATTCAAGCTAATGAAATATCTATTGATTTTCAAATATAGCGTGAAACCTGAAAACAAAATCAACAACTAGCTGAAGAAGGAGCCAAAAGAGGCAGAAAAAAGGGAAAAGATAGCTCAAGAGCTCAAATTACAACAAGAAAGAGGGAAAGACCAAAAATATCTGCACAAGAGTTATTCTAGTAGGTGGAATAGTCCACCAAGTAGATATTTGAGCTTACAAACATTAAAAGCATGGCCTATTTTTCTCCCTTGGAGTAAAGGTGAAGTGGACAACTGTTCAGACATTAGGAGAAGGACTAGACAACCCATGCTAAGGAGAAGACATTTGAGATGAATTGACATGCCATAGTTAAGGTGGCCACCCTATTCCATCATCAGCTCTTTGACAAAACTAAAAATGCATTCAAGGCATTGAATGCAACATGAGCCACTCCATGGAACAAAGTGTCAAGCCTTTCTTAGCTACTATATATTGTATTCTATTACTTTATGCAAAGGAGATCTCTCTGTTATAGAAGCAAAACTCTACCAAAATTGAGAGGTGATTACTGAGACTTTGAGCTCAGATTGTGAATCATATTTCTTTATTTGAATGAGAAAGCAAGTTACTTTCAGACTTTGTGTTGTTATAGCTTGTGTCATTTTTAGGAGATTATTACTATGTCTATCTTCTGAATGCATTCTTGTCCAGTTAATGAAATAAGCAGAATCAGTAGAAGTAATTGTAAAGGTGTCTTAAAGCCAACTGTGGAGGAACTTTGTGTTGCCCCAATTGCCTTTAGTGTGTTTGTCTATTTTTTGTTCCTGTGTAAAGGGCCTTGGGATGACTTTGTGCCCTCATTTTCCTTCGTATTTCACTCTTGGGTAGTCAAGGTGGAGACTTTGTGCTACATCTCATTCTACTAGTTACTATGCCCTTATTACCAGTTACTTGTTACCTACCTGAAAGGATTCTTGTTGTTAGTTGTAGGCCACTTCTGAAAGAAGAAAAGTGCCTCCTATCATTTCACCAAGATTTCTCCTTTGGCTATGAACATCATCTCTAAAAAAAGAGAGATGAATGGTGTGGTCCTACCCCTGAGTGTTATTTTCTACATATATATATATATATATATATATATATATATATATATATATATATATATATAGCTCCGCATATTTATAGGAATCCTCCCCTTGATGAGAGGAGAGATTTGTCCCCCTTTGATGTGGTAAACCTACACATTTGGTCAACCAATATCCCTATGCTATGGTTAAAGAGACCTATTTTTCCCATTAGTTAGCTGGTGAAAAAATATTCACCCAACACAAATATACTTGGGTTTATTTTTTGAAACTCAAGAGTGAAGTATTTGATAGATTTATAGAGTTCAAAGCTCTAATAAAAAACAATCTAGGAAGTATGTCAAGAGCCTCCACATAAATAATGGGAGGGAATATGTGAACAACAAGTTTGAAAAATTCTATGCTCTTGAAGGAATTGATCTTCAGCATTCGGTTGTATACACCCTTAGTAGAATGGTATAGTAGAGAGGAAGAATAGATTCTTAAAAGAGATGGCAAGTTGTATAATTCATGCTAATTCATTAGTACCTAAGTAATAGGCAGAAGTAATTAATTGTGCTACATATTTACAAAATAGGGTTCTACACAAATATTTAAAGGGGATAACACCTCTTGAATCTTAGTATAATAAGAAGCTAGCAGTAGATCATTTTTGAGTCTTTGGCAATCCAACATGGGCTCACATACCTTCAGATAAGCACCATGCTTTAGAAAAACAAAGCTAGACTTGCATATTTGTGGGATATTTTGATGGTGTTAAGGGATATTGACTCATTAATCTAGATTTACATGAGCTTATTATAGTGAGAAGTGTTTACTTTAAAGAGAGTCGTTCAGACTTGTCCTCTAAAATTTCTCATTCTTCTTCCTTAGAAGAATCATATAACATTGATGATGATACTCTTACTTCATCTACTCACAAAGATGATGAGGTAATACCTCCCCAGTAGGGTTTAGTAGGTCATTTTCCTCCTCCTCCATATCCTTTCCCATTGATGCCTTTGTGTTTTAGTCAAACTTTGGTGGATGCAAACTCTCTTGTTAGGGATCCATCAGATAGAAGGAGAACACGATCATAGCATGATATTCCACATTCCTACATTGCCACAGCTTCTGATCCATAGTCTTTTTAGGAAGCTATAGGGATAGTTGAGTGGGATTCAATAATGGAAGAAGAGTATGACTAATTGATTAGGAATGACACTTGGGATCTTCTTCTTCTTCCTAAGGGAAGAAAATTAGTACAATGTAGGTAGATATATAAAACTAAGTTTGCAGTGGATGTAAATATTTATAAGTGTAAAGCATGCTTAGTGGCCAAAGTTTTTTCCCAAGTAGAAATAATTGACTATATATAAACCTTTACACCTATTGCTAACATGAAGTTCATTTGCTTGATACTAGATATTGGTGTAGCTCATAGTTGGGTTGTACATCAGATGGATGTGAAGAGCACATTTCTTCATGGGGATCTTCTTGAGGAGATATATATGGATCAACCATAGGGGTTTGTTCAAGATTATTCATTAGTGTGCCACTTTCAAAAGTCTCTCTATGGTCTAAAACAAGACCCCAGGGCTTGGTATTCTAAGACAGACACATTTATTCTCTCAATTGGGTTCTTGAGATGTCACTCAAATCTGAATGTCTAAATTCTATGGTAGGAGGATTAACTATTGTACTTGTTTCTCTATATTGATGATCTCATTGTTATAGGGAGCACAACATCCATCATCAATAGTGTTAATATTTCACTTCATGATAGGTTTTCTATGACAAACATGGGCCTATTGCACTATTTTCTTAGGTTTAAATAGCATAGTCTTTTTTTGGGATTACACTTTCATAGCCTAAGTATGCCATGGACTTGTTATCTTAGTTTCACATGGTTAATTGTAGGCCTGCACTAACTCCTTTATTATCTAGAGTTAGACTTGAGGTTCATTATTCCACTCTCTTAGTTGATGCCACATTATATCATCAACTTGTAGGTAGCCTCATCTATCTGACTCATACACAACCTAACATTTCATATGTAGTTGGCAGGGTTTCACGCTTCATGTAGACACCACATGAGATTCATTAGAGAGTCTCCAAGTGCATTTTTAGCTACATTCAAGGCACTATCAGGAATGAGATTCACTATATAGTAGGTATAGGTTTAGAGTTGGTGGGATACATAGATTCTGATTTGGCTAGTGATTATGATCATAAATCCACTTTTGGTTACAACTTTCACTTTGGATCTGGACCCATTTGTTGGTAGAGTAAGAATCAGCATGTTATTTCTCTTTCATCTATAGAGGTTAAGTATCATAGTGCTATTAATGCCACTACAAAGGCTATTTGGATTTAGAAGATTCTCACTAAACTTGGTATTCTATTTCAGAAGCTATCAATCATCTACTATGATAACCAAAACACTATCCAAATCTTGAAGAATTTGGTTCATCATTACAAAATCAAACACATAGAAATCCATATGCACTTTATCAGGGAGCTAATTCATGCAAAGATAATTGATCTTTAATAGTGTCATATAGAGGAGTACATTGTAGATATTTTCACCAAACCTTTCACTAAGAGCAAGTATCTTCACTTAAGATCTCTTTTGGGGGTACAGGACATCAATTCTTCAGGGAGGGTCTCTTAGACCTTCATTTTGAGGAGTTTTTTCCCTTCAGGTTTTCTCCTTTCCTCATCTATTTTTATAGATTACCTAATATGGATACACATTATTAGGATTCTTATCTGCATAGCCCTACCTAATCTTCATTTATGGGGGGTGTTAGTGTATTTATTTGATTTATTACATTTTTTTGTATTTATTATTTATTTTGGTGCACTAATTACTTATTGTAATTAGTTTATTATTTTTATTAATAATTTACACCATATAAGATAAGCTTGCTTAGTTAGTAGTCAACTTGGACACCTATCTTGTTACAGTGGAGTTCCACTCCACTATTCATGGTAAGATAGGATAAGATTGCTTAACTAGTAGTCAACTTGTGTTGATCATTTACACAATATGGACACCTATTTTGTTAGTGTTGAGTTTCACTCCACTATTCTTGTAGTCGGATATCAATTTAACTACATGTGTTTTATGAGTTCTCTAATCTTTATCATGCACACCTTGATCTATATAAGCAATGGCTATTTATGTATTCTACATGAGATTAATATTGAATTATCATAGTGATTTATGATATTTGAGTTATTTATTCATTTCTATTATTGTCTCAGATATATAGTTATTGTTTATTATTTTTACTATTTTATCTCTTATTTATGCTTTATATTAGATTCATTAGATCCTGTAGCTAATTCTAATAATAAAAAAAGTAATTAAGAAGAAAATTTTTAATTCTTGAATAATGATGTCTTCACTCTTCTCTTTCTCTTTAAAGTTTATGAATTATTAAACTCAAATTGATACCCCTAAGGGTGCTTGATTAGCCTTGGATTGGGTTAAATAATGATTTCTAATCGAATTTGCACATGATTATGGAAAGTCACTTTTTATTATTGTTTAGACATAGAAATGATTAAAATTAAGTGTCTACATTTTCCCCTATTTGAGAAGGTGTTGTGAGACATTAAGCACAGTAACATCTTTTCAAAAAATGAAAAAGTTGAAGAATAAAAATTTTAATGCTTGAAGAATTATGTCTTCACTCTTCTCTTTGTATCTTTAAATTTTATGAGTTGATAAACTTGGAATGATCCCCAAAAGGGTGTTTGATTATTCCTAGATGCCCTAGGCCTTGAGGGGATAGTTGGGAAAGAAGATAAAATAAATAAGCCCTTAAAAAAGAGAAGAAAAATCAAGAATGGGAAAAATCTTGTGGGCTTAGAATTATAAGAAAGACTAGATGATGGCCTTGGCCCCAAAAATGGTGGTCTTGGTTTATCACAATGTGTCCTAGTAGGGCAGATTTGCTCATTGATGTAATGAGTTACCCCATTAGGATAAATTTAATCACTAATCAATCTAAATGGGTTGCTTTGGTAGGATATATTGTCATTTTGAAAAATGATGATCAAGCAATTGATTAATTGGTTGGAGGATAGTAGACAAAGAGATATTTTGCTACAAAATTAATGATTAGACCTCTAACACTTAATTTTTTATGTAGCACAAAATGGTATGCACCATGATATAAAACACCATGATGACTTAGACATGATGTGTATAAAGATTGAACCCCAATCCAAATAGACAATTGATAATAATACACTAATTATAAAAACCATGATGATAATGTTGACCTATGCCAATGGATGGACTCAAGTACAAATGTGTGACAAGAAAAACCATGATGATGGCCTTATCATCATAGTAGATTGAGTCAAGGTGATAATAGAAAAGGTAAAAAAACAAGCATGTAAAAAAGCAAGCAAACACAAACTGAAAATAAAAGCAACATAAAGTATCTTATTTCCCAAGAGAGAAATCAAAGAAATACACCAAGAACAATCAAACATAATCATTATTGGCAAATAAAATAACACATCATAAAATAATAAATTTAATGAACCCTTTGTGTGTGTATGAGTGTAAGGAGTTACTCTTGAATAATTTATCCCTAAGCTCTAGAGGACAACTTATGAATACAAGATGGTAACCTAGATAGAAGGGGGAATAGAAAAAAAGGAAGGGATGGTCGAGATGACTCTAAATGCCACATATAATTGGATGTTGCCTACATATTTTGATGGACTTCAAGCCAAATGTAGTTCTCCTAGTGATATGGGAAATAATAAAAATTATGACAAGAGACTTGATTATAGAAGAAGAATAGGAAAATTACACTCTCAAAATAGTGAGAGCATTTAAATAAATTGTGTAAAAAGGAATGGTAATAAGATTAGTTGAGCTAGCCTGAGATGCCCCATGCATCCAGATGTTGCCTACATAGTCTATGTGGACCTCAAGCCAATCTAGTTCTCTCAGAAATGGGAGTGAAAAATGAAGTAATGATAATGGTAAATTGTAAATTATGGTGGTTGGATAAGAGGTTCTCACCCAATAAATGAAGTAAATTATGCCATCTAAAATAGATCTAAATTCCAATAGAAAACTAGATGATAAAACAAGCAAAAAATTTATGACTTAATATCTCTCATGGAGTTTTAAGCCCTTTTGGAACTTTTTTATTTTTAGGTTGTTTTTGGGGTTCTCGAATTTTTAGGGTTTTGGGACTATTTTGAATATTTTTGGGTTTTAAGCATCTCAAATCAATGAAGGATTATAAGATGCAATTTTTTTTAGCTTACAAAATGGTGAGAGCATTGCTTAGGTTGCTCATAAAATGGAGAGAGTGTGGCTTAAGTTGATCATAAAATGGTGACAGTGTGGCTTAAATTACTTACAAAATGGTGAGAGTGTGGCTTAAATTACTCGTAAAATGGTGAGAGTGTGGCTTAAACTACTTTAAAAAATGAGAATGTGGAAAAGAGGTGATCGAGTTCAACTCAAAAATTGAGCACTACCTACATAGTCCAAATGGACCTTAGGTAAATGTAGTTCCACCTTAGTGGAAGATATTATGAATCAAAAATAAGGTTGAAATTAGGAATGGCATATGAATAGAACAAATGTTACAGTATTTAAAAAGATCCAAAAGATGAATTTAAAAGGCCATCATATAGGGAAATCATGTCTAAGTGTTTCACATAAATTTTGATTTATTTCTTAAGAAGAAAGTTGTAAAACTTAAAAGAAGGGTGAGGTTATTATAACCTAAATTTGGTTGTGTGCCTCTATGATCTAGATAGTTGTAGATATTCCTCTTTGTCTTGGGAGGAATGACTTATAGATAAGAAAGCACTAAAGAAATGGTTGATTAGTTAGATATTAGGGTGGATTGCTTAGTAAGCTAGATCCAAGAAGCACAAACTTCCTTAGAGGATATCAATCCACACTTTTAAATAATCAAGTTCTTAAAATGAAAGATAAATTTATTGCATAAATAGTAGAAGATATTGAAACTAAGTACAAGAAGTTATTGAAAAAAGATGAATTCAACTACTTATAGAAATAAATGATTAGATATTAATCTTAAATGAACTAGACATGGTTCAAAAAATAGAGAGATGTTCTGTGATCAAGCAAAAAGTCATTTAGTGGGATTTAGTTGGGGTTTGATAGGTAGAATTGACTTATTGTTAGAATTGTCACATAGTGGCCATCGACAGTTGGGTGAACCATCAATGGTTAGGTAATTATCAGTGTTTACATGACCATTAATGATTAGGGGAAAACCATTAGTGGTTAATTAACCATCAATGGTTATTGTCAAATTTGGATTAGGTAAGGATGGGTCTGGTTGGGAAGGTGGTTGAGTGATTCTAGGAGGTGGGTTTAGGCTGGAGGCTAGTTACAAGATAGAGAGGAATATTCAAGGCTATCTAGTTTAGAGGTTGGGTTAGAAGATAAACAAAATAACTAATTACTGAAAATAGATACTTAGCTTTGTTATTATTGATCTAAATAATGTTGAGGTGTGTGGTTTAAAACTCATTGTGGAGCCTGGAATAATTCTAGTAGAGTATCAATATCTTGGTTGTTATTGATGAATTTTAGTGCTTATGCTCTCTATCATGCTCATTAGAAGTTTTCTTAGATTCATCAAAAGAAGCTTGAAAAAAAAGTTTTGATATAAGAAGCTCTGATAATTTCTCATCTTCCTTTTCACCACCTCCTTATTTCTTTATATAGAAGGAAGGGAGAGGTGAAATAATGGGTTCAACAAGAGGTTTAACATGGTGTCTAATTTTAGTCCTAACATGCATAATTAAGTGAGTGGATAAAAATAAAAAATCAAGGTGGATTTAAGTTGGAGTTAACCCTTAAGGTGGTTAAAGGTTCACCATTAGTAGTTGAGCTAACTGTTGACCATTTTTGGTCTAGCAGGGCAAAATCGGTCTCCTTCTTCCCCTGCTATTCTGAGCTAGTTCAAATTTGGTTGCACAAGTCTTTCAGCAGAAGATGAACCAGTTCAAAGGATGAAAGGGATTTTACAAAGCTTCTTTAGACATTTTTTTTGAATAAATTCATAAGGAAAGAGAGTGAAAATGATTCAAGACACTTTTTCTTAAGGTTGGAAAAGTGGTTCAACATCGAGGTTCAGCGACATGATCTTCTAAGAGTTTTTTGAAATTTGAACCTTGAACCATTGAACCATTGAACCGTTGAACCATTGAACCATTCAATAAATGGTTCAATTGGTTGGTTTAATCACTTGGTTCAATTGGTTGGATCAATCACTTGGTTCAATCAGTTAGTTTAATCGCTTGGTTCAATTGGATGGTTCAATCACTTCGATCAATTAGTTAGTTCAATCACTTTGAACTACCACTTGAACCATCACTTGGTTAAATCATTTGGTTCAATGAGTTGGTTCAAGTAGTTGGTTCAATTGGTTTGGTTTAATCGAATGGTTCAATCAGTTGGTTCAAAGCGGTTGGTTCAAGTGATCAAATGAATGAACAGAACATAGTATTGAACCATTGAACTATTGAACCAATTGTTGGTTCAATTGAAAGGTTCAAGGGAGTCTCCCAAATCCCAAAGGACAAGTGCCCTTATAGAGGGTAGGGAACACTTGCAAAGGGATCAAAGATAAGGCCAAAGAAATTGACCAAATGGCGACGAGCATGTGAATGTCAACTTTATGGTAATAAAATAGCCATCAATCTTTAAATGAAAGGTGTGAGCCTGAAGGAATTCAAAGGATTAAATCCAAAAGGAAGAAATCATCAAGAAGGTATCCCAAAGAGCTAAAGAATAAGTAGAAGATAGCCCCTGAAGGATGAAGGAACCAGAAAAGACAAAGCTAGGAAGAGGCAAAAGAGCCAAGTATAAAAACAGAAAAAATAGTCCAAGTGGAAAAGGAAGGTGTCGAATCAAGGAGTTAATCTAGTGGTTGACATAGTATCTACCAAGTGGTCATCAAGGGGTACAAATAGTGAACAGCGTGACCTATTTTTCTTCACTTTGCATTGATGAGCAGATAAACCGCGTGAATGCCTTGAAGGAGTGGTCTTGTTTACAGACAAATGGTGCAGCCCTTAATTTCACATATGATGTTTAATATATCTTAAATGCCTAAAATCAAAATAAGAGCTGACACAACATTATCTATCAAGTGGCTTCCTCTTCCCAATGCTTAGAACACACATGGGCCATTGGTAGAAAGGCACCAAAAGGCCTTTTTATTCCTCTATATATTGTAACATCTAATTTTAGAAGATATCTCTTAGCTTGTAAGGTAGAGCTCTACTAAATTTTACCTTGAATCAAGACAACAGTTTTACCTCCATTTTAAGTTTGTACTTTTGTATATGTCTATAGCTTTGTCCTATGTTAAGTCATTTTCCTTTATGCTTTCACAAAATGATTCTATCATGTCTAGCGTATTGTGAGATCTTCTTTTACAGGTTAGCCAAAAGTGTCCCTAGAAAAGTATAGGTGCATGTGAACAAGGTGCCATAGTGTGTCTTAGAACACCTCTGGTAGTTCTTCCTCCCTATATCTCCATGGACCCCTAGCTCATTAATGCAAAAGAATTTCTCGTATCAATGAAGTGTATGTCAGCGTGTTCTTGGTGGAAAGTGTAGGTTCAATCTAAGTAGATCAAACTTTTTGGTGTATCACCATTTAGTTTAGGTTTTATTTTCAGCATCATTCTCCCTTTTCACCCCCCCATTATTAGCAGTAGGAAATCTAGGACCATATAGCTACATCAAAGGGAGCTAGCCCTTATCTAGAGAATCTCCCCCTAGTTTTGTCAGACCCACAAGCAAAAGGGGAGTTTCCATTGTGATGCGTGGAAGACAGGAGCTCAGCCTCCTATCAAGGGTGCAATCCACAATGTCAACAATTTTTGGCATGCCCAGTGGGACCACATTTTAATACTCAAAAAAGTTCCAAGATTGGTGATGGTCCTATTACAGTAGTACAAACCATTAATATAGCATCTAACCTTAATTAGGTGATTTTGGGACAAGTTTTGTCTAAAAAAGTTGAAGAATTTTGGTGTGTTCTTCAACCAACCAACCTTTGGAGTCTTTTTCATCAACACCAATGGTGACTCTGAGTTAAATCAGCTAGTTAAGTAGTCCTGGTGCCATCAAGAAATCATATTTTGGTATTTATAATTCCATTACTCAGAACTATGGACCTTGTTTTCCTTCATATAGTTTTGATCAAGCTCAGGTTGTTCATGAAATCACCTCAAGCAATAAGGATGCATACCATTATGAGTTTTTATCCTTTTTAGGTCCAATATGACCAATCTCAACCCTATCATGAGCTATATCAGTCTTATGCCTAGTCTTTTCAATGTATCACTTCTCCTACTCAACCTAATCTCTTTGCCAATCAACCCATTTCCATCTTCAAACAAGCACTTCTAGGATATGAAAAGTATGTAGTGGAGCTTGACACCAGAAGGGGATGTGGCCAAGAAATCCCTGATCATATCATCAATCAAGTGAGAAATACACTAGATCTGGTTAAGAGTGAATGGACTCCCATTGAAAGAGCCAATTGGCAATGGCTTACAAATGAGATGTTGGATGTGAGTGGTTTGATTGCATCTTTAGAAGGGAGGCTAAGTATTCATGAGAGGTATCCTTACCAAGTCTATCAACCTACATACCCACTACCCCAAGTTTCATATTAGCCATACGTAGTTCCTGCTCATGAGCCAAGTCAAGCCTATCAAAGTCCTTTCCCCAATCATGTTGAGGAGAGTTTTGAAATAGTAAATCTTATGTTTAAGACCAATCTTGATAAGCAGATTGAATTGGAAAATCTTCAAATGTAGCAGTCTATGTTGGCATCAAGGGAAGTGGAATCCAAACCCTCATCACCCTCTCACATTGCAAACCCATCACCCTAAAAGGAGATGTCCAGTCTTAATATCATGAGCTGGAGTAAAGTAGTTGAGTCATGGAACAATGAGGAGAAAGACATTGTCCAAGAGTGTGAGGTAAAAAATGAAGCTAGTCCCTTTCAAGTCCCTCCCACCCTTCCTCAAGAAGCTTCTTGTACTTCATGGCAGCCTTCATGCACTCCCCATCTCTATGATGATTCCTATGAGATCCAAGAAATACTCTTTCAAGAAAATCTAGCCAAGAAAATTGTAGAGTTGGAGTCCAGAACGAGATTCCTTAGCCAATGTGTGATGGATGGTTCAGACCAAACAATAAATTCCATTTCTAAACACACCCCATCTACACACCTCCAAGAGATCTATCAAGCCACATTTGATATAGATGAAGTGCTGGCCAAATGGAAGGAGAAAAATCATTCAATTCTAGCTTAAGGACTACCTCCTCTTCCACATGAGTTCATCTGTCAACCTTCCACTTCACCCCTTCTCAAGGAGGAACCTATTTTGAAAGGGGTGAGTGAAGAGGAGTATACTTAGTTCATGACTGATCAAGGAGACTCCATGAGTGCAAATGAGAAGGAGATCACCATAGATGTCATGGAGGAGCATGGACAGTCTCTTATTCATGTTTTGAATTATTCATTTGAAGTCATTGGGGCATGCTACACTCCTCTTCAAGGAGGTTATGAGTTGACTAAGGGTGGAGAAGGAAGCATTGGGACTCAAATAAGTATGCAAAGGGGCTGCAATCTTTCATATTTATTCTTTCAAAAGATTGGTGAATCTGAAGATGATATTTTTGAAGTCATCAAAGAGGAACCTATTTTGTAGGAGGTAAGTAAAGAAGAGAACATCCAAATTGTAGCTAACCAGGAGGCTATCATGAGCAACAATGAAGATGAAATCATCATGGATGCTCCTTTTGAAGACATCATCAACAATGGAGAAGACACAGGTCATGCATGCATGTGGATGTTCTAGTAATATGAAGAGGAACGTAAGCATGGTGAGCTCTCTCTTCCCTTGTTTGATGAACTTCCTTGTTGCTTTGATGAGGAGGATGACCATGCCATGGAGCATGAGTTAGAGGAGGATCAAGAGGATGTGTTTGAATAACTAGAGACTCTGATCCTTGAGCAAGAAAAGGAGAAGCTTGTCTATCTTGAGAATAGCTTTGAATAAGAGAGCCTTGAACAAGAAGGTGATGTTCTATGGGATGAGCAATCACTCTGTGATTCCATTTTAGACATCACAATAGTCACCCTTCTTCAATAAAGCCATGAAAGAGTAGAAGGTGAGTTTGACAGGGTATTCAATAAATTAGAAGGGAATGGGTCAAACCATAATTCATGTCAAGGGAGCTATGCATATAAAAGGGCTTATGGTGATGAGCCAACAACCATCAATTTCTTAGTAAAACATGCCAGCATTCGACAAGCTTCCAAGAACAAGAAGAGTACATATATGTTGGGAGCATGTTTGACTCTGATCCACTTGGATGTAAGCCAATTGAGGTGGCAGGCAAGAGGTGCAGATCACCTAGTCCCCATTCCATTCAGCCACTTGTTTGGCACCATAAGTTTCCTTGCCATGAAGGAGACTTAGGAAATTTTCCCTTTGATCTAGGAGGAAGGAAAATATACCTAGTTAGTTGTACATAGTAGTTTTCTTTCAATTTTATTTCCATATTTTCCCTAAGTGTTGTTTGCACAGGTAGTGTTTTTAGCCTTGTGTGTGTTTTCCTTTATTTTTGGGGTAAAAGCTTCATGATTGATTCTTGGATCTATCAAGGTTGTTGCTATATCTTTCAAGCTATATTATGACTCTGTGCCTAATGGAATTTGAGGCTACTAGTTTCTAAGCATAGTAGGCATGTTTCCCCTAAGAATTGCCAATTTATTGACCATTTTTGGTCCAGTAGGCCAAAATTGGTCTCCTTCTACCCCTGTTGTTCTAAGCCAGTTCAATTTTGGTTGCACAAGTCTTTCGGTAGAAGATGAACCAGCTCAAAGGATGCAATGGCTTTTACAAAGCTTCTTCAGACATTTTTTTTGAAGAAATTCACAAGGAAAGAGAGCGAAAATGATTCAAGACACTTTTCCTTAAGGTTGGAAAAGTGGTTCAACGCCAAGGTTCAGCGACATGATCTTCTAAGAGTTTTTTAAAATTTGAACCTTGAACCATTGAACCATTAAACCATTCAAGAAATAGTTTAATCAGCTGATTCAATCACTTAGTTCAATCAGTTGGTTCAATCACTTGGTTCAATTAGTTGGTTCAATAGATTAGTTTAATCAATTGGTTCAATCACTTAGTTCAATCAGTTGGTTTAATCGCTTGGTTTAATTGGTTGGTTTAATCACTTGGTTCAATCAGTTGGTTCAATTAATTTGAACTACCACTTGAACCATCACTTGGTTTAATGAGTTGGTTCAAGCAGTCGGTTCAATTGGTTCGGTTCAATCAAATGGTTAAATTGGTTCATTTAAAGTAGATGGTTCAAGTGGTCAAATGAATTAGAAGAACAAAGTATTACACCATTAAACCAATTTTTGGTTCAATTAGAAGGTTCAAGGGAGTCTCCCAAAGCCCAAAGGATAGTGCCCTTGTAGAGCGTAGGGAACACTTGTAAAGGGATCAAAGACAAGGCCGAAGGAATTGACTGATAGGACCTAAGTTCCCCAAAGCTATAACACAACTTGTCAGAATTAAGAGCACACATGATTACCATTGTATAAGCAACTTAAGCATGTGGAAATAACCAGAAGAACAAATAACTATCAATGAGAAATAGCATAGAATATGAGAGGCAACACATAATTGTATTCAACTCAGTTAGAAGGAAATTACAATAAAGAGATCACACTCTTTCTTCCACTTTGTGGGCTTAAAGTAATCTTCCCTCAAGAGTAATCTTCTCTCAATAGGTCACAACACACAGCTAACACAAGCTGTTGTTCACCTCATTGTACTGTCAGTACAACCGAGTATGAACCGGTACTCCAAGTAGATCTCACCATGATCTTGCTCCTTGATGTATTGTTGTCACCTTAGATCTTGCTCCCCCGCTGATCTCCTTTTGACCCTCGCATACACACACCCCTGCAGACCAACCTGATCTTACTTATCACATGTAGATCTCCACCATGATCCTGCAACACCCTGCATATCAAACCTGATCTTACATACATGAAGAATCCTACTTGATTCTACCATGGGAAGAACTCTCCTAGTTCTACACTTAACAATACAACCCATGAGTCTATTATATATATATATATATATATATATATATATATATATATATATATATATATCTCATGCATACAATGATTAGACTTGTGGCTCAAGACTTGAACTAGTCTTTAACATGCAAACAACCTGTTCACTTAACAGACTGTTCGTCAACAACAGTTTTGGAACCGCACAGGCGATCGACGTCAATCCCTATCTAACTAGAGGTGACCGATGTCAGCCGACTGCTGCCAAGGTCAGTTTCCTTCTACACTGTCCACTGACTGACGTCGGTGATCCTGCTGACACCGGTGATGGCATACTCAGTATCCTCCATGTTTGTAACAAGGTGAAGCTTTTAGCTCCACAACCTAACATTGACCAAATGGTGATGGGCATGTGAACATCAACTTTATGGCAATAAAATAGCCATCAATCTTTAAATGAAAGGCACGAGCTTGAAGGAATTCAAAGGCTTAAAGCTAGAAGGAATAAATCATCGAGAATGGAGCCCAAAGAGTTGAAGAATACACAAAAGATAGCCCCCAAAGGATGAAGGAACCAAAAAAGACAAAGCTAGGAAGAGGCAAAAGAGCCAAGTGCAGAAATGGACAAAATAGTCCAAGTGGCAAAGGAAGGTGTCGACTCAAGGAGTTACTCCAGTTTTTAACATAGTATCTACCAAGTGGTCATCAAGGGGCACAAACAGTGAATGGCATGACCCATTTTTATTCATTTTGCATTGATGAGCAGATAAACCATGTGAATGCCTTGAAGGAGTGGTCTTGTTTGTAGATAAATGGCATGGCCCATAATTTTACATATGACATTTAATATATCTTAAATGCCTAAACTCAAAACAAGAGCTGACACAACATTATCTATCAAGTGGCTTCCTCTTCCCAATGCTTGAAACGCACATTGGCCATTGGTAGAAAGGTGCCAAAAGGCCTTTTACTTCCTCTATATATTGTAACTTCTGATTTCATGAGATATCTCTTAGCTTGTAAGGTAGAGCTCTACTAAATTTTACCTTGAATCAAGACAACATTTTTACCTCCATTTTGAGTTTGCACTTTTGTATATGTCTATAGCTTTGTCTTGTGTTAAGTCATTTTCCTTTATGCTTTCACAAAATGATTCCAACATGTCTAGTGTATTGTGAGATCTTCTTTTATAGGTTAGCCAAAAGTGTCCCTAGCAAAGTATAGGTGCATGTGAACAGGCTGCCATAGTGTGTCTTAGAACACCTCTAGTAGTTCTTCCTCCCTATATCTCCATGGACCCCTAGCTCACTGATGCAAAAGAATTTCTCGTATCAAATAAGTGTATGTCAGCTTGTTCTTGGTGGAAAGTGTAGGTTCAAGCTAAGTAGATCAAAATTTTTGGTGTATCACCATTTAGTTTAGGTTCTATATTTAGCATTCTTCTCCCTTTTCAGCCCCTACCATTGTTAGCAGTAGGAAATCTAGGACCACAAAGATACATCAAAGGGAGCTAGCCCTTATCTAGAGACTCTCCCCCTAGTTTTGCTAGACCCACAAGTAAGAGGGGAGTTTCCATTGTGATGCGTGGAAGATAGGAGCTTAGCCTCATGTCAAGGGTAAAATCCATAATGTCAAAACTAACCATTGATGGTTAGGAATCAATCGTCGATAGCTGATAAGATAAGATTAGAATAGTCAAAGCTAGTCAAAGATAAGGTTACAAACTTTTTAGGTGAGGGAATAGTTATAGATGTATGACAAAGTGCCCTATATCTTTGATAGGTGTGTCGAGGTATGATGGATGTAGACTAGGATAATATGGCCGAGGTAGGATTAGGAAGCATGAGTTATTATCAATGTATACCTCAAGATGCAGTGATATTAGTGGCACTCATCGAGAGATGGGATCCTTTCACTAACACTTTCTTGCTTCTAATTGGCAAGATGACTATTCTGCTAGAGGACATCCACCAGATAGTGTGGCTACCCATATGGGGTGAGCCTATATAACACATTAGTAGTGATGAGAGGGATGAAAAAATGGACCATTTGTATGGAGAGGACCTCATTCTTGCAAGGTGATACTTAAGAGGATTTCACTACACACCTTTATATAAATTGGATAGGGATGTGAGGTAGTTATTCATAATGATGATGATAGTTATTACCTACTACACATTATTAAATTCTAGTAGTGGGGCGTTTCCATAATATTTGTTGGGGGTGATTGTGGATATGTGGTTGGATCATATAGTATTTACCTGGGGACCTATACTATTGGTTCAAATTTATCAAGAGTTGTGGGGATACTAAGCTCACAAGAGATATAGGATTAATTTTGGGCTCATACTACACTATTGGGCCTAGAAGAACATTAGGGTACTCAAACCAGCTAGAGTGCCATGGGATGGCTTTGTACAAATGGACTTTAGAGTTGGGTACATGAGATGGAGAGATGAATATGCTTTCATAGGATCAAGAGGAAGAGACCGAGACCTTGACTAGTATAGAGACTGACTAGATGCCTTAGTTTTAGGAGATGTGATTTGGTTCCCTATGTCATATTTCTAGCATGGGTGAGTTATGCCTAACACACATTATCATTACAAAGTTATAGATGGATATTTGGGAGGCAAGATCATGAGATCAAGCTTATCCCTTTTAATAGGGTGAGGAGATAGTTTGAACTAGTACAAGATATCCTCAAGGAGTTCCCTAGATATAGGAAGGAGGGTGTAGAGTTCCCATTACCTAATCTAGAGAAAATTAAGGTATGATGAGGCCTTGGTTTTTAGACATCTACTAGATGAGCCTAGATGGGGTGAGTATAGATTTGAGATCACTAGAGGGGCCAATAGTGTGACACCAGGCCAATGGGTTGCATATGTAGGTGGATAGGTAGGTTTAAGATGGCAGGCTCCAAGAGGTAGTGGTACTCTAGAGGATTAGACTATTATCAGACATTATATTTTTGATGTATCATATGATTTTGATACTAGCCTATGAGTCAATGTAGTGAGATGTATATACATTTTTGAGAGACTTGTACATTATTGTATATATGATCATTATTTTGATTATGAGCTTATGATATATAGATGTGATCATGGTTTATGGTTTGTGTTGATATTTATGGATGTGATGTTGTTTATGATGATTATGTTTATATGATTAGCATGTTATGGTTTATGTGTACTCACCTAGCCATGCATATGATTATGTGTCTATTTAATTTATGTTCATGATGATATTTGATATTGATGGATGTTGTTTATGATATGATACGTTTATATTTTTTTATACATGACTATGATGTTTGTGATTATTGTTATGGTTATGGTTATGGATGACTATGATGTAATTTATGTTCATCATATGGTTATGGGTTAATGGATCATAGTTCTATGGATGTGATAGATGGTAGGATGATTATGATGTTATGATTACGTGATGTGATGTTCATGATTTTATGATTCGATGATGTTTGTTATGATGAGATGTTTTGATGGACATGTAGATGAATCTTTTCTTTCTTACCTAGATAGGCATGTGATGGATAGCATATGTGGATGCCATATGATTGAACAGTGATAGACATTTCATGATTAGTTGGTGTTTTTGTTTATTTATATGAGATGATTGTGATGTGATGATGTTATATATGATTAGATATATTTTTTAGGTAGATTGACATGTGATGACTTATTGACTTAGATGTGAGAAAAGTTAATGTTGTGATGATTGTATGTTTGTTATGATTGGTTATGATGGCTAAGATGTTATTTTGAAAAAAAATACTTAAATAAGGTTTATGGAATAACACATAATTTGTTTTTTAAATTTTTTTAATAAGCTACATATGTTTAGATGAAGGTGGTTGAATCTTTAAGAAACATAAATTAAGTTGGATTACAAAACTAAATGTGAGAGAGATAGGACAATCAAGAGACAAGTATCATAATGAATGTATCAACCATTAGATATGAGATAATAAGAAGAAGGCACTATGCTTCTTCAGTGACAAAGATAGAGAAAAACTTAAGTTAGATCAGCTTATGAACATAAGCCCTTTGAATACTTCACATGAGCGATCATTAGTTGGTTAAAAGGTTTATTACCCACTTGGTGTCAAGTAAGCTCAAAATACCATTTTATAGAAGGTATAAAGGGGAGATGGATGAAAATGGAACCTTCTTGTGAGACTAGCATACCTCTTCTATAGGTTATCAAAGAGCTAATATAAACAAATCCATGTCATATAAGTTGTAGACTGATCAATGCAGGAAGTCTACTCATGAGAGCCAATTACGACTTCCAAAATTATTTTGGTTTTTTTTATTTTTTATAATAGATCATTTACATTTTTGTTATTTCTTGGAGGGAGGGGAGAATTTGATTGATGTGGGAAGCTTACAATAAATTTCTATGCTTTGAAAAATGATTTACTCATCCATCCTTCAAGGGAGTGGTCTAAGTTTGTGTGATTTTTTTAAGGCTTTTGATAGCTATCCTCCAAGGGAGAAATCTACCTTATATTAAGCAATGATGATATGTTTTGGTAGTTGTCCTTCAAGGGAGTAGCCTACAAATGCTATAAATTACCCTTGATTATTTTTTACTTGATTTTTCTTTTTCTTTTTTATAACTTTTAATGACATAGACTTGCTTATATAGGCTTAAAGGTTCACCTTTTATGAAGGTAAAACTAAATCACAAGAAGGTTGATGAGTGTGTAAAGGAGGTTTATGTGACAATGACCATGGGAATTTGTCCTATAAAAGGGGAGTAAAGTACCATGAGAATCTTGCCACGGGTAGATACATGGTACCCATGTTCAAGATTAGGCTAAGGTTGTGATAGATAATCACATGATTTATCTTTAATCAATTGTCCTTAGAATAAGGAGATGAAGGTGGAATGAAAACAAGGGATGAGCTTACATTAGACAAAAAGTGAGTTTGATCCTATTTAAAAAAAGAAGGGATACAAATGTAAAGCATTGAGGGGCTCAAGTTCTAGGTTCCCTTCAAGATAGGATAATCAATAAGTTCTAGATCCATACTTGTGTGTTACGATATAAGGTCCAAGCCAATTGAAAGAAAACTTACCCTGCTTTCTTTTATCCATATTGGTGACATGTTGATTTTTATTTAAGATGAGATCACTGATGTTGACTTCTCACAATTAAATGTGTTTGTTATAAGCACTCTTGATTCATTCCTGATAAACATGAATATGGATAAGAGTGGGTAAACGATGCTCATAAAGTAACTCAAGTTCGGCTAAACATTTTTGATGATAATCATCTATAGAAATGATATTTTGAAGGGATATACAAAGAGAGGGAATTTGGACTATGAGAGGCAAGATGGCCTCAGCTCCAAACATAAGAGAGAAAATGGTAGCACCCATAGCGGTTTGAATGCTAGTGTGATATGCCCATAAGGCAAAGGGGATGTGTAAATGTCAATCCCAACCAGATGTATTAACCATTTTAGTTAGCCTGTTATTAAGATTTTTGTTATAATCTTTAGCCTATCCATTTTCTTATGGATGATAGGGAAATGAGACACTTAACTTGATACTAAATGCGTCACAAAGACCTTAGACTTATTTTTTTTAATATTTACCATTATCGGTGATAGTTTATGTGGAACACCAAAATGGTAGATGATGTTATGGTTAATAAAATCAATAATATTTTTGGGTTTGGTTGAAATGAGAGGGGTAACCTCTACCCACTTGGTAACATATTCCATTGTAGTGATGATATAATGATGTCATTATGAAGAATGGGGGTTAATTTCTCTAATAAGATCTAGACCCCATTATGAGAAGGGCCGTAAATCTTTGGATACTTAAAGAATATGGCTAAGTGCATGATGTAAATTGGTATGCTGTTGACACTTAACACACTTATTCACATAATCATAACAATCTTGGTTGAGAGTAGGCTAGTAGTAGCCAAGGCAAAGGATATATTTAGAGACATCTGGACCACTAAAATGTCCTCCACAAATCCCATCATATGTTTCCTTGATAGCATGAGAGGCTTCATGACTACATATGCAATGGAAGAGGAGACCATCAAAGCTATGTTTATAAATAATTCCCCCCAATATGGTATAATGTGAAGTGATTTGAATAAACACTCTTCAATCAATCTTAGAAAGGTTGTAAGGGATGATGACAAGGTTGAGATAGTCGAGGTTTGTTGGTACCAAACGTCAGGTTAGGTTTCCTCCACGTTAAAGATGGTAGGAGAGTCTAATTTGATATAAGAAGGATTGATAATTTGATGGATAATGATAGGTAGATTAGATTTAGAGGACATAGATAGGATATGGGATGTGAGAGAAACCATCATATCGGTAAACTTATTCATAAATCACAGAGTGGTTTGGATATAATAGTGTTCAAATGATGCTAAGAGTACATCAGCTAGTTGTTTGCACTATTTCAAAACATCAGTATTACATTGATAAGAGTCATTTATTTAATTGACCACAAGTTGAGAGTCACCAAAAAAATTGATCATTTTGATTCCCAAGGCTAATGCAAATTGGAGACATATCACTAGGGCTTCGTACTTAGCCATATTATTAGTACATTCAAAATCTAGATTGAAAGATAAAAGAAGTTCATTATGAAGGGGGATAAGTATGATACTACCCCCCCCACCATGTTGACACTTCAATCCATTAAAGAACATGGTAACTTGATAGGTGAAGTCTTCTTGAGAGAGGGTCACAATGGACTCATCTAGAAATTTGAGAGGAGGAGGTTGATTGTCAACTAATGGTACTTTAGCTAATAGGTTAACAATGAATTTACCTTTAATTAAATTTTGATAGAGGAACTCAAGGTCAAACTCAACTAAAATCATGAGCCACTTGGATATATGCTGATTTTGGTATGGATTGGAGTGCATATACTTGAGTGGGTTGGTATTGGTTATGACATAGGTCTTGTGGTTGAAAAGGTAATGGTAAAGTTTTATGGCCACAAAGACCAAGGAGAGCTAAGTTTCTCGGTATGGGTGTATTGACTATCATACTCTACAAGAATATGACTAATGTAGTAGATGGGTTTATATTTATGTTTCTCATCCTAATGAGCCAGCATTACCCCTAATGAGTGGTTGGTGGCAAAAATATAAAGGTAAAAAGGCTAATATTCTTTGGGAGGAATGATGATGGGTGGAAATAGAAGGTACTCTTTAAGTGAATAAAAGGCCTTTTGAAAGTTTTTATTCCACTTAAAAGATACGTCCTTCTTTAGAAGGTGGTGGAAAGGTTGGCATCGATCAAAGAGCTGAGAGATAAAGTGTTGAATGGATTGGAGCTTCCCCTATAAGTTGCAAAGTTGTTTGAGGTGGGTTTTAGTTGCAAGATGATTTTGGTAGGTTTGACTTTAATTCCCTAAAGGGAGATGATGAATCCAAGTAGATTTCCTGAAAAGACCCCAAAAATACACTTCTTGGGGTTAATGCATACATGGTAATGGATGAGTCATTTAAAGATAATCTTAAGAACATATAAATGATTTTTATGACATTTAGATTTCCCAAGAAGGTCATTGACATAGTCTTCGATGATTTTATGAATAAGGTCATGGAAGATGTAGGTCATAGCACATTGGTAAGTTACACCAACATTATTTATACCAAAAGGCATTACCCTATAGTAGAAGCTTCCCTAGGGAGTGATAAAGGTGGTTTTTTATAGATCCTCAAGGGAAATTAATATCTGATTATAACTTGAGAACCCATCCATAAGAGATAACATCCCATGTCTAGCTATAAGATGAACAAGCTGGTCAATGCTTTGCAAAGGAAAGTCATCCTTTGGGTAAGCAAGGTTAAGGTCATGAAAGTCTACACAAATGCAAAATCCCCCTGTGTCTTTGGTGATAGGTACACCATTCAAGACCCATTGGCAATAATCAATGGGTTGGATGAAATTGATGGATAAGAGGCATTGAAGATCTTCTTTGATGAGAAGGGCTATGTGAGGGTGCATTCATAAAAATTTTTACCTAATTAGCTTGGCATCATGGTTGGTGACTATGTTATGGGTAGTGATAGAGGGTTTGATTTATGCCATGTCAATATAAGACCAAGAAAATGTTATTTTGCAATATTGCAGGAAGGAGGGAAAGTCTTAAAGCTCCTCAAACTTTAGTGATTGGTCAATTTTGACAATGCACATGTTATCTAGGGTACCCAAGATGATATCCATGGTGGATTCATTCAACATGGTCTAAGCCTTAGGAGGAAGAGATTTGTGGATATAATAATCTTCTACACCTAGATAGGAAAGGATGGAATTGTCATCCTGACATTGAAAATTATTAATGGTAGGAAAATCATTAGCTACCATCTCAAGATGAATTAGAGGAATGGTTATGGTTATCCCATACTTTTGATAAGTCAGGGATCCAAGGCTAATCATGTTGATGAAAAAAAATTAAGGGGGATGTTGTCAAAATCCTCAGTTGTCAATGGTGGAGTGGATGGTAAGGATGGGATTTCCTTGTCAATGATAGTAATTGGAGGTGGGTTGGTTTGTTTTTTAGGCAGTATGAAATTGAGGCCATGATTTTTATGAGGTTATTAGGTCTTGATTAAAAGTAACTCATTTAGCCCATTTTCATGTTGACCTAGACCAAATTCTTACCAAGCACACCTATAAAGATATTTCTTGGCAAACTCTAGTTTATCTAGATAGGAAAAAGTAGAGGTGAATGGTCAAGGTGAAAAAGAGGTGGTGGAAGTGTCAAGGGGTTTATCAAGTCCCCCATAGATGAAATCGATTTGACAAGTTGAGGGCCCAAAAGTAATAATAGATCTAATATTGGGGTTATAAATAAGTTGTTAGACAATATTCCCATACTCTTGAGTATCTAGTGTCAAAAGGAAATACTCCCCCAATAAAAGACACTAGGAGGTTGATTTTGAAGGGTCTGTTGTGGGGATTCGGTGGAAGGGATGGATGAACTAGTAGATTTTTCATTGTTATAAGAAGATGGGGCTTCATATTTTACTGATGAAGGCTTATTGGATGGAGGAAGGATAATGTCATTGGGTCAGTATGTCATGTTTCATGATGTAAAAGGACTTAGGTCAACTCGTATGGTAAAAATGTGACCTTCATGTTCAAATTTGATGTATTAGTGTAGGATGGATGACACACAGCCCATGAAAGAATCCAAGGGCATCCTAGAAAAATTTTGTATTAAAACTCACCTTCTACTATGTTGAAGAGCTCAGGAAGTGTATGGGGTCCTAGGCAAATTTGAAGGACAATTGTTCCTAAAGTTGTGGCCATGGTATGATTTAATGATTAAAGATCTCTGACAAAGGTTGATAGAGGTTGTGGGTCTTCTAGTTGGACCTCTATGGATTTCAAAGCCTCTATCATCATTTGTTGGTGGTGGGGTGAGGTATTGATTAGTTCATATAAACTCATTTTCATCAGTTTTTGGTGAAGCTATTTTAGAACTACTCATTGGATTGATTCAGATAGTTTGGATTAAAAGGAACCCAAGAATGACAACTTGGGTTTAGTTGAAGTTAAAGGTGCTTGGTGTTGGCTTGGTGATTGGGTGGTGGAAGAGGGATATGTCTATGGAATGGAAAAATTTACCTTTCCTTTATCCTTTGGTTGAGCCTATGATCGTGTGACCACATGGATGGTATGGATTTGGGAAAGAGTCAGGTTAGAGGATTGTGTTGATTCTGATTCACTCTAAAATGAGAGTGGGGGAGTAGGTAAGTGTTGGTTGATGGCCCTTAGTTCTTAAGTTAGTGGTGGGCTCATAAGAGGCTTATATATAAGTCATCCTTGTGATACAATCAATGGATTAATACTTAGATATCTCTACATTTCTTAATATCATGTGTAGGTGTTCTATGGTATGAGCATACTAAATTGTCATTATATCAGGATGGTTTATGACTATGTGGGTCAAATGATTTGATAGGTGGTAAGGTTAATAAATATTCTTATAATAACCTCTATAAGATGCTTGAGTAAGACTCAAGCAAATGTGGCAAAGGCATGAAGGTATTAGGTTTGATAGTTGAGGTGGAAGCCCTGTTAGGAGTAGGATTGATGGTAAGAGATTTAGGTGAAGGAGCATTCTTGGTGGATGGTTTTGGTATAGATTGTTTGGGGGTAAAAGGTGTTAGGGTAGATTTAAGCAATTTTTTTACAAAAATTTTGGTGAAAATAGGTGAGTATGAAATTAGGAGTGATGGTGTTACCAAAAATGGTGGTTGAATTTGGTTTTTGTCTAGGATGGTTGGTTTCCTTGCTAGGGTAGACGGGTGAGGCCCCAAGATAGAAGGCAAAGTGAAAAGGGGAGGCATAGTTTTGGTTTGTGGGATCTTGGGTGGTTTTACCCTCTTTATTATTTTACCTTAGAATTTATTTGGTGGGCTTAAATCCAGCTCTATTAATCGGTAAGTAAGGCTCTAAGTAGAGATTATGCCTAAGTTTTTTATGGGTGTGGTCATGATGAGGGAAGCTACTTGGGTTATTTTGGGTGGAGTTAGTTTGGTTGGTTTCTATGATTTAATGGGTAGAGGTTTATAAAGGTTTGGTCAAGGTGATGGTGGGTTCAATAGTGGAAATATAAGGTTGGGATGATAGTGGCATGGTTGGAGGATTTTGCTTGGTTAGGTAAGGAAGCTCAAAATGGTGCCAAAATGTGGCACAATATGTGTTGGGTTGGGATAAATACTCCAAGTTTTGAACTAGTCTAGAGAATGGCTCATAGATAAGTTTGATCCCTTCAATATCGATCTCAAATGATGAACCCATGGGTGGAGAGAGAAGAGTGGTTACCTCATTTATTTACTCAATCAAAGGCTCCAAGGTTTGGGAAGATGGTCTCCTATGGGAGAGGTAGGTAGAGTGATCTCTTCCTTAGGGATGCTTTCTAAAAGAAGAGTGGATTTTTGTATGATGGAGGATAAGGATACAGTGGTAGTGGTTGCCTCTTTTAGTATGTCTCCTAAAGGAGAGGTTGGTAGCTCAAATACCTCGAGTGGAGAAAGGTGAATAGTTGTTTACTTTGTCTCATTTTTAGAAGGAATGGAGAGTGATTCCACTACCTTAATAAGTAGAGGGGAAAGAAAGGTAGTCTCATCAATGGTCTCCTCAATAATGAGTTCATTAAGAACCTAGTTAATTGTATGTACCTCATGGTTATGAGAGGATTCCACTCTAATTTTTTCATTATTCACATATGGGACATGATTGGGGAATGGTTGTCTAAATATTTTAAGTGATTGATTTGGGGATGCATTGGGGTTATCCAACACAAGTTCCCCCTTGATGATATTTTGGATGACATTATTGAAGGTATTGCACCTACTAATATCATGTCCAATGACATGATAGAAGGCACATAATTTGCTCTCCTTATACCAACTAGGTATAATATGAGAGGAATCAAACTATTTTGGATGTTTTATTAGTGGGAGTTGTATGATACTCACTTACAACAACTTTTCCAATATCAAAGCGTATGACTCCCCTGGCGAAGTAATTTGCTTTTGGTTATTGTAGTTTGGGTTTCTAGTGTTTTGATTGGAGGAACTAGAGGAGTTGGGTTGGTAACAATCAATGAAGGAATGGTTTTAAGGATAACAACATTCATGGTTCCTTTATTTTTGGAGTTAGTGTTGGTTTTATTATTAGGTTTAAAAGAGAGAGTCTCATTTGATTTGAAGGTGGAATTCTTGTTTCTCAATTTCAGCTTCCCCTCATCAATGGCTCTATTCTCTAATTTCTATGCCATGGTGAAATCTTCATCGAAGGTCTTGAAAGTATGAACCCATAAAGTGGAGGAAATGTGTTTGACACAAGCCTAAGAAAAGATTTCAATCAACTCAGGTTGGAGCAAAGAGAAAGAGAGTTGATTTATCAAGCTTCTCAAATGGGCTAAGAAGTTGGCTATAGAATCATCATCAAATTGTTGAATGGAGTGGAGATCAGTGATGGAAACTTTCTTAGAGACGTTTATAGAAAAGTGATCTAATAAAGTCTGAGCTAGTTAGGCAAAAGAAAAGAGAGAGTGCTTTGTAATAGCACTATACCAATCTATTGTTGGACTTGATAGAGACATGGGAAAGGTACAAAGGAGAACATCATCATAGGAAATCAAATAGCAATAATGCCTAAAATATCTCAGATGTTGTTGAGTGTCTTCCTTGCTCTAAATTTTTTAAAATTTTAGAAGTTCCCATTGAGGAGGATAAGGTTGAAAGGGGATATATGGATGAATTGGTTTTTTATAGATTTGGTTGTAAGATAAGAGGTTATGGGCACTAGATATAGATGACTCCAAAGTAGTCATTTTGTCCATTAACATTTTGACAAAATCCATTTGTGGTTGTGCACCCCCATAGTTGTAAGGTAGATTATGTTGGGTTTGGGTAGGTGTAACATACAGATAGTTGGTGGGGGTTGAGAAGTTGCCACATATTGGTATGTGGATATGGGTGGTTGGGATGATGCCACATATGAATACATGGAGATAGGCGGTTGGGTGGAGGGTAGAGTTATATACCCTTATGGTTTATGGATGTAGCTCAAGTTTGGTGTAATGGACACCTATTGAGGGATTACTGTAGGTTAGGTAAAAGGAATGGTTGGGTTGGTAGGTAAAGGATAGGTGGTAAATTTGGTACTAATGGGTGGAAGTGTAGAAGGTATGGGGACCACCAAGATCTAGAATGGAGTGGAGGTAGGTGGGTTGGAAACAAGAAGAAGAGTGGTGACACTAACAGAGGGCACTCCCATGATAAGAATAGTATTAATGCCCAAAAAATGGGTTACTCCCATACTAGATGGGTTGGTTGGGATAGAAGGTGTTTGGGTTTTGGTTGGTTGGGTGGGTTGGTTTTGGATGGTGGTATTGGTGGAATTATTAGTAGAAGAGGATGCTTAAGTGACCAAGGGTTGGGTAGAAATGGTGGTAATAGAAGTGTTACCCATAAGGTGGGATGGCATGTCATAGGGTAGGTAAATAGGTGGAACCAAAGTAGGGGTACGGTGAGATATGGTAATAAGGTAATGTTGGAGGGATATGGGGTTGTTATCCAAAAAGGTGGAAAAATCCATATCACCTTAGGTAGCCATCTGAGGGATATTAGGACTTTCAAAAGGATGGGAGAACTCTTTGCATCTGAGATGTACTCCATAAATGAGGGAGAAGAGGAAGAAAGATCATTAGGAGGTGGATCTTGATTTTCTTGGTTTCTTAGTTGTTGCTTAGTTAAAACCATGAAGATAAGGAAAAGAGTAAGAGACAAGAAATATCATAATTTAAACAAAGAGAAGACAAGAAAAATTTAAGGAAATAAAACACATACTTAAAGTATGTTAAATCCTAAGGTTCTTTTTAGTCTCTCTTGTGGCTTATACCTTAAGCTTTAATAATTGTGTGACTCAACTTGGCTTATAGAGCGAGTACTATAAAATAAATATATGGTTGGTTTCAGGTTGTGTTTAGGATCTCAAAAGGATCTATGTTATAAATTAATACATGGCTTGATATTAGGTCCTACCCCCTCACTTCAGACACTACAATGATAAAGGTGTTAGGTGCTTAGCCAAGATATACTAATTGCCAGAGATTATCCTCAACCAACTAACTAAAATGGTTCTCCCATTGGTGGTGAAATCCAAGTAAGATAGCTAGGAAAGGTGATTTTAAGGTGATGAAATCACAATTGGGCCTTATATTAATGTTTTATTCTTGATTAGGTGTAAGTGGTTTGGTTGTGTGTGTGATAAGAGTGAAGCTATGATTAATTAAGTTATGTGTGCTATAATAATTAAGCAAAAAATGTATGCAATCAATTTTATGCCCAAAATGAAAATTTGATTTTATTACATGAGTAGAAAACAATACTAAGAAGCACCTAGATGCAAATATTAACCCAAGAAAAGACTCAAGGTCCCATCAGACGTCCCAGAATGTTTCACATAAATTTCTCTTTATTTCTTAAGAAGAAATTTTTAAAACTTAAAACTTAAAATTTGTGCTCTATGATCCAGACATTTTTAGATACTCCTCTTTGGCTTGGGAGGAATGACCTACAAATAAAAAAGATCTAAACAAATGGTTAATTAGTTATATATTAGGGTGGATTGCCTAGCAAGCTAGATCCAAGAAGCACAAGCTTCCTTGAAGGATGTCAATCCACACTTTTAAACTATCAATTTCTAAAAACAAAAGATAAATTACTTGCATAAATAATAGAAGATATTGAATCTAAGTACAAGAAGTGATTGAAAATAAATGAATTCAACTAATTATAGAAATAAATGATTATATATTAATGTTAAATGAATCAAAAATGGTTCAAAAAATAGGGAGATGTTCTATGATTAGGCAAAAAGTCAAAAAATGGGATTTAGTTGAGGTTTGATAGGTGGAATTGATTTGCTATTAGAATTATCACACAATAATCATCAATGATTGGGTGAACTGTCAGTGGTTAGGTAACCATTGATGGTTGGGTGACCATCAATGATCAGAGGCAAACCATTGATGGTTAGGTGGTTATTGATGGTTACTATTAGATTTGGCTTAGGCAAGGGTAGGTCTAGTTGGGAAGGTGGTTGAGTGATTCTAGGAGGTGGGTTTAGGCTGGAGGCTAACTACGAAATAGAGAGGAATATTTAGGCCTATCTAGTTCAAAGGTTTAATTCGGAGAGAAACAAAATAACTAATTACTAAAAATAGATACTTAGCTTTGTTGTTTTTTATCTAAATAATGTTGAGGTGTGTGGCTAAAAACTCATTGTAGATCCTAGAGTAATTTTGGTAGATTGTTAAAGTCTTAGATATGATTAATGAATTGCAATGCATGTGATCTCTATTGCACTTGTTGGAAGTTTTCTTAGATTCATCAAAATAAGACTTTCAAAAAAAGTTCTAATACAAGAAGCTCTGATAATTGCTCATTGTCCTTTTCACCACCTCCTCCTTTCTTTATATATAAAAAAGGGAGAGGTGAAACAAGAGGTTTAACATGATGTCTAATTTTATTCTTAACATGCATAATTATGTGAGTGGCTAAGAATAAAAAATCAAGGTGGAGTTGATCTAGAGTTAACCTTTAAAGTGGTGTGAGGTTGACCATCAGTGGTCGATCTAATCGTTGGTGGTTCAGAGTCAACCATCGATGGTCGATGGGATAAGGTTAGAATAGATAAAGTTAGTCATTTTGACTTAGGTTTTTAGGGTAATGTTAAGAAGTGGTCCCTAGGGGGTATCAAGATGGTCTAAGGGTTAGTGTGATATCTAGAACTGTAATGCATAGTTTTCTAGTGTCTACACTAAGCTAATCTAAGATATTGCATGTCTTGGATGTGTTGATGGTGACCAAATCTAAATAATTTTCTTTGTAACTTTACTAACATTTTTTCCTATAGAATCATCTATTATATTGATGAACTAGAATTAATATTGAGATTGGTAATAGGACTAACTCAATTAGAAGTGGGATGAAGGGAGAGTGCAAGGTTGTGCCCCCGAACAGGGGTCTTTATAGACAATGTTCAGGCAAATCAAGTTTAAAAGCATTTGAGATGCATAATATTCATGGGCTCATCTTGTTCTTCACCATCTGGTGTAGCTAATTTATATGGTCTAGATCTAGAATTTGTTGTGATGATGAATGGACCTAGCCAATTAGTCTCAAACTTGCCTTTTTTTCATGGGTGACATTGGTTTTTTTTATTTCTCTTTTAGGACAAGACCACCTAGGTCAAAGTCTATATGTTTGATACACTTATTATAGTTATGACATAGCCAATTATGATATGTTTGAATATTATTCAAATTGACTACCCATTTTTCATCAAGTAGGTCTAATTATTTCAATCAAGAGACTCTGTATTCTTTCACATCAATGATATACTTTAATGAAATGCATAAAGAAGGCAACTTAATATCGATAATGAGAATAAATTCAACATCATATACAAGGGAGTATGGTGTTGCTCATATTTGACTTCAGGTATTAGTAAGGTAGGCCTAGAAGGCAAGAAATAATTTTAAATGCCAATCACAACCAAAAGCATTAACAGTCTTTTTAAGGATTTGAAGTAGGGTTTTGTTAGATGGTTTGGCTTGGCCATTGATTTGAGTAAAATAGGTGATGAAAAGTGTTGTATAATATGGTATTTAACATAGAGGGATTTGACATCCTTATTTTTAAAGGATATGTCACTATTAGAAATGAGATTAGAGGGAATGCCAAAGTGACAAACGAGATGGTTGAAGATGAATTTCTAAATTCGCTTACCTATTAAATAAGTGAGGGTAATTGCTTCAACCCATTTAATAAAGTATCTAGTTGTAATGAGGGTATGTTTATAGCCATCTAAATAAGTAGGATTGATTTTCCCTATGTTATCAAGTCCCCATGAGGAAAATGGCCATGGCATATTGATCAGTTGAAGTCATTGAGCTGAAGCATGAATGAGATTGGCATGATTTTGACAATCCACACACTTTTTTACATAATCACATGCATCAGCCTCCATAATGGGCCATTAATAACCCATTCATAGGAGTTTCTTGGTAAGGACCAGTCCACTAGTGTGGGCCCCACAAATCCCTTTGTGTAATTTTTTAATCACTAATATCGACTCTACCAAAGCTAAATAGTGAAGTAGAGTTCCATCATGTCCTCTAAAATAGAGTGTGGAAAAGATAATGGCATAATTTGAGGTGATATAAATTAAGTATTTTTTTTATTACGAGAAAGGCTATAAGGGAGAATGTTTTTGTTGATGTAGGCATATTTATTGGAGTACCAAGGTGAGTTGGGATCAACAATATCACATACCATTTTAGATTCACAACATTCATGAGTTGGCTATAAGATATGTTCAATAATGAATTGGTAGTCTATAACATGATCTATAATTTCTATTAGTGAACCAATTATTTCCATTGCATCGAAATTTCTATTGTTGTCCCTTGGAATTTGTTTAAATTAGATGTGTTCAAAACTCTATTTAATATGGTCCACCATATTCTTATATAGAATAAGCTTCTCATATTTGGTATGGTATTATTCTATCACCTAATTGATAATCTCCATGAACATGTAATTTATTGATATTCCATTACATTGCTAGATGAAGCCTTATAATGAGTGTTTCATACTTTGTTATACTATTAGTAGAAGAAAACCCAATGTGGAATGCCTTGGGAATGAGATCCCCTTATGGTGTTATGAATATAATATTAGATTATAATCCATGATAAGTGTAAGAACCATTAAAATAAAGGGTTTAGTGTTTAGGCTCAAAATAAGTGCCATCCAGAGTCATGATTGACTCATGGGGGAAATTAAACATGAGCATCTTGGTATCGAATAAGGGTACTTCAACAAGATGATCTTCAAGTGCCTACCCTTTGATGGAATTTTTATATACATATTCAATCTCAAATTCACTCAATATCATAATCCATTTGGCCATACAACTAGTCAAGGTTGCCTTTGAAAGTAAGTACTTGAGTGTTCTACTTTGGCAATGAGAATGGTCTTGTTGTTAAGCATATAATGGTGTAATTTTTGTGGTGAAAACAACATAGCCAAGTATTATTTTTCAACTGAGTTTTAATTATGTTCATAGGCTACCAATGTACATCTCAAATAATATATGGCTCTTTCTTTCCCCTATGTTGTGCTAAGAATGCCTGCAAGGGACATTCAAGTGTTGAGATGTAAAGAAGAAACAAATTTCTAGGTGTAGGTGGAGATAAAATAGGTGGATTATCCAAATATCATTTTAATTGTTCAAAGACCTTTTTAAAATCATTATTCCATGAGAAAATGGTCCCCTTTTTTAGAATATGAGTGAAGGGATGGAATCTATCTGCCAACAAATAAATAAATCATGTAATAGATTGAATCTTCCCCTACAAGCTACGGAGTTGAATTTGATTAAAAGGTAAAGGCATTTATATAATGTCCTTAACCTTGGATTGATCATCTTTAATGCCCTTATAGGATATAATGAATCACATCAATTTATTGCAATTAATTTTAAAGACAGACTTTTTAGGGTTAAGCCTTACCTTATATTCATGAAGCCTATCAAATATTCTTTGTAATACATCTAGATGTCCTACTCTAGTCTTGTATTTTCCAAAAATACCATCCATGCAATCTTCAACAATATCATGGATCATGTCAAGGAAAATGTCATTCATTGCCTGTTGGTATGCGATACCAATATTATTGAGGTAAAATGGAATCACTTGATAATAGAATGTTCTCCATGGAGTGGTGAATGTTATCTTGTATTGGCATTAAAGTGTAATTTTAATCTAATTATATTCATATAATCCATCCATAAGAGACTAAATCTCATACCCTATCTTGGAATCTATAATTATATCAATGTTGGGTAAAGGAAAGTCATCATTTGGGCATGCTTTATTGATATCTTTGAAATCGATACATAATTAGAATATTTCTAGATTTTTGTTGACTATGACTATGTTTGATATCCATTATAAATAATCTATAGGATGGATACACCCTAACTCAAATAATTTTTTTATAATCTATTGACAAGTACAGTGATGTGAGGATGCATTTTTCTCAACTTCTTCTTGATTAGCCTGGTATTTGGGTGTACAACAAGGCGATGCATAACTAAATCAAGGTCTAAGTTAGGCATATATGAATAACACTAGAAAAAATATCAATAAACTCTCAAAGGATGGAAATAATAATCTCACATTCCTCTTTAGTGAGGGTTGTTCCAAGTTTGATCCATTTAGTATCAAAGGTGTTCCAATATTGACTTCGGTGGTATCCTCCATAAGAAATGTGGAACCTTATTATAAAATAATTGGTATTGTGGTACATTAATCTTCATATTCATCTTTTGGCTCAACTAGATCATTGATTTCACTCATTAAATAAGAATCTAAATCACCAATGTCTAGTAAATGTCATTTGGCAAAAACATGTAGAAAATCTTGAGCTAATTTATCAAATAATTTATGATCCTCTGAACTAATTATTAATCAACATGAAGTTTTGGGACTAGAGGAGGCTTAGGATTAATTTGAAAAAGGGTGAAATTCCACATCTAATGGTGCCTAGAATAGGTTTTCACCATGGGAATCATCTTTATCTTTACTTTTTACCTAGTCAAAAAATGCCTCAAATAGGTTTTCAATTTGGGACCTCAATGTTTGATTTTCTTTTTCTTTTTTTTATGACTAAGGAACTTCACCTACTCTCCAAAATAAGTAGTAGGGTTCAATGTAATATCACATCCATATTTTTTATCACCAAATGGAAAATTGTCTATTAAGACCATTAATTCATAGATTGTATCATTTTACATAAAATTATCTAATGGTATGTAAGAGTCTTGTTGGTCCTAGTCGATCAATTGGGGATGATGGAGGAAAAGAATGGAATAAGATGGCATAGAAGTAATGGTAAAAATGGTATTAGGGTAAAACAGGTTAATGTCATCTAATTCATCATAAATGTTATAGTAGGACCTTGCATCATTATTATCATTATCCATGTTAGATGATAAATTAGTTTTACTCACGAGATCTAAGAGGTCACCCCCAAGTGGTATGTATCCAATACCTTGAGTTCATTTATATTTGGTAAATAGGATTGGCTCAATAAGTCTTTGTTGCTTTACCCCCAGGCCTTTTCCCTTATAGGCTTGATTATCCATTATCATATTTGAAATAGGATACTTTATGTTTTGATAACAGGTGGTAAAATCATCATTATATAACCATGAATCATTATCATCCTTGACTATTCTTTCTCCTATAAAGTGGTTTTGATGAAAACCACATGTCCGTTATGGTGAAAGTCACCTTGATTGTGCCATTCAATTTTAATAATTTTCTCTTTAGGCCTACCATATGCTTTCAACATCTTAGGTAGCTTGGCTATATGGAACATATTGCCAATTTTTTACTCCCCATGGTCATGATCTTGAATGGTAAAATGATTGGCTATTATAGTAGGTAGTGTAGATGAAGTGGAGGCAAGAGTAATTAGATCCACATAATTAGATTTAGGTGGTTGATCAACTATATCCTTGTCCTTCTTAGGGATAATCTCTATCCTAAAGCAATAGTTTTAGTTTTTGTATTATGTGTCTAAATGTTTATAGAATTCGTAGGGCTACAAATCACTAAGAATAGTAACTTCTAACCTAGAATGGGGAAACTTGATACACTAATGGAGAGTAAAAGGTACAATATGTACTTCATGAATCCATGGTTTCCCAAGGAGAAAATTATATGATAGTTTCAAATCAATAACATGTCATAGAGTATCATGGGTTATAGGCCCAATGATAATAAGTAAATTAATGGTGTCCTGAGATTCTTATTCCTCATTATCATAGGCTTTGATAATGATGGTATCTAGATGAATATCTATTATTTTGTATCCCAAGTGTTTGACCAGCTTCAAATTTAAAATATGTAGCCCTGAACTGTTGTCTATGAGGACTCTTTTAACTTTATGCTAGGAATATGTAAAGTGGGTTATTATGCAAAGGTCCAAGGGATGGCATATCAGTTTGATCAAAGGTGAGTTGTTGGCATGGATCTAAATGACTTACAAGCATTTGGAATTTATCAGGTGCAATGTCACTTGGGACCTTAGACTGACTTAAAATCTCATTCAATATATTCTTGTGGACATTTGACGTACATAAATGAACTAAAATAGAAATTTGTGTCAATGTCTTTTATAGTTGTCCTACAATATCTTAAGGTTTTTCATTAATAGGAATAATTGGATTCATATTCTAAGGTAGAGGACCTTGAATGTGATTTTTGGAGGAATAAGGTGTAAGACCTTGAATGATAACATTAGAGTGTCGAGTTGTGATTGTGTAACCTCAATTAGTGGAGGGTTACTATAATTAGAAGGGGAGTGAAGGCCTAAAATACTAACTCTTGGTTGTTGATTAGCATTTAGGTTATTACGAGATAGAATAGAAATACCAAAAAATGGAGATGGAGGTCTTAAAATGGATGACAAAGGTCATTAGGTAATATTGGAAATTGGATTAGGAATCCTCATGGTAGTGATATGTCCACTAGTATGCAACCTAAAACATTATAGTCGTAAGGGACATTTTTATAATTAACTTAATTTGAATGGGTTTCTTGACCTTGATTCTAGTTTTATTGTTTTTGGTTTTGTCTCTAATTATAATTATGAGGAAGTTTATTCTAATTTTTATTGGCATTGTACTGTAGAAAAAGGTTTTGATAGATGCCTAAATCTTGATTAGATGTTGTGGCCACATTATCCAATGTTATTTAACCACTTTCAATCAAATCTTGTATAACATGTTGAATTTTCATGCATCTACAAATAGAATGGCCCAAATGTCCCCTAACTTGATGATAATCATAAAATCCATTCTCATTATATCAATCAAGTTTAGGATAGTTTTATGGAAATGGTTTTGGTACCGGCAAACTAATCATATTGGCAGTAACTAGTTTTGGAAAACCATCTCAATAGGCTTTCCAAGATTACTGAAAAATATGTTGTGATAATGACCTCTTCTTAGAGGTGGTATCTTTAAGGTGAGAGGTTGAATATGTGGATTTTCTTGAATAGGTGGTGGTTACACCATTTACACATGCCAATATTTATTTACCCCATCTCCTATAACATTTGTATTCTTGTTGAACTATTTAGGATTCTCTGATGTACTTGTTTGTGCTTTTGTAAGAGCTTGTGTTTGATCCTTATTTTGATTTTGGTTCTAAGAGTAAAGATTGACTATCCATTTGTCTATGAGGTCTTGTTCAATTTTTATTCCCTTAGAAATAACTTATTCAAATATATTAACATAAATAATCTTGAGATTTTGATCTACATCAAATTGCAAATTGGCAGTGAACATTATGGCCAATTGTTTTTCAGGGAGATTACATGGGATTCGACTAGCTAATGAGTGCCACCATTTTAAATAAGTAGTAAAGCTTTCTCCTCATTTTTTAGTATGACATAGATCAAATATAGTTAGTTCATGTTTGACATTGAAAGTTGTGTGTTGAACGAATCTCTTAGACAAGTCATCAAATTTATCAATAGAATTCTTTGGTAGACCAAGGAACCATTCTAAAGTGTGTCCTTCCAAACTATGTGGAAATAATCATAGTAATTATATAAGGATATACATAACCTCTTTGCATGAGACAAATAACTCTTTTAGATGTTCTTTAGGATCACCTTTCCCTTTGTAGTTTTCAAATTTGGGCATCTCAAAATGATGTAGAAAAGGCATCTAAAGATAACTCATATCAAAAGGATAAGAGCATATGTCATCTAATTTAAAATTATTATTATGATTTCCTAATTGAATGGATGAAACTACATATTTGACCTCCTAAAAATCCTAAAAACTAGGATTGAAGTGGAGGAAGTGGGAAAATTTTGTTGGGTATTCAAAGGTACACTACCTTGATTCAGAGAAAGAGTTGGTACATAGTATTAATAAATCTGTATTGATTGGTTCTACTAGGAATATTCACTCTTTGGTTATAATTATACTAATGATAGGGTATTTTTGTTGGTAAGGCACTTGTTATTGAGTGTAATGTTGATTTGGAGGGAACTAAGGCCTAAATGGAGGAATGTTTTCTTGGGCATTACACAAATTTATTGAAATTAGAGGTGAATCTATTATTGATTCTTAAGAATCTATTTGTATGGGGGAATATGTTGTTGACTCGAAGAGGCCCTTTGTTGAATAGAGGCAACAAGAAGTTGACTAATAGAAACACATTGTTGATTAAAAAATGTTGGTTGGGGTTAAAATGGAACTTGTTTTAATGGAATGTTGGCCACTCCTTATTGATGTGGGGGATTAGTTGTGACTATTTAAGTCATGGAATGGTTTTCGCTTATTTAAGTGGGCTAATTACAACTTGTTTTTATGGTTCAGGTGGGTTTTTAACTTTTTACAAGGTACTTGGAATGTTGGAAAGAGAATGTAATGGAGAAGATGGAATAATGTTTTGTTGCATTTTAGATGGTACCTAATATGGGTTAAAATATGTTATTTGAGAGATGTTTTCCACATGGTGAGTAGAATCTACAAGGAGATCTAAATTAATATGAGTCACTAGATTGGTTTCAACTATGGGGGTGTTAAACATATATATAACTAATGCTTTTTTAGAAAATGAATTTGGATTATACATGGGATATGTAGGCAAATCCAATATTTATTCTTTGGGAGGATTTTAGTCTAACAATATGTTTTTTGAATTTTTAATGTGGCCAAGGAGTTAGCTAAAAAAGCTATAACCATATTAGCTTGTTGTATTTATGAAGCAATAAGTTGCTTTATGCATTAGGGTCAACTAGTTGACCCTTTGATTTGTATGACACCACTAGGGCTTGGTTGAAATTTTGCTCTTGGCTAGAGGTATATTGGTTTGCCAACAACTTAAGAGGTGTTTCTTTGGGTGTTCTAACCAGATAACATAAATCTTCTACTAGAAAACTAGGGGGGAATTTTCACCCATTTTCAATAATCTAACAATATGTTCATCTTTATTGTCAAATAGTTATCAATTAAATTTATCTTTTCTATATTCATCACATATTAGTGCATTGACAAGGTACATCGGATTAGTTCTATGCTTGGTATCAAATGGTACATGTGAAAGGTATGGTTGGTATAGAATTTTTTCAACATTAGGCAATACTATCAGAAGGTATGGCTTATATTATTCAATTTTGGTATTTGATGTCACATTAGCAGGGTATTTTTTATCTTATTCATCCTCTACTTAGTGATAATACCCATAGGGATTTTAAACTACTTCTTCTTCAAATAAGGGGTTTTAAATGGCCCCACTGCATGTGTACTTAGGCATGTTTAGTTTTATGATATTCATTTTGAAAAGGTCTTGAATGCTTTAAATGTTATTTTGACTTGGTATGTGACCTCACTTAGAATATCACTTGTAAATTTATTTGAGGTAAGATATTTAGCTTATGCTAAGATAAATGTAAATTTGGTATACACCAATCAAAGGTATATCAATATAAATGTTTGACTATGTTTTCTCAAAGGGGATGTCCACAATTTTTGGGCACAGTGGTTTTAAGTATAAAATGTTCAATGTTTAGACTTTGGAAATATTTTTCATTTGGTTTCATCTGGAAAAGTTTTGATCTTGGAAAATTGACTTTGTGAAAAAGAAAGGAAACTTTACTTTGTGAAAAAATAAAGGAAACTTTACTTTGTGAAAAAATAAAGGAAACTTTACTTTGTGAAAAAATAAAGGAAACTTGACTTATTTGAGACACCTTAGGGACCTTGAAATGTATAAAGGTTAACACATAAATGGTTTTGGTTGATAGTAGGGAATTAAGATTTGAACTAGGTTTTAAACTTTTGACTTCTAAAAGGAGTTGGGTTTGGCATAATTTGACTAAAATCAAAAATTTGGCATTTAGAATTCGAATTGGTTTATATTTGAAAAGTAATTTGATTTAGAATTGGCACTTGGATTTGAATTGAGGTTTGGACTAAAATGAATGGCATAATAGCACAAAATGGATAAAAAATTAGAATTTTGGTCGTAAACTTAGTTTGAAGTGGAAATTTGTATTAGGACAAGACTTTTGGTTTAAATTGGGTAGCCTAACAACATGGTTTGGACAAGTAATATAGCTATTGGGACCAAGTTTTAGCATGTCACTTTTGTTTGACCAAGAATTTTGGTAGAGTAACACCTCCTTGTGTGTGTATAAAAATGGTTTAGGTTCGGACTTGTTTTGTTTTATTTGGTCTTAAGTATAAACAAGGTTTTGACACAACAATCAAGCAACAACACACAATCATTACAAATAAATTTTATTAACTGACATGGGTTTGCATGACATTGATTGAACCTTCTAAATACTCACCTTAAGAGAGGATTATAAAATTTAAATGTTCATTAAAGAAATTATTGCAATTATTGGTGGTATTTTAACCCCACCCTTATCTCAAAAGGCTCATACAAATAATGAAATATTTGAGGGATGTTACCTTTAGACTCTTATGTCAATGAATTATCCATAGAAAAATAGGCATCTAAGAAGCAATCCAAGATTGAGCCATTCACAAGAGGGTCATATCCCTTCGCAACCACGTTAGCCATAAGGGTCTTAGTGAAGTGCTATCAAATTTGGGGTTTGCTTATAATTTTACTTGGATTTATAGATGGTCCCTATATACCTCAAAATACATGAGCACAAGTTCATCAATGAATAATTTCAATCTTGTTACCAAGATTACTCCTTTAGAGGGTACCACACCTTGGCATAAGATTTTGGAAGGAACTCCTTAGGGTTTCTTTCCTCACATGACAATATGCAAGCAAAAATACAGGCCTTCACAATGGCAATGCTCCTCAATTTGTATACCCTATCAAATAAATGAGTTTTGGTATGATGTTATGATGTGACTTCCTAGTCAACACACCCCTAATATTTTCAAGAAGGTGATGAAGTCCACCCCTCCACAGTCAAATGAAAAATAGGATAGATGGAAAATAAGAAGTTTGAATTTTTGAGTCACCCAAAAAAGGGAGAGCATACATTAAAAATAACCCCACAAGAAAATCAAACAATAATAAAAATTATAATAAAGTAAATAACATGAAAATGAATATTTTTTTCTTATAACCCAATTGAAATGTGAATTCATTTTAATGCCCAAATTGAAATGTGAAGTGAGAATGGTTTGTTTGACTTAAAATACCACTTATTTGGCCATGGTCCTACAACAAAAATTATTATAAGTTTGACAAATGTGGTTTTGAGACAATAAAGAGGTTGAAAAGAGGTTTTTTTAAGTCTCAGTTTTGCACAAAAGGATGAATTCATCGATACATAGGCAGAGTCAATTTATTCATTTTTTAGAGTCAATTTTTCAATTTTGTAAGGATGAATCCACTTATTAAATAGTGATTTTTATGATTATAGAGTGATTTCATCGATTATCACAACCTTCACAAAACACAAAATAGAAAATAGAAAAAAATAGAATAGAGGCATTTTTAATTACTAGTAGGATAATTTCACTATTTTCATGACAATTTTATCATTTAAAAAAAAACTTTTATGGTTGCACGTTTATTTTTTATAAATTTATTTTTATACAAACAAGAGGTCAAACAGATGCCCAAGTCAAAAGTTATGGCCTCTAAAAGATAGGTGTTGCATAAAAAATCAAACAATTTCATTGATTTCATAACCATTTCACCATTTTTAGAAACCATTTTGTCATTTTCAACCATTTTATCATTTTTAGAACCATTTTGTTATTTTCAGAGTCATTTCACTATTTTTTCAATTTCATCATTTTCAAAGTTGAATTCACTGATTTAATGGAAAATTCTTTAATTTCAATGGTGAAATCATTATTTTCACCTCAACCTTCACACATAATAGAACATAAAATATAAAATGATGAGTTCATCAATCAGTGGGTCAAATTCACCATTTGAGTGTGAAAAATTATTTTTTAGCAGGTCTAATTCATTATTTACACTTGGAACAAATATTAATGGGTTTTTAAAGAAAAAGAGGTGAATTAACTTGATTGGAAGGCTAATTCTGGTAAGTATAAGAATGTTAATGGTATCAAATCACTTATGGGGTGCATCTAATCCTTTAGGTCCCACCATCATCCCATTATGTAGATCAAGAATCTAAGAGAGCTTTGGTCAAATTTTAGTGAACAAAATCAAAACAACTTGTAGACATAACATCTCAATCCCAATTCCTAGGTTGAGCTATGTGGAAAATAATGCAATTACAAGATAAAGAACCATGATTATACCTCCCTTGATTATTTTCTTGTGAACTAGTCTAAAGAGGTTGAGCTTAGTTTTTAGATGTATAAGTCTTTGTCAATTTTTGAGTCCATGTGTGGGAAGCACCTCGCCTTGTCTACACTTGGTTTTGGCTTTGGATTGGCATGAGAGTGTTGAAGCTCCTTGTATAATTTGGTAAAGTAAGTTTGCATGAAGAATCTTGATGAAATGATAAGTCTAAGCCTTTAATTTATAGATGTATTGAATCATTATGGACCGTTCATCTCATCTCAAGATGGAGGGTTGAGGATCAATCCTTAAATCCATGATTACACATATAGAGTTTGTAAGAGATGCCATTTAAGGCTTTTTGGAGTGTGGAAGGCATGTTGGATAAAAAGTGAAATCATTGGTCCTCTTGGAGTGTGTAAGAGAGGTGTAAGAGGAAGAGTGTGTAAGAGGCGTGTAAGAGCTTGCTTTCACTCATTCTCTTTCCCATTAACTTTCTTGAATGACATCACTTAATGTGAGGTAATGAATCACTTTTATTTTTTTAGGAAAATAAGTAATTACAAATTCATGGAATTTTCCATGAGAGGAATGATTAGGCTAATAATCAAGTTGATTAATTATCAGTTAGAAGAAAGGTAAAGTTTGCAATGTTTCTTTGTCAATCATGTATTAACTTAATTGTCCTAGGAAGACACTTACAAAGGGTTAATTTAAATTAGGCTAAATTTGGTAAGATTAATGATGTAATATTATATATTCCCCTAATCAAGGATGTGTCATCATGATTTTGGGTTAAAATAATAGTTGCATGGGTAAATTGGGTTAAAAAATGGTTTTTAATCGAATTTGCATGTGATTGTAAAAAGTCACCTTTGATTGTAGTTTAGACATGAAAGTGATTAAAATGAAGTGTTTACATAGATTTTATCCCAAACTTTATAGGCTTTATGTTGATAAAGATCACTTTATAATACAACACTTAGATGATAATAATAAAATGAAAGTCTTGTCACTTGTTATATTCGACCATCATCCCATTGAAATGAACTTTAACTTGAAGAATATTGAATAACTTAAGGTGGAGGAGTGGATTGGATTATATAAGATTAATGTGTCTCATATTATAGATAATGAATGTTAAAAATGACTTAAGACTTCTTGGAATTTATCCAAATCTATATTTACCTTCTTGTCTAACACTGATACTTAGAACCAGTGCATTGGTCTTACTATAATTTTTTTTAAAGCTTTTGGGAAAACCAAATCTAAAATAAGGAAATATTCTAATGTTAATCAAGAATATTAATACTACTAAAAGTAATATTCATAATGAATATACTAATGATAATATTCTTGATGACTTGACTCATCTTAATCACTCTCATAGAATGGCCTAATAGTAAATTTCTAAAGGTGTTCAAATTAAAGCAAGAATAAATTGGCTCAAGGTAGGTGATAAAGATACAAAATACTTTATGATTCTTAATGAAAAACTTGTTAGATAAAATTTCAAATCCATTGATATTTGGGATGTGATATCTAAATATGTTAATGAGATTAAATATGCTTTATTCTCATTTTAGTCTACTCTCTTCACTTCGGATAGGTTAAGTAATAAAATTAAGCAAAATAAAAACTTGTGTTCTATAATTATCGAAAAGAAATTGTTTGTTGAGGAGGTCGACTCTATGGATAGTGATTTCTTTCTAGATGAAGTTTGGTTTGTTATTTAAGCCTTAAAATATGATAAGGTCCTAGGTATTGATGGGATTCTATCTAAACTTTTATAATATAAACAAAAGATAGATTGCATTGGATTGTCTCAAGGTATATAATGAGGCTTTATGGGTGCACTCTCCTGGGTTAGGTATCAACCATGGTGTTATCAATATAATTCAAATATAAGGTGATCCCATTCAAATTATAAATGGGATACCTATTACTTTTCCAACTATCTCATATAAAATCCTTGCTAAAATGATTGCACATAGACTTGTAGCCCTTCTCCCCAATATCATATCTATTACTCAAATTAGCTTTATTTAAAAGCATATATATATTTGACAACCTCATAACTAGGTTGGAAGGTATGTATTATGCAAAATCATCTAAGCATAAGGTTTGCATGACTTTGCTTGACCTTGAAAATGTTTATGAAAAAATTGAATGGCCATATATTGAAATTATTCTAAGGTATTTCAGGTTCTAAAACAAGATTTTGTCAAATTGTTTTTTTCTTATTTAAATATGCCTTTACAGTTGATGAGATTGATGGGGAACTCATTAAACCTTTAGATCTTCAATGGTTTGTTAGATAAGGGTATCTTATTTCCCCTTTATTTTTTTAATTGTAGTAGAGGCTCTTCACTTATTTTTTAGATATGCTTCATTAATTCCATTTATAAAAGGCATCACTCTCCCTAACAATGATGAATTAGTAGATGTCTTGTTTTATGAAGATAAAACACTTTTCTTTATGTTATAGAAATATAATTTTCAACAAATGGATTCTAGATTGGATATTTATTATTCTTCCTCAGGTTCTAAATTTTTCACTTCATAAATCTATTATGAGTGGGTGGGAAGATTCTACCCCTTACTGGTTTAGTTATTTTGGTTGGCCTTGGTAGGGCCCTACACATTTGGCTAGATACTTATAGATTTCATTTACATTATCCTCTTATTTCAATGAAATGTGAGATTTTATATTTATTAATATGAATAAAAAGATATATAAATGGTATAGGCATTTATTATCTCTCCCTAGAAGAATACAAGTTTGTTAGAAAGCTATTTCCTTCTTTAGTATATATTATTCCTTTTGTTAGATGTTTAGTAATTATCAATTTGAAAAATCTCATCTTAATGGTAAGGGAATTTTTGTGGTGTGATAGAAAGGGAAATAGGAAAAGACATGCTATTTCACCGGAAATTTGTTGCAAACCTAAGATATTGGGTGGACATGGGATTAAGAACTTAAAAATCTAAGCTATTACTCTCACGGTCAAATGTATTATCAAGTCATTAAAAGGCATTTCACAGTGGAAAGTGTTTATTATAAATAACATTGTAAGGGGGTTTTCAAAATTAAAATAATGGAAGGGGTTGCATATATCAAACCTCTTAGCTCCCCCATTGCACATGGAAGTCCTAGGAAATGGTGAAATGTTTGGTATTTTTTAAACCTTTATGTTGTGTATTTCATGACAATACTTCTCTTGTGTTGATAAGGTGATGTTCTACACTTTATTGATTTTCTAAGGGGGTTAAATTTTTTAATAATCTCCACTCTTTTGAATACTAGCTCACTTGGATGGAGCTAATATTTAAATATATTCTTCCCCTATCACATCTAAGAAATTATATAATGATGATTGAAGTCATCAAAAGATCTACTATTTTGATTATAGAAGATGATGGTAAATTTTTAGATAGTTTTAAATGGTTAAGAGGGCCTTAGTTAAGAGATATTACTATTAAACACTTATATATTAAAGTATCATTTTCCCAAATAATATTTCTTTATTTAAATAATAAGTGGTCTTTTTTGATCTATTATATAAATGGAAGTATAGATTTGATGTTATTTGGTCTTCCTATATTGAACCGAAGAAATCATGTTGTAAGTGGTTATATATTCATAACAAGCTTTTTTTTTAAAGTTCCTAGCTAATTTTGGTGAGTAACTCAGTTTATACTTTATGTGGATATTTATAAACCATTGAACATATTTTTTATTATATTCATTTGTTGTCATTGTGTGGAAAAATTGTCTTGAATTTTGGTTTAGGATCTTTTTTTGTGATATTTCATAGATTAATGTTTTTTTAGTTATGTCTACCTTAACAATAAAATTCATATATTTTTTAATCAGTTTTATCTCTTAATTTTATACAAAAATCTTGTGGTTTATATAAATTTAAAATATTTTAGAGGTTTTTAAATTTAAAATTAGTGTGCTTACTAAATTCTCCATAAACATTATTCTGCATATTTTTCATGTGTAGATCTATCTGAAACTCAAAGTACCACAAAATGAGATGTAAATATACTTGAGAGTAGGAATGATGAGAGTCATTTTAAACTTATAGGATACCCTAGACACATCCCTTCCCTAATTTGGAAAAAACTTAAATAATTATGTTATGGAGGTGAACGTCATAAAGACTGAATGGGATCTGATGAAAGAATCTTACTTTGAATAAGCCATAGAACTAAACCAAAACTTGATGGGTGTTTTTGAGTCTGAATTAATTTGTAAAGAAGGAATGTCTAACAACAAGGATAACTTGTAGGACATTATCCAAGTTTATTTACAACACTTTGAATATGAGAAAAATTGGTAGACTCTAGTAATGATAAATTGAGTGGGGATGTGTAATAAATATTGAAAAAAAGCCATAGTTAAAATTCTTCTCAATCCTCATTGGTTAGATAATAGTTACCAATAGTTAAATATGGTGATATCCTTGACCCCAGAGTGGAGCAATTCATAGGAAATAATTTGAATGGAATTGAATTATGTTATAATTTATAAATTTTACTAAAAAAGGTGGTAGGGTCAATTTAGACAAAATAATTGAGCATGTTGAAAGATTTAAAATGGAAAATTTGATCAACCAGTTAATTGAAAGTAGCACTAGTAAGGGTGATCTTAGATTTGAGGAATGGGAACATGTAGGAGTTAGTGGTGTGAAAAAATATGTAATATAATTAGGACTTGTTGCATGATTGCGACCTATTAAGTTTGATGGGAGAAGTGAGGAGATAAGGGACTTAAGAATAAATGCAAGGGCCTATGGAGGATGTAGATACTATGAAATTTGATAATATTTGATCTAATTTTATTTATTTTTTTATCTTTGACTGGATTTGTTAGTTCTTTAAACATAGTATTTGTATTTCAATAGCATTTATGTTTCCCTATGATGGTGTGTTTTTATACATTTATTAGATTGACTTTCACTCCATGGTGACCTTTTAGTTTAGTTCTTATATTTTGTTTTATCACTTTTCTTATGGACATATATTGTATTTTGTAAATTATCTTTCAATATAAAAGATCTTAAATACTTTACAATGACAAAATAGTAAAGATTAAGACAAATAATGTCTAAGTGTCCAAAAATATTGAACAAATTTTTATTACTTTTACTTTGGATTTCTCTTTCTTTTTATTTTAAATAATTATTTATTTATTAATGTTTATTTAATAATATCTACTGAGCTTTAATATTTATATTTTGACATTATTTTCTTGTATTTCATGTTATTTATACAATTTATCCAAAATTGTTTTCCTTAAACATTGTAAAACTCAAAATGAGTATTAATTTTTTTAATTTTTTCTATAAATTAACTTTAATATCAAATTTTAAAACTCATATCATATATTATTTTTTTACAATACTAGATAATATATATAGTATTTCAAAAAAATCATATACATATACACACACACACACACACACACAAAATTAAATAAAATAATATTTAACCATAATTAAGAGTTTACTTTTATTTGAGTAAGGTTGATGACTATAAAATCTCTACTAAGTCTTTCAATTGACAAGTTCGTTATAAATTATCCATAAATAAATATTTACAACTTTAAATTTTTCATGTTCTAAGTTTTCATATAACATTTCTATTTTAATGAAATACCTTTTAAACCATCTCCTTTTTACTCAAATAAAAAATCAAACAAAACGTAACTAAGTTCAACTTGATAAATCATTCTAAAAATCAAATTACAAGAAATACTTAATTGAAACATATCTTTGAATTACAATTCTAAAGTGATTAAAAGAATAATTAATGTTATCATTCAATATCCATAATATATAATGGGTTACTTAGAGAAGAGGAAGAAGTTGAACCCTAATTCTATATTGCATAGGCATACATTAAATTTTGCAACCATGACTCTAAGTCTTAACAACATTTAGTGCACAATCTTGATCAATGTGATCTTCCTTATTCCTTAGTGAAATCACTTTAAGTCATTACTAAGAGATAAATATATAAAATTTTAGTTCCAAACCATTCCTTTGGAATTAGGTTGTCAAAATAATAAAGTGTTCAATAATATATTATAATTTCTACTTTTCAATGTTATACTTATTCAATACCAAACTAAACCTTTGATTATGCTCAAACATTCCAATATATTTATCATTAAGGAGTAAATAAGTATTTAAGAAAGAAATATAAGTTATTAAAATCTCAAATCATACAATTGGAGTAAATTTTTATCGTGTACAATATAAGATTATTAGATTAAATTCATAAGATGATCAACCCTATTTATTGAACTTAATATAATAATATTTCATTTTAGATGACTTCAAAAATTGTTTTAAAAAATGAACATGAATTTTAATTGATAATAATGAAAAATATTACATGCTCCTTAATTTATAGAAATGCATAATATTTTTAATTAGTAGAAAAGAAATGTAAACATAATTAAATAAATAATTTACCTATTTAAGTATGAACTCAAACTTAAGTAATGTTTTAAATTATTATATGAATTCAAAGTTACATTTAGTGTTAAACATCAATAATAGTCCATATAGTACATTAATGTTGGAAAAACAAATCATTTAACAAAGCAAATATTTTACAATTCTATTAAAATTAAATATGAAGATTATTAAAATAAAACCTATTAAAATTAAATTATAAATATTCATGAAAACTTGAACTTAACCTCTTACATAATGCCTTTGAAAAAACTAAATGCAATTAACTTTATTAAAAATGCATTAAATTATATTTTAACAAAAATAAATGAATGTGACAATGTCCATGTCTTACATTTTAATTAAAAACTAATGTCCACCACTTGTTATGAATATTGTCCATATTACATGTAAATATCCATATTACATCTTTATTTAAAATACCATATTAAAAATTTAGTCTTAAAACTAAATGTCATGTCCTTGACATAAACAACAAACAAATAAATAAAAATTAAAGTTAACAAATAAAATTAAAAAGAGCAAATGAATGATAATAATTGTTTGTAGGTATAAAGAATCAACAACAAAGATTAAGCAAAAAAAAATGTGATTTTAAATTTAATTATATCATAAAGTTATGATCATAAAGTTTGAGTTATAATCATAACTTTTTACAATCATAATTATTCATTGACACTTAAGTCGACTCACATAGTAGAAAAAATCTCTCAAATTTTGTAGATCCTTTTTTTTACGTATGTAGTATTTCATATTTTTTTTAAATGAGTTAATTAAAATTTTAAAATATATACACATATATGTATGTGTTAGATAATTTAATCCTTAATTCATTATTATATATATATATATATATATATATATATATATATATATATATATATATTGTTACAACATTGAAAGTATATAATGATTTAAAAACTCTTATTTTAATGAATATTTTTCACTGCCACACACTAATTTATCATTCAATGTTTTTATTTGCATGAATGAACTAATATTTTACGTAGCAAGCATAAAAAATATATATTATTTATTTTTCATTTTTTAATTATAATAATATTCTATACTCAAAATATTACATTTCATATTCTTATATCATTTCAAAATTCTAAATCGATGTATCACTTATCATCACTTGAATTTATGTAAACTCTCATTCTGAAGAAAACATAATCCATTTCTATATATAAAATTATACCACATTACCACGCTTTCACCCATCCCTAATCTAGAACAAATTTTGGAACACTCAATGCACTTCAACAATACATTCATGGATGCAAGTCATATTCCCTATATAAATTTTGTGCTAGCATGATAAGTGGCACATTACAAATGAAGACTTCAATTCTTTAATCAATTTCTATTTTAAATGCTCAAATTATTATTTTAAATAAATGCTAGACTATTGCTTTAAAATTTTAATTATACATTAATTCATTTATGTTTTACATACATGAATGCACCTATATATTCATAGAATTCTCAAATTAAAATTAGGACCAAAATAAGAGTCACAAGGGCTCTCACTAAAACAATATAGTGTACAGTTTTGGTAACCCATAACCATATTGCATACAATAATGGACATCAAGTCTAAAACAATATAAAAATAGTCATAGAAGAAATATAAAGAGGAGAGAGAAATGGGAAGGTAAAATACAAAACATAACAAGGCCAAAACAAAAGAAGAATGTGCCAATAACATCTTAATATGAATCAATAATTGGTAAGCACACAAGTACCCTAGAATATTACAATCTTGACAAATAAAACTACGCCAATCAAAAACTAGGTGTTTATACTAAACAAAAGGAATAAAATGAATTAATATGGAGAAAGGAATCCCCTTTTCCATTAAACAACATAAATTTAGGTACAATAAAACAAAGTGAGAAAGGGTAAGCCAGTATAACATGAACTAACAGGTTTTAAAGTATATTGTGAGAAGTGACTCACACTTAGATTTCGAATCCCTTGAGAAATAAATTTAACTTGTTATTGTACCTCCCACAAGGTTTTTATCATAATGGTTATTTAAAAAATTTGGATGGGAAGAAAATATCTATTAAAGGAAATTTAAATAGAAGAAATCAAAGATGGAATAACAAGAGTAGGATAAATTTGAGTATTCATAGATGGTTGGAATAGAGAAATTTTAGAAGCATGTTGAGGTATTGAAAAATCTTGAGAGGACATAGAACATTTTGATAATATGGAGGACAAGCAATCAAATCATTTGGAACATTTGATAAGATAATATTTGGATAAGAAATAATAGTAGAATAAATAGAAACATGAATAGAGTGAGGAGAACCTCTAAATAAACACCACAAAAAATGATTTTTTTACTAAAAAAAACTTTCAATAAAGTTATAATTTTAGAAATATCGGCAAGATTGGCCATAGCATATTTCTCAATATAATTAATTGGTTAATCCTTTTTTTATTTTCTCTATTTTATCCTCATAATCATAGTTATCTTAAATATCATGCATATTTTTCACATAATTATCATTTAAGGAAGGCACATCATTTACAATAGACAATTTAACTTTAAACAACGCATTCCTAAAATCCATATTTCTTATTAAAACTTTACATCACATAAATATGCTATAAAATTTTATAAATAAACTAAACACTTATGATAATACAATTCAAACCTAAATAAAACACATCACATAAGTGTGTGGGATCATGCAAAAATAAATTAAGGTTAAAGAGATCTAAATATGAAACATCACAATCCTTATGCAAATATGACATTATATAAAATCAAGATATATCCCTAGGAAGGAGGGCACAACACATCAAGGGTTTATGAAACTTTTAAAAAAATAGATCCACCATAATGAAAGAAAAATATAATCCTAAAATAAATATAAGAGACCATGGGTTCACAAAAAATATTTATGGAAAAAATTGAATTTACATCAACATGTTTTACATATACCCATAAACATTGCAAATAATCCTAATCATATTTAAGAATATAAAATTAGTCTTAAGAAAATTATTGTAGCTACGTATCCTTGGGATTTTATCTCTAATGATGAGCATGCCAATGAATTGTGTAAAATCACATTGGAAAGAACTCAGGTTATGGAGGATTTGATAAAGCAACTCAATCAAACTTATTTGAAAATTGAATTAATTTAAAAATGAGATCGGAATTAACAGACAAGTTGAGGAAGAAAGAGAGCTTAAATATGTCTTTATAGAAAACATGAATAATAAATTTTATTTGACCTATGAAAAGAATGCTTAGTTATTATCTTGTACTCCTAAAATCTCTTCTTTACTTTTGAGAGAGAAATGGTTAATTTGGCCTCCTTCAACCTACTTTTGAGAGAGAATTGGTTAATTTGGCCTCCTTTCAACCTGTTTATGGACACTAACCAAATATTTTTTGTGAGGTGTTATTTTCATCCTTGAATAAGAATACAATTTTTTTTGTGAGGCTTATGTGCACAATTTAGCTCTTCCAATGGAATTAAAATGATGTGCACAATTTAGTTCTTCCAGTGGAATTAAAATGAAATCTTAATCCCTATGTAGGGAATGTAGTCTTAAGAGCTTTCCTTTCTTACCTCCAAAATGAGAGAAGAAGAGGTGATGAATGGGAAGAATTTAAGAGTCTAGAAGCTTCTCATCCTTTTTGGATAAGAGTAGAGTATCCTCAGATTGTGGAGGCTCTAATAAAGTATGTAAATCTAGTAAAAATTTATCGAATCAAAATGAAAGTTCTTAAAATTAAGATGGCTCTTGTTTTAGGAAATGAAATTTTAAGCAAAGTACTTAGATCTGAAGCTTATAAGAATAAGGAAAGTGAAAAATGGGTGGATCTTTCTAAATCTCTAAGGATGAATGACCTTATTTCTCCCCATAATTCTAGTGAGCCGAGAGGTAGAGTTGACCTTTACCTGATCTAAATGAAGAGTAAGGGTTCATCCTAAATAGGAGTTAGATTTCAATTTCATTTTTTCTAGTTTCCCTTCTTGGATTGGAAAGGTAAAAAGACCCTGAATAGTGAGGAAGAATTTCAAAGATGGATTAATTTTGATAAACATGGATATTATGCTCCTTCGAATGATATTAGTAAAGAACCTATGGATTTTAGGAAGATTTGTGAATATTTTATAAAATCTTAATTATGAAATTTTTTGGTACAGGACATTTTTGGCAACAAACTATGGAAGGTTAAGAATATTTTATAAAGATATCTTTTAAAAGCAAATTTTGGCTTTATGTGGTTTTTCCTAGTTTCATGCTTAAGGAGGATGGTTCCTTGATTAATCTGTATATATTTTGTTGGTTGTGGAAGTTTTTTTTTATCTAATAGTTGTTGAAGAAGAGACATGAGAAGTATATGTCATCTGGATTGGTTTTCTTAACACTACAAAATTTTAGCTTATATAGGCATGTTTTTTTGGTAAGATGTAGTTTTAGGTTTTGAAGGGTCTTTTTATGTGAATTGATTGTACTTTCTACTCTTTAAGGGACAAATTTTTTTGAACTTTTTGATAGGTTTTTTGTGGTTTTTCTAAGATTTAATTGTGGACTCTGGTTTGGGAATTCTATGTAACACTTTTTTACTAACATTTTGGGATCAATAGAATGGTGAGGGATCCTCCAATCCTCTTTTATTGATTAAAAAAAATTCATGTTGTAATAAATGGCAAGAGTGAGTTTAGACAAATATCTGATTCGTTACGAATTTAGAGACATTCATTAGAAGTAGACTGTAAATTAGGTCCAAATAGTGAGGTAAAAAAACCCAAAAAAAGAGAGTGAATAGAGTTTACTCCATAGAACCGTCTAGACACTTCTAGAAGCTTAAAGTTATTACCAAAATTGTGGGGCAAGGCTTGGTAAACTATAGATACGTAAAATCTAATTTGAAGATCATGTTCGTCAAGTTTGAGGCTTTGAAAAAAATCTCATTTTTTCAAAATTTTGTTATTAGAATAATTATTCTCCTTCAAAACCTTAAGAGAATAACAACATTTAGAAAGATTTGAAAATAGTGGATTGTATCTTGAAATCTGTATTCTCATTTACTAATTATTATCAAGACCTAAAATATTTATACAATTTTGAAAACAATATATTATTCGATAAATTGTTTGGTGAACACAAACCCTAACCTATATAAATTTTCATTTTACAATAAACATATAATAAAACTATATATATATATATAAATTAATTTTTAAAAAAATTCATAATTAATTTTTTCAATTGATTCATATCTTATATATAATAAGACATTTATATACATATAACTTTTCCAAATTCAAATTAAAATCTTATTTGTATACAAACAAACCCTCAAAAGATTATTAAAAAACTAAAAAAATCATAACCGTATGATATGGATAATCAAAATAGATCCAAACCACTCACTTCCTCGTAAGCAGACGATGTAAGTTTGTTTTTTTTTCGTTAAAACATGCATTATTTGGTTTTGGGAAAGTCACACACAGAAACGCAGGGAAAGAAAGAGGTGTGGTTTATAAATGTATTTAGATTGAGTTTTGCGATTGCGAGAAGCGAAACACGAATTATTACAGGGATTTATTTGAGAGAAGGAATGCAGCTGGCAGTGCGAGGGAGACGAGTAGGAGAGGGCGTGGTGTTGGTGTTGGTGTTGGTGTTGGTGTTCTTTCTGAGAAGCTGACGCAGGGCATGCGCGACATGCACCGCTGGATTAGTTCGTGTAAAGTTGTTGAAATTAAGACAGAGGGAGATGTGAGCCTGCAACGCCTCTTCCATTGGGGTGTGGGCGCCCATCCGGTTGCGCTCCTCCTTCACCGCCTCTGAGCACAGCCCGCATATCCACCGCCCACAGAACACTCGTCTCACTTTGTTTACATACGCAGCTGTGCATTCTTCAGACAGTCCGCAGCACTCACACCGCGTCATCTGCTCTTCTTCTTCTTCTTCTTCTTCTTCTTCTTCTTCTTCATCATCATCACCTACTCTCACTGCCATTGCCACTGCACCATCGGACGCAGCTCTTTTAAGTTTCTGCTCGTTACTCAGCCTGCGCACCCTCGAAGGAGCTTCCTTCTTCTTCTTATTATTATTATTATTGTTATTATTGAGGCTATAGTTGGGTATCTTCTTTTCTCCGCCATGGTTCGAATTCGCAGGGGGCGCCATACTTTGCTTCTGCCGAGGAGGCCTTTCTTTCTTTATAGAGCAGGAGCAGGGGTGGTTGGGTCCACAGCCACACAAATTTGGAAAGCCACGGAAGGAAACTAGAAATGACACAGGTGTACCTACCTATGCATTCTGCACCAGTAATCCATAAAGACTAGTTTAGTGAGCATGTGAATGTGAATGTGTGGCTATTCTATGTTTCTGCTCACGTAAAGGATGAGCAGCAACTCACGTGAGAGTTGACAGTTGATACCAAATAAAGCTGCTTTGAGCAGTGAGGACGGACGTATGCCAATTCTAGATCTCTCTCTCACTCACCCCATCACCACACGCTTCATTTCATATCCTTCCATCTTACCAATCTTGTTTTCATACCCTCAATACACACTTGTGTTTTCTTCTTATCTTTTCATGCCCTACTCAATTATTATTTAGTTATTTTTCTAACTCAATACGCGTTTCACCTATTAACATATCATCCTTGAAGAGTATGTCGATGCCTAATTTTGATATGCCATTAATTATCTTATAGTGCCATTATATTGATGTGTTTATCAATTAATCTAAATAATTTAGATTAAGTATTTATTAGTACGCATTCTTTATTTATTTTATTTTTTGTCAAGGTTAGTTTTTTCCTTCCTCTTTCGATATCTTATTATTGTGAGATTTTTATTAGAAATGTAATATTATAGTTTTGCTCTGCTATAACTATATTAAACTGGTTTTTAGTCACCTTCTTCTCAAGCCCTTCTAACCCTTATTTTGGGTCCCCAATACTTTTAGTCTTCTTTTATCAACATTTTTTGCCCATTGTGTATTGTCTTACTCTCTTGTAGGATCTTACTTTGAATTCAAGCAGTTTATAAATACATAGGTGCATTTATGACAATGCATTCACTCAAGATTTTTCTATTGAAGTTGTAAAAGCAAGGATATCATTTATTAGAGAAGCATCCTCGTGCCAAAAGCAAAATTTAGGGATATACATAAGAGCATATAACATTTACTACTTGTTGCATTCAATGAAAGGGTAAAAGTCAAAGGAGTTGCATTTCACTCGACTACATGTTGAACTACATTATATTTGTATGTGGATTACCAAATTGTTCAAACTCTTAAGGGCATGATGATAATGGATAGATAACACAAGCCCCCCATTAATTCTCTCCAATTTTAATGATTTTGCAAGGTGTTGTAGGCTTATTACAATTCCGAGGAAGGAGAGTTATGAGTGAGTGCAAGTTAATGATGGACAAAAGGGGATCTTAAGTGGTAATGAAATTTCATAAAATTATACATACCTCGAATTTGGTTGACGATTTGATGGTCTTGCACAAATAATTTCAATATAATATTAAAAAAAAATTGTAACATTTTGAATGTAGTTTATAAGCCTATAATTTGGTTTTCAATAAAATCAATTTTTCTTGAAGAATATTGCCAATTTCAATGTAACACCTATTATTTTTTATAGTTATATAAAAAGAACACATGTCCATTGAGTCTTTTTTGAAAGAAACAAATGAATTTTTTCATTATTTTTTATGGATATATGTATTTTTTATATTTTTAATAAATATTTTTTAATTAATTATGTAATTGAGTGCTTACAAAAAAATGGTACATCATTTATTCGTATAAATTTGAACTATTATTATTATTATTATTATTATTATTATTATTATTATTATTATTATTATTATTATTATTATTATTATTATTATTATTAAGAAGAAGTGTAAAATGTTGAAGAACTTTTAATTTTCATAAATATGTTATAAGTCAAAGGTTGTTAACATTTTTTATGTGTGTCTATTTATTATTAAAACCTACTTAAGAATAAAAATCAATATTAATTACAAAAAAAATAAACCCTCCAAAAAAATTCTAAAACTAGACAAAATTCTTAACAAAACCCACCTAACATTTTTAATGTGGATTTAAATAACAATATGAAAAATGTAGGTAAAGAGAGAAGAATTTTATGAATTTTCATGTTTTCCATATGGGTGTAGAAAAATAATTGTGATTAGGTATACAAGGCAAATTTCAGTTAAAATTGGAATGAAAAAAATTGAAAACCATAACAAATATATATTTAAATTTGATATTCATTTAGATTGTATAGTATTTTTCAAATAGATATCTATTTATAAAAATATTCTTTTTGCACAATTAATTTAACAATTGTAATATCTTTGGTATATGGTAGAGTTTCAATCTTTTTTTTTTTTTCAGAATTTTTTTTTTAGTTAGACATAATAGTAAGTTTAAATTGAGAACATTTATTATCAATCAACTGAAAATTTGTGAAAAATATATTAGAGTCATTAATCAATATAGTAAGTGAAAATTCTAAGACATACTTCTTGAGATTAATATAGATTTCAACATTTTTAAAATAGATGTATATATGATATGTGTACTAGTTAATTAATACATAGTATATATATTTCTCAAATGTATGTAAATGTATTCTACCCCTTATACTATTTTCTATTTTTAAATATTATAAAACTTTTTTAATATGTATAAATGGATTAAAAAAATATAAATAAACTTGAATGAATTGAATTTCATACTCTAAAATTTCTTTGTTTCTTAATGTGGTAGGGTTTTGGGAATACTCTAGACAATGTTTTTTTCCCTCAATTAAGTTCTCTCCTTCTCAAATGCACTCGTCCTTTCACTTCTCTAGTAAAGTAGAATTTGGTTTATAATGAAGCCAATTGTACATAATATCAACATAAAAGGGTGGTTAGGTATGGTTGAAGCACCATTTTTTTATGGTGTTGTGTCAATTTTGGGCTACAAGGGACATAATTATATGTCAAATTGACATAAAATAATGGTTGGGTGTGTGGAAGTGACCAGTTCAACTTATGTTTCCCCAATCACACCTATTTGGGCCTAAATTTTAAAAAAATTAGGTTTTGCTCATAAATATGCCCAAAATCATCTACATTTACCTCTAACGCAAGAAAATGAAGTGTTATTATGTCACTTTTATGCTATAATAGACCTAATCACATGTAAACTTGACATAAAGGGTAGTTGGGTGTCCACAGTAAATTAATTCAACCTATGTTGCCCTAATATTATAATATAATTTGGGCTTGGATTCAAAGTAAATTGGGTCAATTATACATAAATGTGACTCAAATCATCTGCATTTTCCCCAATCACAAATGGTTATGGTGATTTTGTATTGGTTTTGGCCTATAAGGGACCTAATTACAAATAAAATAAACATTTAAATGGGTTTTAGGGTGTGTGTGAGTCAAACATTTGACTTACATTTCCCTAATCATAATAATTTGGGTCTAAATTTGAATTCAATTAGGTCAACCTTGCACACATGTGCCCCAAATTAACTATATTTTCCTCAATCATAAGTGGTTATGGTGTTTTTATGTCTCTTTTAAGATATAAAGGACCTAATTACATGTAAAACTAACATAAATGAGTGGTTACGTGTGTGTGGGTCACCAATTCAAATTGAGTTACCCCGATCATGCCACTTTAAACCTAAATTTGATCTAAATTAGATCGAACGCACATGCACGTGCCTCAAACCATCTAAATTTTACCAAATGCAAGTGGTTATGGTGTTTATGTATTAATTTTGGATTATAAGGGACCTATTGAAAGAAAACATGACATTTAAAAGGGTGGTTGGGTGTGTGTAGGTCACCACTATGACCTACATTTCCCAAATCAAATCACGTTGGCCTAAATTCAAAGTGAACTAGGGCAATCACACATGAATTTACCTCCAAATACATTTGGTTATGAGATGGACTACCCATTTTAACCTCATGAACACCCTTCACTATACAAAAAATATAGTTTTATCTCTCTTTAATTCTAGGTCCTTATGTCTCAAAACCATCAAGTGTTCCACATTAGGGATGCCAAAAAATGCCACCATAAATGCTTAGGGTGGTTGTGATGTATACAATTTTTATAGACCGTAGACACTCATATTTGGTATTAAACACTTGATAATTTAAGTTTTGACTAAGCCTTAATATAATGACTTATGTGTAGACAAAAAATCTTAATCACACTCTCTCCTAGCCATTCACTTATAAGTGCACCTGACCTTCCCATTTTTCCATTATTCATGTGCATATTTCCATAGTTTCTATTTGAATATCTCATTTAGACTGTATCTTAATATCAAATCACTATTTATTATCTTTTAGATGATGCTTCTAGTTATAGTTAGATGGATTGAGTTACCAAAACCATCTGCCTTGGCTAGACTCATATACGTGCCCTTCAATGACTATTTTCCAAAATTTAAATCCTTTATATGGGTTGGCACATACATTTTTCATGTTGGTCAGTATGGAAAGTACCTAAAGAGTCAAACATATAAGTAGGTCAAGCCTAAGCCTATTCTTATCTAGCACTTATCTAACAATCATCTATTTATCACTAGAAAACATTTGCACATTGAGATAAACTACCCTAAATATTCCAACTATGAAACCCCTCAAAGGATCAGGCTCTAAGCCATGATTGAATATCCAGTGTTGAAATCCATACACATGATTGTGCAACATCCTAATATTACACTAATTTCATATACACAAGTAGGTGGGAGAACTAAGTGTGGTTTGATCCCTCTTAGAAGTATTGAAACATATGAAACCATTTTCCACTAAGCATGGGGTGGTTGAGATTAGTTTAATGCATCCTTCCTAACCCTTTTTATAAGAAACATTGGTCTCAAGAGTATAAGCTAAGGTTTTGAGGCAAATATAATGAAAACAAAGTTATTCATGCAAGTCTAAAGGTATCAAAATGCATGACAATTATTTTTAGATGCAAACATAGTTATCTGAATTGTCACATACCTACATAGATCCCTTGGACTAATCTGATAGAGCATAGATGAATCTAGCATTCACAAGCATCCAAGCAATTTGAAATTGTCCTGTTGAACTTTAAATTTTATTTCTTGATCCGAGTCAACACATGACCCATACAAATCCTATTTGATGAATGTACACTATCAAAAACTAGAACATAACCTAAACAAGATAAGTACCCCATTTCATTGGTTTTTATTATAAACAGTAAAGTGTAATAAATCATAGTTACACTTATGTTTTTATTGTTTATATATATCTTATGCAATCTGAATAGACTTAATGTTTTGAATTATTTAAACCATTAAATCCAAAATAATCTAACATCATGTGATCTGAGACCCCTAGCATAGGGGTTAATATAAGTAGTGGCAAGAATAATAGGGTTTCTGCTTCATGCAATCGTAACATCCCACAACCCATTTTTTCCTTTCTTTTTTGCATTTGATCTGGTTATTGTTTCATGTGCGTAAGTATTCATTAGGGTTTTAGAAGAGATTCATATTAAATAATCACATAGGTGATCCCTCAAATGACACAAAACCATTTATAGGACCTCTAGAACATCTTGTAACTTCCTCAAAATTTTCAGACAGTCCCTACAGGTGGGACATTAGTGCTAGAATTGGACATTAGTGCCAAATGGAGCTACTATTATGATATGGTGCTATTTTTCAAAACCAAATTTCAATATAAAATGAAAGGTGTCTACCTATCTCTCTAGCCTATTCTAGTTCCCTAATCCACATAAAAGTATGTTTATTTCTAGATAAGTACATTTTATCTTCTCACTTTCTATTTTGGGAAAATTCAATTAAATAAATCATTTCCAATTTTCATAGATTAGTAACATGATCAACCCTTTAACAACCTATGATTTATATGTGTTAAGCCCTGAAAAGTTAAAACATTTGGTGAACCTGACTTACTTTTAATATTGCTTAAAACCCTAGTTTTCCTTAGGGTTTACCTTCACCCAATTTTTGTGCATTAAATTAGGGTTACAAAATTCTATTTTTATGATTTTTTGGAATAATCTAGATAATTTAATCAATCATACATTAGGGTTTCATTTATTTAATGTAATTTAATTTTTTTTAAACAACTCTAATTCATAACCCTAGATCCACATACTAGGTCCCTATACATACAAATACTAGCAATTAGGGTTTCACTTACAATCCTATTTTATATTACACACTTTGTTCAATATTTCTCAAATTTCACATATACTTATATTAGATTACATTCTACCTCTTGTGTGTTTGTTATTCTTTGTTTACATTATCTTCTTTGGCAAGTTTAAAATGGTATCTAAAATGTCTTATACCCCTCACACAATTGATGAACTTTTGAATTTCTCTCATGATTATAACAATGAATGGACCAATTTTCAAGATTGTACATTAGAACATAATAATGAATTCATTTATAATGATGATGATGACTATTTCAATAATGATGTATACGAGGATTATTATGAGCATGATAATGAAAATACACATGAGGATATATTAGATACATCATCTTCTCTTTCTTCTCACATGACACTAGAAAACTATACACAGCAGTTCTAGATGTTGAACTAACCCCTAGACCACTCTTGGACCCCCTGGGGACCACTTAAAAAAACTCAAATGCAAACCTAAGGCAAAATGACTAAACTTTGACCATTATACCCTTTAACCTATCAACCATCAACGATCGACCCCTAATCATTGACGGTTAGGCCTAACCATCGATGGTCATCCTTTTAACCACCTTAAGGGTTAACTCCAGCTAACTCCAACTTTATTTTTTATATTTATCTTATTTGATCAATGTGTGAATCAATGCATGCTAAATCTAAATTTAGACACCCTATTAAACCTATTGTTCCATCTCTCCCTTCCTTCTATAAAAAGAGAGGAGGAGGAGGAGGTGAAAGGGATCCAGAGTCAAGAGGAATCAAGCACCAAAAGGGAAATAATTATAAGAGATCATCAGTAATTATCAAATATTCTTGTATCAAAACTTATTTTTTAGGTATTCTTTCAACAAAAAAATTAGAGATCCGAAGTGCCATAATTCATCAGTCACAACCAAGACATTGTTACTCTATCAAGATTTCTCTAGACTCCACCAACAAGTTTTTTAGCCAAATACCTCCACATTCTTCAGACCAATGAGCTAAGTATATATCTTTTATCAAATTTAGTAATTAGTTTCTATATTTTATTTTCCATTCCACCTCCCAAAATCCATTCCGCAACCTCATCAATTAGCCTCTTAAACCAAACCAAAACCCACAGTAACCATTAATGGTCACCCTGACTGCCAATGGTCTGTCCTAACCACTGACAGTTACCCAAATGCTAATGGTCACCCTAACTATCGATGGTCTCACCCAATTGCCAATGGTCATTATTTGATAATTTCAATAGCAAGCTATTTTCAACTATCAAACCCCAACCAAATCCCACTTTTGGACTTTTTGCCTGAGCATAAATCATCACTCTATTTTTTGAAACCACACTTGATTTGTTTAGCATTAATATATAATCAACTAAGGCTATAATTAGTCAAATTTATCTCTTTCAAGAACTTCTTGTATTTTATTTTAGTACCTTATGTTATTCATGTAATTAATTTATCTTTTATTTTTAGAACTTGATTGTTTAAAATGTGGATTGACAACCTCCAAGGAAGCTTACACTTCTTGGATATAGATTATTAGGTAGTCTACCCTACTATCTAACTAATCAACCATTTATTTAGTGCTTTCTTATCTGTAGGTCATTCCTCCCAATCCAAAGAGGAGTATCTACAACCATCTAGATCATGGAGCACAAACCAACTCTAGGTTCTACTAACCTCACCCTTCTTTCAAGTTTTACAACTTTATTTTAATAAAATAAAGAAAAATTTACATGAAACATTCTAGCATGCTTGATGGGACCCTTGAGTCTTTTCTTGGGTTTGTAGTTGTATCTAGGTGCTTTTTCTTCTTATCTTTTTGCTCATAAAATGAAATCAAAATTTTATCTTGGGCTTAAAATTGACTACATCCATTATTTGATTGTTTATTTTAGCTCACCTAGATTAATTAATTAAGTGAATTAATCGTATCTTCACTCTTATCACACACATAATACCAAACCACTTACACCTAATCAAGCATAAAAACATTAAAATAAGGCTCGAATGGGATTTCATCACCTATCAGTCACCTTTCCCATCTATCCTACTTGGATTTCATCACCAAGGAGAGAACCAACTCAGTTCACTAGTTGAGTCTAATCTCTGGTAATCAATATATCTTGACTAAGCACCTGACACCCTTATCATTATGATGTATGAAGTGAGGGGGTAGGCCCCAATATCAACCCATGTAATGATTTCCAATACATATCTCTTTGAGAGCCTAAACATAACCTGAAACCAACCATAGAATTTTTTTCTAATACCCATTATACAAGCCAAGTTGACTCACACAATTCTTAAAACTCAAGGCATAAGCCATAAGAGAGACTAAAAAGAACCTTAGGTTAATGTGCTTTATTGCATGTTTTATTTCCTTAAATTTTTCTTGTCTGCTCTTTGTTTTAGTTGTGAGATTATTTGTATCATCTTCTTTTCCTTATCTTTATGGTTTTAACTAGACAATAACTAAGAAACCAAGCAAATCAAGATCCATCTCTTAATCATTTGTCTTCCTCTTCTCCCTCATCCATAGAGTACATCTCATATGTTGAGAGTTTTCCCCATCCTTATAAAAGTCCTAGCATCCCTCAAACAGTTTCCAAAAGTGATGCAAATTTTTCTACCTTTCTAGATAACAACCCTATAGCCCTCCAACATTACCTTAACACAATATCTCACCATATCCCTGCTTTAGTTCTACCTGTTGAACTACACTATAGCATGCCATCCCACCTTATAAGAGATACTTTTGTTGCCACCATCTCCACCTAAACTTTAGTCACCTAAGCACCTTCTTCCCCAACTAATAACCCTCCTAATATAGGATCAATCCAACCTTTGGGCACCAATACTTCCCTTACCATATGAGTACCCTCTATTAGTGTCACCACCATTCCCTTTATTTCTAACCCACCTACATCTACTCCATTCCATATTTTGATGGTTCTCATACCTTCTACCCTTCCACCCATCAATACCAAAGTTACCACCTACCCTCTATTTACGAACCCAGCCATAGCTCTTACCTAACTTGTGTTAATCTTTCAATAGGTGCCCATTGCACAAAACCTAAGATACATCCCTAACCCACAAGGGTATGTACCTCTACCTTCCACCCAACCACCTATCTCTATGTATTCATATGTGGCATCATCTCAACCAACCATGCCCACATACCAATATGTGGTAGCTTTTCAACCCCCCACTAGTTATCCATATGTTGCACTTACCCAAACCCAACATAATCTACCCTACAACTATAGGGGTGCAAAACCACAAATAAACCTTATCAAAATGTTAATAGATAAAATGACTACTTTGGAGTCATCTACCTCTATTGCCCATAACCTCTTATCTTACGACCAAATCTACAATGAGCCAATTCATCCATCCATCCCTATTCAACCTTATCCTCTTCAATGGGAACTTCCAAAATTTTCAAATTTTTAGAGTAAGGAATACCCTAAATAACATATGAGAACATTTAGGCATTCATGTTATATGATTACCTATGATGATGCTCTCCTTTTTTGTACCTTTCCCATGTCTCTATCAGGTCTGGTACTAGATTGGTACAGTGCTATTACAAATCACTCCCTCTTTTCTTTTTCCTAACTAGCTTAGACTTTCTTAGATCACTTTTCCATAAACATCTCTAAAAAAATTTCCATCATCGATCTGTACTCCATTCAACAATTTGATGACTAGTCCATATCTGACTTTGTAACCCATTAGAGAAGTTTGATAAATCAACTCTATTTCTCTTTGGCCCAACTTCAGCTAATTGAACTCTTTGTGCAGGCTTGTCCTAACACATTTCCTCTACTTTATGGGTTTAGATATTTAGAACCTTTGACAAAGCTTTCACCATGGCACAAAAATTATAAAATAGATCCATTGATGAGGGGAAGTTGAAATTGATAAACAATAATTCCACCTTCAAATCAAATGAGACTCCATCTTCCAAACCTAAAAATCAAACTAACACAAACTCCAAAAACAAGGGAACCATGAATGCATTTATCTTTGAGACCACCCCACCCATTTTTAACCAACCCAACTCCTCCAATTCCTCGAATCAAAACACTAGAAAACCAAACTGCAACAATCATAAACAATTTACTCCTTTAGGGGAGTCATGCTTTGGTCTTGGATAAGTTGTTGAAATTGAATATCATACAAATATTGTCAATCAAACCTCCATGACAACTCAATTCTCTCATCCTATACCTGGTTGGTATAAGGAGAATGAATTATGCACCTTTCACCATGTCATTGGACATGATGTTAGTAGGTGTAATACCTTCAAGAACGTCATCCAAAAGCTCATCGACAAGGGGTAACTTATGTTGGATAACCCCAACGCACCCCCAAATCAAGCACTTGAAATCTTTAGATAGCCATTTCCAAACCATGCCCCTTCTGCATATCCTCATGTGTATTTTCATTGTCATGCTCATAGTAATCCTCATATCCATCATTATCGTAATAGTCATCATCATCATCATTATAAATGAATTCATTATTATTTTCTAATGAACAATTTTGAAAATTGGCCCATTCATTATTATAATCATGAGAGAAATTCAAAAGTTCATCAATTATGTGAGGGGTAGAAGACATTTTAGATACCATTTTAAACTTGCCAAAGAAGATAATGTAAAAAAGGAATAACAAACACACGAGAGTTAGAATGTAATCTAATATAAGTATATGTGAAATTTGAGAAATATTGAACAAAGTGTGTAATAGAAAATAGGACTATATCTAAAATCTCTTCTACCCCTCACAAAATTGATGAACTTTTGAATTTCTCTCATGATTATAATAATGAATGGACTAATTTTCAAGATTGTACATTAGAACATAATAATGACTTCATTTATAATGATGATGATGATGACTATTGTAACAATGATGGATATGAGGATTACTATGAGCATGAAAATGAAAATACACATGAGGATATATTAGATACATCATCTTATCTTTCTTCTCACTCTTGTCTTACTCATCAAAATCAAACTAACAATATAATGCCAAAAGAACCTCTTGTTGGTAGTGATTTATTCCAATGTTATCCTAGCTTTTCAACTACTTTTTATACCTCATTATTCAAATAAAATCAATATAAGTGCAATACATGAAAGCCATTTTTCCATGTTTCAAATAAATTAGATAACAATAATGCATCTTCTCTACTTTTCTTAGTTAAATTTGAAAAATCATGTACCAATGATATCACACCTTTTAGAAATGGACAAATTAAGGTAGATGAAATTATTTTATCACCTTCTTTCACATTCCAAGCTCAATGCAATGATTCTTTACAATAAATTGATAATGAAAATGTCTATAAATCTTCTCATATATGTTGTACTATGGAAAAAAAAAATGGTTGCTACTTCTTATAACCTTGACTCCAAATTGAAAGTGATAATCATGCTTTAATTCCACACATAGCTAGTAAACAAATTCATTGTATTACACCTACATATGATGACATGCTACATAGTAGTATTAGTTAAAATATTATCCTTTTCTCTCTTTTAAGGAGCATGTGGATGATACTTTTTCTACTCTTACTTCTACAAATGAATTAAACTCTAATTTTGATGAACCATGGGAAAATGATGATTATTTTGATTATGATGAAGAGGACATATAATTTACACCTTCTAGTTCTTCTCCTACTTCACTTATTTCTATTGTTCAAGTAAATAATATGTCATATGTAAACACACACACACACACACACACACACACACACACACACACACACTTATTTTTATGTTCATAGTTTACATTTACCTAAGAATTAAGTATCTTATATTCAATTAGCATGTGATAATTCTTTACAACTTAAAAATATAAGAGATACCAATGAATCTCCCTCAACCCCCATTACTATAGTAGAACCTATTTCTCAAACTAACCTAAACAAGGGTGATAGCTCATTTCCCTCTAACTAGGTCCCAGCTATCACACTTCCAAAGGTTATAGAGAGAAAAACAACCCTCCCTATAAAATATTCTCCATGCAATATACCAATGGCTAAAATAAATAATAAAATTCAAAATCTAAATGAACCCCTTGATAATGATAATATACCTTCACAAGAGTTAATATCCTTTATGTATGTATTGGGTGCTTTATAACAACAAGTACATCATTTCACATTAGAAATTAAAACATACCATTCATGGGTGGACTCCAATGCCATCCATAATAATCCCATTCCATACAATATTTTCAATGCAACAATACCATCAAAACTATAAATACCTGATTTACCAAAATTTGATGGACATAGAGATCCATACTTTCATCTAGAAGCTTACAATAAATCTATGGTACATGTTACTAGTAATTTGACTCTTTTACAGTTATTTCCTTGGACTCTATAGGTTAGGGCCATAGAGTGTTTTCATTATTCACTCCCTAGTGGTTCATTACACACATATGATGAGTTAGAAGAGGTATTTCTCATGTGTTACATTTAGAACAAAGGGCCTCAGGTTACATATGAGAGGTTACCTTCATTACACTAGGGCTAGATAGAAATAGTCATTGAATACATTCTAAGATTTAAAACATGTATGCATTAGTTGATTTATCAACTAATAGATTTAGAGGTGCAATACCCTTTTTCTAGAGGTCTCATTTTCCCTATTCAAGAGAAGTTTTTATATGAGACATAATAGTCATTCAAAGATCTATGTTACATAACTCTGGGATTAGAAAAAAATTAGGAGTAATAGTTACACATTCAGAGATATATTCATATGTAGGCCTCTTAGAGCCACCGTCATCTAACATGGTATAAGAGCCTAATCCACTTATAATTAAGAACTAAATGGAACATAAAAAAATGATAAAATACTTAGAAAGAGTAAATTTCCACTTTATATATCACCTCATATGATGAGCAAAACACAAGATACACACATAGGGGTTATACATTTTTTAGATAGGGATGGGCCTCATGACATCTTGCTTACACTATTAGATACCTAGAGTTTATCACACTTCCTCCTACTAATAATCATCCACCACACCATTTGCATAGGGTACCACATAATCCATATTATAATTTTCATAAGATAAGTTAAAATTTAGATGATCATTGTTATATGCTTTAAGATTGTATTGACTAGTACGTCAATCGAGTCATTATAGCATTTACACATGGGGCACCAAGATCTAATTATCCACGCTCTCCTAGATCACACTAATCTATGACAAAGTTATCCCAAGACATTTCTTTTAAGGAGCCCTTGGTTACTTATCATATTAGCCACATGGTTTTTAGGACACCTATTTATGAAACAATCTCATGCACCATAGTTTTAATAGAGATGGAAACTAGTTCATAAAGATTAGAACATAGATTCAATTTGTACAAAATTAAATATATGGAAACAACTACAAATTTAAAGTCAAAACATTAGTGAAAACACCAATAAACATATATGGAAATAACTACAAAGATTAGAACATAGTTTCAATTCATACACCAATCAAGATATATGTAAATAACTATAGATATCAAAACATATCTTTAGTTCATACACCAATCAAGATATATGGAAATAACTACAAATATAAGGGCACAACATTAGTCCAAACACCAATAAATATATATGTAAATAATTATAGAGATTATAACATATCTTTAGTTCGTACATTGATCAAGATGTTTGCCATAAATCATATAGCTTAACTACATTTTCATCACACCAACCAATCAAGCTCTTTTCTCTAGAGTCTACACATCTACCTACCAGAAGTGTATCACACATAGTTTTAGTTTTAAAGTCTTGTTCTAAACTGACATAGCATGATCAATATGGTTTTTGGTTCTCCATGTCATCTAGGTTTAGATAGGACATATTGTAGTCACATGATCTACACAAATCTTATGGAATAATGGAAAAACCTATACTAATAAATAAAAAATCCTAATCTAATACACATATACCTAAATATTCATAAAAAAATACAAATTCATTAATTTTACTTTGATAAAAAAACAATATACAAATATCATCTTTTAAAATAATCAAACTAATTAAACACATATCAACATATACAATACAACTAGATCCAAATACCAATATACACAGTACCAATTTAAATAATTAGCATCCATATATAACTCAAAATATAGTTTCAATACATGTATAATCCATCACTCAATGATGCAGACATGGCCATTAGGACCAGCTCCCTTACTCTCACTCTCAAACATATCTAGGATAGAACTGGAGGCTCTGCTTTCTCTCTATGACCTAGATAGGTGACTCTATCTACTCTCTCTCATGATACATACCTAGCTTAATAATACACTCTACATGGTCGCACTGAAGATGTATGTATTCATATAATATATAAATATTATTCCCACTTAGATCATCAAGTGCAGGGATGGTACACCTATACAACTTTACACATTCCTTGTCTCTATCTATAACTACTCATTTGTATTTTATAATAACTATTAAAACTTGGTCAAACAAATGGGCATGAACACTGACTACATCAATGGCCCTCTCTATCAATACATCTTCCATGGCACCATCAATAATATGTCATTTCAATATGCATAACATTGAATCGATGGTGGACTCCCAGTACTCATCATTACCTAAACTTGTATATGCACACAGAATACATCATATTCATAATCACATAAATAAATAACCAACTATACACAAAATATGCAAACACACTATAATAATTTACCATCAACATCCCCAAGGGGATCTACCTCTAGTACATCCTTTGTAATAATATTATCTCTTAGAAATAAAGGTGCCCCTATATGGTCTCTCCACTAGGTTGTGTATGCATCAATCACTCCCACATCATCCACATCTATCACATTAATCTCAGGATCCTACTTTTTCAAGGGAATATGATCTAACATAGTAATAGATGGCCTCAGACTACTACCTATCCTTACATGATCCTAATAACTCCTCAACCATATAATTGGTGCTTGGGGCATATCTTGAACTACATCAAACTATCATTTGACCTACTCATACTAAAAATGCTCATACACATTGACCCAACAATCATGTAGATAAAAAATCACTCAAATCCTTCTAATCTAAGTACCATCCTTAGGCCATCCCTCGAAGCCCCTGTATGGCCTCCAAATAATTTCCCTCACTATCAAACTATCTAACAATTATCAGTACTGCATAGTGCTCCTCTTGGGCATGTGACCCATCCCTATATACCTCTTTATAAATAACTATGGATGATCCTAACCATCTCATATATGCTCCACCAACCTACTCATTGCTATGTGCTCTTATTCCTAATAATGTATCAATGTCGATGCTTTAATCTCTCCACTGCACATTTCCTACATGAAATGGTATAGGTCTTTGTACATGTTGGCTAACATCATCTTACCCCATTAATGAATAGTACCATGCTCCTCTATATCCTATAATATCTCATACATCCTCTAGGATATCAATACCCCACTCCCATCTATAGCCATAAATGAAGCTAGAAAAATGGCTAACTTTCACAGTCATATAACCTTGACAGTAACAATTAATGTCAATAATATGTCACTATAGATCCATATGTGATGGTTCCCTATTGCCATTGTAGATAAATACCTAGAATCCCATTGTATGGCCCAAGCACCGATATCTTCTTTTATTATATCTATGTCCAAAGACATGTAGTCATAAAATATGGTACGCATCCTCTAAAGCAACAATCATCTCCCCAGTCAATAACTAGAAAGTGCATGTATCTACATCCCATCTCTCACACAATGTAGTCATCACATGCTTATCTCAAAGCATAGGCTCCAAGAATGCCACATGTCTCAAACCTACTCTCTTGAGTGTAGCCATCTAAACATCTACCAGGGGTAGACCCTACAAGGTCTCCATCATTCGTCAATTCTAAAACTCCCTCATATGGGCATCAACTAAAAAAATTACAATCAAATTAGGCATCAATAATGCAAAATCAAAACTAATAAATACCAATACACATCAAAACCTGATCAACACTAATTAACATTACAACCTTATCCTACTAGACATTAGCACTGCATACAAGATAGTAGCACTAGATAGTAGTGCCACATCCTAGACACCAGCACCAGGTCCTGGATAATAGTGCCCAAATAGGAACTCTAGCACCATTTTTTCCAAATATGCCCTAAATTAGCAATTTTTTATGAAAATAGTAAAAAATGCATTACAAATAAAAAATAAGAAATATTTTAGGCTCCTTAATAGGATAACCTCCTCCCCATCCTAAATCAGTGCTCAACCTCTTGGTAATGGGCCAAACTAGCTCCTCATCTCCTCAGCATATTTCTCTAACTCAGACAAATAATTTATCTCAACTAAAATGCTTCAAATGAATTGCTAAACTAATCTAATGACCAATTTAATTCACACTTACCAAATGCCACCTTATTAAGGTTGACCTTGCATGTTAATTTCACCAACTAATACCAATCTATTGCTAACATGATATCTTGAGAATCATAGCTCTGATTTACAAACCATTTCTTGCATATGGGACTTGACATCAATGTGCCACACCCCATATTATTTAAACCAATCTTATAATCACTTTAAACTCTAAAAAATGACAAAAATGATATTACCTTAATTCAACTCAAAATAGATAAAACATTTATCCAATTACACATTTAATTATCAACTACATCACAATAAATACACTATTCAAGCTTAAAACAACATAACACTCATTAATTAACACTGGAACAACTAATGATTACAATTTTTGGTTACACACCCTCACCATAGTATTGGCTCTCTCACCAAAAGGGGGGCAAATATACATAATTTCTTTAGACATACAAAGGTTCATATAGATTTAGATACATAGGTCTACGTAGATATACAGTCTACTTAGATATAGATTTAGATACATTGGTTTATATAGATAATCATATATACAGACACATAAGTTTACATAGGTATTCAAATATATAGATATTTAGATCATAGGTTCTCAGATATACAGACACATAGGTTTACATAGACATACAGATGTTTAGATTCATAGGTTCTTAGATATACAAATATTTATATATATAGACACACATGTCTACACAGATAGGTAGATATATAGATGCATAGGTTTACACATATAGTCATATATATAAAAACATTAATTTCCATTGGTATTCAAATATATAGATATTCAAATTCATAAGTTCTTAAATATATAGATATTCAGATCGACATAGATATATAATCTACATAGATATAGTTACATAGATATACATTTTTTACTTATATATTAGTATTAGGGGGCATGATGTAGAGCATAGGTCATTGATCCCCATTTTCATAATATCAAGTTACACTTAATATCATAATTAGTATCATCATCAAGTTTTCACCAATTTGGGTCACAGGACCATCTGCAATGATTGATCCATAGCATTCCATTAGACTGAGTTTACATACTCATATTTAGTCTAGATATTATAATGGAGGTAAGTGAGCCTTATTTCTCCACACATTCAATTTACATACTTAGATTTAGTATAGATATTAGGGTATGGGAAAATAGGATTTTTTTTCCTCATGATTTAGTGTACCATTTAGATTCAATATAAGGGGCATCCACACCATGAGTTTCCTCTTCACATATTATACTCCATCTCCTACCCACTTCTCTATCCAAGAAGTGGGCCAAATATATAACACATTAAAACAAGTAAGTACAAGTACACATTCCTATTTTTCTTTTACTCTAGTATTTTCATTTCATTACATTACTAGAATAAAAGGGGGCAAATGTAAACACCCTAATTTGTTCAAATAACCACAAGTACTATGTATTTTGTTTCTCTTTCACATGAAGGTCTTAGTGATGATTATATTCCTTGTTTGTGTCGTCATTTTGAGTCTTTTCATCTTTATTATATCTCATTTTCCTTAGTTATAGCACCCTCAATAGTCATGAGTCACCTTTTCCCAGTCATAGGGACCCCTAGCCTATCTTTCTTGGTTTTATATTTTCTTTAAGAATTAGGACACTAGCACCACTTTCAAGATAGTAGTGCCACATGACATTAGTGTCTAATTATGGATCTAGTATCCAATGAGCTTTTTCTCTTGTGTTTGAGTCCTAACAATTCTATGAGCCTTCTCTTATGTTTTTTATCCATCTTTTACAACTTGTCTAATAGTGAACAAAGTCTTATATTAAAATCAAAGTTCCTTCTATATAAATAGACTCACAAGGCATTTTACATCTAGCACTTACTATTTTGGAAGATAATTACTTAGAATCAATCAATAGTATAACTCAATACTTTGTATATTACTTAATCATCACATCTATACATCACATGATTGATCAAATAAAGGCCTAAGTAAAAGTCATTCTAGCATACCATTCAAGTTGACGGTGCAAGTTCCCTAAGGGAGAAATAAATGTGATCTAAGACCCCTAGCATTGGGGTTAATGTAGGTAGTGGATAAGACCATAGGGGTTCTACTTCGCATGATCGTAACATGCCGTAATCAAGTTTTTATTTTCTTTTTTGTATTTGATCTAGTTATTATTTCATGTGTGTAAGTATTCATTAGGGTTTTAAAAGAGATTTAGTTAAAATAGTGACATAGGCAAGCCCTAGAATGACATAGAATGACTTACAAGACCTCTAGAACCTCCTACAACTTCCTTGAAAGTTTTAGACAATCCTTACAGGAAGTAAATTAGCACCACATGAAACTATTATCCTAATATGGGTGTTACTGTTAGAGACCAATCTTTAATAAACAATCAAAATATGAAAGGTGTTTCCCTGTCTCTCTAAACTATTTTAGTTCATTGATCTACATAAAAGTCTATTTATTTCTAGATAAGTACCTTTTATATTCTTGTTATCACATAGGATTGCACATGTTTGATTTTTTATCTTGTTATGCAAGTGCCTAATGATACAATGTAAAAACCTCTAAATGCATGGAACCTTGGCAATTTGAGGTTAATCTCTAAAGATGGTTGGCTTCCTTTTACTAAATTTCATGTCAACTAATAAAATACCAGTTTTATGGAAATCTCGCTCTTTAGTGCCTTTTAATCCTAAACTAGGGTTTTAATGGGGAAAGGGGGTGAAGAATTGAAATTTATAGAAAACTAAAAATATGGTGATTGCACCAAATATTTTATAATGGATTTTAACTTGCTTAAAATAGATTGAATTTATTATTAAGCATAGACTCATGCAAATTTGGAAATCAAAGATAGTATTTTAGCTATTTTTTACAAAAGGTAAAAGGGTCTTTATTCCAAATAATATTATCAAGAGGTTAAAATACCACAAATGAATTTTCTTGAGACTAAAATAAAAGATATAGCTTCCACAAATAATAAAATAACTTGCACAACACAAAGATTCCAAAGACAAGAAAGGAAAAACTTCAACTTTATTTCTCTCCAAAGGTTACAACATGTAATAAATACATTAAATGAAAAAAATAAAACTAACATCAAAAAGATATATTGGGCCATGAGATCTACCCATATTTATACAAAATATGTCGTAGAAGACATGTAGTTATTAAAACTTGAACACTCAGTTTAGAAAATCATGCAGATCTAAAAATCTTCATGCAAAAAGAGGTAAGCTCTTCTATTTTTAGTGTCTTGGACTTGTGTAATAACTAAAACATGGCATACACAAGTTGGGCATGATCCTAGGAATATCATGGCATGGTATGGTATGGTTGGAACTGAAGATCTCCATGCAAGGCTCCTTATATGATGGTGGCTAAAAATAGCTCTTCATGTAAAATAGGTGACCAAAATAGAACTTGACTTTTATAAAGAAAAGTTAACATTGAAAATCAATTCCAAGTTTCTTTCCATGCAAACCCTAGCATGCAAAACTTAAAGTGAGACTTTTACAACATCTAAATATTTATAAAAATTTTCTAAAAAGAAACCATGCAATTTACACTTCACAAATTTGCACCTTTTTAATAATTCACATTAATAAAAAATGGAGAGTGCAATTTGCACTTGTGTTTTTTTCAACTTCCACATTCAAAAAATATAATGTGTGTAAAAATATGTCTTTCTCTTTCTCAAAAGAGTTTAAAAAAATAAAGATGTACTTTTACAATTACATTTTGTAGTGTCGTTGAAATGAAATTACACATGATAGTAACATTTGAAAATATTCAAAAAGCGAGGGAAAATTAATTGATGTCCAAAATCTCCTTAGCTTTTATATCATTTTCTGCTTGTAGCTTCTCTGTGTATATATCAAAGGCCTTGAATATTTTTGGTATTCACTCTGCATCTAACCCATAAGAATAAATGTTGGAGGATGAATAATATGCTTTTACATCAAAAAGTTATCTTTTTAAGGTCCTTATGTTCTATATTTTAGTTCTCATATGATCAATTGCTTTCTCATATTTGATAAACATGTGAATGGAACTTAAGACAAAGATCATGCCTTTCATAGACTCCTTCTCAACTATTGCCTTAAAATTATTCTAAACATATTCTACATGAAGGAAATTATGGGCATCATCCATTAGTCATCATGACATTAAAGTCATCATGCCATCAATCTCATATAGAACATCAATATCCTTGTCATGAGCCTCCTTGGATTTCTCCATAGACTCTATCAGTACTCTTATTTAGAATTGATCAGCTCTGTGTAGTTCCTCATGCTCGACATCATCCTTCAAAATTTTATCAATAATGAGGGTATTCATGTCAATTGATATTACGAATGTTAATTTAGGATAATACATATTTAAGAGATGAATTTCTCCTTCATAGCTATTAATATGTTCCTTCAAAATTTATTTTCTCTCCATGATGACTCCATAATGATCCATCATGGTTACAAGAATTCTATTACCTTTTGTGATCAATTCTTAAGACCATTCTTTTGTATCCCTTCCCATATGATCAATCTCTCCTACAAAATCAATTATAGCTTGATTTGGACTGATTGGCTACACTGCCTATGGTTGTTGTGATGTTTCATTGATCTTTACAAACTAGTTAAGTACTTCCATCAATTGATCAACCTTCCTTTTAATCTCATCCTTGGTGGATTTATCATGATCAATTCTCTAGAAGATAGAGTTGATACTTGTCTACACATCATGTTTGAGACCTTCTCTTATCTATCGACCAAGGTGTATATGAGAAACTTGATAATCTACCACCACAAGATCTTTTTTTGATTTGTCTGATGGGGGAACTATAATCTCAACATACCTCTCTCCCTTATCATCAGTGAATGTCCTTGAAAGGGTCTTGGGAGTGGGTTTTGAATTCTTCTTGACTTTTAATAAGCCAAAGTTCAAAGTGATATGATCAATCATTATTTTCCTTTTTTAACCATTAATTGGGCTAACCAACTAGGGGTATCCTTTTACTAATATTACATGGTCACTAAAGAATCTATATTTAATGTAGCTACACAAACTAATACTATGACCAAGGGAGACTCTTGGGAAGATGACACCATTGGTTACTCAAGAGGTGCTTGTGAGGGTGCACCCTCATCAGTAGTTTACAAACTAATATCTACACTAAGTGTCTAGGTTACTCTAACCTTAATTGATGGTATGGATGAAATAGTGGAAATGGGGGAAGTGGAGGCAAAGAAAACAACTATGCCTATTGGGGGAGTGGAAAATGGAATAGACACAGGAGTTACGAATTTAGGAATTGGTGGAAGGGTGGAATCCAAAGTACTGAATATGTCAATTAGGTGTGTAGTACCACTCAAGGTTGGTGATGTGAAAATAGTGGGTTGAGATGAAGGGAAAACAATACTCACCTCAGGGGTTAAGGTGGCCTATGGAATCATAGTCAAGATGACTGACTCTGTGGCAATGTATTATTGGGTGGTATTGAGAATTAATGGTGACTAAATAGAAGTAATTGTAAATGGATTTGAAAGTGAGAGTGGACCAAATAGGGAAGGTGAAGTGGGAGGAAGGGAAAGTGAAGTGGAAACTTGAACTTGTACTATAGGCGGACCCTAATCATCCACTTGACTCATTTATGTTGATTTCACTTGGCCTATTGAGGTGGGTGAAGTGGTAGATAAGGTGGGTACAATTGGAGAATTGATGTTAGATGTGGAGGATTTAAAACTTGTGTAATAATGGGAACCTATGATGCTTGAGGAGTAGAGACAACTAGTATAGGTGTTGAAACCTCTTATATAAAATGTGTAGGAGAAGGGGGAGCAGTGGAAATAAGATCCAATGATATAGGATCCAAATTTGTATACCCTTGTGTTACTTTTGTGTCTTTATTTGAAAGATGAATGGGTTCTTCTGTAGCTCATCTTTGTCTACTTGATTCCCCTTTTCTTGTTTTTGTCTTCTTCCTCTTTTTTCCTTTTCTAGGATCCTTTGATGATTATACATGGCCCTCTTCTGAAGGAGTGACACATCCTCCTTTGAGCTTCAATAACTTCTCATTAACCCCTATTATTTCTCTTATGACTTAGATACCTTTGCTTTTTAGCCAATTGATAGTTATGTTGATCATCAAGATTTTTCTATCAAATAATGAGAAAGATTCAGGGACTACCCACCTTATTGGTGGTAGAGGTTTGCAATGATCTATGTGAGGTAGACAAGATCTACTTTAGAGTTTTCATCCACCAACATCAAGAACTAGTGTTAGATCATAGTCCTTTATTTATTGTAGGGAAATTCTATAATAGTCCCTCATTCTAACCATTTATTTGTCATCATAGTCTTCCTAGAAATCTGCATAATATGGCACATGTTCATATGTTTTAAGCTCTAATATAGTAGGGACCTTACCGTATGGATCAAAGTAAGGTCTAGACTCTAGAGTCCTCAATGTTACTTGGCACATCTTTACCTCCATATTTCTAGCCTTCAAAAGAGATTGGCATGTTTAATTACCATTAAAAATAGGGAAACGTATCCCTACCTTGTGTCTATCTAAAAGGAGCTTATGTGTATCCAATAGCTACCTAACCAACTCCAATAATACCTATTTATTTCTTACATACTAGGGAAGTTTGTAAGGATAACCACTAAATCCAACTCCTTGAATATAAGAATAGGTGGGAAACTATATAAAGAAGGAGCCCCATTTGTTAATCTCATCTTTTGCCTCTTGGTAGAACCTTGTCTTCTCAAGATTTTGATCAAACATGATGATGATGATGTTATAAATGAAAGCATCATTGACTCTGATGAATTGATTTCTACTAGCTTATAATGTGAGATCAAGGTAGTAGTTATAGACTCTAATTATCTCTTTAGGAACTATATTTAGGCTTGGGAAAAATATTCCTTTAGCCAAGATATAGACAAGGTATGATGTCATATAGAACTTATTGGTCATTTGTACCTCCACTAATTAGTTATGAAGGGAATCACTTATTATTTGGACCCAATGTATCTACTATTTTTTCTATCTAATGATCCAGATATACTGGTGCATCCAGTCTTGATAACACTTGGCATCAAGATTGCCAGTGACTCTATGCAGTAGTGTTATAATATCTCCCACCTCCTCTATGAAATCAGATCTATATATAGTCTTGGTAAATATATTAGAGGAATGATTGGGAGTCTTAAGCCATTTCTCATTGATAATTTTTTTCATCCATATTTATTCTCCTCATATAAATATGTATATGTTTTTGGAGTTATATCCAAATAACTCTCTAACTCAAGTTTGGCAAACACTATGTTAATGAAGTTAGGATCAAGATCTAGAAAGTTCTCCCCATTCTCAATGAAGACTTGTCTCCTATTAGGGTCATAATGTTTATCCATTATGAGGATAAATTTAGGGTCTAAATAGAAAGAGGAAAGGTTGTATCTTATGGTAAACTAGAGTCATAAATATTCTAGATCTAGTCACTTTTAAAATTTGCACTTATCCTAGCCTAAAAATCTCCTAGATCAATGTGACCTAAATCTATATTTATGATCTCTACCATATTAGATTCCAAGAAAAAATTAACTCTAGGGCCCTTATATTTGAACTTCATTTCCTTGGGAGGTATGGAAACTAAAGTTACTGCTTACGAGAAACCAACTAGAAAGTTGACAAAACCTGCAAGTGTATGCAACACTTGTGTCCTACAATAAAACTTGGAGGTATCCTACAATGTGACCTAAATATATATTTATGATCTCTTAAGCACTTATGCTTAAGGGATATGAAATATCTAGTGGAGGTGGGATGTGCTTAGAGCAGGTCCACTCTCTGTGATGCACTAGAAGTTGGTAAGGTTTGAAGGTCCCTGAGGCACGGAAGATCTTTGGTGGAAGTGGGAGGTGCTCGAAGCACATCCACTCTTTGTAAAGGTGATGGGGAATATTTAAAGGAATATTTTCTATTTGAAACAAAGTATATGCTTGGTAATATTGGTTAGCTTGGAAAAGCCTTATATTTTAAATGCAAAATCTTAGAGGGAAAATGAAAGGCTTTTCTCGATTGATGATATTGCAAGGTCTAGAAAATATTAAAATGAGGCTTTCATAAATTAAAGCCCTAGACTACCCTAGACTTTCTAAGACTAGACCTAGACATGAAAACATGAAATGACCTCTGATTTTACTTTGAACTATGCTTTCTCAATGAAAACCCTAAACTGGAAAGAAAACCCTTGAGAATTCAAAATATTTTGAAAGGAATAGAAATTTAAAATGGAACGACACAATGAAAGTACTATTTATGGGTGCAAGTGATGTGGCTTGAATGTTTTTTTTGTCATGGCTCAAATTAAAGGTTGGTATATATGAGGCTCGATAGTTAGTGGTGAGGGTGTAGGTGACTAGAGATCCAAATCATGACTAGCACTTAACAAATGATAATAATTTTGCAAAAATAGCCTAGTTTTATAAGGAAAATATTGCAAGGAATGAAAGATCATGTGGTTTGTGGTGGAGGTTGGACCTTCTTGGAACAAGTCCACTCTCTATAAGGAAATGGGACTTGGTAATAAGTAGTACTTGACATGCACTTTTCACATTGAAAATGTGCAATGTACACCTCAGGTTTTGCATTCCATAAAAAGGGTTTTTGTGGGTGGTGAAGGTTGGACCTACTTGAAGTAGGTCTACTCTTTACAGATGAGATGGTATACTTTGGTGGAAGGTGGAACCCATGGGGCACTTTATATGTTTTTTAATATGCAAAGTGCACTCAAGATTCTATATCCCACAGTGTTATGAATTGTTAAGTATTGGCAGAACATGGAGAATGTGGTGCACTTTGCATGTTTATAAATGTGCAATGTACACTTCAAGTTCCACATTTTGTGAAGGGAGTATTAAAGTCTTGGTGGGAACTAGATCTTAGAATGCACATTACACATTGTGAAAATGTACAAAGTGCATGTGAAGTTATGGATTCTACCAGATTGAGTGCATGGTGCGTTCAAGAGCCCTCCATGCATTTTACATGTTTGAGAATGTGCAAAGTGCATGGTGATTTCTATATTTTGCAATTTTGGACTTTGGTGCCTTTTGAGACTTGGAATCCATGCAAAAATTTTCATAGGTGCAATTTTCATCTAGAGTTCTATATTCCAAAAGGTAAAGGGAAATATGGGTTTTTAGAGGATTAAAGGTTTTTCCTAAAAAACAAAGGGGGTCTCTCTTAGGGTGTTAGATGTAATGAGATTTTTGGGACAAAAATCTCAACATTTTTAGCAACCTCTATAGGATGATTGCCTGCTAATGATTTTCAATCCCATATCCTTCTAAGACATTCGAAATGTAATCAACTTACTCTAATAAAAATTTAACTTGGGAGAGAACAAACTAGGATTTACCAGGACATGAACAAAATAGATAAATAAAAAAGGGAAAAATAACCTAAAGAAATAATTTCTAATGAGTCTGACCTATACACAAGCATTTATTAAAAACATAACTAACCCTATTATTTACAAAATTTAACCTTTTTAAAACAATTTCCTTACCTCAAAAGTAAGCTTTCAGGTATATCCCATTAACTAGGATAGGTACTTTTGCTCCATAAAGCTTGGAGAGCTAGAATGCCTTGGCTCCTTTGTACTGAGTGACGATATATATGGACCACTCTATATTGCATCAAATTTGGTATGCCTACTTGGTTTTGCTTTATTTACATCCCACTTGAGGACCATGTCTCCTTCATTGAAGCTTCTTTTAGTTGCCTTTTTATTAAAAGTCTTATTTTTTTGTGCCATATTTACTTCCAAGACTTTCATTGATTGATGCCTAATTTCTTCAAGCTTCATGAGTTCAACTAGCCTCACTATAATTTCATCATTGTTGATCAAGTCTAATTTGATTGAGCTATAAAAATGGAAGATTAATTGATAGTGGTACTCATGTTTCTCTTCCATATACTAGCCTAAAACGTGAATTACTAATTATTATTTTTAGTCTAATTCTATTAGCCCACAATTTTGATTTTAGTTTCATATGCCACATTCTCTAGTTGTCTTCCATAGTTCATTTGATAATTCTAATCAAGTTCTTGTTCGTTAACTCAGCTAATCCATTAACCTAGGGGTAATAATTTTAAGAAGTGCTTAGGCACAAATTATTCTTGACAACCCATTCACTGACTTGAGTGCCTAAAAATGCCTTAGCATTATCAGATATGATGGTGTAAGGGACACCAAATCTTGACACTATGTTGTCCATAAATTCTAGAATAGATGTTTCAGTGGAATCTTCTAGAGCAATCACTTTAATCCATCATGTAAAATAACATGTTGGTATGAGAATCCATTTATGACCTACACTTGATACTGGATTGATCATGTTGATGAAATCCAAACCCCATTAGGCAAATCGTTGATCTTCATGACTTGGTCTAAGAGGAAGTGCAGCTAGTCTTTGATTACTAGTGAAGTAAGCACACTTTTCACAATTTATTACCCATTGATGGGAATCCTTGAATAATTTAGGCCAATAGTATCCTCCTCTCATTACCTTGATGGTCATAGTCCTTACAAAAAAATGGCCTCCTAATGGTTCGTCTTGAAATTGCTCGAGCACTTTGGGAACTTGTTCATGCTCAACACATATTAACAAGACTCCATTCATATCCTTCTAAAATAAAATTCCATCAAATATTAACATAGGTAATTGATTGGAGTCAAAAATACCTTCTCTTTGACTATTATAAGTCATATGGGTATTCACTAGTCTATAGGAAATGAGTCGTGTCTTTAATCTAGCTATTAAAAGAAGGTGGATTATCTGGTTGAGGTGTATTTTGAGCATACACTGTGTTAGATATTGGTTCAGTAGTCTTGATGTTAGTATCTATTTGTTCACACAATTCTTTTCTTCTTAATAGATTTGTGATTATGATATCCATGTCATACTCCATGAATTTGGTGATCCATCCTGCGCTTTTTTGTTTATTTCCCTGCTTAGAAAAAAAATTGATGCTCTAATGACTCACCATAAGATGTACCTTATTGTTGAAGATCATATGACTAAATTTATTGAGTGATTTAATTACTGTATATACCTAATTTTATATGAAACTATAATTCCCATCATAACCTTTCAAAGATTGGTTAAAGAAATAAATTGGCTACTCCAAATCTTCTTGATTGTGCTGAGTCAAAATTTCTAAGATACTTCCTTCCCCTCCAAATGCATAGAGGATAAAATCCTTTTCATAGTTTGGGTTAACCAAGGTAGGGGCTTGGGAGATGGTCTATTTGATAGCTTTGAATCTTTATTTTCCCTCGTATATCCATCTAAAAATAGTTCCCTTATTTATCATTTTAGTAAGGGGTTTTGACAAAAAAGCAAAATTTGGTACAAATCTTCTCACGAAGTTGATCTTCCCAAAAATGCTTTGTAGGCCCTTTTGTGACTCAATAGTGCTAATGCAGATATGGCTCTAGCTTGTTCAGGGTCTATTATAAGACCTTCCTTTGATATTATGTGTCCCAATATCTTACCCTCATGTACTACAAACACACATTTCTTTGAGTTAAGGGAAACACCAAATCTCTACACTTTTCAAAAATCTTTCTTAGGTGGTCTAGATGTGCACCAACATGCTTTGAGTAGACTATAATATCATCTAGATATACTAAAATTATATCATTTATCAGACCCTTTAATGTCATATCTATTGCTCTCTAAAATTCATGCCTACATTTGTTAGACCAAATGGCATCTTTTTGTATGTGTGTGTGCCCCATTTGGTGGTGAAAGCAATTTTAAATTGATCTGATTCCTATACCAAGATTTGGTTATAACTTGAATAACCATCTAGAAGAGAAAATCTTCTAGATCTTGATACTAGCTACAAAAAAAATTCCATATGGGGAAGAGGATAGTGATCTTTCAATGATGCTTTGTTCAAGTCTCTAAAGTCCACGCACGACTATATTTCATCATTTTTCTTTCTGATAGGGACTAGATTTGCTACCAAAGATGAGTGTTTGATAAAAAATATTATAGTAGTATCTATCAACTTAGAGAGCTCATTTTTCATCAAGGGTTCAATCTTAGGATTGATGGGTCTCTATTTTTGTCTGAGAGGTTTTGTATTTAGATCTAGCTCTATAGTGTGTTATGCTAAACTTGGATCAAATCCTCTTAAATGATGAATACTCCAAGTGAAGTCATTATCAAACTCTTGAAATAATTAAACAAAATCATGCTTCTTTGATATATTACATACCTTGCCTATCTTGAGAGACTTGCCTTCTAAGATGGTGATGGGTTTGCAATCTTCTTCATTGATAGTAATGTTCTTCTTCTCACCTTTCAGCTGATCATCTATGTTGAATATGTTTTCCAGTGTAATGACACCCATAGGTAGCTTGTTTATTTTTAGTTGTATAATCCAATCACCATATTGGTCTTGCAGCCTTGGTTGATTCCTTTCTAAAAACACAACCTCTTCTCTCAAAAAATTTACAATCTGATTATCACTATCAAAGACTTGCCAATTAGTTACATTATCGGGGATAGAAGGCCCTATGATCAGCCTCACATGTTGTTTGTTCTTCTTCTTTATTTTGACTTGTTAGTTATATCAACACCTTATCAAGGCCATATGGTCAGCATATTTATTTTGTGCCCTTGGTACCACTTTAATTTTCAAAATGGTGAAATATTCCAATAAGTACCAAACCCTATGTTTGTAAGACCTTATAAAATTGTTTTTGGTTACACTATTTGATCTAACTTGGTGAATGATGAGCTCATTGTCACCAAATATCTATAGAAGCTTGATTCCTCAATCTTTGGCCAATTAGAGGCCTCGAATCAAGGCTTCTTACTTAGCTACATTGTTAGTATAGCTAAATTAAAGTTTGAATGAGTAGAAATAGTTTTCTTTCTGTGGGGAAATCAATACAATTCCCACACCTGCACCATTTTTTCTTCTTGAGCTATCAAAATATAAATACCACATCCCTTGAAGGTCTTCAACTAGTTTGACTAAATTCAAAATAATTACATCTTTCTCATGAATACAATATGTCCCTAACCTTGTTTCCTATACATAGTTTTAGATTATGGTAAAAGCAGGTTTTGAAGGGGCCCCGAAACCCTATTACAGAATAAAGAAAGATAAATCATTAACAAGCACCAGGAAAGACATTCTTGAAACCTACTAGAAGTAGTAACATCCTAAGGTAATTCAGAGATTACCTCTATATTCATTATACATTCAGCCCCCTAATTTCCAAATAATGATTGATAACTATTTTTTAGGGGTAAAATCCAGAATTGTTGCCTGCCTTCCATCAGCTATATTCTGCTTGCTTTCTAGCTCTCTAATTTTCCTTATGGGTCTTCTTCCGGGCTTGTCCGGACAGCCAACATCCGGTTTCACTTTTGAAATCTGCCCATCTCTTTTTCCAGGTTTATCCATAATAGAAACAAGGTGTTTCACCTTCATTTGCTGGTCTTTTTTGTTTCCTATACATAGTTATAAGGACCAAATTACAGGGTTGATCCCCATTCGTCCAAATGAGTGTCTAGAATATCTTTTATAAGTTTTGCATTCTCTTGATCCATTTTTTCCTCCTCTTGATCTTGCAATGTATAATTCATTTCTATGGGAGGAATATGATTATATGGTTTTATATGATCTTTGTATTATCTCTTATTGTTACTCTAGTTTCATATCTTATTCTAAGTAGCATGTGAGACCAATCTACAGATAGATATCCTACCATCTTTATGGTGAAATTTATTAAAATAAAAATGACAAAGTATGGGGGAAGATCTATGACTGAAATATCTTGAGTAATTAAAAGGCTTGGACAAGCATGAATAGTGAGGTTTAGTCCTTTTATGGTTCTTATTGTTTTAATAGTAGTTCCATCTAGTTGCATTACTCCCTTATTTACAAGTGTGTATTTTATTCTCAAAGTATCAGCTATTTTCTTAGGCATTGTAGAACTACTAGACCCTGATTCCACCATGCAATTATGTACCATATGCTTCCCTATTATAAGCAAAAGATAAATAGAGGAGGCTTACCATTTTTACCTATTTTATTATCATCTTCAGGCCGACATAGATTTATTGTAGGTGTAGGCCCCTTGGTTAGAACCTTTTCTGATATCTATAAATTCTTTGGAGCCTCCTATAGAAAGTCTCTTTGTGCTAGTATAGATAGTGTTCCCACATGGTGACATTCATATTAGTCTTCTTCATTTGATCAACTATGCTAAAATGGATATTAACAACCTTTAACCATGATTTTTTAGGGGCTACATCCTCTTTTAAAAGATTTAGAGTAGGCACCTTTGTTTTGAATTGATTTATAGGTACAAAGGGTGGACTTTTCACTATGTTTCCCTTTGCTAGTTTTGTTGTAGATTTAGAAGTTAAATCTTGATCTACCCTAGGGGGTTGGTTAGCTTCTATTGCTATTTTCTTGGAATGTGTATTATCTGATATAGGGCCTTTGCCATTAAAAAAAAATCATCTTGGCCTATCCCATTGAAATCATCCTCCTACTAGTTTAGAAGAGTTGCTTCAATTTGAACAAGTTCTTATGTGTCTGCTTGTTGAGAAGTAGATTATTCTTGTTGTCCTTACATGTTTGTTATACCTTACACCATCAAGGCTTTACTAATAATACCATTGGGGCAAGTATTATGATTATGGGTCTGATTGCATGGATAACACCACTCATACTCTTGAGCCAAATTATTTTGAATAGGGACAATGGCTTTGGAATCTCCTGGCATTGGTAAAGCATATGTATTTAGAGGTTTTGGTTGTGAAATTTGTCCTTGTTACTAGTTTTTACCTTGATATGGATGCCTATTCCCTTGGAATGTAGGGTTAGATGGCTAAAAAGGTTTGTAGTTTTGGGCTTGTTTCCTTTTCATTCCCACTAACTCATTTACAAAGCTCTTAAGTAATGACTTTACCTCATATAGATCATCTGAAGGTAGGAGATTCAAAGAAGGTTCCTTACTCATAGTGGGAAATAGAGAAAGTGTAGGGGGGGAATAGGAGTTATTTCTAGAAATAGAGGCATTGGTGGTCTTGGTACAATTTTCCTAGCTTGGATTAAACAATTTTCTACCCTTATTACAATATCATAAGCTACAAGAAGTGTGGTGCCACCCATTGACTGAATCATTATAGCTATATCACTATTGAGGGATTTTAGGTAATATAAGAAAGCATTATTTGTAGTGGGTTTAACTAAGATTGAGATCTTATTCCAGGTCTTCTATAAATGGTAATTAAAGTTAGTCATTTGCTCATGAGGAGCTCATTAAATAGTGGTTAACTATTCAACCAAATAAAGGTGGTCACTCTTATCTTTAAAATGTGTGCACATCACAGTGCCTAACTCATACCAAACTTTGATTGAGGTGGGAGCAAGGCCTCTATACCATTATAAATATTTCCCCTTGAAAGAGGAGGCTAAAAGTATGATTGCAACATTGTCTTGGACCACATTATGGATTATATAGAGGTTAAAAATATCTTGTATGTGTTCTAAAGTAGTGGTATAGGTTTCACCAATAAAATATGGTAGTATTTTTAAGGTTGAGACTGGTATATCATCATGTTGGACCAAAATGAGTGGACTGCCTATATTGAAAATTATGAAATCCTAATTTCTAGCCATTGTGGGAGTTATAACACTGATAAGAGTTACCAAAAGGGATGGGAATAAAACCATAATATATAACTTCGGTTGAGGGGTGACTATTTTTTATCTATTTTTAGATGGAAATGAAATTTCTAAGAAATTAGCTCTCTTACCTTTAGCAGATGATATTGTTTGTTTTCTTGGTTTACATCACCTTGAAATCATGAGTCTGTAAGCCAGTAGAGTCACTGGGTGATTTGATATTTGCCTAAAACTTGTACAATGCTCACTAAGAATAACACTGATCACTATGTAATTTTTGGGTCCCATTGGGCATGCCAAAAATTGTTGTCACATAGGATTACCCCTATTTTATTATGTAGCTTGTTGTGCAAGTGCCTAATGACACAATGGAAAAACCTCCAAAGTTTTGGGACCTTAAAAATTTAAGGTTAATCTCTAGAGAAGGTTTACTTCCTTTCACTAAATTTGATGCAAACTGATCAAATACCAATTTTTTGGAATCTTGCTCATTAGTGCTTTTTGATCCTAAAATAGGGTTTTGACAGGGTAAAAGGGGTGAAGAATTAAAATTTATAGAAAACTAAAAATATGGTGATTGCACCAAATATTTATAGTGGATTTTAATGCTTGCTTGAAAAACACCATAGAGCAGAAAATAGATTGAATTTATTTTTAAGCACAGACTCATGCAAATTTGGAAATCAGAGGCAGTATTTTAGCTATTTTTTAGAAAAGGGAAAAGTGTATTTATTCCAAACAATATTATCAAGAGGGTAAAATACCATAGATGAATTTTCTTTTAACTAAAATAAAAGATAGATCTTACACAAATAATAAAATAACTTGCACAACACAAAGATTTCAAAGACAAGAAAGGTAACATTTCAACTTTATTTCTCTCCAAAAGTTACAACCTATAGTAAATACATTCAAAATGCAAAAAAATATAACTAACAATAGAAAGATAGATTGGGCCATGGGGTCTGCCCATATTTATACAAAATATGTGATAGAAGACATGTAGTTGTTGAAACTTGAACACTTAGTTCAGAAATTCATATAGATCTAAAAATCTTCATGTAAAAAGAGGCAATATTTTCTATTTTTGGTATCTTGGACTTGTGGAACAGTTGTAACATGGCATGCATGTGCTAGGCATGATCTTGGGCATAGCATGGCATGGTATGGCATGGCTAGAACTAAAGATCTCTATGCAAGGCTTCTTATCTGATGGTGGTTGAAAATAGCTCTTCATACAAAAGAGGTGCCCAAAATAGAACTTGACTTTTCTAAATAAAATATAACATTGAGAATAAATTCCAAATTTCTTTCCATGTAAACCCTAGCATGCAAAACCTAAAGTGAGACTTTTACAACATATAAGTCTTTATCACTTTTTTCCAAAAAGGAACCATGTAATTTATACTTCATGACTTTGCACCTTTTTAATAATTCACATTAATCAAAAATGGAGAGTATAATTTGCACATGTGATTTTTGCAACTTCCACATTCAAAAAATATAAAGTGTAAAATATGTCTTTCTCTTTCTCAAAAAAGTTATAAAAAATAAAGATATACTTTTGCAATTATAATCTGCAATGTCTTTGAAATGAAATTACACATGATAGTAACATTTGAAAATATTCAAAAAGAGGGAAAATTAATTTTATGTCTAGAATCTCCTCAACTTTATTATCATTCTCTGCCTGCAACATCTCTGTGTATGTATCAAAGGCCTTGAATATTTTTTGTATTCACTCTACATCTGGCCTGTAAGAATAAAGGTTGGAGGTTGCACAATTTGCTTGTACATCAAATAGTTCTATTTTGAAGGTCTATATGCCCTATATTTTAGTTCTCATATGATCAATTACTTTCTCATATTTGATAAAACTATGAATGCAACTTAAGACAAAGACCATGTCTTTCATAGACTCCTCAACTATTGCCTTAAAATGATTCTGAACTTGTTCTACTTGAAGGAGATTGTTGGCATCATCCATTGGTTACCATGAAGTTAAATTTGTCATGCCATCAAACTCATATATCACATCAATAACCTTATCATGAGCCTCCTTTACTCACTCCATAAACTCTATCAGTACTCTTATCCAAAATTGAGTAACCCTGTGTAGTTCTTCATGCTTAGCATTATCCTTCAATATTTACTCAGCAATGAGGGTATTCATGTCAATTAATTTTATGGATATTAATTTGGGATAATACATATTTAAGATTTGAATTTCTCCTTCATAGTTTTTAATCTATTCCTTTAAAAAAATTATCTATGTGATGACTCCATAATACTCCATCATGGCTATAAGAATTTTATTACCTTTTATGATCAGTTCCTCAAACCATTATTTTGTATCCCTTACCATGTGAGTAATCTCTCATATAGAATCAATTGTATCTTGATCTATATTGATTGGTTGTATTTCTTTTAGTTTTTGTGATGTTTCACCAGGTTTTATGAACTATTTGAGTACTTCAATCAACTAATCAATTATCTGGAAGAGAGATTTGATACATATCTATACATCATGTTTGAGCCCCTCTCTTATCTACTAACCAAGGTGTATATGAGAAACCTGATAATTTACCACCATAGGATCCTCTTTTGATTTGTCTAGTGGGAGAATTGTAATCTCAACATAGATCTCTCCTTTATCATCTATGAATGTCCTTAAAAGGGTCCTAAGAGTGGGTTTTGACTTCTTCTTGACTTTTGACATGCTGAAGTTCAAAATGTTAGGATCAATCATTATTTTCCACTTTTTACCCACTGATTGGGATAACCAACTATGGGTAGCCTTCTACTAATATGACATGCTCACCAAATAATTTATAGTTGATGTAGCTCTACTAACTAATATTATTACCAAGGGAGACTCCTAGGAAGATGATACCATTGGTTAAATAGGAGGTGCCTATGATGTTCCACCCTCATCAATAGTTTGCAAACCAATATCTACACCAAGTTTTTAGGCTGCTCCAACCTCAATTGATGGTATGGATGAAACAATGTAAATGGTGGAAGTGGAGGCAATGAAAATAATTATGCCTATTGGGGGAGCGGATGATGGAATAGATACATGAGTTATGAATTTAGGAACTATTGGAAGGGAGGAAGCCAAAGAGCTAAATGTGTCAATTAGGTGTAGGACCACTTAGGGTTGGTGATGTGAAAATAGTGGGTTGAGATGAAGGTAAAATAGTACATACCCTAAGGGTTGAGGTAGCCTATGGAACCATAGTCAAGATGACTGACTCTATGGCAATCTATTATTGGGTTGTGTTGGGAATTAATGGTGATGAAATGGAGAGAATTTTAAATGGAATGGAAAGTAGGAGTGGATCAAATGGGGAAGGTGAAGTGGGTGGAATGGAAAGTGAAGTGGAAACTTGAACTCCCACTATAGGGGGACCCTAAGTATCCACTTGACTCATTTGTGTTGATTACACCTGGACTATTGAGGTGGGTGGAATGGTAGATGATAAGGGGATAAGTAGAGGGGTTAAAATTAGATGTGGAGGAGATAAAACTTGTGGAATAATGGGAACCTAAAATTCTTGAGGAGTAGAGATAGTTGGTGGAGGTGTTGAAACCTCTTGTGCAATATGTGTAAGAAAAGGGGGAGTAGTGGAAATATGAGCCAATGATATAGGATTTGAATCTATAGACCCTTTATTGTTGTTGTTTCCTTAACTAAAATATCAATTGGTTCTTCTACATCTCCTCCTTGTCTACTTGATTCCCCTTTTCTTGCCTTTGTCTTCTTCCTCTTCTTTCCTTTATCAGGATATTCTAATGATTTGTCAGGGCCCTATTCTGAAGGAGTGACACCTCCTACTTTGAACTTCAAGAGCTTCTCTTTAACCCCTATTATTTCTCTTGTGACTTGCATTCCCTTAATTCTTAGCCAATTGATAGTTTTGTTGATCGTTAGGGTTGTTCTATTAAATAGTGAGAAAGATTTAGGAACTGACCACCTTATTGGTGGTAGAGATTTGGTAATGATCTATGTAAGGTAGAAAAGATCTACTCTATATTTTTTATCCACCAAATCATTAGGGACTGGTTTTAGATCATATACCTTTATTTGTTGTAAGGACATTCTATAATAGTCCCTCATTTTGACCATTTCTTCATCATAGTCTTCCTAAAAATCCTCATAATATAGCACCTGTTCAAATATTTCTAGCTCTAATGTAGTAGTGACCTTACCATATGGATCAAAGTAAGGTCTAGAATCTATATTCCTCAATGTTACTTGGCACATCTCTGCTTCTACATTTTTGGCCTTCAAAAGAGATTGGCATGTGTAACATCTAATAGAAATAAGGAAATGTATCTCTGCCTTATGTCTATCTGAAAGAAGCTTATGTGTATCCACCATCTACCTAACCAACTCCAACAATACCCATTTATGATTTGCATATCAAGGAAGTGTGTAAGGATAACCATTGAATATAACTACTAAGATGTAGGAATAGGTGGGAAACTATATAAAGAAGGAGCCCCATTTGGTAATCTCATCTTTTGCCACTTGGGATAACCTTGTCTTCCTGAGCTCTTGATCAAACATGATGATGATGTTCTAAATGAAATCATCACTAACTCTCTTGAATTGTTTTTTAATAGCCTGTAATGTGAGATTAAGGTAGTAGTTATAGACTCTACTTATCTCTTTAGGAAATATATTTAGGCCTAGGAACAATATTCCTTTGGCTAAGATATAGACAATGTATGATGTCATATAGAACTTATTGGTCATTTTCACCTCCACCAACTAGTTATGAGGGGAATCACATATTAGCTAGGCATAATGTATCTACTATTCTTTCTCTCTTATGGTCCATATATACTGGTACATCTAGTCTTGATAACACTTGGCATCAGGATTACTAGTGACTCTATGCAGTAGTGTTATGATATCTCCCATCTCCTTTATGAAATCAAATATTTGCATAGTCTTGGGAAATCTAGTGGAGGAATGCTTGGGAGTCTTAAGCCATTAATTTTTGATAATATTTTGACATCCATCTTTCTTCTCCTTATAAAACTATGTATATTTTTATGCAGTTATATCTAAATAAATCTTGAACTCAAAGATGGAAAACACTAGTTGATGAAGTCAAGATCAAGATCTAGAACTTTCTTCCCCTTCTCAGTGAAGACTTGTCTCCTACTAGGGTCATAATTTTGATCCATTATGAGGATAAATTCAAGGATTGAATAGAAAGAGGAAAGTTTGTAGCTTGTGGTAAACCAAAGTCATAGATACTTTGGATCTAGTGAATTTTGAAATATGTACCTATCCTAACCCAAAAATCTCTTAGGTCAATATGACCTTAATTTATATTTTATATCTCTAAAATATTGGATTAGAAGTCACTTTTGGGCCCTTAGATTTGAACTTCATTTCCTTGGGAGGCATGGAAATTGAAGTTACTACTTGAGAGAAACCAACTAGAAAGTTGGTGGAACCTACAGGTGTCTACAACACTTGTGTCCTTTGATGGAACTTAGAGGTGCTTAGAGCACTTCCAATGTCCACAATTCTTAAGGGATTTGAAATATCTAATAGAGGTGGGACGTGCTTGGAGTAGGTCCACTCTCCATGGTGCACTATAAATTGGTGGGGTTTGAAAGTGCTTGAGGCACGAGAGATCCTTGGAGAATGTGGGAGGTAATCAAAGCACATCCACTCTTCATGAAGGCAATGGGGAATCTTGTAATGAATATTTTATGTTTGAAAGGAAGTATATATTAGGGAATATTCATTAGCTTATAAAAGCCTTATATTTTGAGTGCAAAATCTTGTAGGGAAAATGAAAGGCTTTTCTCAGTTGATGATATTCCAAGGTCTAGAAAATTTTTAAATGAGGCTTTCAAAAATTAAAACCCTAGACTTCCCTAGTCTTTCTTAGACTAGACCTATACACAAAAACACCAAACAACCTCTAATTTTACTTTGAATGGAAGAAACCCTAAACTAGACTTTTTCAACAAAAACCCTAAACTAGAAAGAAAACCCTTGAGAATTCAAAAGCTTTTATAAGGAATAGAAATTTAAATTAGAACAACACAAGGAAAGTATCATTTACGAGCATAGGTGATGTGGATTGAAGATTTTTTCAATCATGGTTTAAAGTACAGGTTGGTATGTATAAGCTTTAGGGTCTAATAGTGAGGGCATAGGTGAATGGAGCTCTAAATCATGATTAGTACTTAATAAATGATAATACTTTTACAAAAAAATCTAGTTTTATAGGGAAAATCCTAAAATTAATGAAATCTCGGGTGGTTGGTGGTGGAAGTTGGATCTGCATGGAGTAGGTCCACTCTCCATAGGGAAATTGGACTTAGTGGGAAGCAGGACTTGATGTGCACTTTACACATTGAAAATGTGTAGTGTGCACCTTGGGTTTCACACTCCATAGGAAGGGTTTTTGTGGGTGGTGGAGGTTTGACTTGCTTAAAGCAAGTCCACTCTATGTAGATGAGATGGTAGACTTTGGTGAAAGGTAGAACCCATGGGGCACTTTGCATGTTTTAGAACATGCAAAGTGCATTTCAGATTTCACATCCCATGTTGTTATGAATTGGTAAATATTGGTGGAATGTGGATACCATGGTGTAATTTTCACATTTTTAAATGTGCAATGTGCTCTTTAAGTTATACATTATGTGGAAAGGGGTATTAAAGGATTGGTAGGATTTAGAGCCTATCGTGCACATTGCACATTGTGAAAATGTGTAAAGTGCACGTTAAGTTCTAGATTCTACTAGATTAGGTGCATGGTGGGATCAGGAGCTCACCATGCATTTTGCATGTTTTAGAATGTGCAAAGTGCATAGTGAGTTATGGATTCTGTGGTTTTGTATTTTGGTGCCTTATGGGACCCAAAACCTATGAAGCAATTTTTATAGGTGCAAATTACATCTAGAGTTCTAGATTCTGCAAGGTAAAGGGAAAGATGGGTTTTTGGAGAATTCAAGGTTTTTCCTAAAAAATAAAGGGGGTCTCCTTTAGGTTGTTAGATGTAATGAGATTTTTGAGACAAAAATATCAACAATTCTCACTTGATATTTTTGGAAAATTTAATTAAATCAATCATTTCCAGTTTTCATTCCAAATTAATAACATACTCAACCCTTTAACAACATATGATTTACATGTGTTAAGCCTAAAAAATTTAAAATAGACTCATTTCATTCCCCATCCTATATTTCAATTTAATGGTGGCTACCATCCCTCCTTAGTTATTCTTCCTAGGCTTATATTGGGTGTTGAGGTCCATGTTGTCACAACATGAATATGTAGGGTGAAAATCAGAGGTATTCAAACTATCCCTCCTCATCCCCCTCCACCTCAAAATATGCCAATGAATCCAACCAAAAATTATGATATTATTGATAAACATAAAAATACTCCAACTAAAATCCCTATGTTTAAAATTATTCCACAAATAACCTATTTATAAGGATATTCTTCATATGGCATTGCATGACATGACTTTATCAAGTGATCTGGAAAAACCTTATTTCACTTATATAGTCAATACATTATGATGGACATAAGAAAGTGTCTCTTTTGATAAAGAGGATTTTCCTCTGATACACATTATTAATCAACATCACCCATTATATATTCAATTATAAATCAGAAATATGGGAGTTCAGTGGGTTTTAGTGGAAAATGGATTAGAACTTAATATTTTTGATATCCTTTTCCTTAATCTATTGGTATATAATAAAAGTATCTTGATGACTCTAAGGTGAACATTTGAGGATACAATAATATACCTCATAAAGTGCTAGGATAAGTTACATTAAATATCATTGTGGATCCTAGAATAATAGTTACAGTACACCAGGTTAAGCCCAATGATCTCAACTATGATATTTTATTGGGAATATCATCAATTCATGATATGAATTTAGTACCTTCTATCGTACATGTGTGTCTCAAATTTAATCATCAGTTAAGTGTACATGTGTGTGTCCTATGGATCAAGGAGATTTCAATCATTATGTAATGGCACAACCTATGTAAAATTGTATACCTCATATTCACCCTTATCCTCAAGAGTGTGGACATCTAGTTTTTGATAGTGGTATATCGACACCAACATCCACTCTAGTTATTCTTCTACTACATGCAATAGATTTAAATAAATATAGTTTTGGGCTAAAATATTTTGAAATTTTGAAATTCACAATATAATGATTGGGAAAACATGCAAAATTCATTATTCTTACCATCACTACTTCTGATAATAAAGGTAAACTAGTCCAAATATCTTAAATGCATCTATCTAAAATATGCTAAAAAATATCAATCTCAAGGTTTTTATCTTTGATTTTTTGCATACCACATTGATTAATAAATACATTACCTTCTCCTCTAATTTTCCACTTTCTAGTGACAAATGGCATACATATGTCTTCCCTAATGTGTTGGGCTTGAAAAAATCTTTCCACAAAAAGTAAACTATCTCCAAAATCCACCGTATCACCAATTTATAAATATTTTTTTATTAACTTATCCAAACAAATAAAAAACTTGTGATGGTCAAATGGGCATAAAATTTAAGGCTAATAATCCTATTTAGTATTAAAATATACATTAAATTTAAGATTGAACATAAAATTGAACAACTCACTCCTTTACACCCCATCACTACCATTATAACAAACCTATCAGTGTAACAAGGCCTTGGATAAATGGATGATTCAATAGTCAATAAGGAAATTAAGACTAATAAAGTAAATATATTTAAAAACTTCCATAAATAAACACCTAAGCCTACATAATAATTTCATCATGTATCAACACTAAAGTTAATATGACCTGAACTCATTAATGATACAGTTTCACTAGAGAATTAGACATTTGGAGAGTTACTTAATGATGAGCCCATCTTGAAATGTTTTGGGGCATATGAGTATCTCCATTCATTCTATCATAATAAAAGATTTCCTGATTAAAAAAAAATCCCATGTATATTTCAAAGAGGGTAAACATTCACAATATGATGTCCAAGTAGATGGCCCTGATACAATTCTTACTACACCATATGTAGAAGATAAATAAACATTGATAAATGAAGAAATTTTGAATCTAATTATGGAATAGATAGAGATCTAAGAAAATTCCTTATTATATCCATGCTCAAGGATGACTAAGGAAATTATTTATAAATTTAGTACATGAATTCCCTAAGTTGATCACTTGGCCTTATTTAGATATTCTAGGAATTGATCCTACAAATGCAATGCATAATATAGTACTCAAATCAGATGCAAAGCCAATTAATTAGAATATTATAAATATGTATCTGAAAGTATATGTTCTAGTTAAATATTAAATTCAAAGGTTCCTTGAATTAGGATTTATTAAATGAATTGATTATCCCTTATGATTATCTTATATTATAACAATGCAATTTCTAAGTGAAAAAATATATTTTATACATACTTTTATAATAAACAAGGCTTGTCTCAAGAACAAGTTTTCATTACCAAATATTTATATGATCATAAATTCTATGACTAATTATTATATGTTATCGTTTATGGATATTTTCACTAAATATAATCAAATTAATATAAATCCTAGAGACTAACCTCATACAACATTTACTACACCTATGGGAATATTTTGTTAGGTGTTCATGCCCTTTGGATTAAAAAATGTAGGAGATGATTATCAAATGGCTATGATACACATATTTAAGATTATTTTGATGATTTTCTTGTAAAATATAAACATTGACAATCATGTTGTAGACTTATGACAAATTTTTGAATGCTTATACAAATACAATGTGTACTTAAACCCTAATAAATATGTATTTTGGGTATCTTCAAGAAAGTTATTAGGATATATCATATTTGATACATAGAATTTTATCCAAATAAGGTAAAAATATATTGTACATAAACATTTTACAAAAGGATTAAATCAATTAAGATGTTTATATAGAAGCATCCAGGGAATAAAATGTTTTATGGCTTAGTTATCTGACAAGATACAACATTTTATGTGATTATTAAATAAATATATAGCTCAAATGGGATGCAAATTTTCAATAGAATATTTATGAAATCAAATAATATCTACTTAATCCACATATTCCCCTGCCTCCAATACCAAATAAGGCATTGTTATTGTATATTTATGTTACATATCATGCCTTAGAGTATTTATTGACACAAAAGAATGATGATCATAAAAATCACATAATCTATTACATCAATCATACACTTTTAGATTACAAAATAAATATTTTAATCCACCTATTTTCATGCCTCAAACACCTGATAATATTTTTAATTGTACATTTCTACTACATATAATGTTTTAGGGGATTTATTAGCCCTCTATAATGATGATCATAAAGAGCACTCAATCAATTGCATTATTATTAGCTTATGGATTATGAAAGAAATTATAACACAATGGAAAATTTATGTCTAGCCATTATTTTAAAATCATGGAAACTTCCATACAATATAATTAATAATGAAACACATGTTGTCATAAATATGGATCTGATAAAGTTTTTCATAATGAAGCTACATTTGTTAATATGTATAGTAAAATATCCCAAAAAACCATAAAAGGATAATTAATTGTAGATCAATTATCCATAACACCACTAGTTCATATAGTACCTGTTATCAATCAACAGTGCTACCCTTGTGAGAATGTGTGCCACTTCCCACTCCTACTAAAATAATGGAATATCTACTAAGTGTGGGTGAATTTGAGATGGAGAGAATATCCAAATTTAGGGTTGGTTCACATTATACACTGACTAAATTTGTATTTAATCCTACTAGCTACTAATTTCCTGACTAAGGGAAAGGGTAAAGCGATAATGCTTGTACTAGAATCAACATGAAAAACTTGAAATAAAGGTGATGCACCAAATTTTATGACCAATTTTACTTGAAATTGACACTCTTAATAATTAATAGTGCCTATACACATTCTCTTCACTTCAGGTATATGGATTTTACAATAGTGTTTCATATAAAGGACTTGAAAATACTCATTCTTTACATGGAATGAATGAAATATTGTTGAAATCACTCCAAACTTAGACCGATATTGAACCTAGAAACTTAGTATGACCTATAGAAAATTAAATATGTTGTAATAAGGTACAAAAAACTAGACATTAACATAGGAAATCTATTGGTTCACAATGTTATATCAATGGAAATCACCCATACACTTCACACAACAACCTACAAATGGAGGGAAATATCTTATTATTTCTTTAAGAGGTGTAGTACAAAATTTTGACATCCTCTCAGCATAGCCAAAGAAAATAGTGATATCATAATGATGTAAATTAATAGAAAAAATTAGGAGAGGGGAGACAAAGTAGCCCCAACATAGGGATGACTAACTTTGTCTTCAAACCCTTCAAATCACTATTTAGTGTTTCCTAGATTTTATCTTCTCTTTCCTCACAAAATTGGCATAGGGTTAAAATTGGATTTATATTTAAAATTTTAATAAGTCTTCAACATTTATTGGTTAATCTTGACCACTTGAAATGCTTAAATCTTTGTTTGCATACCCTATATATTAGCTTTCATGTCCTTCTTGAAGAATAAGTCACATCCTTGAAAATAGGTCTTCAAGTCTTCATTAATTCCTCCATTGAAACATTATACTAATCCATTTATGATGTCTTCCCACCTTGAAAGGTATGTTAGAGGACTCTTCAAGCATCTTTAACCTTTTCTTGTTGACTTGATATAAGAGAGGAAAAGGTCTCCTTGAGGATGCTAAAGAATATTTCAAGCATTTGAATGTTATTTGAAAATTAATTATAACATTTTATTGTCTTAAAAATGGTTTATAAGGTGATAAGTAACATTTAAAGTCTTTTTGAAGAGTTTCTATTCATTTATTTGTTTAATTAATCATTTGAACTCCTTCATTTGCAATGTGGCATAGGAGAGAGAAGACTTGATTTTGATTTGAATAAGGTAATTTACATCCATGGATGGATTATAAACCTAATTTTATACCGAAAAAAATACCCATTGATCCATCAAACCCTCCAAAAGATGTGATTTTACTCCATTAGCTTGCTTTTTAACCTATTCTTTGTAACCCTCAAAATAGGTAAACCTCTTCATGTAGAAGAATTTATTGACTTTAATAGATAAATAATCACATATTTGAAGACCTATTATCCCTTTAAAAATACATTCCAAGTTTCAAGATGTGAATTTGAGTGGAAGTGTCCCTTATCTTGCCATTTCTCTCTCTAATTAGGCCTAATTAGGCCTCCTAGGCCTAGAAATAGAGATTTGGCCCAAATGGCATACCACACATGTGAAACCTAAAAAAATCATTTTATTCAAGTTACCTAGCCTAATACCATGTTCCATGTCAAATTTAAATTTTTTAGGCCTTGTGTAGGTGGGCAAACCAAGAAATGGCTATTGGCAAGCCTAGGTGCTTGTGCATGCTTGAGAGGTAGTTTGAGTGTTTTTTCATGAAAATTATAGGTTTAATACTTATAAATGAATTTTTTAAACTTATAAAACCATTATAAAATTCATTCCTTGAGAGTGAGGTCTCTTATTGCACTCATAGGCCTTCATCTAGGCTTCTTAGCTTACCAAACTGGGTTTTCTTCACTTTTGACAAAGTGGCCAACTTGCAGAGATGGTATAACATTTTGAGAGACTTGTATAAGTGTTTATATGATTTTATAACCTTTATAAAGTCTCACTTTACCACTACACTTGATTTAAGATCCATTACCTACTTTGCACCTTCATAAACAAGGCTTCAATTGTGTATTTTGCCCATTTTATATGGTATTATACTTGCATATGAAAACCACTACCATGTCATGGTGAACATGAGACATAATAAGTTAAATAAATTAATTTGGATATTTAAAAAATTAATTTTAAAATATTTCACTTCCATCAGTTTGTTATGGAGGGTTTAGGGAGGGTTTCAGGTGTCTCTAGCTCTTAAGGATTGTTCATAAAGAAAATATCATATTTCTTTTTCCTAATACCAAAAAGTGGAAGTGGGGTGACCTATTTACCACATACAAACATTTTTTTTCCCATTCACAACTTCATTAAAGTTATAAGTGAAATTTGGTAGCTTCTCAAGTGGTTGATTGTACATTTGTGAAGGTTGAGAGAGTCTTAATCTTAAGAAACCTTTCCAAACTTTCACCATCAACTAGAGTGACCTTAAATAGGTGTAAGGCAACCTATAATATGATTTTCAATGATCTTAAATTATTATTGGTCTTAAAAAAATGTTCTACAACTTGAATTACTTATCATCAAGGTTTAAGAATAAATTATCTAAATTAACCCTAAAGGCCCTGTTCAATCCATTTCCTTCTAATTACTCTAGGTTTTAAGTTTGTGGAAGTATCTATATATGTTTTATAAACCTCTTTATGAAATTTATCTTTCAATTCCAAGTCCCATTTGTATAAAATGTCAAACTTCCATATATAGGCATGAACATTCCTATTAGGCTTGAAGGTGTAACTAGGGAATTTTGCTTGAGTTTTGATTTCCTCCAAGGATAGGGACCCTAAATTGTCTTCACCATGACTCCTAAAAATCTTCAAGACTTCACTCTATACTTAGTTCATCTCAAACCTACCTGGGATATGCAACCTTCATGTCTTCCCTACATAGACCTGTAGATGTCTTGTTGACTGTTAAGGCCTAAAAAGGATATTCAATGACTTATTAGCCTTCAAAACTTTTGTATACTACTAAATTATCTAAATTATGCATCCCTCACACATCTCAAATATTATGAGAATCAACTCCTTCCTTTGTTCATACTGAATTCTTCTTGACTATAACTATATGTTAGGTAGCTTTATTACAACTGCTACTAGATCTCTTACCCAGAGTAAAAAAGGTATCCATTTAGGTTAGTTCCTTATTTAATATTATAAACCTATAGGTTCATCTTGAAATAATTCATTAACCTAATTTATACCTTTTAGACCCCAATATGTACCCATAAGTGCATACTATTAAAATGTTTACACACAAGCTTGTATGAGATTCACTGAATATCTTAACTAACCTTATCAAGAATATTATTGCTTTAAAACCTATATCTACATCTCTAAACTCCCCTTGTGTTTGAATTTTTTTAAGGTCTCTATTAGGTTTTATAAACTTATTTATAGACCTTACTATCATTCACCTTCCTAGTTTCGCCCATCACTACAACCTTACACATAAGACTATGTGTATAGATTCATCCTAACAGACCTAGATGCATCTTCAAATATTTTCCTTAGACATTGATTTTTATTATCATAGGAGATTTATAATTTTATAATATGATCATTTCCAATTTACTTTCCTTCCCTCAGACTCATTTTCCTCACAATAAACAATCATCTTCACTAAACAAGGCAAGTAGGCTTTTAGGTTATATGACTATATATGTAGGGTTCAAATGAGTAATGATTGTTTCATTATTTATGAAATTCCTTGGACTCTTTTTGGTTTCATACATCTTGTCTTTTCACTACACCTCAACCTCATTGTTTAACATTACACCTTCCAAGTTTGAAGACCAATCTTGATGTATTCAAATAACCTTGTAGGTGGTGATTTAGACCTGTACCATTTGGGGTTTAAGACCTAAATTACATATTTTTTTATTAAAATCAATGGTATTCATCACAAAACTTATTAATATTTTGTTGGATATAAAATCAATTAGGCACTCATGTGAGCATGACTAGATAGAGTTTCATGGTTGAGTGACTATCGGTGTTAGTGTTTAAGATGAGCATACTATGAGAATTAACCTTAATCTTATTTAGGAATTAATAATAGTGTCTTAATTACCTCACACACATTTTATCACTCAATATCACCCCTTAATTCACCTCATTCAACCTCATGTTCTTAATAGGCCTGATTTTATCATCATGGTTCACAATACGACTGTAGGTGGTTATTTAGTCTCTTTGGCCTCTATACGTACAGAGGGAGGAATAATAAATTTGAATAACATGAAAAATGTATATAAATACTATAATTAACTAAAATTCACCTTTCATACTTGGAGAAGTATCAACTTGACACTCAAAGGCATTGACTAGTATGGAAACCAAAAATGCTCTTTACCTTAAAAGTTGTTAAACAACCTTAGACAATCCAAATAGATGGAGTCTTTATTGGTGTTTAAATAATGATAATATGTAGGAGTAAACTTAAATATTTTTTACATAACTTTACATGATCTTTAATAATACCTTAACCAACTTCAAAGCCTTTCAAATAATGAAATTATTTTATTACCTTAAATTCTACTAACAAACCTTAAAATCTGCTAAGATGTGTCTCAAAGTCCTCTTTAATGATTTTTTTTTGTTCCTTGTAATAATAATAAATATCCTCATCCATAAAAGGTATTATATCACCTTTAAACATCCACTTAAAACCTTCATAATTCACCTCTAGGTGCACATGATCCATCACAAACCTTTTTTGATCATGAAACATTGGCTTGACTATCATTTAAGCATACAAGGCCTTAATTAGATATCTTGAACCCTTGAGTAGAAATTTTCACTATGAATACTCTTAATATTAATATTAAAATACTTTAGGATCCTCCAAAAACCACTTTACCTTTATGATTCCATCTGTATGATCTTCAATAACATGAACTCATGACTTTATAATTGAACTTTGGTAAAGAACCTCTCATTGTGGCTATCTCAAGGAAGCCACTCTTCAAGATGGATTTATATTATATTTTAAATTAATATGTGTATTATTAATGAAACATGAAATTGATAACCCCTAAAAATGAATACACTCAGTTACTAGATCAAACATGCTTGAAAATTACTCACTTTAACAATCAACATAGGCAACAAGTTTCCTACCAAAATACCCCTTATCAAGATAAAGTAATTAATTATTAAAACATGAAAATTTTCATATTTTACCTTTAAATCACCCCATCATGACCACTTCTCTCCATCAAGTTCTGAAGTCAAGAAACAAAGGTAAATTGGACCATGTCTGGATGACTAGGACATAGTGACCCCCTTATACTCTTAGCAATTGTTCATAAATATGGGGAGCTGAATATAAAAACCAATAATACTAATCTTAATTTCATTATGTTCCATATTATTTACCAATATCTTTGGACTTGACTCTCTCTCCTATCCATACTGAGAAAAAATCAATGGCCTTCCTTGAGTTGCCAAAGAAACTAATAGGAGAGATAAATTGGATTTATCCATTGTGAACATAAAAATAATTATAAACCATGGATTTGACCTTGAAATTAATAAATTAAGTCCTAAATAATCCTCAAAGTCAATTTTACCTTGAAAATTTATATGAACAGCCTTAAAAGAGCCCTTTTTAGCACTAAAACTATGATGAATCATATAAATAACCTGATGAAACTATAGAAAAATGTGTTCATTAGACATTTTCATGTTTTAACAAGTACATCATGACCTTATTTTAGTATTATACAACCCTTATCATGCAAAACCTACTCTGGAAGCCATAAAGTGATCCAAAATGCAACCAACTAGGTTATGAAGTTAGCCAAGAATATCAGCAACATGTTTGATCTTTAGTAGAGAATGTAATGAGATTTACACCTACTATGAGACCTATCAAGACACCATTGACTCTTTTTATCACTTGAAAATCATTTAAATGAGTCATGGAGTGACTAGACATGCACATAACTATGATGAACAAAACCTTAAACTCATCAAATTTACCTTAAACTCTATTAAGGTTTCAAATGAATATTCCAATGACATAACAAGATAAACACCATGATCTATAGGGTAAATAAGAAAATGATCAAAGTTTCAAATTATAGGGGTGAAAATTTAACCTATGAGGTCAAACTTTTCAATAGTAATAACAAATGATACTTTTTTAGATGATATTGTTCCTTATCATATTGATGATTATACTTGGGCTATGCATTTCAATGGATATAAATGTGCCATAAGTGCTAGAGATAGAATATTTATCATCACTAATTAGAGATAGTTTATATAATTCACATATTTGTTAGTTTTTCATGCACAAATAATATAGTGTAATATGAGGCATTGATTCTCAAATTATACATCATGCACACATTGAAAATAAAATTTATTCGAGTGGACAAGGATTATCAACTGATAGTTAATAAATTTTTACAGATTTATTAGACAAAAGAGTAAAAAATATCAATCAAATTCACAAGTTTTCAAGTGTTGAAACTCATACACAGGATTTAAAAACATGTTAGTATTACATTGATTGCACACACACAACTAGGTGGGATAACTATGTATGGTTTGAACCCTATTCATAGAACTGGAATGTATGTAGTACTTACCCACCCATCAAGGTGGTTAAGGTCACCTAAAGCCATATTTTATAGCTCATTTTTCAAATTCAAATTGTTCTCAAGAGTGAAAGATAGGTTTTTGATGTAAAGAGAATGGAAACATAGTTATATTCACATAGGTTTGAAGTCATATGATACACATGATATATTTATAGACGTAAATGTAATGATATAAATTATCATAGATCTATACATATCCCCTAGATGAATCTATAATTCATAAATGAATCTATTTAACCCTAAATTTAAATAAGTATATATGGGGGTTACCTATATATTTAAGAATATAGAAATGAATAAGCACAATAGTGATAAATAGATCTATAGCAGTCTAATTAATTTACAAACTTAGATAAATAATATTCTAAATTTATAATATTGAGATATGCTAAAAATAGAAAGTAAAAATATTTATTGATATTATAATAATTTAAAAATAAGAGTATTTAGCTAGCTTACTATGTACATGTAGATCTGGGTTGAAACAGGTTGGAAGTGGACTAAATTAGGAATCTAGAATAATCATCAAATTTTGCAATTTTGCATTTTATGGCCCTAAACACTTACATCAAATATAGATAGCTACAATAATTTTGGTGTCTAAGTTGGATACAAGTGTCCAGTATATGATGGTGACTGGAGTTGTATGTAACAACCTAGAACCATATGGGTTTTCTATCACCTTTATTTGGATGTGTACATATCACATGCATAGGTTGTCACTCTTTGTCAAATGATCAAACCATAGATTTCTCACTTTAGAATGACTATGGGAAATTTGGGTTAGTGTACATATGATGTCAAGCTTCACCAAGGACTCCTCTATCCATGGGCACTACCTACATAGTCAATACTCTGAAGAGGGTCTCAAACTTATGTAGTTATCCCATACATGTTGGATTGTGTGTGCATAAGGATGCAATGTGTGATATAAAAGTATATAGATTGACCTAGCTTGTAACTTGGAAAATATGAATCTTGGGATGTTCCTTCAATAATTCAGACTTATAAGGATATTGATCCTATGCTTAATATGAAAATAAGAATGAATAGGTAAGATTTTCTCACTTGAATGCTTGATTGAGTGATTTGTTTGAGTTGTCTTGTGAGATGCTAGGTGAGAAATGAATGAGGGTTGATCTTGTATATTTACAAATCCCTTTTGAAAATATCTTACACTAAATCACTTAGGCTAACCTTTAGTATATGTTTCATTTTCAAATTTGGTTTCTTTTGGGCACTAGACACTTAGTTTGAACATGGACCCTAGCATTGACATAGGAATCTGGCTAGGATGCAAGTGTTCAAGAAGCTAGAAAATTTTTTACCCTAAAATGTTGTTTTTAAGTTAAGATTACCTATAGACTATTATTAAAGGGTATATAGAAATTAAAAATCACAAGGTCGATAATCATATCTATAGTAGGATAATTGGGAGCTAAACTTAGATATAACATATATTGAATGTCTTATGTTTAGTTATGCTAAAAATAGTAAGTACATCTATGCTAGATATATAAATGAAAAAATAAGTAATGTACTTAGCTTGTTCTAATGTTAATGAAATTCTAGATCTAGAACAAGTGGGAAGTAAATTGGAAGATGATTCAATAACAATCATCAGATTATGGATTGGATGCTTCAAAACTATAGACATTAAAATTAGCCTAGGATGGTTGCATCAATGCAACAATCTAAACTCAATGTTAGTGTCTTGTACAGAATATTTGTTGGAAAAGGATGAAACCACATTGATGCTTATGGGTTTGTCTTCACCTTCACTTTGGTGCATTCAAATATGGGTCATGGGCTATCACTCAAAAAATTTAAAAACCCTAGTTCTTCATCTTCATAGTGACCTTGGAAAAAAATGGGTTAGAGGGTACACCATATCAAGATGACTCCAAATACCCCTTTATTAGTGAGTGATTCCTATATAGTTAATAATCCAGAGAGGGCCTTAGACTGATGTAGTTTTCCCCTACATGTTGGCTTATGTTTGGATCATGTAATATGTGATAATCAAGTACAATAGTAACCTAGTTTATAACTTGGAAAATATATCTCTTAGGCTATTCCTTTATTCCTTAAAATATATAGATGTGTTGTCCCTATGAATAATATGGAAATAGGATAAAATAAGTAAATTTTGCTCAATTGTATGCTTAATTGAATGTTTTTTTAAGTTACTTTGGTCTCTTTTGGTCTTTTCTAGGTTTTTAATGAATGAGGGTTGATTTTGTTTCATATTGATCCCTTTAGATAATAACTCACATTAAATAACTTAGGCTGACCATTAGGATAAGTATCATTTACAAATTTTATGACTTTAAGGCACTAAACACTTGTGTCAGGTCAGGATACTAGCATCGATGTTAGTGTTTGTCTTAGATGTTAGTGTCCAGGGAACAATAATGTAAGTACAAACTCAAAACTTGTAGAGGTGGAATATAAGTAGGTTTTAATCATTCTAGGGAAGATATAAGGTATGTGTCATCAACATAAGATTGGTCAGACTAATAGATAGGCCAAAAGGCATAAGATAGAGAAGATGCAAGATTTAGGAAAGTGGGAAAGGTCCAGAACTAAGAGGTGTTGGGTTAATGATCCAATTGATTAATTATTTATTTGTTGTGTTTGGGTTGTTTTACCCATTGGTTAGTTTTGTAACCAACTTCTCATGAAAATCATATAAGTCTTTTCATGTTCTTTGTAAAAAACTTGAATGAATACATTATTATATTTTGTGTGGAAATCTATTTTCACAATATAATTTATTTTTGTTATCTCCTGATATCTGGGTCAATAGTGGTATCAGATTAAGGAAATTTGAAGAGGAGGAATGCATCAGAGATGTTAGATCTACTTTTAAGAGAAGAATAAGAAAATGCAACATTTTTGAGAGGAAACCAACAAAAAGTCTATGGTACAGTGCCTTACATTGAAGACCAATAACATGGTATGGTTGGTAATAATTTTATTTTCTGGTGTAGGATCATAAAAAATTTATTTGGTTATTCTATAAACTATTTCCTATGTATGGTGATGCCCAACATAATTTTCTTGAGAAAACTAATCTACTCTGTATTCATTATTTTATATAGTGGCTTATATGAGGAACAAAATATTATTTTGAGAAAGGTGTTGAATTAAAAACAAATAGAGTAGATCACATATTTTTGTTTTAAATTTGTATGGTTTGCTAAGAGCCACCAAATATCAATAGTAGCCTGTAAAACCCACCTGCATCTTACACACCTAAAAAAGAGCTTGAGTTGGGTATATGTAGTATGTTAGGTATATGAGGATGAATATGACATAGCGCTTGTAGGGAGATCAAAATGATATGGCACCAAGTGTTTAATAGTAGAATTATGGCTTGTATTCAACCTAAAAACAATTAGCAGAAGTATGGCTTGCATATTTAGCCTAAAAACAATCAGTTTTCCATCAATAAAGCTATCTCAAGTGCTTTTCAAAACCTCATTTGATAGTGGGCTCCATCATCAAAAATAAGCATGGTAAAAAGATGTACATTAAAAAAAGGTTTTTTAGTAATATATTTTTTCTGTATATTGGTGGATAATTATGTATAAATAATCTAAGATAAATATTACATATATCATGTATAATTTGCATTCACAATTTTATTGATCGAAAGTTGGATAGTTGGGTTTTCTTAGTCACTTGCATAAGAGAAGGTCATGGGTTCCAAACCCTATAGACAAATTTGAATTTACTTTTTTTTTAAGAATATTTCTTTTGAAAATGGAATATTCCATTTTTCAAAGACATTGTAAAGATAATTAGTGATATAAAGGTGTAAGTTATAATATTAGTTATAACTTTTTATGACATCACTAATTTGTCTAAAAGTAGTCATGTAACTAGGTGATTTATAGGTTATTGTACATTTTGGATACAAAAAAATGGTCATTTTTTTAAATTTTAAGTGTCCTTATATTATTTTTTCAACCAATATAATGAAACTAATGTATAAAGGTGTATTTTTGGTCAAAACTGACACCTTCTAAATGATAATTTCTACACTATCACTTCTTGCTTATGTTGTCAATGAACCCACCATCCTTTATAGGTCCCTTAGGATCCTCTTGATTGATAAAATATGAGTGTTTTAATAGAGGCTAAAGGATCCATTGAGGTTGAAGGATAATTACCCTCTCTAGTTAGTTATTTGCTTGGAGTATGGGTTCAATGCTTGAATGATAAATTTTGGCTTGTGTTTTTTTTTTCAATTTTATTTTTGGCTTTCTATATCTAATATTCATGACATGGAGTGGATAGAGTTAGTTTTTTTTTTTTGCTATTGATGCATAGCTTCTCACCTCTTGCCTAATAGGGGAGAAAGTTTAGGCATTGGTTGGACTTCAATCAGTCATCAGTGACAGTATGAGTTGATAGGGGATGCTAGCACTAGTAGTATTGAGCAAAGGTCATTATAATTTGTTAGACATCAGGAGATGTGACATATAGAGTGTATGGTTATCACTTAGATGGGTTCCTATGTGGGTTGATGTAGTTAGATAGGGTTTAATCAGGTTATATTATAGTATGGTATGATGATCATAGGGGATGAGTAGGGCTTGATCATGTTCATCATCCCTTTATGCCATAACTCATAGGTCAAGATTTTATATGGAGAGGCATCGATTTTGATCAGTACTAGTAGGTACAGTGCACTAGTTGTAGTTGTAACAAAGATTCTTTGATGACTTTAAAGTCATTTCTCTATATCTTTTCTATACCCTTTAGATCAAGAGGGAGTTTGTTGGGTTTATGATCCAATTAATTAGTTATTTGTTTATTATGTTTGGGTAGTTTTACCGATTGGTTGGTTTTATAACCAACTTCCCATGAAAAGCCAATAAATATTTTAATGTTCTTTGTAAAAAATCTTGAATGAATACATTATTATATTTTGTGTGGAAATCTATATTCACAATGTAATTTATTTTTGTTATTTATTGATATTTGGGCCAATAAGAGGGAAAATCAAGGTTTTATTTTTCCAAGTGTACAAGACTAAGGTTCTATATAATTCATAAATAATGTCTACATTTCCCCATGCCCCCTTTTTATCTAGTAATGTAATTGTTAGTTTAAATGAAAGGATTGCATACCTATGTGTGTATAACACACCTTATTTTACTTGAGTCCAACTTGAGTGCTTTATTGGTGACTAACCTGAAACCAAGAGCATATTACAGTATATAATAAGTGCATATAATCTAGAATTGAAAGTATTGAAAATATTGAAATTGAAAGAGTAAGGTTTAGGAGTACACCTATGTATGGATGTAACTGCCTTACCTATTAGCAAGTTTGATTTGAAAATATGTATCATTTTCGAGATCTAAAACTAAGATTAGAATAAATATATAAACATGGAAATTGCATATATCTAAGGATATAAAGAGAGATTGGAAGGCCCATTCCCAAAACCTTTGAAAAAAGGTGAGTTGCTACCTAGTAGTTGAGATTAGTTCAATCGTGCAATACAATGATACTTATAGCTTGGTGAGGCTAAATGATACAATCAAGTCCAACCTAAAAACTTGGAAATATTGAGTGATTTAATCACCCCAACCATACCAAAAAGTGAACCAACTAATGTAATAGATTGGCTTAATATAGTTCATAAAATTTTGCCTTCAGTATCAGTGTGTAAAATTCAATGATATGGTAATAGTGTAGACACTCTATTTTTACCACATTCTATGTCTAAAAGGACATCAAATTGATTTCTAATAACCAATGTAAATTGAGCTTAAAAATCATTAAAACACCCAAAATCATCTTCACATTGGATGTAAGTACCCTAAATCACATCAAGGTATCCTTATTTGGGGAAATACCCTATACATAATGATAACCTCTTACAGATTCATCCCTAATAAAGTTACAACCTAGAAAATTGACATTTTAAACTAATTAAGTAGGGCACTTAACCAAATTATTGAAATTACCAAAAGCCTAATAAAATTCACTTAGATAATTAAATCAAATTAAATTCTTAAGCAAAAAATCTATGTTGAATTAATTAGTATCTAATTTATGAAAATTAATTTTCAATAAATATCAAGGAATATGGTGTCATGATGATGTAATCAACCTCTAAGTTAAAAATTTGGAAATATCAACATAAATTCCATTAAAATAAAAAATCTTGAGCCATGCCTCCATAAATGCATAATTAAAGCCATCATTAAATGCATTTGGACTCTTAACATTAACCCTATCTTAACAACACATGGGTAAGAGTTAGTTGAAAAACTATAAATATAAGTGCCATGACCATTCTTCAAGAAGATTTTAAGTGTAAACAAATAATGCCAAATTATTTCTAAAGAGATTCATATCCAAAACAAGCCAAGAACAAATTATCAAGTGAATAAGAGGAGGTGTTGCCCATAAATCATTAACATTGTCAAAGATCATTTGTTCAAAATACCAATCACAAGCCTTCTCTCACTCTGATTTCAAGATAGAGTCATTATAGGAAGGTAAATGGTGTTCTTGTCTTCTATTTGTAGATTTATTTGTTTTTTTATCATTGCTCACCCTAGTACTTAAGCTTAAAATGTTATTTGTCATTGAGTTGTTTTGATTTATCCACTAGCAAGAGAGATTAATCATTGTCTTTTGTAATCCTATGTTATATATCAACATGCCTAGTGGGATTATGCCCCCACATTCATCTTGGGATTACTTTGGCACTCTTAAAAGTCCAAAAATGTTGATTTTAGACCTTAGTTTCATCTTTTTTTGTTAAAATTTCCATGTTTTTTATTTAATTAGATATTAATGGCTTTGACCTATGTATTGGTGACTTTGCTAGTTTTTTGTGAAAATGGCAATTTTTTTGCTAAAATGATGACTTTAATTATTCTTTTGTGTTTTATTTTTATGTGATTTCCTAAAAAATCAACAACTTCACACTTGGATATTAGTTACTTTGATAGAAAATAGTGACTTTGACCAAAGCTACGTATCAATGATTTTGACCCGAGAAAATAGCGAGTTCATCCCTAGGTATCAGTAAATTTATCAAGTATAACTCTTTTGTGAAAATAATGACTTTGTTAAATTTCTCTAGTAAACAATGAATTCGTTTCTAATAATCAGTGACTTCACCACTACTAATTGGAGACTTTATCAAATTCTATGTTTTTGTTAGTTTTTAGTAAAATGGTGACTTCACTAATTGTTAAACGGTGACTTTTATTTGAGACACAAACTAAAAACCTTAATATCTATAAAAAAAACTTCCCTTAAGTAACTTAATCAAACACAAATCAATCCTCTAACATTTGTTGTAGGTTACTAATCAAAGAGAAGAGGCCTAAAACATTAACAAGATCATTTCACACTTAATTTTGGTGTTTTAAAAACATTTTTCACACTTACATTTAGTGTTTATAATATTTACAACTTTCTTATTTTTAATTTCAAGACTTTTTAAGACATTCAAACATTTTGATTTTTGGTGTTTTAAAAATAATTTGCTTTCACACTTTCAAATTTGCATTTTTCCTTTTTAGCATTATTCTAAGTCATGTGTATGCTCTCCCCTACTTAGGGTGACTTAAAAATATGAATACTCTAAAAAAAATTTAGCTCATATTTCAAGTTGTGTATGCTCTCTCCTTATTTTCTTGAATTTGGGTGACTCAAAATCAACTTTATCCATTTTTAATTTTTTTGGCTTAGACAGTGGGAGTGCATTACCTCCTCATAAGTTCTTTAGGGGTGTGTTGACATGGGGTTTCATCTCTTAGCAGTGTATTGACCCTATTTATTTGGTGGAGTATACAAATTGGTGCACACCTTTCGATTAGATAGTGGCTGAGTGGTTAACCTAACAAATCAAAAGGATTATCAACTCATGCATAACCTAGACATTGCACTCTACTAAGAAATTGATAGATGGAGTTTTTGTGAAAGGTATAATACAATTTCATAATAATTTTGAGAGTTTTTCATCCACTTGATGGATATTTTATTGTGCCTAAGTGTTCTTCATCACTTGTGGATCATCTAAAAATCCATCTCAAAAAGTTTAGATTAATTGTCCTGACTTGTCATGGATTATCCAACCAATGCCAAGTTAATTTTACACTATAAGTTCCATGCCATGTATAAGTGCTTTATAGATAGATTGGTTCTAAAAATATACCTTCATGCACTTTTATTTATTGTATTAACACTTAATTCCTCTCAAGAACTAGTATATCAGTGAAAGTTTGGTCAATAATATGCAAACCTTGTTTCGGTTATTAATATATAAATGTATGCTTATGTGATTATTATTTTGGATAATTGAGTCCAAAACCATTCATGAAAACAAATAATTACAATACCAAAACACTTGATACATACACATTCACATAAGAAGTGTTATGCTGCCCAAATTTTGTTGAAACCATTTTCCTTAGACCAAAGACTTAAAAAATCATTTAGCCTTACTTTGTGGTAGATGTTACACTACTAATTTTTATCTATACCATTTCTCATTTAAAATCCAAGTCTCACAAACCAAGCTTTAAATCCATCTTTTAAAGTTTAGATGTAAAGATAATTGGTTTACGCTTGAGTCTTGCATACAACTTGGACTTGAGTTGTTTACCTTTTTGTGTTTAGATTGTGTATCTTGGATAGATATTCAGTTTGGTTTAAGACATTTTCCTAGACCAAGTTCACACCATAAATTTTAAAAAAACCAAGTTATCTTTTATACCAAAACCACATTTGACCTTATTTTTGAGTTTCATCTAGACCAAATTTTGCCTTGTTTCTAAATTCTACTTAGACCAAGTGTGCCTTTTATTTCAATTCAGGAGCCTAAGATGTAAGAGTAGTTTCATTACACATGCCTAGACCTATTTTTTTTTCTTATTTCATTTTCCTAGACCTAGTTTGTTTTTTGATTTCATTTTCCTAGACCAAGTTTGTTTCAAAGACCTAGTTAAAAATTTTGTGTGCCTAGACCAATTTCATTTGCCTAGATTTTATTTTTTATCCATTTAGTTTCAAAAATCTCATGTTCCTAGACCAAGTTCAAATTTTCATTCCAAAATTCAAGTTTTATTAGACCTTTTCCAAGACAAAATGAAAGTTTTCCTTTGTTGAATATTTGTTCCAAAGACCTAGAGTGTTTTAGTGATAGTTTAAACCAAGTTTCAGTTGTTAATTTTCAAGGAAAGATCATTGTAAACCAAGTTACAAAAGTTTGAAACATTAGATCGATATTTCCCAATTAAATCAACATAGATTTAACCATGCCTCTATATACACATAGCAGGGCTATGTATGATCCTAATTATTATAACATTGTTATGAGTGACGCCTTTCATTATAAGCCTCATGGTGATAATGTAGTGTATGAGACAGATCTATATCCCACGTATGCATCCCCTAATATAGGGTAGGGCCAAGATCAATTCCAAAAATACCTCACGAACATGCCTCCTTATTCAATTTAATAACAAGACCCATTTGTATAATACCCTACCAACATGCTACCTAGTATGTAAATGGTTCAACAATTACAACCATATCATGTGAATACACTGTCTAATGTTAGTTACAATCTGTACTTATTTGATCACCATATTTTATAGAATAAAGATTATATTATTATTATAGTGATGGAATTAGGTGTAAATTTACCATTAAATTTTCCACAATAAATTTTTCCTTGCCTATTTAGGGCACCTAGTCATGCACCTCTTGTCCAAACATTTGAGCAGGCCTCTGCTAGTCAAAATTAAGCCCTCATACCCGCACTTAACTAGGACATTGTTAAATTTTCTATGGTAAAAGGTAAAATTTCTAACTAATTTATGCAAGTGAAATAATCCTACCAAAAATACCTTAATCTAGTGATAAACTTTAATGTTATGACTATTTGAAACACACATGTTTGCAATCCAAGTTGCACCCTATGAAGTAGATTATTTAGTTCCCCTTCAAACTTGGACTAACATTGGATTGGTCTATAGGTTGTGGGTTAACTATAACTAGAACAAAATTCTAGATTATGAGGCTAGATCTTTTGATGTATCAACTTTTAATCCTTTTCCTAAACCTATTTTGCTGAGTTAGATAGATAATTTAAAGGGAAAACCTATACTAGTGATGGTGATGCACCAATTATTTAATGATCCTCTCTTATCCTTTTTCCTAATCACACTTGTGAATCAAATATAAATAGATTATCAACTAGACCTTCTTAACACAATCCTAAACATGAGTATTTCATATGAAGGTTAGATAAAAGGTCTACAACTTGAACGTAAAGGAATGGAGGTCTATATAAGACACTAAAAATGGACTTACTCTTCAACACAACTTCAATCTATTAACACTTCATATGACCTGTGAAGGATGAAAAAATAGTAAAATTTTAATGAGAGGACCTAAAAAATAAGATGAATATCATACTTATTTGTAATTCAGTAATAAAGATACACACTAATAATAATGCATAAGTCTCCAACAATATTTTCTCATTAACTTAAGGTATAATTTAAAATTTTAGTAGATTTTATATATACCAGCCTGATGGATGCCCAAAAAAGGCCTTTCCAACTCAATAAATAGGATTAAATCAAGAAATAAATAATTAAAGTGGTGTATTAGTCCTTGAAAAATTCAAAAAACAAGTCAAGAGACCATAACTACCATACATTATAGTTACAACAGCTCTTTATGAATTAAAGTGCTTTTAAAGGGTGTTTAAGATGACTAAAGCCTATTTTTAGTAACCTTTGACCCATGAAATGTATATAAACTCCATATTAATTGAATTCATTCCCTTTTAGCCCTTAAAAACATTGAATAGTCATAATAACCATCTTCAATAAAGCATCAACTATCTACCTCTCATTGTGGGTTGACCATAGCCATATAATTGTAAAGAAACCTTCATAAATGATCATAACTATGTAAATTGATTTATTCATGGGTAATAATGTATGTCTCTATATATTTCATTAACTCCAAAAATAGCCTTTATATTCCTAAGAGTTCCTTCATCTGTAACTTAGCCTTATTTGAATAAATAGGCCAATTTGACTAGGTCTCATAAACTAGCCAATTTGAAGAGAGTTGAAGAGATAATTACATGCATGTTTTTGATATTATAATGACTTTACTAATTGAAAATAGTCCCAAACTTCCTCTTCCAATAATTTTCATCTTCTTAAACTACCTTATACCTCTCTTTCTAGATTTTTTCCTCAAAAACCCCTATTTTTTTATAGGTTTGTACACCATCCATACAACAAAGTGTCATAGACATGAGAATATATGAGTTTAATAAATTATATAGGTGTTATTAAAGTGATTTAAATATGTTTGGATGTCTTTTCCTTTAATTCTTCCCAATCCAGTCTTAACTAGGGTTTTAGAGAGGTTTAAGAGTGCTTAGGACTCTTAACAATGATTCATAAAGTTTGGACATTGAATGTCTAAACCAATACCATAAAACACTAGTATACGAATCCCTATACCTCTCCAAAAGTTCCTAGAGTCCCATGAAAAATATTTTTACCATGGTGAGCATGTGAAGTCATCTTTCAAGGAAGAAACATGCTTTCTAAGCATTATTTGGTATTTTAAGGCCTAAAAAACCAGTCATAATATTTCTCATGAAACTCATATCATGAATTAATCCTTAAAAAAACTTTATGATGACATTCATTAATATTAAAAGTATCTTCATAACCTCATTTTATCTTTTTATGCACCTTCTTGATGACATTGTTCAATGATGCTAATAGACAAGCACATGTATATGTAGGGTTCTTAGAATATTGACCTCATTATGCGTATTAAGGATCTTATCCACTTTATACAAAATGAATAACATATATGAGTTCCTTTAGAGAAATGGTATTGGCTTGAATGAGTCATTTGCCCTCTGTCTACATGCACATAGCCCCTTGTTTGAACATCTAGACCTATCTACCTATAGAAACTATCATAAACACCATATTAGATGGTTATTTAAAGGTTATTTAGGGACTTTAGAACCCATTCTTCCTTCTTTATCTCATATTATATGTAAACACCTTTCATTTCTTTGCTTGTAGGCTCAAATTAGCCTTCTCAGACTTAGTTCATATAACATGACTTATGCACTTGCCAACCAATAGATTCTTATGATGCTCAAGAGAGTTAATAATACCATAAATATCATTTCATGGCTTAAACACTTCATTATAATGAAACTTGAGGCATATTTCCTTCATCGAGTTTATTTTAGGGTTTTGCAAGGGTTTTAGGGGTCTAAAAATCTTATCAATGATTCATAACATGTGCACCCATAATGAAAAACCTATTTCCATGGATTTAAATTATACTAACCCATTAAACTACCCTAACTAGCTCAAGTTCCCATGCATAATATGCATCAAGATATGTACGTAGTGAAAAGGTACTTCAACTGACTATCTAGTTTATGCAATCAACAAGAAGGTTAAAAAGCCAAAATGGTAACTTTATTAAATCAAACTCAATCCAAAACTTCCCTCTATACTTGAAATTATTATTCACACCATTCTTAATACCATCAATGTAAAAATAACACCTAGATCAATTTCAATATGGTGGTAGGGTTTCTTAGGATTTAAGGTCTATTTGCATATGCTATCCATTGAGGGCATAGTAACATGAAATATTTAGTGTGATACATATCACAATATTTATTAATACTTATCATTACCTTACTCTACCTCACAAACCATCACATGAATTTTAAACCCTCTTTCATATCCATAAACCTCCAAATAGTCCTCCTGGCTTCTTCAATGATTGTCAATAGACTGAGGTCTATCTATGACAAAAAAATGGATGTGTCCTCTAGTTATGTGACATTTATGATAATATATAAAGCTTAATATATTATTGGAGACCATTTTTATCAAATTTGAGATCTTAACTCCACCTATAGTGGTCTCAAAACCATAAATTCTTCCAAGACTAGTTTCATACATTGACTGTGACTGCAAGGTCTCTTAGGTTCAACTGTTCAAGCCATATCCTGACCATTTCATATTTTTAATAAGGTGTATGGGTGGTATAATGGTGTTAAAACCCTATATTCATCATCTTAGAATGAAATTCATTTCCTTAACATACCAACAGTCCTCTTCTTCTTTTATTGCAAATGAGAGCTCTTTAAAAATAGCATACTATAGTTCACTTTTGACTATGTTCTATGTCTTAAGACCATTTCACATGATAATCAGGCTTCCTATAGTACTTTTAATATGTTCAAAGTTCTATATAGGCTTAAAATATCTCTTATATCTTTTGCCAACATTTCAACATGCTTACTTTGCTCATCATGCATAGTTTTTCACTTGTAGGTGCCCCTACAAAGGTTGAATATTGTGTATTTAGGCCTAAAACATCTTAACTATCTCTATATATATTTTTCAACCATCTCATCATCCTTCATATCTCATCAGTTCAACCTTCATAGCTCACAAGTTCAACCTTCACCTCTTTGTCAAAACTGAGTTTTGCCTTTCTTAGATACCTAACACAACTAAGTTGGTTGTAAATGTATATTGATTTTCTCATGTGTCCTAATATATTATCATTTTATCCTTTATTTTTTATTAATATTTAATTTTCTTAATCCTTTAATGTTTCATACAACTTTTGTCTTCCCTCTTTGGAACAAACCTTGAAGATCTCTCCAAAAGGCCTGTAGGTGGAAGTGGGGGTATGACTATGTGTTACTGTCCATGATTGACTCTATAAAATGTCTCCTTGGCTCACTATATAGACCCTTTTCATTTTTATCACAACACCAAAACCATGTTTACCATCTTTCTCCAAACCCAATACAGAGAACCTCCTTGGAAGATATAGCCTAACTGTGTCCTAGTATGATTATAGATGATAGTTCATTATGTTGCTTGTATAAACTAGGATATAATGAGACCTTCATAAAGTCAAAAAAATATTCATTAACCTCTCATAAATTAATTTCAACTTAGGGATATAGTTTTAAAAAATTCCTTTAATGAGATATCCTCTAGCCTCTTTTAAACACCACTTTATGAAGCATATTCTTGATTGTACTTTCACCTTGGTTGTAGTCGATCATTCATCCCCTTAATCAATTTTTAGGGATGTATAACTTACTTCATGACCATAATGGCTCCTTTCACCCTTTATTTCTCTAAAATAATGGATCCATAAGGTGAATGTATGTAGGTAGTAGTGATGGTATGTGAATAGGCTAAATGGGAGAATGAAGATAGAATGATAAGCTTGCAACAGTGGTGAATGCCAGTGATAAGGTTGTGAAATGGGATGAAACATGATGAATTGAAATTAAAAATTAATCTAACATCTAGATAGTTATGAATGATCCTAGGTGATATTGTAACATATACATAAATAGGATATACCATTTTGGAGGCTCTTGAATTAGCATACATGTCAAAAAAGAAACTAAGAATATCAAAAACTAAAAAAATGGATCCATATGGTGAATTTAGGTAGGTAGTAGTGATGGTATGTGAATAGGCTAAATGGGAGAATGAATATGGAATGATAAGATTGCAATAGTAGTGAATGGCAGTGATAAGGTTGTGAAATGGGATGAAACGTGATGCCATGAAATGAAACATGAATCCAACATCTAGATAGTCATGAAGGATCCTAGGTGAGATTATAACATATACATAAATAGGATATACCATTTTTGAGGCTCTTTAATTATCATACATGTCAAAAGAGAAACCAAGAATCTCTAAACTACCTTGAAAAATGATAAGTTTCCTTAACATCTACTAAACTGGGACTATGAATATGTTTGAGGGAAAATTGATGGTCTCTGAGCCATAATATTTCGATGAATTTTGAGGATATTGAATCAAGGACACTTTTCCATGAATTAAACACTGAAAACAAAGTCTTAATGAGTCTATATATCCTTAAACCCATCATGAACTATACATTATCCTTCAAATTACTTGTAGACTGTAGATTTGGAAACAAATGTGTTTTTCAAGTCCATGTACTCACACATGTGGATAAAATTGTTGGGAAATACATGATATGTCTCTATAATACCTTAAAAAATAGGAACAAATGCTATTTTGTCTTAAATAATTAGAAACCTTACAAAACCATATCAATTTCCTTGCCTTGCACAAAAATGAATAGTAAATAGAACCCTAAATTTATAATATTTTATTAATAAAGTGGAGAAGACTAAACCAACAACCATGAATGTGAGGTAATAAATCTTAGTTTCTTTGGTCAAGAGCTTAGATCTCATTTCTCTGTCTACTATATGGACTGAGCATAAACCTGACGTGCTCTCTCTATCTACCAATGAACCAGCCATATAAAACACATTGGTTTTGGTCCTTTCAAGCCTTAAAACCTTAAAATACCTTCACCATATGTCTATAACAATTTATTCTTGCATCTCCAAGACTCTTCTTGAGCAAATCTATACAGTACATATCTATACTACTTTAAAACACTATTGAAACTAGTAAAATCTCCTTCATTTCCTCTTGTTTTAGCTTCAAACCACCATTTTAGGGCAACATGGAGAGAAATATGGGTTAAAAAGGTATATCAAATAAATTAATATGTTAAGGAGAGTAAAATATAGCTATTTTTTCACACGTGAGAGCTCTTTTGGTGGCCAAAGAACCTTTGAAGATTGTATAAGAGATATTTTTAAGGCATGAACCATTTTACTAAGTCATATAAGGACCATAAGGGGTGATTACAAGATGTTAGTGATGATTTAAAGCCTTATGAGGTTAAAAATTGTTCTTTTAAGACTAAAACCTTATTTTAAACCATATACACATAGCCTCATAAGAAGGAGAGCTAATGAATATCACAAAATAATACCATATAGCTTTTTTAAAGGTTTGTGTAGACACCGAAATCGTGTCGACTCCCCTGGTCATTCCCCGTCTTATTCTTCTTCACCTATTTAACCCTTGACGATCACTTGTTCCACCAACCTTGACCCTGGCAGCATGTAACAATGAGCAGAGAACTAAAAGCTAGACTCTGTCCTCATTATGCATCTGCCGACGACGGTCTTTACCCGGCCGATGTCGCCGACGTCGGTCACTTATCGGCCGACGTCGGCAATCCTGCCGACGTCGGTCACCATCCCGTTATCCGTTATCAGTTACCTTTCGGTTCCCGATCAGTTTCCCGAAACGGTTATCGAACCATCTCTCGAAACCGTCCCCGGGCCTTCATCAGAATCACCCCGATCAATCAATCCCCGATCTCTGAACTCCAGCATCCGAACTCCAACATCCATCAACTCCAGCATCCACCAACTCCAGCATTCGTTTCACTCCGACACTGCACAGGCAACTTCCACTATGACTTTCATCACGGCTTCTGACAGGTAAGTATTTTCTGTGTTTATTTTCATTTTCTTCTTGATTATTCTTCGTGCACTATTTCTGTCATCCCGAAGCTTCAAACCCCCAGACTCGACCAAAAACCCGACCTTACTCTGTCTAAACCCGACCTTAATTTCCTCAGACCCCATCCTGATTCTGTCTAAAACCTTGTCCTGACCCTGTCAAGACTTTCTACAACTCTGTCCAGAACCTGCCCCGACTGACGCCGGTCACTGCCCTGACCGACGACGACACCTCAACCGACGTCGGCACTATCCTTAACCGACACCGGCACCACAGAGACCGACGCTGGCGACTGTGCAGAACAGTGCCACTTATCAGGTACACATTTTAATTTTTCTGTCATTTATTTCTATCATTTCATCTTTTATTATCTACTTTCGTCCAATATTATGCTTTTTATCAGTGGGTTGATATCCTTCTAGGGAGTCTTCGTACTTCCGGGATCAGGCATTCACCTGACAACCCACCATATCTTTGACTAACGTCTTTCCGTGTTTTAGTCTCTTTTTCGCAGGTGTCATTCCTCCACAGCCAAAGAGGAGAATCTTCCAACGTTTGATTTCGGTGCGCTCGACTTTATCAGGTACTTCTAGCCTTGACCATTTTTTTTCAGTTTCTTATTTCTTCTTTGAATGTAGAAAGCAATTTTGCATAGAAACATTCTGGCATGCCCAGTGGGACCCTAGGTCCTCCTTGGGTTCTTTCTCTCTTTCTTTCATTCATTTAGGCGCATTAGGTTTCTTCCTTTTCACCTCCTTTCGTCTCTTCTTAAACGACATCATAAGCAGAACTAAAATGAACATTTCTTTCTTGCACTTCTAGACTAGCTAAAACTCATATTCTTCGACTCTTTCTCCATTCATCTTCATACGAACAAACATTTCGACTTGGACATTAAAACACTTTGCATTCATTTCTGTTTGCCTGCATCTCTTAGACCACACATAGTAATTAAACCGCATATTGAATTAATCTAGATCACTTGATGTTACACGACCAAACCACCTGCACAAAATAAACATTTTAACTTACCTGAGACAAGGCCCGACTGGGATTTCATCCCCCAGCGGATACCTTACCCGTCCCGGTGACCCTACTTGGATTTCATCACCAAGGGGGAAGCCCACTCCGTTCTCTGGCGGAGGATAATCTCTAGGCGAGGTATATCTTGGCTAAGCGAAACCAGCTAACCACTGGAATTGTGAAGTGAGGGGAGCTTGCTCCTTAGCACCAGGCCACGTACCAGACCCTAACACAGACTTCTTGAGCACCATAACAAAACCCGAAACCATCCATAGACTTCTTCTAGGACCCGACTCACAAAGCCAATCCTCCCCAAACACATATTCTAAGGCATAAGCCACTATAATCCTAAAAATTTTACTTCTAGAGTTTTAGGATCTGCTTGTGTCTTCATCTTTTTAGTTCTTATCTGCTTGTTTGAGCGTGTAAGGACGTTCTCTCTCGCCTTTTATGGTTTTGACACACAGTCAAACCAAGGCCCTTTTTTTGACCACTTTGGCCGTCAACTGCTTTCGTATACCCCATCTCTAACCCATCCTATCATGGAGTTCCACTCGGAGACTGAAAGAACTCCTACAGGACCGACCCTGACCCCGACTCAACTTCCCATCATCCCTGAAGGGGACCAGGATTTCAAAAAATTCTTGGACCTCAATACCGCAGCCCTACAAAACTATCTCGCGAGAAACCCAACGCGAGACCTTTCGGGTGACGTGGCGACGACATCCACACCATTCGCCACCCAACCCTTTATGACTTAGCCTTTCGCCTCAACCGTTAACTCAACTATGGCCAATACGGAAAGTTTGGCCTCTTCGTCTATTTTTAGACCGACCTCCATCGGGGTTTCGTTACCCCCTCAATCATCTACAAATCAACCAAGTTCTACATCGTATCATAACTTGATTGTCTCGACCCCTTACACTCTTGCGCCCACAAATGTAGGAGTGCCAACCTATCCCTCTACCAGTGCCGCTATTCAACCACCTTTGGCGGTGCCTAGTCAACTTATACCTTTGACCTTCATGACGCAACCACCCTTAACCTCTACTTCTACCCCTGCGACTAGTCATCCGTACGTTGCATCCTTATTGGTACAACCGACCACGTCGTATACCTCCTCTAGCCTCTTTCAAGCGCCTTACAACCTTAGGGGCGCTCCATCCACCAATCCGTCAGCAGACGTCATCAAGATGTTGATGGATAAAATGTCCAGTCTCGAAGCTTCTATCTCCGGTTCAAATAATATCTCTTCATATGACCAGATTTATAACGAGCCCATTCATCCTTCTGTCCCTATCCGACCATACCCCAACCATTGGGAGCTTCCTAAATTTACTCGCTTTCAGAGTAAGGAAGACCCACAACAACATCTACGGGCATTTAGACATGCCTGCTACCTTATTGCCCACGATGATGCGTTACTTTTATGCATGTTTCCTATGTCTCTTTCTGGCCCTGCCCTTGACTGGTATAGCTCCCTTGCCAGACATTCTATCTTTTCCTTCATTCAACTCGCTCAATTATTCATTGACCATTTCTCAATCAATATCACTAAAAAAGTCTTGATCACAGACCTTTACTTTATTAGGCAATTTGACGACGAATCAGTAGTTGATTTTGTCGCCCGTTGGAGAGGCCTGATTAACTAGCTCTCCTTTTCCTTGCCTCAACCCAAGCTCATTGAGCTCTTTTCTCGAGCATGTGTCAGTCACATCTCATCCACCTTGTAGGTTCAAACATTCCACACTTTCGACGAGGCCTTCACCATGGCCCGAAAGCTTGAACTCTGTGTTATTGAAGAAGATAAGGTCAAATTGTGTAACACTAACACAAAAACCAATGACCATTCTTCTTCCAGACCTTCTTTTGCCCACTCTCAATCTAAGGGGTCGGCAAACACTGTCATCTTTAGACCATCATCTTCAACAATAACTAACCGACCAACATCTTCAACATTAGACTACATCAATAAACATTTTCAACGTCAATCCATACAGCGTCAATTCACTCCAATTGGAGAGTCATATGCCTCTATCTTGGATAAACTCATCAAGTAGGGGGTCCTTAATCTCCCTTCAATCCGACCACATCAATTCGACCCCTCAACACCTATCCCTGCATGGTACAGGGAGAACCACTTTTGTAACTATCACCGTGTCAAAGGCCATGATACGGATCACTGTCAAACTTTTAAAAACCTCATCCAGGACATGCTAGACAAGGGCGATCTTATCTTGGATAACCCAAACGCACCGCCCAACCAAAACCTTGACATCTTCAAACAACCTTTTCCTAATCACCCGCCTACTCAAGACTACATCCAAACTATGATCAATGACCCTCAAGACCATATACACACCGTCAACACTATCTTACCTCTTGTCCCTGACCAACCTTCTTCACAAGATGAAAGAGCCTCTTCTCCTATTAGTCCTCCATCGACCTCTCTCATACTTGAGGACGCCTTGATCACACTTACGCCATTAGCCCTACCTTCATCCAATGACCATACCTTGCCTACTCCTCAAGCACATGTAGAAGGCACGATCATCCCTACCATCTGCCCACTTGAGGAGCCACCCTCTCCTATTTCTTCTCCACCAAGAGAAGACCCTATCTCTTCACCCATTTCAACCGAGGAAGACCCAATCACAGTCTCCTCTTGCCCTTTGCCTGAGATTGTTACGTCTCACTCACCTCCGTCCACATCTAAACCCAAACCCGCATCTAACCTTACCCCACACAATAGTGGCCCTCGACTCAAACCCACGAAAGCCACTAGACCACACCAGAGGACTCCTCCCCCACCTTCATCATTACCTTCAATCTTGGGCCCACATCCATCCACTTTAATTGGAGTGCTGCCTACTCCCATCCTTCATAGAGGCACGTTGCCTCCATTACTCTATCAACCTATCAAACATATATCTCCCTCAAACCATCGACCAACGTCTCTTACGCCTCTTAAACCAACGTCATCAACCCTCACTGCAATAAAATATCCAGACCCGTTAGCAGGTTCTTATACCTTGCTGTTACGGCACTTGTTGCAGTCATCTCGCCTCAACCTTCCGCCTCTCAAACCATATCATTCTCTCAGACCTAAACCACCTTGGTTCGACGACACTCATATTTGTGCGTATCATCGCACGCCTGGACACGACATGGAGCATTATTGTGCCCTCAAGGTCACCATTCACCAATGTCTGGGGAATGACACCTCTCTTCTTGACCACGTTATCAAGCCTTCAACACCGCCCCTCTCATCAACTCTCAGATCAAGACCCTCTTGGTTCAACAACTCTAAATACTGTCACTATCATCATACTCTGAGACATGACATTGAGCGTTGTTGTGCTCTTAAAGCTGTCATTCGTCACCAACGGAGAAAGGATTCCCTTCTCATCAAGGATCCTCTAGACCATCCCTCCCATAAATCATCAACACCAACTCATACCTCTCCAACCTCATCACCTAATTCGGGATCTCCACGCCAGGTTCTGGTTCCTTTGTCACCTTTAACCCCCTTATTCGACATCAACACAGTCCATCTGACCACTAAACCTCAACTGACCTTAACCAATCTGTCAAAAATTCTCCCTAGCCGCTGGGGGAATTCAACATTCATCCAAACTTCGACCAATTTTTCAACACAGTCTCGACCACTTATCAATCACTCTTTCAACTTAGCCTCAACCAGACTAGCAACCAAACATTTAACCCGACCTCAACCAAACATTCGACCCAACCAAAGACCAAATACCAACCAATCAACCCTCGACCAACCATTGACCAACCATCAAATGACCAAATCTCAACCAAACATTGACCAACCTTTTTATCCACACATTCAACCAGTCTCGATCAATCAATGACCATATCAGTCAACTTCACATCCACTCATCAATCAACATGTGACCAATATGGAGCAAAGTAAACGAGGCAAGTTTGCTCCTAATTGGCTCAGACCTTTTATTATCACGCACAAGTATGGATCAGGGACTTACCGTCTGTCTTCTCTTGATGGACGCCCAGAACCTGAGCCTCTTAATGCGTTGCATCTGCGACCGTTCTACTGTTAGTCGAGTACTCATCCACTTGACACTTAACTTGAGCTCATCCCTTGAGCAATCCCCATCCTCTTAGTCCTACCTCCTTTCAACCCTCTTCCTCTTAACAATTCCTATAACCCTTTTATGCTGTATGGATGCTTTGTCCTAATAAAAGAGAGCCCTTGACCTTCTATAATCTTGTCCAAGACTCACATTTCTGTCAAAACAAATCAAGATGTCACAATATCCATGGTCACTATATCAATATCAAAATCAAAAAGTAGACTGCTCCCTCGAAGGACAGCTGTACTATCATTGCTGTAATTAATAGACTACTCCCTCGAAGGACAGCTATTCAAAAGCCCTCTTATTAAACAAAAATCTAGACCACTCCCTCGAAGGATGGCTATGACTAAATCTGGCAATAAACAACACTATTTTAGAAGCTTCCCGCATTGATCAGCTTCACAACCTAACCACCAAACAAACGACATCTCTATGCAGGCTTCCCGCATTGATCAGTCTGCGCTAAAAAAAAAAAAAAAAAAAAAGGTCATGGACTTGACTTATAGTTATCTCAGGGTCTCCTATAAAAAGGGGCAAAGTTATCTCTGCTCTTAAAATGGGTTACCCTCTTTCCTCCTTCTATCACCTGCTCAAGGGACTTCGAGCTCACTTTACTGTCGAAGTGATTCGATTACCGCTCTAACATATCCACGGTCAACGACGTCACGCATGAATGGGGCTCTTGGTTCTCATAACCCCTATCTATGCTATCTTTTTGGTCCTTGTCAATAAAAGAGCAATATGCTTTTCACTTCTTCTACACTTTGGTCACATTCACCTTCATCACTTGTCAATTGACTCACTTCAACTCTCTTTTCAGACCATCAACATGACCTAGCCTATTCATCCTAGTTTTTATGGACACCAATACACATGGAAACTATCGACCCGCCACAATTTATGTTCAGCATAAACCAATACTTGCTGAAGCATAAATAAACCTCAATTCATTTTTAGCATACATCCATCATGAATATGGAATATTGCTAGGGATGAAAAACCCCTCAACCAATGTTGCAGAATACACCATTTGGAAAAGGCTGCAACATCTTTTTTCCTCATCATTTCATCATAACCACGACCAATCTATCAACCATTTTAACCACCTGTCTACCACTCGGACCCTTTGTTTGAACTACATTGGTCTGAGGCCCTATCACCAGGGCTATGTAGGCAGCACTCAGTTGACATGGGGTCTTCTGAGGTTAGCTCGACCATTCTCGTTTGTTCGTCTCTCTGATGGACAAACCTTCCTTCCTTCTTTTAACCATAATCTTGTCCTTGACCACGACCCATTTTATCCCTTTGACCCTCCCTCCCTTCTAGGGAGAACTACATTGGCCTGAGGCCCTATCACCAGGGCTATGTAGGCAGCACTCAGTTGACATGGGGTCTTCTGGGGTTAGCTCGGCCACATCCTTTCGTCCATTCCTCCCCTCGACCACCAACCATTGGAGATCATGCCTATCTCCTCTGACCTCGACTACTTTCAAGACACTGTTGCCTTGGTTGTTTTTGCATGTATGCTACCTCATGACTGGTTAGCAGAATTGTGCGCAGACCTTTTTGGACCCTCACAAGTATAGGATCGCAAACCGGTTGATCTACCCTACTTGTGACTTTTTCATGTTTCTAGGAGCACTTCCTGAGCCTGGGATACCTGGAACACGACGACCATTTGGAGCTTCAGCTTAGATTGAGTGACCCGATCAGCAGACGACTAAATGCTGGGGCCGAGTTATTTCAATTTTGGCACTCCTCGACCCTTGACCTATGACACTTTTGACCTAACCATCTCGTGCAGTGGTATGCGCGCAATCACGACTTTTGCAGCGTTCACCCTCACCCCTTTTTCATCCACTCTTTGTCAAATCAGCACCCGATTCTCGGTTCCCTTCCCTCGACTCCTGCTTTGAGGGGGAATACCTCATCCATAATCGGGGCAACCTATCCACTTCCTATTTTTGTCTTGCAGTTCATTCGAACAACCAACAAGACAAAATCAACCTTATCCCTCACCTGAGGCAATCACTCCTATTTTTGTCTTGCAGTTCGTCAGAACAACCAACAAGACAAAAAGGGGCAAATGTAGACACCAAAATCATGTCGACTCCCCTGGTCATTCCCCATCTTATTCTTCTTCGCCTATTTAACCCTTGACGATCACTTGTTCCACCAACCTTGACCCTGGCAGCATGTAACAATGAGCAGAGAACTAAAAGCTAGACTCTGTCCTCATTATGCATCTGCCGACGACGGTCTTTACCCAGTCGATGTCGCCGACGTCAGTCACTTATCGGCCGACGTCGGCAATCCTACCGACGTCGGTCACCATCCCATTATCCATTATCAGTTACCTTTCGGTTCCCGATCAGTTTCCTGAAACGGTTATCGAACCGTCTCTCAAAACCATCCCTGGGCCTTCATCAGAATCACCCCGATCAATCAATCCCTGATCTCTAAACTCCAGCGTCCGAACTCCAGCATCCATCAACTCCAGCATCCACCAACTCCAGCGTTCTTTCACTCCGGCACTGCACAGGCAACTTCCACTATGACTTTCATCACGGCTTCTGACAGGTAAGTATTTTCTGTGTTTATTTTCATTTTCTTCTTGATTATTCTTCATGCACTATTTTTGTCATCCCGAAGCTTCAAACCCCCGGACTCGACCAAAAACCCGACCTTACTCTATCTAAACCTGACCTTACTTTCCTCAGACCCCGTCCCGATTCTGTTTAAAACCTTGTCCCAACCCTGTCAAGACTTTTTGCAACTCTGTCCAGAACCTGCCCCGACCGACGCCGATCACTGCCCCGACTGACGACGGCACCTCAACCGACGTTGGCACTATCCTTAACCGACACCGGCACCACAGAGACCGACGCCGGCGACTGTGCAGAACAGTGTCACTTATCAGGTACACATTTTAATTTTTCTGTCATTTATTTCTATCATTTCATCTTTTATTATCTACTTTCGTCCAATATTACGCTTTTTATCAGTGGGTTGATATCCTTCTAGGGAGTCTTCGTACTTTCGAGATCAGGCATTCGCCTGACAACCCACCATATCTATGACTAACGTCTTTCCATGTTTTAGTCTCTTTTTTGCAGGTGTCATTCCTCCACAGCCAAAGAGGAGAATCTTCCAACGTCTGATTTTGGTGCACTCGACTTTATCAGGTACTTCTAGCCTTGACCATTTTTTTTCAGTTTCTTATTTCTTCTTTGAATGTAGAAAGCAATTTTGCATAGAAACAGTTTGAATTAAGCCTCTATATATTTCATCACCCTTTTAAGGTTTATAATCCACATACCTTGCATATAATGAATATATCAAAGAATCTCACCATGATTCATTAGCTACCATCTTAGCTCATTGGGTCTAAATCATAAGACCACTTCAATTCATTGTCAAAAACATAAAAATATACTCACACACCATGAGGATACCTAATACAAGATGAAAATGAGATGTGACCATGACAAGACATGAGACTCATACCCCCATTCACTTGACAGCCAATGAGCATTCCTTTGAGTCTCCCTAATTCCTCAAGATATATGAGAACTATGAGTTTTCATAATAGACCAAATATCCCAATACTCAAGTTGACACCTTTCTAGTCCTAAGGATAGAAAGTGGTCAACATTTATGGTGACTCAAATGGTTTGACCATCCTAATGGTCAAAAGAATACATAATCTCCTTACTTATCACTCATAGTTACACAAAACATGACTACTTATGAAATTTTCAAACCTTTTAGACTTGAAAATAAAACAAACAAACAAACAAGACTCAAACCATAAAATAACAACAAACAACTAAAATAAAACAATAGTTAACAAACATGTGTAGTAGCACTTAGAGGAATGAAATTATGACTATGTATAAGAGGATTAGTTCTCCTGATAGCAATAATTGAGGAACATCCCATTGGTATGAATAGTAAGTTCATCACCACTCAGATTGGACAATTCAAAAGCATTACTTTCCTTACAACCAGTAATAACATATAGACCACTCTGAAGACTATCAAACTTGGAATGTTTACCTGGTTTGGCATGATCTTCATCCCACTTGAGCACAATATCACCTTGATTAAAGGTCTTAGATAAATATATTTTGATTTTTTCTTGGTTAAACCACATAGTATGCATAACATTTTCCCTTATTTCTTTCAACTCTCTCAAATCATTCATTCTTACCTCTATTTCATCATTCTCCAAAGCTCCAACTGATTTGCAAATTCGAAGGCTAGTAGTTCTAATGAAATGGGAATCTTTGCCTCTACCATAAACTAAAATATAATTATAGTGACCAATATCCTTATTTAAAGTAATTTCATCTACCCACAAGGTAGTCTTTAACTTGGCATGCCATCCTCTTTGACTATCTTCCATTGTCCTCTTAATGATCCTAATCAAATTATTATTAGTAGACTCTACTAGTCCATTACCCTAAGGTTATTAATTGGATGAATATTTGAGATAAATATCATGATCAAGGTCCCACTCACACACATTTTCACTATTGAAATATAAAGCATTGTCTGATATGATGGTTGAGGGGACCTTAAAATGAGTCACTGGGCTATCATAAAACTCTAAAATTGAGTTCTCATTTACTTCATTGAGTGTAATTACTTATACCTACCTAGTAAAGTAATTATTGGATACCAAAACCCACTTTATGGAGTATGAATCATGCCAATAAATTCTAATCCCCATTTCATGAAGGGCTACTCAACTTGAATAGGTTTCAAAGGCATGGCTGCTAGTCTCTATTTATCAATAAATATTGCACACTTGGAACATATTCTAACCTAAGAATGTGAGTATTTGAAAAAATTAGGCCAAAATATCCATATCTTATTATATTTTATTTTTTAGTCTTGGCTACAAAGTGGCCTCTTGTAGGTCCATCATGGAATTGTTCTAGCAATTTGTCTACTTGACTAGTTTCTTCACATCTTATAAACATACCTCCAATGTCCTTATTGTAGAGTACTACATTAATTAATATATAAGGGATATATTTAAGCCTAAAATTTCTCTTATTTTCCCCATATAATCCTATAGGACACTCTTTCATTTGGCACAATCTTGTTATGTCTTGTGTCTAGTTGGAAGGAGAGATAGTTTCAGCTTCATGTTGACTATCTTGGATTGTCAAAATCACTTCTTTTTCTTATTTAAAATATTATTCAAGGTGATCATAAATTTCCCTAACTATTACCAACATTTTAACTTTCACTTATATATAATATTCCATGCCTTTGGTCACATTTCCATCCCTCTTTTCACTTAGGTCTCTATTAAGGATAAAATCCTTTACACTAGGATGAACCACCATCCCAAAAATATTATTGTTTGAGACCATATGTTTGAAATTATTTAGGTATATTATGATAGTAATGACATTATTCTCAATAAATTTATATTTTTCCTCATACCCTTCCAATGTTTAACTTAAAAAAGTAATAGGCTTCTCTAATCCTTCATTGTTTTGTTGCATGAGCATGGAAAAAATTCTGTCACATGTGGAGAAGGCATACATGAAGAAATATTTAGTAAAATCAGGGTTGAGTAGGGTATGATCTTGATTAATGGAATATTTAATGGACTCAAAACTTATCTTACCTTATTTTCTCCATGAGAAATCTTGATGTTTCTTGAGCATGTGAACTAGTGGCCTCACCAGTTATACAAATCCAATTATAAACCTCCTAATAAAATTGATCTTTCCTAAGAAAATTTTTAATCCCTTCTTATTTTTGGGAAAAGATAAATCAAGGATTGACTCAATTCATTTTGGATCAATAGAAATTCCACCCTTGGATATAGCATGTCCTAGAAGCCTTCCATCTTGCACTATAAAGATACACTTTTAGGGTTCAAAAAGACCCCAAAATATCTACACCTATCAAATACCAATATAAAATGTGTTAAATGATCCTTATTCACTTTATAAAACACAATAATATCATCAAGATAAATGAGTACCATTTCACTTATAATCCCTTGGAAAGCCATATCCATTTCCCTTTGGAAAGTAGTTTTAACATTGAAGAGTCCAAAAGGCATTTTCTTATATGCATAGGTACCCCACTTAGTTATGAATTCAATATTTTATTGATCTTTCTCCTTCACCAATATCTGATTATACACTAACTATCCATCAAGTAGGGAAAACCTTTATGAACCTAAATTTCTTTGTAAAATTTGGTCCATGTATTGAAGAGGGTAGTGATCTCTCAATGACACCCTGTTGAGATCTCTAAAATCTACACACAAATTATCTCTCCATTATTTTTCCTCATAGGTACAATATTTTCCACCCATGTGTAATGTTTGATGGGAAAGATTATGTTGGGATTAAATATGCTTTGTTAGGTCTTTCATCATAAGGATTTCAACCTTAGGGTTGATTTATCTTTGAGGTTTTGAATTTTCTTCTATATCTATGGTATGGTGTACTAACCTAGGATAAAACCCATTTAATTCATGATATTACCATGAAAAAACATCCATAAACTCTTTTCACAATGATATGAAGGCTTTTATCTCATCCTTAGTATTAACTTTTCCTAACTTGAGTAGTTTATCTTCAACTATGGCAATTTGTTCATAATGTTTATTTTTAGTATATATGATTACCTTATCTTTTCTCATCTTATAATTCTCATTAAATATAATCTCTAAAGTTACCAAGCATTTAGGTAACTTATTTGTCTTTAATTGGACAATCTAGTCCTCATATTGGCATTGCAACTTATCATGGTTCTTTGAGCAGAAATCTACATCATGTTACAATAAATAGGCAATGTGTTTATGACTAAAAAATAATTTCAAAATTACCTCATTATCAAGGATTATAGGCCTACATACCACTTTAATTTGGGACTGCTCCTTAGTGTTCTTGAGCCCATCAACTATGTCATATTGTACTCCAATAGTAGCTAATTGGTTTGCATGTTGATTGGCTCCTTTAAGAATGGAGTGAATGTCAAAATATTGTAAGTCCTCCATAAGGTCCTAACCCTATGTTTTTAGGCCTTTAATAGTGGATTCTTGGCTGCACTTAGATCTCTTACTTGTTTCACTACTAGTTCACTATCTCCCTTCACTTTGCAGAAGCTTAATCCCTCTCTTCCTTGCCCATGTAGACCATGAATGAGGGCCTAATATTATACAGTATTAAAGGTACAACTAAATTTAAATATTATAAAATAATAATACCTTTGATTTATAGGATACATAAGCATATCACCTACGCCAATCCCATTCTTTGATCTATACTCATCAAAGAACAAATTCCAAACTCCTTCATGATCTTGTGTTATGTCAATGAGACTTGGCATTATGGCACCTTATTCATGCATGAAATAAACATGAAAACCTAATTATTCAATGATTTTATAAGGATCATATCCATTATTATCAGTTTTCCACTCATCAAGGAGTGAATATGATATACCTTCAGTGGTTCCAAAGGTTCTTGATCATTAAATTATTCATCCTTCTCTCAGATAGTGTAATTGACATTTGATAAGATGGGAATACAAGGTTATAAATCAAATATAGATATAGGTTCAGCCCTTATGGTGACCTTTTTCCATAACTAATTGTAAAAACCATGTAGGACCAATTATAAGAAAGATACCCCCTATTTTGGCTGTGAAATCTCTAGACAAGCATAAATCAAAGTAGGGGGATGGTCAGCTACTACCACATCTTGAGAGATATTAAAATTAGGAAAATTAGCTAAAATGACCTTAAGGTCCCTAATAACACCTAAAATATTAGTAGGAGACCCATCCAATTATAAAAATCCCTTCTCATGAGGCTCATATTGAAGTCTTAACTTATCAACTAAGGATTTAGGCATGACAGAGGTACTATCCCCATTATCAATCATGTAATTATGTACAAGGAAATCACCTATGATAACTAAAATATAGAAAGGGGGTGGTTTAATTATTTTTAGTGATTGAGGATTAAGAGGTTGACTAGAATTTGTAAGGATAACACTTACCTTTTCTACTTGTTTATCTAAAACATGAAACTTGGAGAGCTCTTCTTGCAGGAGTTCTTTTTGTCCTAGAATAAGCAATGTGTCCCACATATAAATAGGTACATGGGCCTTCTTCATTTGATCAATAATGCTAAGAGGATGATTGGTTGACTTGGGCTGAAATTGGGAACTAAAGTGTTGCTTGAAGGTTGTGTAAATTGTGGTATGAAAAGACTCTTCTGATTTTGCCCCTTACCATCTTGTACTTTCCAAGTTTATGGTGAATTTTGAGGTGCATCTTGAGTGGTATTCTTTTGAGGTGGTTGATAAGGTAGATTAGTTGCATTTTCAAAACCCAAACCATCACCAACAACCCTTATTTTGAACCGTGTGTGAGTTGTAATTGATTTTTCCACATTAGCCATATTTTGACCCTGATTAGCTACCACCTGATCAAAAGGATTTTGCCTTACTAGAAATCATCAAAGGTAGTTTCAGAAGTTGTTTTTCTTCCACCTGTTCCTTGTTGACTTGGTACCTAAGTTTGAGTGAAATAAGGAATGTCTCTATGTAATAAATAATCTTCCTTGTGTTGTTAAATCATTTGATTATCATGTGGCGGAAGATTTTTACCTTATTACATATAAGATTTTTGAATCACCTCAGCAATTAGAGCCATTGAAATAGTGTTTGATTGATCCCATTGATCAGACCACTGAATTTATTGAGCATAGTTTTTCTAAGTTAGAACCAAAGCTCTAGAAATAATAGTAGCATTAGGATTATAAGCATTATATGGCCTTTATTATGTATTTTATCCTTGACCCTATTGATTAGGTTGATAAGGAGGATTTTTATATTTATAAGATTGGTTAGGTTCTTGGTAATGTTTGTGAGGTATAACTCATTTCCTTTCCAAAGCCACTAACTTGTTATTTTGGGCCTTAAGAGTACTTTCTATCCTACCTAATCTATCCACTTTTTTACCATCTATTTGATCAATATTATTTGGGGCTAGTAATGGAATAATGGTAGGCATAAGAGAGTGAATGTTTAGAAAAAAAGGCATGGGTGGTTTAGGGGTGAGTTTGCATGCTTATATTAGGAAATTCTTAGCCCTTATGGCTACTTCATAAGCCTCTAACAAGGTGCTTCTTCCCATTGACTATATCATAACTACCACATCTAAATTTAGATATTTCAACTAATACATAATGCATAGTTAGGGGTGGGTTTAATAACTATAGTGATCTTATCCTAGTTTTTAAGAAACTTGTAGTTGAAGTCTATCATGAACTCCTAGGGGTTTCTTTGAATCTTAGTAAGTTACTCCACTAAAGAGATATGGTCACTCTTGTGTTCACAATGTTTACATAGGAGTTATCTAAACTCATCTTAGGTGTTAATGGATGTAGGTGCTAAACCCCTATACCATTACAGTGCCTTGCCTCTAAAGGAAGTTTCCAGCAATCTCGTAAACACATTCTCCAAGGTACATTATGCACTGAACCTAAATTGGATATGTCTATAATATGCTCAATAAGAGTAATTAGCCTCTTTCCTATGAAATAAGGAAGACTCTTTAATGTATTAGTAGGTATATCATCAAATTAATTGAGGTTTAAAGGGATGCCACCATGAAAGTCACAAAAAATTATCTCCTAGGAATATCCATTTGAAGTGTGGGATTTATAACAATATTTATTTGGATAGTTTTTTCTTAGACAAAGGTATCCTTTTAGGCAAAATTAGGATGATTAAAAGGTGTAGGATTTGGATTAGACTTAGAATATTTCTTTTTCTTAACTGTATCTAATGACAACTCAATAAATTCAACCTCCTTACCTTTTGAGGAAGATCTTATAACCACTCTTGGCATGAAATGTATATAAATATACCTCTGATACCTTTAAATCTTGATGATGTACTCAAATATGCATATTTATGCTCAAAATCCCTTGAACGAGTAGTCCCATCAGGTATGCCATAATTGTTAGTAACCCAAGTTACACCCTATGAAATAGATTATTCATTTTTCTTTCAAATTTGGATTAACATTGGATTGGTCTATAGGTTCTAGGTTACCTATAACTAGACCAAACCTCTAGATTATGAGGCTATATCCTCTTATGTATCAACTTTTAATCCTTTTCCTAAACTTATTTCATGAGTTAGAAAGATAACTTAAAGGGAAAACCTATGCTAACGACAATGATGCACCAATTATTTAATGATCCTCTCTCAACCTTGTTCCTAAGCACACTTGTGAATCAAATAGAAAAAGTTTATAAACTAAACCTTCTTAATACAATCCTAAACATGAATATTTAAAATGAAGGTTAGATAAAAGTTTTGTAACTTGAAGGTAAAGGAATGGAGGTCTATATAAGACACTAGAAATTGACGTACTATTCAATATAACTTCTATCTCTTAACACTTCATATGACCTATGAAGGATGAGAACATAGAATTAGGTGAAGGAGAGGACATGCAAAAGAAAATGAATATCATACTTATATGCAATTCAATAATCAAGATACACACTAACAACAATGAGAAGTCTGCAACAATCTTTTCTCATTAACTCAAAGTGTAAGTTACAATTTTAGTAGAGTTTTTGTATACCACCCTAAGGGATACCCAAATTAGGCCTTTACAACTCAATAAATATGTGTTCATCAAGATAGAAACAAGTAAATTTACATATTAGTCCTTAAATAAATCAAGAGATAAGTCAAGAGACCATAACTACCATACATGATAGTTACAATAGCTCTCTATACATTAAAGTGATTTTAAAGGGTGTTTAAGATGGTTAAAGCCTATTTTTAGTAACCTTTGACCCATTAGAGGTATATAAATTCCATATTCATTGAATTCCTTACCATTTATCTATTACAAACATTTAATATTCATAAAAACCATATTCAATAAAGCATCAACTAACTGCCTCTCTTTATGGGTTGACCATAACCATATAACTATCAAGAAACCTTCATGAATGCTCATAACTATGGAATTTTATTGATTCAAGGGTAATAATTTATGATTCTAGATAGTTCACTAATTCCAAAAATATCCTTTATACACCTAAGAGATCCTTCATCTATAACTTAGCCTTATTTGATCAATTAGGCCAATTTGACTAGGTCTCACAGACTAGCCAACTTGAATAGAGTTAAATAGATACTTCCATGCATGTTTTTTATCTTCTAATAATGTGAGGAAGTGAAACAAATCCTAAAATTCCTCTTACAATCATTTTAATCTTCTTAAACTACCTTGTACTTCTCTTTCTATACTTTTTCCTCAAAAAACCTATTTTTTGATAGGTCTATACAACATCCATACAATAAAATGTCATAGAAATGAGCCTATATGAGTTTACTAAATGATTTAGGTGTTAGTTATGTGATTTAAATTTCTTTGGATGCCTTTTCCTTCAATTCTTCCCAATCAAGTCATAACAAGGGTTTTATAGAGGTTTAGGAGTGTTCAAGACTCTTATAATTGATTTTAAAAATTTGGGAATTGAATGTATGAACCAATGCCATAAAACACTAGTATATGCCAAGACTCCCATGCAAAAGCTTCATACCATGATGAGCATGTGAATTCATCTCTCAAGGAAGAAACAAGCTTTCTAAGCATTGTTTGGTGTTTAAGGCCTAAATAACCAGTCACAATGTTTCTCTTGAAACTCATATCATGGATACATCCTTTAAACAACCTGATGATGACATTCATGAAGATTGAAAGTATCCTCATAATCTCATTTTGACTTATGTTTCCCCTTCTTGATGGAGTTATTTAATGATGCTAATAGATAAGCACATGTATGTGTAGGGTTATTAGAATCTTGACCTCATTATGAGTTTTAAGGCTCTTATCTAGTATAACCAACATGAATAACCTCTATGAAGTCCTTTGGATCAATTTTATTGGCTTGAATGAGCCATTCACCCTCTATCTACATGCACATAGCCCATTGTTTGAACATACAGACCTATCTATCTATAGAAACTATCAAAAATACCCTAATATATGGTTCTTTCAAGGTTATTTAGGGAGTTTAGGACCCATTCTTCCCTCTTTAGCTCATCTTGTATGCTAACACCTTTCATTTCCTTACTTGCAAGTTCAAATTAGCCCTCTCAGGCCTAGTTCATACAGCATGACTTATGCACGTGCCAACCAACAAACTATTATGATGTTTAAAAGATTTGATAAGACCATAAATAGCATTTCATGGCTCAAACACTTCATTAGAATGAAACTTGAGGCATATTTACTTCATCAAGTGTGTTTTAAGGTTTTAGGGGTCTAAACCTCTTTAAAACATTTTATAGCATATAAACACCTAATACAAAATATCTTTCCATAGATTTCAAGTATAATAACCCCTTCAACTACCCTAAATATCTCAAGTTCCCATGCATAATATGCATAAAGATATGTACATAATGAAAAGGTGCTTCAACTGACTACATAACATGTGCAAACAACAATAAGGTTAAAGAGACAAAATAATAATTTTATTGCATCCACCTCACTCTAACACTTCCCTCAATACTTTAAATGATTCTCCACACCCTTTATAAGACCATCAATGTGAAAGAACACCTAGATTAGTTTCAATATGGTGGCAAGGTTTCTTAGGATTTAAGGTATGTCTACATATGCTAGTCCTCAAGGGAATATTAACATGAAATCTTAAGTGTGATACATCTCACAATATGTATGAAGACTTATCATTACCTTTATCTACCTCACAAACCTTCACATTAATTTTAAAGCCTCTTTCATATCCATAAACCTCCAAATAGTCCTAGCTTCTTCAATGATTGTCAACAGACTGAGGTATATCTATGACAAAATAGTAGATGGTTCCACTAGTTATGTGACCTTTAAGATAGAATATAAATATTAATATAGTGATGGAGACCATTTTTATCAAATTTAAGAGCTTAACTTCACCTATAGAGGTCTCAAAACCATAAAATCTTCTAAGATTGGTTTCATACGATGAATGTGACTATAAGGTCTCTTAGGTTTAACTATTCAAGCCATATCTTAACCATTTCATATTTTTAAGGTGTATGAGTGGTATAGGTGTTTTAAAACCTTGTATTCATCATATTCAAATTAAATTCATTCCCTTAACATACCAATAGTCCTCTTCTTCTTTAATTACAAATGAGAGCTCTTTAATAATAGCATAATGTGGTTCACTTTTGACTATGTTCTATGTTTTAGGTTCTATATAGGATTAAAATATCTATTTTATCTTTTGCCAACACTTCAACATGCTTACTTTGCTCATCATGCACAATATTCTACCTGTAGATGCCCTTGAAAAGGTTGACTATTATGTCTTTAGGATCATAACACCTTAACTATCTCTATAGATATTTTTCAACCATCTCATCATCCTTCATAACTCATAAGTTCAACCTTCATAACTCACAAGTTCAACCTTCACTTCTTTGTCAAAATTGAGTTTTGCCTTTCTTAGTTACCCAATGCCACTAAGTTAGCTATAAATGCATATTCATTATCTCATTTGGCCTAGTATTTTACCAATTCATTATTGAGTTTTTCTTAATCTTGAATTGGATTAATCCTTGAATGTTTCATATAACTTTTATCTTCCCTATTTGGAACAAACCTTGAAGATCTCTCCAAAAGGCTTGTAAGTGGAAGTGGGGGTATGACTATGTGTTACTATCCATGACTGAATATAGATAATGTATCCTTGGCTCACCATATGGACCCTTTGCATTTTTTATCACAACACCAAAACCATGTTTACCATCTTACTCAAAACCCAATGCATAGAACCTCCTTGGAAGATAATAGCCTAACTATTTCCTAGTATGATTGTAGATGATAGTTCACTATGTTACTTATATGAACTAGGATAGAGTGAGACCTTTATAATGTCAAAAACATATTCATGAACCTCTCATCCATTCATTACAACTTAGGGAGATAGTTCAAACAAATTCCTTTAATGAGATATCCTCTAGCCTCTTTTGAACATCACTTCTTGAAGCATATTCTTGATTGTACTTTCACCTTCGCTATAAGTGATCATTCATCCCTTTTAGTAGTGTTTATGGATACATAATTTACTTCATGACCATAATGGATCCTTACACCCTTGATTTATCTAAATTATTGGATACATGATTTGAATTTAGGTAGGTAGTTGTGATGGTATGTGAATACGCTAAATGGGAGAATGAAGATGGAATGATAAGTTTGGAATAGTGGTGAATGGCAGTGATAAGGTTTTGAAATGGGATGAAACATGATGGAATGAAATAAAACATGAATTCAACATATATATAGTCATGAATGATCCTAGGTGAGACTATAACATATACATCAATAGGATATACCATTTTAGAGGCTCTTTAATTAGCATACACTATCAAAAGAGAAACCTAGGAATCTCTAAACTACCTTAACAACTGCTAAGCTTCCTTAACATCTGCTAAACTGGGATTGTGAGGATGTTTGAAGGAAAATTGATGGTATCTAGGCCATAATACCTTGATGAACATTGAGGATCCTGAATGAAGGACACTTTTCCATGAATAAAACATTGTAAACAAAGTATTAATGAATCTTGATATCCTTAAACCCATCATGAACTATAAATTGTCCTTCAAACTACCTTAAAACTATAGATTTAGTAATATATATGTTTTTCAAGTCCATTTACTCACACATGTGGATCAAACTATTGGGAAATTCATGATAGGTCTCTTTAAGACCTTAAGAAATAGGAACAAACACTAGTTTGGCTAAAACAATTAGAAACCTTACAAAACTATACTAGTTTCCTTACCTTGTGTAGATTTGAATAGTGAATATAACCCTTAAGTTCTATTCCTTTTTTCATAAAGTGGATAATACTAAACCAACAACCAATATCCATGAATGGGAGTTCATAAATCCTAGTTTTTTTTGTCAAGAGCTTGAATCTCATTTCTCTCTCTATTGTACAGAATGAGCACAAACCTAAGGTGCTCCCTCTATCTACCAATGAACAAGCCATAGAAAACACATCAATTTTGGTCATCTAAAGCCTTAAAACCTTCCAATATATTCACCATGTCTATAAAAAATTATTATTGCATCTCCAAGACTCCTTATGAGTAAATCCATATAGTATGGATCTGTACTACTTCAAAACACTATTGAAACCTACAAAATTTCCTTCATTTCCTCTTGTTTCAGCTTCAAAACACCATTTTATGGAAACATGGAGAGAAATATAGGTCAAAAAGGTATCTCAAAGCAAGGAATACATCAAGGATAGTAAAATATAGTTATTTTTCACATGTGGGAGCTCCTTTGGTGGCCAAAAAAACGTCTAAGCTCATAAAAGAGACATTTTCAAGGCATGAACCATTTGACTAAGTCATATAAGGACCATGGGGGTGATTCAAATATGTTAGTGATGCTTTAAATCCTTATGAGGTTAATAATTTGTCATTTTAAGACTAAAACCCTATTTTAAACCATATACACATAGCCTTATAAGAAGGAAAGCTAATGAACATCACAAAATAATACCATGTAGCTTTATTAAATGTTTGAATTAAGCCTTTATGTATTTCATCACCCTTTCAAGGTTTATAGTCCACATACCTTGCATATACTAAATACATCAAAGAATCTCAATGTGATTCATCAGCTACCATCTTAGCTCATTGGGTCTAAATCAGAAGACCACTTCAATTCATTGTCAAAGACATCAAAATATACTCACTCACACACCATGAGGAGACCGAACACAAGATGAAAATGAGACATGACCATGATAATACATGAGACTCATACCGCCTTCACTCAAAAATGAATGAACAGTCCTTTGAATGTCCTTTATTCCTCAAGGTACATGACAATAATGAGTTTTCATAATAGACCAAAGATCTCAATACTCAATTTGACACATTTCTAGACCTAAGGATAAAAAGTGGTCAAAAACACCACTTATAAAGTTATCTCCATAAATCCCATAAAGTGCATTAAAAACTAGTTTGGTAGGCTCTTCCAATGCACATACATATCCATTTGTTCAAACCACACCACTTGCATACATGTTCAATGTTCCTCTAAATGAATAACGATCAGCATCTTCTTTAAGAACCTCTTTTCAAATTATCATAGATAACACACAGGTGTTACCTAATCTACAATAAATAAATTCCAATGTACCAAAAAACATGCCACCAAATAATTCCCAATGGATGCTCCCTTCAAGTACATTAACTGGATCAAAACAATAATGGACAAGTACATATAGCTCACAATAGGAGATTATCCATCCAAAACCATCTACTTCCTAAAATGTACATCAAGGAGTAAGTAATCAACCACTTTTGAATACCCCACCACCACAAATGGTAACCAACACTCCACCCCAATAGGTTTAGATCAACATACCACCATAATAAGTGGTAAATCAGTTACCTTAAACATTGTCTAATCAACAATGTCTTGTATCCAACCAACAACAAATACCTATCCAATAACAAAGTCCTAACCAATAATAAGTGCCTAATTTACAACAAATTCCTATCCAATAGCAAGTGCCTAATTTACAAAAAGTGACTAATTTATACTAAGTTCTTAGTCAACAACATGTGCCTAACTAACAACAAGTGCCTAACATCTAATGAATATCTACTAGGAAAAAATTACCTCTTACACAACATATACCTTATCTAAAACACTTTTCAAACATGAAACAATTTCCATACTAGACCTTCAACCAACAACATTTTCCTTTCATAAAGTAAGGTTTGATTAGCCATCATTAAGTTCCCTTCCAAAACCATTATGCATAGTTCATTAGCTAGCACCAAACACCTTTGTTAATGCCATATTTCCCTCCAAATCAAAGCTACTCTACCAATATTAACCCTAATGTTTACTTGCAATAAACACCACACCATAAATATAACCCTAACCAATGAATGCATATTCTTGGTCAAGTGACTAACCAAATGAGCATTCCTTAGTCTTACATTCCTCCCTTATACCCTAGTCAAATTAATCCACCCTTTACCACCCAACCATAACCATAACCATCCATATCATCTACATTTCTAACCCAAGAACTATAATAGGTGAAGCATGCAATTTCTACTCTTCAGATAGGAAAGTAAGGAAATAAGTTTAAATTGAATAAAATATGCTCATGTCCTTTCAGTATAGATTATCTTCAAATACCATTTCTTCTAGGTTTTGAGCCACCAAATTTTAACAAATACAAAGGCAAAGGTGACCCAAAGGAACATTTTATGGAATTTTATGTTACTTTCCATTTGGTAGCCTTTAGTGATATCTATTTTCTTCTTCTTTTTCTACACATTCTAGTTGTGCATGCCTTATAGTGGCTTATCTAACACCCTAAGAACTTTGTGCCCAATTTTGATGACTTATCAAAAAAAAAATGCAACACTTATCTTATAATCTCAAGTATGAGATTACTAAGGCTGATTTAGGCCAAGCTCAATAAAGGCTTGGTGAGAGTTTCTCAAACTATTTATAGTGGAGGGAACTTGCTAGCCATTTCACACATAATCTACCAAACAAATAGCTGGCAATGGTGTTTACCCATAATTTACAAAGTGATATATCCTATCACCTAGAGATTTAGAGTGCTCACACTTTTGAAAATATTATTGATAAATTCCTACAAATTGAGAAAATCCTTATTAATAAATGGGTAATCAAGTTATACATTCCTAACTAGAGCCAAAACTAATATCAAGACCCAAAATAGAGCATGAGCCCAATTCAGATGCCAACTATTGTGCTAACCCAAACTAGTACTTCCAAGAAACATAATGTTTATAACATCAATAAGAACATTTTGGTTAATGGATCATGCCATGTATAATATGTGCAAACACCATCTATACAACCAACACCACTTATGTAACCAACATTGATTATATAGTCACTCCTACCACCTCCTTTGAAAATGTCTCAGCCAAGAATATTACCATCGATAAATAGACTTTTTAAGTGACCCTGAGCCCATTGAATTAGTGTTTCATAAACTATTTACTAATAATGTGATTAGTTGGTCCATTCTAAATTCATTCCCTAAGGGTTTTATTTTCCTTGACTGGTATAAAGAGCATGAGTTTTGTGACTATCACAGAGTCAAAGAGCATTCCATATGTTATTATGTATATTTAAGGCACCTCATTAAAAATATCCTAAAAATAGAGAAATAGAGTTGGATAATAGTGCCTCTAATTCTAATCAAAACCTAGGCATTTATTATAACCCTTTCCCATGGCACAATGCCAATAATTAGAATCAATAGCAGCATCAATAATAACATAGATAGTCACAATAATAATAGAAAAAAATGAAGATGGAAACCCAATTGTATAATGGTAGGAACCAAGGTCAAAATAACCCATCTAACCAAGGGGCTTATCATGTTATCACACACAACTACAACAAAGTTTTAGGACATATCATGGGTGGTCACATAGCCACTATTACCATTAATCCTAAACCAACATCCAATCACCTATGACTAGTACCAAATAATACTCAACCTCCTCCTTATGATAATAATCCTCCTATGGTCTATGTTGATAATTTATCACATTAGTACCCAAGGATTACCATCCCAGGCCCTTTTCCCCTTCCTTCCAATTATAGTGGTTCATTATCTAGTCTATATTGTGCAATCACAACTCAGCAAACTAAAGTTACCATTCTAGGTTTGTAACCTTATTCTACTAATGATCCTATTCAAGCACCCATACCAACCGAATAAAACCAATTACCAATGCCAAAGATAAAACATATGATATTATGGAATAATTACAATAAACACTTACACAAATATCTATCATAGATTTGTTGCATACCTCTACTATCCATAAGAAAATCCTTACTAAACTTCTAAGCCAATCCTAAGTTTCAAATGATATTACGCTAGATAAATTACATGCCTTAGTAGGACACTTATCTCCTATCTAGTAACTTACCTTAGACCAAAGTGACATGTCATCCCTTAGCCCTCTCCACAAAAACCCATTATATATTGAAGTTGTCATATACTGACATAAGGTTAAATGTATCCTTATAAAAAATGGATCGAGCCTCAAAATTATGTCTATAAGTTTATTCAATCATCTTGGATACATAATATTTGACCTTCAACCAAAGACCTTTGCAATCAAGGCCTATGATAATGAATAAAGGGAGTAATAGGGAATAATTTTTTTTCTAGTAGTCATTGGGCTCTTGACCCATAACCCACTTTATCATGTTTTGGATCTAGATTTATCATATAACTTACTTATAATTTGACCATGGATACATGAAATTTGGGCAATACCTTCCACATTTCACTAACATATCAAGTTCCCCCATTCTGGGATGGAAGTGACTATTCCTACATACCTATAGTCATATCAGTTCTAAAAGAATTTAGAATTTGAATATAATAATTATAATTATCACTTTAGCCTAGACTAGGTATACCAAAGGACAAAAATTTATTTGTTGAATTTATAAAATCCAATTATATAGAGCCATATAGCCTTGCCTCCACTTCATATACACCTCCTCTTGAGATAGCCAATCATTTTACCACTTATGATAAAGGTCCAAGTGAATACCTCATGTGTTATTCATTCCACATATCCATGTTGGAATCAAAATGACTTATAGAGGGGTGAATCAACCTTCAAAAATTTTGTATCAAATATTCTTAAGCAATCATCAACATATAAAACAAACAATGCATAAAAATCAATTAAACAAGCATGAACCAAGATTACATAAATCAACACACCATATATGTGGGAAACCCTCAAGGTTAATAAAACCCACTAATATTTACAAATTTACTACAATCCTATAATATAAACATCAACTTTAATGAAGCACCAACCCCAACTAGCTAAGCACCAACTCAAGTAGCCTTTAGAAATCACCCACTTACAAGGAGGAACCAACCCCATAGATTACTTATCCACATAAAACACTTGATCACATTTATAACACTATGTTTCTCATACAATAGATGATAATCTCCTTCTTCATCTCTTCACACACTTCTATCACTCTCAAACTGACCTCTAGTCTTCTTCACTCAACTTTCCCTCTTCTTGACATGATTAGGTCATATGACCTTAATCCTCACACAAAAAACCTCCATAAAATGTTCATCACTAATCCTCTATCCTATTTTTATGGTCTATAAGACCTCCTTCTACTCTGCAATATACTTCTTTGTTTACTTGCACTTCACTCACACTTATAGGCCTAAAATTGCCTAATATTTATACAAGTCTTATTTCATATCCTTATTAGTTATCCAAACACCCTTAACCTCTTAGTTCATCCATTAAAATAATCTTAATAAATCTCATATACAAGGATCAAATATTCTTTGAGTCCATTTATGTCTGACTTACCTCAATTAGGCTATATCTCATCTTTAATTCTCATGGAGACCTAATCCGATTAGGCCTACTTAGCACATGTTACCCTTTAGTCTTCTTGGATCAAATTAAAACACTTTTAAAATAATAAATACATCATATTCCATCCCAATATACACCTAATAATCTCATCTATACTCCATAACACTTTTTATCTCAAACCACTACTTGGAGCACATCATTAGTATTGTTCATATTAGGCATCTGCATACCCAGAAAGTTTATCTTGAACAATTGAAGCATTAAAAAAAATTTAACAAAAAAACATGGAAAAAAATACATATAAAAAATATACATTACCTTTGGGTCATCACCATGTTCATTATACTTCATAAGTCAAGGTAAAAAGACTCAAACCCTTCTCTGCAAGTAGCCCACTTAGAACTACCAACTGGTCTCAAAAAACAATCATGAAGACTTGAAATTCAATACCTAAAATAATACTTCCTATGGCCTATGACACCTTCAATATATTATTTTACATCTCTATATCACTCTCAGGTACAAATATTACAAGGTCTAATGACAACTATTGGTCTTGTAGACCAATCTTTTATCTTCAGTATACACAGTCAAACCTGAACCAATCAACCCATTTTGGATTTACCATTTAAATCACTTTCACTAATTTCCAAGCTTATGAAAATAATTAATAATACATTCATTTCATAAAAAATAACTTCATATGAATTTAATTCTTCATCTAAGGGTAGAGAGCCTCTAACTCATCATTGTAATTTGCTTGTCATATCTACCAGTTTACCTTCAAACATGATCATGGTGATAATGACTTTCAACACCTATGTAGACACATTAAGATAATTTTAATTCATGTGTATTATCTTATAATATCATTATACCAATCTCAAATAGATATATAACATGGTCATATGATAATATTGGTCTTGCAGACTAATCTCACACCCTCATTATCTTATCTGCACTAGATAGGTCAACTATGAGAAACATTTTCATCATATCCACTGACCTTAAATACATATATCAAACATGAACATGTATTAAAATTCTTTGAAAACATATTCATTCTCTTTTATTCCTCCATATCCTATGATAACACATCCCTAATCAACTTCTCACTTCCACTAGGTTTTATCATTATCTGTACTATTAGGCCATTTAGCGATAGGTCAACTTGTATAACTAGTTTATCTCATTTGAAGACTAGAACCTGTCCATAAACCAACATTAAATACATGTATCAAGCTTTAACCTTCATTCATTTATCAACTTTGACTTGGTTAACTTTGATTCTTATAGAAAATATTTGAGAAATAAGGCCTTTTCTATAGGGTCCACTCACTCCCATGACAAACCAATCACACTTGGAGGTTCCTCAGAGAGTTTACTATAACCTCCAATCACTTGAATATCCAATCCAAATCACTCTATGTTTTTTTTATCAATATCTTTCTCATCAAGTCAATGTTAGGGTTTTAGAGAGGGTTAACACTATTTTTGGTGTTAATGGTTGTTCATAAATCTTATTCCCTTATTATAGAAACCAATACTTGAAAATTTGATCTAGGACCCTTCCCCATCCACCATGAATAACTTAGGTTCCCATTCAGAGGTTACACGTGCCAATGAGAACTTGAAAGTTCTTCTTGGGTTGAGAATCCTTCATTTTGTGCACACAAGAAACCTCAAAACCACTTTCCATGCCTTGAAAAATTTGACCTAATACTTGGTAAACACACCTAAAACAACATAACATACCTATGTCAATGCACACATACTCATACTTACCTTGGAAACTGATCCTGATATCCCATTTAACCATGATCACTCTCTTTGCTCTCTAGGATTTTGACCTACAAGTCACATTAGGATTTAAAACTAAACTTCTATCCATTGTACATGCACTCTCCACCTCACTCACATGCTCAATCAAATTATCAAATGCTTTAATATTAATTTTCATCCTTTATAGGCCTTGCCAAGACCTCATGACACCTCATTAGGTTAGGTAAGGTCTAGAACTAGTCTAGTTGTATGTTAGTTTTATAGGTTCTACCCCTATATACTCATCTTGAATCTGTCCTAATTGATCTAATGATTCATATACATGCTCAAGTGTACTCAAACATCATATTATGCATCTATGCATCCATCATGGGGCCACCATGCACCTTCATGCACAAGACTAGGTATCTTATGCATAAGCCTTCTCAAGTCTCTTGCTAGGTTCAAAGACTTGACAACTTTGGAAATTGATCTTGAAACACTCTTTCATGATTTTTTACCTTACTCACATTTCTTAGATGCTCCTTAAACAATGTCATACTTTTGTACATACTTCTTCATACTCATCATGCACATGCTCATGATATTACTAAGCTTGATATGATTAGGCTTCTCATCACACCTTGTACTCAAATACTATTACTCAAACATGCTTACCTTAACATTAATCTTGACATTAACCTCAAAGGAACCATTAGGATGCCTTAAAATTCTCTCTCAATAAAGAATCATTAGGTTGCCTTCAAATTATCTCTTTTCACATGGCTTCCTTGTCACATACCATTCACCATGTATCTTTACTAGATGTACCTAGACATCAATGACATAAACCTTAATATTGACATCAATGACCTCAACTTTGACCTTGACGTCAAAGACAACACTTCTCAACAAACTCCCCCTTTGTCATTGATGGTAAAATATTCCCTAATTTGAGCACTCTCATCTCTCTCGATCTAGTCAAACTCCCTTCTTGGACTCTCTCCCCCTTTGACATTAATGATAAAGGTCTTCCAAAAATATCATGTAGACTAACACCTTATTTACAATAAAGGTTCAATATACAAAACATGAAGCATTAAGGCAACATGATCCCTCTTATATCAAGCATACTTCCTTCAAATTAATTCTAATTACAAGACCACTTCTCAACATTAAACTCAATCACAAACCTAAATAGATCCCCCTCAAACCAAGCATCCATCATGCTTCCATTGCCTGAATAGTGTCTCCATGAAGCCTAAGAACTAAAATAGAACAAGTTCAATAAATTACCAGATATCCATTCTCTCTCAAGATTAAATGTTCTTCAGTATCCTTTTAGGTTTTATTGACACTATAGGTTTGATCTCTTCATCAACCATTTGATCATAAATGTGGGTTGACAACAAGAATTCTTGACTTAGTTTCACATCTGAAGCATGCTTTATCATAGCAAGCAATCCACTTGAGTTTTTAGATAGATCTTGACTCATCTTTATTATCTTTGGCTTCCATACATTCATTTATTTTCTCTATAGCACTTGTGAGGCTTCAAATCTCCTATTTTGACTTGATTATCTTATAACCTTATTAGGAAATAATATTATAATGTGTACTACAACATTAAAATTATATCAAACCACCTTATGCATAACTCTTGACTGATTTGAGTTGTGACTCCTTCTATAGTCCCATGAGTACTCATTCTTAAATGGTTTTCTACACTCTCTTTCTCTATGACCAAACTAATTACACACAAAATAGTAACCATTGAATTAATTGGCTTACCTTATAGCATTAGGTTGTTTGATAGGTCTTTTCATGTTGACCTTCTTGTCTTCAATAGGCTTCTCCTTGACTTTAGGTTCCTCCTTTTGATCTTCTTTGAAACCAAAACCTATTTTTTCACTTACAAACTTTTGACGACTCAAGATATCATTTAAATCCTTAGTTCTCTTTTCAAACTTCACAAAGGTCCTCACCTTTCTAGATGCTTTATTCAACTTAGATTTCAAGGATTCCATTTTAGTTTCATACTTGATAAAATATTCATCTTTATCCTTTAGGTTTGCATTAACTACCTTAATTTGTGCCTCAACTTAATTGATGATATCATCATACTCTTTGGAAGTGTTACTCATCTTTTACTTAAATAATCCAATTTTATCCTCATAATCCTTAACTAATTATCTTAGTTTGTTATTCTTTTTCCTTTAGAATTTTAATTCCTATAGGGCACTTACCAATTCTACCTCAAGATCTACTTCAACTTCTTCTTCATCTGATTTTATATCAACCATAATTCCTTTCCCACTTGAACATCCCTCATTATCTAATTCTATGGCCATAAACAAGGTTGTATTATTGTCATGTTTAGGTTCATGACTTCCATCATCACTATCAGATGCAATTGAGTCACTTACATCAAAAGAGTTGTCTTCTTTAGTTTATAATATTTTCTTGTTCTTAAAATTTCCTTTCCTACCTTCATACTTCCTAAACTTTTTATTATTTTTATCAGGCTTGTAGGTCTTCGTATCATCTCCATGATTTTCATTATGTTCTTCATCATGCTTAAATTTATCCTTGTTAGGACACTTGGATGCAAAGTTACCAATCTTTCCATAATTGAAACATTTGAAGGGCAACTTGCCTTTGTACTTACCAAATCCAAACCTCAACTTCCTTGTAAACATGGTTATTAGTTGATAATCATCAACATCTAAGCATTCCTCATCATTGACCTTCTTGGATTTTGAATTTTTATCAACTTTTAAGATTGATTATTTCTTGGGAGGTCTTCCTTCATTAGTTCTCATCTCATACGTAGTCAAAATTCCATGAAGTCCATCCATCTCTAGCTTGTATAAATCTTGCATCTCTTCTACTGTAGACACCTTAGAGTCAAACTTAGAAGTTAGTGATATCAATACATTTTTAAAAACTTTAGATTGTTTCACATCTTCTCTTAATCCTCTAATTACATTTAAAACTTCATCAACCTTCAATAGGTAAGATGCAATTGTTTCATCTTCATTTAACTTCAAACTTTCAACCTATCTCTGGTGGGTCTACAACATGGCCATCTTGACCTTGGTATCACCTTCATAGATGGTATTTAATTTTTCCCATATATATTTAGAAAATACAAAATTCATTAAATTCATAATCTCTACCTCTGATAGACCATAAATAATGGCATTCACTGCCATGGAGTTCTTTTCACTAGCCTTCTTACCTGCTGCATCTATTAGTGGAATAAGAGGAGTAATATAACCATTCATAATTGATTGCCAAATATCATGTCCTTGTGACATCAAATATATCTTCATCATAGCATTATAAAAATCATAGTTAAATCCATTGAACAATGGAAGCTTATTGGTAGAGAAACCACCTTGAGCTTGTTGACTAGCCATCCTTACTTCTAGGATCTTCTTTAGGTTTTTAGACCTGATTCAAAAGATCAAGATTTGTTACCAAATGTTGGAATAAAATGACTAATATTGGGGGTGAATCAGTCTTCAAAACTTTCTTTTCAAATATTCTTAATCAATCATCAACATATAGAACAAGCAATGCATAAATAATCAACTAGACAAGCATGAACCAAAATTTCACAATTCAACACACTATATCTATGGGAAACCATCAAGGGGAATAAAACTAACTGATATATACAAATTTACTATAGTCATATAATACAAACATCAAATTTATTTAAGCACTAACTACACATAGAGCACCAACCCCAACTAGTTAAACACCAACCTAGCAAGGCTTTACAATCACCCACTTGCAAGGAGGTACCAACCCCCTAGATGACTCAGCATAAAATCAGCCACCTAAAACACTTTATCACCTTCATAACATTGTGTTACTCTATAATATATGATGATCTCCTTCTTTATCTCTTCACATACTTTTATCCCTCTCAAACTAGCCTCTGGTCTTCTTTGCTCAACTTGCCCTCTTCTTGACTTGATTAGGTCATATGACATTGATATCAGACACAAAACCTATGTCAAATTTTCATCAATAATCCTCTATCCTCTTATAATGGTATAAAATACCTCCTTCTTCTCTAAAATATACTTCCTTGTTCGCTTGCACTTCACTCACACTTATAGGCATAAAATTGCCTAGTATTTATACAAGTCTTATGCTCATATCATTATTAGTCAGCCAAACACTCTTACCCTCTTATGTAAAAAATTAAATGAATCTTATTAAATATATTATACATGGATCAAATTTCCTTTGAGTCCCCTTAGGTATAACTTACCTTAATTAGGCTATATCTCATCTTTAAGTCTCATGGAGACCTAATCCTATTAGGCCTACTTAGCACACATTACCCTTTGATCTTCTTGGAGAAAATTAAAACAATTGTCATAGAATAAACACATAATATTCCATCCCAATATACCCCTGATAATGTCATCTAGATTCCATAACATGTTTTATCTCAAACCACTACTTGGAACATATCATTAGTATTGTTCATATTAGGCATGTGCATACCCAAAAAGTCTATCTTAAATAATTGAATCATAAACACAAATTTTATAAAAAACCATGGAAAAAAATACATATAAAAAATATACATAAACTTATATTCATTACCATGTGCATTAAAATTTATAACATAGGGTAAAAATACTCGAACCCTTCTCTATAAGTAGTCCACTCAGAACTGCCAACTGGTCTCAAAACATAGTCATAAAGACTTGCAATTAAATGCTTGAAAGAATAATTAATATGACCAATTACATATTAAATATGTTATTTTAAATCTCTATATCACTCTTAGGTATAACTACTATAAAGTTTAAAGCCAAATATTGGTCTTGCAGACCAATCTTTTGTCTTCAATATACATAGTCAAACCTGAACTAGTCAACCCATTTTAGCATTACCATTTAAATAACTTTCATTAATTTCCAATATTTTGAAAATAATTAAATGTAAATTAATTTCCTAAAAAATAACATCATATTCACTTAATTCTTTAGCTAAGGGTAGAGATCCTCCAACTCATCACTACAACTTGCTTACCCAAATCTGCCAGTTTACCTAAAAACATAGTCATGGTGATAATGACTTTCAACACCTATGTAGACACTTTTAGAGAATTTTAATTAATTTTTATGATATTATAATATCATTATATTAATATAAAATATATATATAACATTTTCATATGACAATATTTGTCTTGTAGACCAATCTCATAGCCTCACACCCTCACTATCTTATCTGCACTAGACAGGTCAACTATGAGCAATATTTTCATAATACCCACGAATCTCCAAGACATATATCCAAAATTAACATATATTAAAGGTATTTTAAAACATCTTAACTCTCTTGGATCCATCCCTATTCCATGATAACACTTCCTTAATCAACTTCTCACTTTTGCCTAATTTTCTCATTGTTTGCACCATTAGGCCTTTTAGTGATATGTCAACTTGTATGACCAGTTTAGCTCACTTGAGGACAAGAACCTATCCATAAACCACCATTAAAATTAAATAAAATTCTCAATATTCAACCTTCATTCATCTATCATCTTTTACTTGGTCAAGTCTGACTGCTACAACAAATCTCTAAGAAATAAGGCCTTTTCTGTAGGGTCCACTCACTCCCAAGATAAACCAATCATACTTGGAGGTGTCTAGGAGATTTTAATAAAATATCCAATAGATTAAAATCCATTACAAACCACTATGGTATTTTTTTATCAATATATTTCTCATTGGGTCAATTTTAGGGTTTTAGAGATGGTTAACATTATTTCTGGTGTTAATAATTGTTCATAAAGTTTATCCCCTTATTCCAAAAAATAATACTTGAAAATTTTATTAAGGACCCTTCCCCATCTACCATGAAAAACTTAAGTTCCCATTAATAAGGTTACACATGCCAATGAATACTTGAAATTTCTTCTTGAGTTGAGAATCCTTCATTATGTGCACACAAGAAACCTCAAAACCACTTTTCATGCCTTTTCTTGAAAATTTTGACATTACAATTGGTCAAAACACCTAAAAAACATGATATACCTCTATAAATTCACACATAATCATACTTTCCTTGTAAATATATCATGATACCCCATCTAACCACCATCTCTCTCTTTGCTCTCTAGGCTTTTGACCTACAAGTCACGTTAGGCCTTAAAACTAACCTTATAGCCACTAACCATGCACTATCCACATCACTAAAATTATAAATAAACGTATCACATTATATAATATTTATTTTCATCCTTAACAAGCCTTGAAAATACCTCATTGCACCTCATTAGGTTAGGCAAGGTCTAAAACTAGTCTAGTTAAATGTTAATTTTGTAGGTTCTACCCCTATATACTCACCTTAAATATCAATTAAGTGATAAAATGGTTCATATACATTATAAATAATCCTAAAACACCCTATTATGACTATTTGTATCCATATCAATGTGACACCATGCTCCTTCATGTACAAGACTAGGCATCCTATACACAAGCCTTCTCAAGTCTCTTGCTAGGTTCAAAGACTTGACAACTTTGGCAACTGATCTTGAAACACTCTTTGATGTTTTTTTAACTTGATCATATGAATTAAATGATCCTAAAATAATTTCATACTTATTTACATACTTATTAATTCTCGCCATGCACATGCTCATGATATGACTAAGCTTGATATGACTAGGCATCTCATGACATCTTGTACTCAAAGACTAGTACTCAAACATGTTTACCTTGACCTGAATATTGACATTAACCTTAGAGTAATCATTATATTGCCTTAAAATTCTATCTCAACATATATTCATTAGGTTTCCTTCAAATTTTCTCTTATCACATGGTTTCTTTGTCACATACCACTTCACCATGCATATTTACCAGATGTATCTTGACATCAATGACCTCAACTTTGACCTTGACATCAATGACAAAACTTCTCAATAGTCTAAGATTCCATAGGCACCTAAATCCTCTAGAATACATAAATCCAAGGTTGTTTTCATGGAATGGAAATATAAAATAAATTTTAATGCCCAAGAGCCTTTTATTTTCACACTAACCACTAGCCAAGAATAAGACCCACTTGGTGAAGATGATTCCTGGATTAATAATGATGATTTACTTGATTATTACCAAATCAAAAATTATCCAATCTCTAATTGGATCCCATGACCAAACATAAAGTAACTTATGGTATTGGATTTAAACCACATGGGGGTGACCCTATGTGTCTGATCCACATTCCTACACCAAGGACTAATGACAATGGTGACAAAAGTGACATAAAGTATGATTACAATGTATACAAGGACTTATCCAATACAAACCTATTAAACCCTCATTATATATGTACCATTACACCTATCATTTATTCTTCCCCACTTTTCCTTCATCAATTTTGATGTAGGAGCATCTACGGGTGCATAGTCTATTTCATTTGTCTTAAGTATATTGAATGAGTTTTCCCACAAAAATTTGTAATTCAAATTGTAATTTGTTAAAAAATGATATTTTGGGAAAAATAAGCCATGACACCTTATCACCATATGGAATAAGGTGAGTCAAAACATAATTAGTGTGTATTAGTTGTTAGTGGAAGGATTCTTCGAATTGAAGGATATTATTGAGTCACTTTAGGAAGGTTGTTGAAGCTGTTGAGAAATTCTAGGAAGACTTTCTAAGCATAGTTAGGCCAAGTATGGTTTGGATAATTCATTAAAAAAGATATAGGGACAAAGAGGAAGAGAGAGTGGGAGGATCTCCTTTAGGGAGAGAAAGAGCCACGAAGGCCATTCAGCCTGTATTGTCCTGTTTGATCGTGGTGATAGAAAGCCAAGTTTTGGGTTGCTAAATTTTGAGAAAGCTGAACCTTGAGAGAATCGAGATCAAGAGAATGGAGTCTACCAGAGAGAGAAATTAAACGAGGTTACAAGTATAAGGAGGAGCTCATGAATATAATGCATATTGGAAAAAGAGCTAAAAGAATGCGAAAGACTGTAGAATTCCCTATATGAAAGAGGTGTGAATTGCACAGCCCTGTATAGAGGAGGCTTTTGCATTGTAGATGATCTATTGGAGCTTGAGCATATATTATAGGGTGCTTGTATGCAGACATAGCCCAAGGATGCAGTGAGCAGGCAAGGGCTCGACCCATGTTGAGAACTGGGTAGCGTTGGAGACTAAATTCGAGGGTAGAGCCAGAATAACTGATCGCAAAGTTATGCCATGAAGGTCGAGTCTTTTCGTGGTGAGGCTAAGTGAAAGATAGGTCAAGAGATACCATTCTATAGGCCATGGCAGTAAAGGGAAGGTTCTCCTCTATTGATGGCCTTCAGCCATGGAAGAGTACACAGCTTTTAGTTATAGAAGACCCGATCTGGAAGGTGATGGGATGCCTCAGATAGAGGTGGACATAGCCGATTATCTTCTTCACATAGTCCTGAATAGGGACATCCTCATCTACAAAATAGAACCATATTTGCCAAAGGATTGAAGGGCTGAGGAGATGCCATTCGAAGGAGAAGGATCAAACATAATGGATCGTTGTTGATATGAGCATGATGAAGACTTCCATTGTTAGAGCTGTCAAATCCGTTGGATAACGCCGACTGAAGCTATACAAAAAAATGATTTTTGTTTGTTGCATAGATATTTTGATCATGGTGAAGGATATATCGTTGCATGCATTCTCTTCTCTGAAAGATGGCAGAGCTCAAGCTAGTTTGGAAAGCCACAAACTAGGTATTAAAACACTATCCAAATTTTAGAAGAATCTTGATGATATTTTGTTTGAGAAAATATTTTGTCAATAGTGCAGTTTAGCCCTATTTGTAGTTTGGTAGCTATCATTTTGGTATCAGAGCTAGTAAGCTCCTGGAAAAAGGAAAATTTTGTACTCTTCTAATCAGTTTTTGCAGAGATAATGTACTTTGTGAAGTTGCAAATAGAAAAAAAATTGTAGTGATTGAAGCAAGTGAAGAAGGTAATAAGAAAGTTATTGACAAGTTGTTTTCAAGCTCTTTAAAGAGTAATTGTTGTTGCAGTGAAGAAGTTACAGGTTTAAGGCAGTCAAGCCATTGAGGCTTAAGAGGAGAAGAAGCCAAGGAAAGTTTAGTGAAGAGCCAAGAGAAGCTCTAGAAGAAGAGCATAGTGAATGCTCAAGAGGAAGATCCAAAGCAAGGTAAGCTTGGATTTGTGAAATTATTAATATTTGTAGACCATTGACTCAGTATGAAGCTCAATAAAGCCATTAAGGGGGATCAAAATACTAGGATGCAAAATGCCTAGGTGAGATCAAGGAGATTGTCAACAGACCAACCAAGGAGAAAGGCTTGGGTGAGACAAGTGGACCTAAAGGGATCAAGAGACCAAGGTGGAAAAGACTTGGGTAAAGATATCAAAAATGGAAATATTGCTGAGAAAAGAGCAGAGCAGCAAGGTATATGAGGGCACCAAGAAGAAAACAAGCACCCCAAAGCAGAAAGGTATGACTAATGTTGACTTTGATAAAGAGATTGCTAGTTTGTGGAAAGATTTAGCTAAGATTAAAAGCATGTTTGAGTCTGGGATGCAATCAAATGAGAAAGTGTAGGTATGGCCAATAAAGAAAAGGTTGAAATGGCTAATTGATCTCCTAGTGAAGAGGAGAAGAGGGCAAAAGAAGATTTCCATAAGGATTGAAGCCCACAGAAGCAAGAATGTAAGCAGGTTGACAAGTGAGCAACAAGATGAGAAAGAAGTTATGAAGAAGGTCAAGAGAAAGGCCTTGAAGAATGAAGAGATTGGTGCAAGAGAGAGAAGTGAGTTTGTTGCTGATGATAAAGAAGAAGAGATGCATTGGTTAATGCATGAGGAAGGTGTTGAGGAACCCATACAAGCAAGAGAAGAGATGGAAGATGAGGATGACTTCCATGATGCCATTGAATGCCAAGAAGAGGAAAGAGAATAGTTAATTATAAAGGAATAATAAGGTACAAACAATCAAGATGCTATGCAAGTCAAAGAACTAATGGAGCAGCCCATTAAAGAGGTAAAGGTAAATTCAAAATTTGATTTTTCTTATTCTTATAAGCATGAAACTGTTGATATACATGCTAGAGAAGCAAAGAGAAAGGTGGATTTTTCAATTAACCATGGATATGTGATGCCTAAATGGTGTAAGAAGAAAACTCCCAAGCAATAGGAAGTGTTGCTATAAGAGCATGGATGCAGGATGCCTACATGGTTTGAGAAGACAAATATAAAGGACATAAAGCTCAATCAAGATGAAGACTCAAGCAAGAAGCAAATACAAAGCATGAAGGAAGAGGTAGAATGCAAAGTGAGCAAGGCCAACTATCAAGCAAGACAACATGAAGATGTCAAAGAAAAGAAATTGGTTGGTGAATTGAACAAGTGTCATCCTAAAGCTATGAAGAAGGTATGGATAGCTAAAGGTGAGAAAGAAAACTTCTCAAAGAATAATGAGGTAGAGCATGAGGATACAAAGATGAAAGGTAAGTCAATTGCTTGCAATGAATGGGATAATGATGTTTTTGAATCATTTAATGATCTTTTTATGGAAAATGAGGTATGGAAATTGTCTATGAGGACTAATATGCAGCAAGGAGAGAGTTCCAAATGGATGGATGATGAGGAAAGGGGAGAGTATGTACCAAAGCAATGCCTCATTAAAAACAAAGAACAAACAAGATGGCTTCAAGCAGATATTGAAAAGAGTAATGAGACACAAGGTAATGGTGTTTCAATTGCTTTTGATAAGTGTACTAATGAAGAAGTTGGTTTATGTGAAGACAAGCTAAGAAAAGATGAGATGAAGAGTAAGGCTAGTGAAGGACAAGTAATCCTTGTGAGTGATGAGCCCAAGTTTGATGAAGATAATGACATAGATGAGATCTTACTAAAGGAAGAGTTGAAGATGTTAGAGGAGCTGTTTGGTCATTCAAGAGAGATGAATGAAGGTACAAGCCATGGTGAAGACACCATTGGGAAGAGTGAAACAAGACAAGATCAAAGCAAAGAGGTATGAAGGTTGTTAAAGTGAATGACATACATGAGTCATTGGAGAAGCTCACGAAACAAGAAGAACAACAAGAAGATCTAGAAGACATGTATGAAGATGAAGAAGCATGGAAGCGGGAGATGGCAGTTGAGAAAGAAATGAGGAGAAGGACATATCTAAAGAGGAAGACAAGCAAAATGAAGGACAAAGACTATTCCAAACAAAGACAAGCATTGGTATTGGCAACAAGACCTTGGGATCCAGGGATAGAGTGAAGACTAAAACATTGAGGAGACATCTCATTTGAACTAAGGTTCAAATTATTTCTAGAGGGAGAGTATGATGCAGGAGCATCTATGGGTGCATAGTCTATTTCTTTTGTCTTAAGTATATTGAATGAGTTTTCCCACAAAAAGTTGTAATTCAAATTGTAATTTGTTAAAAAATGATATTTTGGGAAAAATAAGCCATGACACCTTATAACCATATGGAATAAGGTGAGTCAAAACATAATTAGTGTGTATTAGTTGTTAGTGGAAGGATTCTTCAGATTGAAGGATATTGTTGAGTCACTTTAGGAAGGTTGTTGAAGCTGTTGAGAAATTCTAGGAAGACTTTCTAAGCATAGTTAGGACAAGTATAGTTTGGAGAATTCATTAAAAAAGATAGAGGGATGAAGAGGAATAAAGAGTGGGAGGATCTCCTTTAGGGAGAGAAAGAGCCACAAAGGCCATTCGGCCTGTATTGGCCTATTTGACCGTGGTGACAGAAAGCCAAGTTTTGGGTTGCTAAATTTTAAGAAAGCTGAACCTTAAGAGAATCAAAATCAAGAGAATGGAGTCTACCAGAGAGAGAAATTGAACGAGGTTACAAGTAGAAGGAGGAGCTCATGAATATAATGCATATTGGAAAAAGAGCTAAAAGAATGCGAAAGACTATAGAATTCCCTGTATGGAGGAGGTGTGAATTGCACAGCCCTGTATAGAGGAGGCTTTTGCATTGCAGATGATCTGTTGGAGCTTGAGCATATAGTCTAGGGTGTTTGTATGTAGACATAGCCTGAGGATGCAGTGAGTAGGCAAGGGCTTGACTCGTGTTGAGAACTAGGTAGCATTAGAGACTAAATCCAAGGGTACAGCCAAAATATCTGATTGTTAAGCTATGCCATGAAGGTCAAGTCTTTTCGTGGTGAGGCCGAGTGAAAGATAGGTTAGGAGATACCATTCTATAGGCCATGGCAGTAAAGGGTAGGTTCTCCTCTATTGATGGCCTTCAGGCATGGAAGAGTTCACGGCTTTTAGTTATAGAAGACCCAATCTAGAAGGCAATGGGATGCCTCAGATAGAGGTGGACGTAGTCGATTATCTTCTTCACATAGTCCTGAATAGGGACGTCCTCATCTACAAAATTGAACCATAGTTTCCAAAGGATTGAAGGGCCGAGGAGATGCCATTTGAAGGAGAAGGATCGAACATAATGGATCATTGTTGATATGAGCATGATGAAGACTTCCATTGTTAGAGCTGTCGAATCCGTTCGATAACGCCGACCAAAGCTATACAAAAAAATGATTTTTGCTTGTTGCATAGATCTTTTGATCATGATGAAGGATATATCGTTGCAGGCATTATCTTCTCTGAAAGATGGCAGAGCTCAAGCTAGTTTGGAAAGCCACAAACTAGGTATTAAAACACTGTCCAAATTTTAGAAGAATCCTGATGATATTTTGTTTGAGAAAATATTTTGTCAATAGTGTAGTTTAGCCCTATTTGCAGTTTGGTAGCTATCAAATTTCAACTCATCAACTTGGACCAATAAGAATCCACAATATCACTTGATGAGTTTGAAAATGATGAGGCCATTTGCAACTTCCTAGGCCTAAGAGATACTACTCCTCTCAAAGATCATAATCAAGTATTTTATATCATATTGGATCCTAATACCTATTTTAGAGAGTGGGTGAACTTCCTTAGCCAAAAACAAAAATAAAATCAAACATTGAGGTTGATCTGTGAACTAAAAATACAAGTGTAATATATTCAAAAATCACTTGTTCATGTTTAAGAGATCTTTCAATTTCTCACTTTTTTGCTTAATTTTGTATAAAGAAATTAAAACTAGATATAAAATGAAGATCAGAACTAAATAATAATTAGAGAAAATTCCAAGAATTCACCAGCAAATTGATAACTGAGTTTGGCTTCAATAGCCTACGTCTCCAGGTCCATTCAAAGTGACGACTGTTCTCATTAATTTTGTGCAACAAATGGCTTCCAAAATCAATACAAGTCTTCAATTCACCTTATTTTATCTCTATTTTCCTATAAAAATATCTCATAGACCTGAAAATAATGGCCCAAGGCCGTACAAAGCAATAACAAGTCTCTAACCTTCTTAAATCTCTTTAGACAATCTGTTTTTTGTGTCTGTTCAAGTAGAAATTAGTCCCTTTTATAACACTTCGACCCCCGTGGCTGAAGTGGTCAAGGCATTAATCTTTTAAATGATAGGTTAGGAATTCAAAACCTCCTCCCACCTTTCTAGGTGCCTTGGCATGAGGAAAAGGTCGGCTTTCTTCCTAGGGCGCGCTTAGCATGAAATTTGAAATGATTTCCCTCCTTTTTTGGCACCTATGGACTTGGTTTTGTCCCACATTTGATGGGAATTCAGTTTTCAAGGCTTTAAATAGACAAGTTTGACCCCTCTTCAAATGCCTAAGACAAAGGCACCCACTTAGGCCACTGATTTGACTTGGTCCATGCTTGGTTGGTGGGATGGGTGATGTGGCAGTTTCTTTGGCGCCTTGTTTCAAATTTTGAAATTTTCAAATAACATGTGAATAAAAACAATAAACCAACATTTTTATTGCACCTAATTATTTTTCCTCATGTCAAGTGGCTATTGGTCCACTTGGCATGTTTTCAACAGTGCCACGTCACTTTCAACACCCCTATTGCAAGATTTCTTCAACTAGCCATATCTTGAGCATTGGGACTCCATTTTTTAAACCGCAAAAAGTGCTAGAAAGCTCTCAATGAGTAATAAAATGTGAAAATGATTTGAATAGAATTTTAAGACTTTAAAAAATAGAATGGTACATGGATCCACCTAGATCAAATGTCCCAAGGTGAAAACCTCTTTGAGGTGCTTTTAGACCAGGGTAATAGTAAAGAAATAGGTCAGTATCTTGGTGAAAACCTATTTCAAGTGTCATTAGATGTGGATGTTCACCCTTCCTTAAAAGAAACTCAAGATGTAACCAATACCATGATCATATTTGGGTTAGATATCAGTGTAGAATAATAAAGGGCCTTTGAGCAGATTGTCAAAGAGTATCTGAAGGTATTTATTACATGGCCCTTTCCATTATTTGGTGATTATGATTCATCCTATCTAGGTGAACTTGACAAACAAATTAAACCAAAGGATTATTATATCACAAATTAGTTTACTTCTTTACTGACTCTCCTAGAATATGATTCTGCACTCCTTGTGGAGGACACTTCTAAAGTCAATATTGGAACACCAAATGGTCCAAAGTGGATAAAACTATGCACATCACTCACTAAGAAATAATGTGAAGTTATTATTTTTATCCTTAGGGAGTTCATTGATATTTTTTCATGGGCCTATTTTGATATGCTAGGTATGGATCCTTCCTTAGTTTTATATCATCTTGTAGTACATACTAATGATAAGCTAATTAAGCAAAAGCTGAGGAAAATACATCCTTGTATTATCTTATTAATCAAGAAAGAACAAAAAAACTCCTAGAGTTGGGATTTATTTATCCCATTTACTATTTTGCATAGATGTCAAATATTTTACCAATTAGCAAGAAGTAGAGGATATCAGACTATGTACTAATTTATGTGACATCAACAAGTCCTGCCTAAATGATGACTTTCTTCTACCAAATATTGACATGATTATGGAATCTACAGCTAGGTATGAAATGATTTCTCTCATGGATGGTTTTTCATAGTAAAATTTTATCAAGATTGTGTCATAAGACCAACACAAGATAGCATTCACCACTCTTTGGGTAACATTTTATTATCAGGGAATGCCTTTCAACCTTAAGAATGTCAGTGCCACATACTAGCATGTAATCTCTATCATTTTTCATGATATGATGTATGATATTATTGAGGATTATGTTGATGATATCTTAGGAAAATCCAAGACTAGATCAAAACATCAATATGTGTTACATAGAATATTTAAATGTCTTTGTGAGTAAAAATTAAGGCTTAACCCTAAAAAGTGCATCTTTAGCATCACTTCAGGCAAATGTATAGGCTTAATTGTCTCTCGTATGGGAATTTAATTTCATCTATCCAAGGTTAAGGCCATTACTAAGATGTTACCTCTATCTACTTCGAAGTAGCTCCACAGTTTGCAAGGCAAGATATAATCCATCAAGTGCTTCATTTCTCAACTGGCTACTAAATGACATCCATTTACTCACTGAAGAAGGGAACCACATTTTCATGGAATACCAATTTTCATAAATCTTTTGAACACTTGAAATAATACTTAGCCAATCTACTTATTTATATTTATCTATAACTAAAAATAGCCTAGGGGCACTTTTAGCCTAGCATGATGAACAGGTAAAATAACATATTGTATAATATCTGAGACACACATTGGTTATGTATGACTATAATTATACATTTATATATATAACTTGTTTATCCATGGTCTTCATAGCCTAAAATTTATGTCACTACATGCTTAACAATAAGACAATTGTCATAGCCAAAGTAGATTTTCTCAAGTATCTGCTCCCAAAAATAGATTTACAAGGTTGTATGGTTAAATGGATAATGTTTTTAAGTGAATTTGAGATTGATTATGTTAATTAGAAGGCCATAAAGGGACATGTATTTTTAGACTAGGTTGTTGAAGCTCCCCTTTCCAACACTCAGCCACTCAACTTTGGGTTTCCAAATGAGTCTATCATGACCATAGAAAAAGCACCTCTTGAAGAGTAGTAGTGGAAACCTTATTTCTATGGTTCCATCATGTCTCATGTATCAAGATTAGGACTTTTTTTTATCACACCTCAAGGAGATCTCATTCCCAAGTCCTTACATATCATCTTTCCTTGTACTAATAATATAAATAAATATGAATCACTCATTGTAGAGCTTCAACTAGAGGTATAGTGGAATATCCAACATTTACTGGTTCATGGAGACTCTCATATTATTATCAAATAGTTCATAGACCAATTTTAGAATAAGGATGAGAATCTTATACCTTATAAAGACATGATGGATGCCCTCAAATAATAAATTAATCATCTTTAGTTTCAGAAGATACCTCGATCTAGTAACAAAATAGTAGATGTCATGGCCATGATTAGTTTTATGATGCAAATCATGGATTAAAAAAGAGATTATTAGTTCCTTATTGAACATCTTCTAGTACCTGCTCACAACCCTTCAGCCGTCAAAATGATTTATGATATTATTGGTCCCTGTTCTTCTTGGTATGTTGAACTATACAATTACCTTCATGACCAAATCATCCCACCTAACTTGTCTAGTAAAAAACAAAAATCCTTCATCCACTAAACCTCCCATTACACAATACTTTGACCTATGTTTTATCATAGAAGCTTTGATATAACTTTGGTTCATTGTTTAAATTTGACATAATCTAGATTAGCACTAAGGGAAGTTTATAAAGGGGTTTGTGAGGCCCACACTAGTGGGGTCATCCTTACCAAAACATTATTATGTAATGGTTATTATTGATCGACTATGGAATTTGATGTTGTTGTATATGTTAAAAGATGTGTACAATGCCATAATCATGTTAATCTGATACATGTTCCAACCCAAACATTCAAAATAATGTTATTTCCAACATAAGGACTTGACCTCATAGGAAAGATTAACCCTACATCCTTATATGACCATAACCATATCCTTATCACCACATAATACTTCACTAAGTGGGTGGAAGCCATTCCCCTAACTTATGTCACTAAAATATAGATATCATAATTTATTTTCAATCATCTCATTTGTTACTATGGTATCCCCTCAAAAATTATATATGATGATTGTGGTTCATTCAAAAATAAGGAGGTCAAATCCCTTTGTGTTGAATATAATATTACCCAACATTTTTCCACTCCATAATTCCCACAAGGCAATGATCAAGAAGAGGAATCTAATAAAACCATTGACAAAATTCTCAATAAGATCATCAATGATGTTGGCCATGATTGGCACTTGTAAATTTTTTGTGCCCTTTTAGCTTACCATACTAATTTTCACACTCCAATAGGAGCCACACCTTATTCCCTTGTTTATGGTATTGAGGCCATTCTTCCTATCGAGGTTGATTTGCCTTCTCTATGCATTTCATTGAAGCATATTATTAATGATGAGGAATACAAAGTATTTCATCTGTAAGGATTAGACTTAATAGATGAAAAATGCATGGTAGTCTTGAATAACCTTCAAGCATATAAAAAATTATTGTGTTCAATATAATAGGGATAAAAAGCATAGAGAATTTGAGCTTGGTGATCTGGTACTCAAAGAAAATCAAAAAGATACCAATGCCAAATATAGTAAAAAGGGAAAGTTTAAGCCTAACTAGTTAGGACCCTATGTCATTATCACTAACTATGGTTATAGTTCATACATGTTGGCTATGTTATAAAGAGATGAAATTGACTAACTCATGAACATAATCCATCTAAAACACTTTTTCTCTTGAGTGACCTAGTGTATTGTCTATGAGGATCATTTGCTTAGTGTTTTTCCATTTTGCATCCTTATTTATACCATGTCATACACCTTTCCTGCCATGCCTTTCCTATTTACCTTAGGTTTTAATCTCCCATCCCTATTTTAACCTTGGTTCCAATCCATTGGTACTTTAGATAATGTTAGTGGTTGGGTTCAAATGTAGTTTCAATAGATAATTTAGACTTGGGACTATTGCATGTATTTTTTGAAATGGCCATCTTTTTAACTATGATAATGAGCTTGGAAATTGCATCCTTCACTTTTTCCAAATTTTATATCATTATACCTTTTTGTTCCATTATTTTATGTCATTTTCCTCTTCATGAACGTGTTGCTACCTAGTCATATTCTTCATTGTATGATGAACTTTAATAGTTTGAGGTCCATTTGGACTATTAAGTAGTGCTCATTATTTTTTTAGGTCATCTCAGCCACCCTTATTCCCACACTCTCACCATTTTATGAGCAATGTAAGTTGATGCTCTCACTATTTTTTTAGTTAACCCAATCTACATCTCATAATACTTCATTGATTTTTGATGCCAAAAAACTTAAAATTTTGAAAATCATCCCAAAAACAACATAAAAATTAAAAAAATTATAAAAGGGATTAAAAAATCCATGAGAGATATTAAGTGATAAAATTTATGCTTAATTTATCATCATGTTTGCTATGGGTTTACCTATGTTTTAGGTGGCTTGGTTTATCGCATTTATAGGGTGAGAATCCCTTGTTCAACCAAGACCATTTCCCATTTGCCTTTACCATTTCCCAATAGTGTACCATCCCATTTCTAGGAGAATTACCTTAGCTTAAGGTCCACATGGACCATGTAGGCAGTGCTTAGATGCATAGAGCATCACAAGTTAGCTTGGATAGTAATATCAATTGAGCTTATTTTCTGGTTTCATAGACCATTCTTTGTCATTAGTTTGTCTCAAAATTCTATCACCATTTTATGAGTCTATTTATCTCTAAACACTATACTATTTTACAATTTGTCTTACACTCTTATTGTTCTAAGATCTTATTCTTGTTATGAGCCTTAGACATAGTGAACACTATGAATTATGAACCTATTTCATTTGTGAATACTCACCTTTTATCTTGTAGTTTGGTTTTAGCCTAAACCACTCTCCTGTAGTTTTGTGAGTTCTTATGCCTGACATTCTCACAACTATGAGCACCAACTCCTTTGTTACATATACTTTCCATTTTTAAAAACCATTCTTATTTTCCTCTACACTCAAACTATTTTTTCCTTATCATTAATTTTCTTTTTTCCCACATCCTGGAAGAACTACATTTGACCTGAAGTCCATGTTAGAACTCATGTCCATGAGACTATGTAGGTGGAATCCATTTACCTAGGTCATTTGGAGTCAGCTCGACCACCCATTTCCTTATTCTTATATTCTCATTTTTTGTTCTTGTACCATCATACATATTTTGTTATTCTCTATATCCTAGGGATAACCTTTTGCCAAACATAACACTTTTATTACACATGCACAAATATTTAGAGTAGTTTTTTATTTCATTTGCATTAGATTAGTAATGTGATTTATTTTCCTTAGATTAGTTATTTGTTTCATTTCACTTACTTTAGTTTATTTTTTATAGTGTGCCTTAGATTAGTTCATTTATGGATTCACCTTATGTTAGTTATTTCTTACAATGGGCCTTAGATTAATTTGTTTATTGTAATTAACATAGAATTTTTTCTCTTTCATTTACCTTTTAAGTGTTTTTTGTTTATTTGTTTCTTAATTATGCCCTTTACCTTTTGTGTGTTTGTGTTTTAGTTCTTTACTTAAGATTTGTTTGTTAAATTTGTTGATTTTAATTGGTTAATGACTAACATCTATTTTTGTGCCTTCCTTCTCCTCATTTGTTGTAGGTTTATTACATTATGTTTACACTTGAGTCTTGATTTGTTGTATATTTTACTTAAGTTTTGACTATTTGTATTCACTCCTTCACTTAGTTTATTCTATTGTATTTACACTTGGGATTTGATTGATCACATCTTACACCTAGGTTATTTACACTTGCATTTAAATTAAGTTTTTCTATGCATAGGACATACATTTATATTATGGCTTGTTTATAACTATGATGCATAATGTCACATGATACAATAAGAATTAGGCCAAATATTTTTTAGATAATGTTTCTAACAATATCTCCTCTTGTTCACAATAGTCATACCCAAACAATCCAAACCTCTAATAACCAAATGACAATGATTATATTATGTGCTAATGAGGATGTGCATCTATAAATAAGAATATATTAAAATTCATACACATGAGAAGATAAATACATGGAATATATACAGTAAATGAAAAAACATACAACATATTTTCTATCTTATATGGCAAGAAAGAAACAAAAAACATTAACATTTCCAAATAAACACAATATAAACATGAGACCATAACACATGATAAAACAAGTAAGGTACATCACATGTATATCAAAAGAATAATAGTCCATGTAAAAATCCATAGACCAAGTATGAATGTCATGTATCTCAAAAAAAATTATTATACATCGTGACTATATACATGTCATCATGCCAAAATACAACAATGGTAAAGAGCTATACAACATCAACTCTGACTCTAAGAATCCCTAGGTCCTATAAGTGATGGCCCTAGTGGTGGAGGTGACAGTGGATACTGAACTAACTAACCTAAGTCTATTGCATTGTGTGTCCTCAATCTAGACCAAGAGGACTTACCACCTACTCTCTAGGCATCCCAGACCTTGAATGTAGGAATATATTGATCCCTAGGAATTGTGGTCTCATAGGTTGGTCGATAGTAGGAGGCCTCACCCTTAGCTCAAAGGCTCTCCAAAACCATCATATAAAATCCTACCTATGTACCTAATCCTTATGCCTCATCCTTCTCCCACCAGATCCTCTAAGTATCCACCCCTAAATCTCACCTAGTCTAGCAGTGATCCCGTCCTCTAGTAGCGTAGTGTCCCTATCTACACATGTCCCTGATGACCCTATTGGAAAATTTTACCACCATTGATCAAGGGTATATGAATAACCAATTTGAGGTCATATATTTTTGGTTAGTGTTCTATATCATGTTTTGGATAAATTAATATAAATTTACAAAAGTTAAGGTAAAGTGAGTGTAACTTGTTTCTTGCAAAGTCTGTTAAAACCTTTGGAAGTGTTTTGTTAAGATAGTCAAGTTATTTATCTTAAAGGTCATTTTAAGTCATTTAATGTGATAGGGGATAAATTATAAGTTTTAATTAGTATATTAAAGTTCATTTTAATATTCCCACATGTTTTTATTTCTCTTAAATATTTTCAAAGAAGGAACTAGTTCAAAGCATGGAAAAAGTACAAAAAGGCATCTTGGTGCATCTAGTTGCTTATGTGCATGTATTCAGGAAGAATCTATTCATGGATTGAAGATTAAATAATCTATAAAAAACATCCTAAATCCTTTATCAATACAAAACCATGCTCAGGAACAACTCACAAGTCCAAAAATGACAGAAGTTTCCTCCATTCATCCTTCAAGGTCTTTGTAAGCTAGAAAGGGCTATCTTTTAATGTTCGGTTCATGAAGGAGAAGAAGAGTTGGTTAAAATTATATTATGGAAATATAGGTACCCATGTGACCTCAATATTACATGAATTATTTTTATGTTATATGGGATTAACTTTACGAACTATCATTAAGAAGGAAAAGTGCTCTAAAAACCTTCTAAAACCCCAATAGCTCAGTTTTATGTAATATGATTGAATTTTTGAGTTATTTTCTTTAAAATAAAGTTTTTTCAGATATTAATTGGAATAAATAACCTTCCTAAATCAAAATTTCAATGAAAATAATGGATAAAGGTAAGGGTATAGGTTGCAAGGTTTCAAGTATGCAAGGGAGACAGTTAGAAAAGGCATTTTTAAGAGGATTAAGTGATTAGTTGAAGGTATATAATGGTTTTAATGATTATAAATTATTTTATAGGTTATAATAAAAAAATAATTATGTCTTTATGACTCATATAATTCAATAAAACACCAAAACTTAGACCTGCAACCATGCAGATAGAAGAAAATGCAAGCAAGAAAGCACTAAAAAGTGCATATTTTGAGTTTTACTAAGTGAAATCTCATGAAAATTTACATGGATGTTTTTTTATGTAATTTAATGTTTCAAATTTGTTTCATGTCCTTAATATACCTTATAATATATAAAATTTCAAAACACAAGTCTACACCATGGAGGAAATCAGGGTTTTTGACTAGTTTGCTCATGAATGGAGTGAGAAATGAGTGTTTCAGATATATTTAAGGGAATAGAATGATATGAGAGTATTTATAATTAATTTAAATTTATTAATACATTATTATACAATTAAAATCATTGAAAAATAGGCTTATATCATTGAAAAATATCTCCAAGAAACCCTGCGGGTAGCAAGCAGGCACTTTTTTGTGAATTTTTGTTTAAGAATTTGGTGAAGAATTTTTGATATTTTAAAAAATTTAAATTTATGAAAAATTTATACTTATAAAATTATAAAACTATAATTTTTATTTGAGACCTGTAACTCATTTTATACCCCCAAATCCAAATCAGGGTTTCTTGAGGCCTATAAAACACAAAAGAGCATTTTTTGAAGTTATGTGTTGAGTTTGGAGCTGAAAATTTGTTTGAAGGTATGTGAAACCATAATTATTATTATTAAATCATATTTAGACTCATTTTATGTTAAAATAATTTTTATTCATCAAGTTACAAGTTCTCATTATGTATTTAACAAGTTTGCCAAGATGGAGAAGATGTACACTTCCAAGAAATATCAGTATAGATAATTTTGATTGTTCATCATCAAATGCACTCTCATAGAGTATATTGAATTATAATTAATACTTAAAAAAATAAAACAAGAATCCATTTACTCATATGCTAATTTTTAGTAAGAAGAGTCTTATTACCAATCCACAAGCTCCATCAATGCATTGAAATCTTCAATAACCTTGCCAAGTCAATCACATGTCCTCTTTACCATTTAGATGACAAAAAGAGGTCAAGAGCTTGTGTTAAAAAATTATTAAATGCTGTAAGTAGTCTTAAAAAAACTCAATAATACATTTTATCTCCTTATACACCACCTTGGAGCTAATTCAGGAAAAATTCATATCAAACATGAAGAAGCCTTCAAATAGCCCTCTTAAAGTGGAGAAGAATCATGCAAGAATATAGGGGTAAGTTGAATAATAGATCAATAATTGAGGGCCTATTTTAATTTAGGATACTCCTTCATAAATTAAAACATCCAAACCTCTCCCTTCTATGCCACCTTAGATCTATTTGAGAAAGCCAAGAGAGAGAAACATGCAAGCAAGAAAATAGGTGCATATGTGGGTCAGTCTCTAAGATACAAGGAAGATAGTTGAAGTTACTCACTATAAATATGGATAGTCTCAAGGATATTTAATGATATTCTCAAAATGAGTTAATGAATATTATCAAGACTCCTTTAAGCATTGAAGACCATCAAATAATGCAAGGAGACCAATTCCCTTCAAGATAGGTCATTAATGAGAACCTATGACCTTTTAAATGCACTCAAACAAGCCTATATCTCTCTCCTATTCCATTTTACAAGAGAAAGAGTTTCAAATCCATCATGTACTACATATGAGTTTAGTGGTTGAGTGAGGAAGAGAGAAGGATGACTAGGCATGATGACTTATCCCTGTAGATAGGATTACATAACATGATTAGTCAAACATTAGTCTAATAAACCAAAGGAAAAATGCATAATAACAAACCAAATTAAGCCTATATATTCATGCAATAATTGCTAATGAAAATGAAACAAATCGAGAAACCTATACCTTCCCAATTTAATCCATTCTCCAAAAGCAACTGAAAATCATGTTCTCCCTTGATCAAGCATTCTTTTCTTCATGAATAATGGTGGTAAACTCCTCCAATGTCTCAAGAACACTCCAAAAATTCTACGCTTATGATGTGAAATCACTAAACCAGCCTATCAATTAATCTTACATATAAAATAAATGGTCAAATACAAAGGATTTTAGAAATAATTTAACATTATAACTTTGAAAAAATCAAGCTTAAAAATTATGTCCACGGCCTCTCTATTTATAGATTTTTAAGATTGCTTGGAATCAACTTGAACCGTCCACCTTGAGATGAAGCTTTGTGGTTGAGGATTAATTCAATATTTGGAATTAAATCCATAGTTATCTTCATCATTAATTTGGAAAAATGGGCATTTAAGAGGCATGGAGGGTCATTATGAGGCATGGGAGACCCATAATCCTGATATTTTTTGCATTTATGGCTTATGGTTGCCACCCCATATGATGATGTCACCTGATGATGCAGTTAATGATAATTAAATTCCAATAATTATATATGCAATAAGTTTCATGGAATTCTTACTTAAGCTCTTAATTTGGATTAATTATCTTAAACAAGGTTAATCAAGTTTAGTGTAATTCTTTGGAAATTGGTGCACAAATTAATTAAATTAGTCAAAAAGTCCTATTATTGGGTCATAATTTGATTCAGGAAGAATTAGAAGGTGATGTTAGATACATTGAAACTTTATTCCCATTTAATATGTTGTCAACATAAAATAACAAAGGTACATTTCTTGTACAATAAATTTGATAGAAAAGAGCAATCCAGAGCACAAAAAGGTGAAATCATCATTTTGACTTGAAATGAATTGATCAAAGTTAGCTAGCCCATAAATTGCATTACCCCATTTAGAGATACTTTGACATAAATTATGACTTATAAATGACAAGTTTTAACCATTTAGGGTGTTTTATGGATTTTAGCCTAAAATGTGCATTTGAGTGCAATTTGAGTAAGATTGACAATTTCAACACAAAGGGTATTAGGAATTATATGTCTACATTTTGCCCCTATTTGAGAATGTGTAGTGAGACATTCAGGTGAAGCAACATCTTTTCAAAGAAAAGAGTTGTCAATAATAAATTGGAACATACCCATGATGGCCTCTCAAGAGGACATAGTAGGATGAAAGAGAAGGATGGACTCTCGAAAAGAGAGAGAAAGTGAGAGATTAACCGATGGAATAGATCACATCTAGATGAGCTAATACTTGCACACGTGGTCACCATCAATGATAAAAATATAATTAGAGGTATAATAGGCCCTAGTAGATGGGGGGAATGAGAAAGATACAATCCATAAATGTAAGGGACACACTTTAAATGTACCCAATTTGAGAGTACAAGATGCACACTTATGGCATTGATCAATCCCGAAACAAGTTGCACACTAAATATTACCATCATGGGCAGTAGTGTGGAGAGGTTGGAATTAGAGGAAAAGAGAGAACATTATACTTTAGGAAGGGAAGCACCACTATAATGGGGCCTCCAAATATAATATAATAAGAAGTGCCCTAGTAGAGAAAATTTGATCGTGATAAAATAGTTTTGCCCTAGTAGGGTTAATTTTGATCATTGATAAAGAATAAATAATGATTTGTCCCTGTAGGGCTGATTTGATTCAGACATTATTCAGATGTTGTGCCCCAGCATGGGCAATTGGAAAGAAAAATAGCTCAAGGATAGAACCCAAAAAATAGGTTAAAGTGAGTGGGCACAAACGTACATACAATGGTGTAATGGCTTAAAAATCCATATAAAACCCAACATACGAGAATGCACAAAGTGATGAGAGATGAAAATAAGAATAGAGATATCTGAACTGACCTCAATAGAAATTGATCACTACCTACATAGTTCCATGGACTCATGTTCCAACATGAACTTCAGGCCAATGTAGTTCACCCAAGTGTGGGAGAGAATGGAATGAGGAATCATGAAAATTGGCCAAGAATTGATTAGACTCATACTGTATGCAAAGAGATGCATGTCTAAGCATAGAGTCAAGTGTTAAAATGCATAATACCTAGATGCCTATTTTCATATCATGAGCCTAGAATATGCAAAGTGTTCTTGAGAATCATTAATCAGAGTTGATCTTGATGTTTAAGACTTTGGAACCTAAGAACAAAGTGTTTGCTATAGAAAAATAAATTATGCATTGTAAGTATGAATAATTTATAATGACATAATATTCCAATTGCACTAAGCCGGTTCAAATTTAAATACCTATAACTAAGGATACTAGTAAAATAATGACCAAAACCAGAGTTACAACTATTTACATTTAAACAAAAAAGTAAAGACAAAAAAAAAGAAACATAAATGAACCTAACTTAAAATCAAGATATGAATAATCAAGATTCAATTAGGAATAAGAATGTTTAAAAACAAAAATCAAGAACATCTTAACGACATGAGACCAAGATATAAATAATCAAGATTCATGTGGACCATTAAGACATTCTTAAACACAAAAGTAAAAAGAAAAAATAAGACACCAGCAACAATCAAATAAAAAAAAGGTCCAAGAATAACTTAATAACATAAGATCAAGATATAAATAATCAAGATCCATGTGAATCATCAAGATGTTCTAAAACATAAAAGAGATAAGAAAAAACATACAAGGTCTCACAGGACCAAGATGAGACAAGAAATAATAAAAAGAGAAAAGGAGAAGAAATAAAAGGAGAGGTACAAAAGCACAATAAAACACCAAGAAAACCTAAATAAACACACACAAACAAAAACCAAGTTAGTGTGGTTTAAATGCAAATATTCATGCATGTGCGATAGAGGCATTGCTTTCTATCACAACATAACAAAGAACAATGACACAATAATTATTACCTAATTAAAGAGGAACAATCACAAAAGAAATAGGGGAAGAGAAGAAAAGGAAGGGTTTGGCCGAGCTGACTCCAAATGTACAAGACAAGTGGACACTACCTACATATTTCCATGGATGCATGTTCCAACATGAACTTCAGGCCAAATGTAGTTCTCCCTAGAAATGGGATAGATAAAAAATGATGATCAGACCAGCATGATTAATGTTATAAAAGAAATGGAAGTTATGACAAATAAATGAGAATGGTTTTACAAATAACAAGTTGATGTGATAACAAAGAATGATCTTTCAAAACAACAAGTGCATGGGACAAGATAAACTAGTGTTTCTTTACTTGCAAAATGGTAAGAGTATAGGGTGGTGGGATGGGAAAGTATAAATATATAGAAGCATGAGATAATGTTTTTGTTCTTTTATGGATCATGTTCTAATTTTTTGGGTATTTTCAAATTATTTCTAATGTTTTTGGTGTGTTGGGGATAAAATATGCACAATTTTTGACCATCTAGTCAAGGAGATACACATCTGAGAGTAGAGGTTCCAATAAAATAGCTAAGATGGTTGCAATGACCCATGCTTACAAATCGAGAAGAGCAAGGATCTTGATAAGACAAAAAATGCCTATAAAGAGTAACAAATGTAATATAGAATAGTGTGCAATGTGAAGTAACTCTGAATAAGTATCTATGTTCACCTGTTTTTAATATTGTAACAAAGATCTAGAGATAAAAATATGCTCTTTCTCACTTATCTATTGAAGAAGCTACATAATATTGTTCTAGTTGAACTACTTTGTATAACCAATGTTGAGGATGTTCATAATGTTCGTGAGAGATAATCAAGATTATAATTGGTCAAAGAATAAAAAATGTTCAAGTTTACAATATTCCCAAGACATAAAAAAGAATATAGTTCTCAATGTGTTTAGAGTGCCAATGATTCCAAAGCCTACACTATCTAGAATCATGAAGAGTGGACCAGATTAGTATAAAATGTGTTCAAGGTAGGATAAATGGGTGGGATAAAGCTACTTTAGCATAATTTTCCCCCAAGTCTAGAGTCTTGTAGATAATGGTTCAAATTTGTTCATGCATAGAACCTCTTAAGGTGTCTGATGTTCATAAGCTCTAGAAGTTCTTCACCATTAGGTTTAAGTACTCGATATGCCCCTAATCCATAGTTCACCATGATAATATAGGGTCCCAACTAATTAGGTTGAAACTTACCTTTATTTTTACATTTAGCATTCATGTTATTTTGGTTCTTTTTCAAAACCAAGTCACTAATCTCAAATTCTCAAGGGAGAATACACTTGTTGTAGCTTCTCCACAACCTATTCTGATAGGCCTACAATTTTTAGGGCAACTAAATGCTTACCATAAAGAAGTTATAGTTCTTGCAACCATGATGCTCTATAGTCTTCATCATCTTCAATGTGCTCTAGTGATATTTGTAATGATGGTATCTCAATCTCGATCAAGATAATAGCTTCAGTGCCAAAAATAAGGGAGTATGGAATGGCTCCAGTTGGGGTTCAATGATTAGTTCTATAAGCCAAAAGGGTAGGAAAGAGTTGCAAGTGCCATTTATGGCTAGCATCATTGATAATATTTTTTAAGATAGCTATAATGGTTTTGTTTGACGCCTCAGCTTATTCATTGCCTTGCAGGTTATATGGAGTTGATTTCTTGTGCTTGATCTTAAATTTTGCATAAAGAGATTTTACATCATGGTTCACAAAATATCTACCATTATTAGATATAATATAGGCTGAGATGTCATATCGACAGATGATATACTAATGAATGAATTTGGCTATCTACTTCTTGATAACATAAGTGAGAGGAATGGCCTCAATCCACTTGGTAAAGTACTCTATTGTCATTGAAATGTATTTATGGCCATCTAAAGATGTTGGGTTGATTTTCCAATGAGATCAAGACCCCATGTTGATAATGGCCATGGTGTTGTGATTGGGTTTAGTGGTAACGAAGGTGCATATATCAAGTTACCATGTTGTTGATAAGGAACACACTTCTTCACATAGTTTCATGCATCAGTCTCCATTTCATACCAATAATACCCTATTCTAAAGAGATTCTTTGTTAGGACTACACCATTGGTGTGAGCCCCACACATTCCTTTATGAACCTCCTTTAGTGCCAACTTGGATTCTCCCAAATATAAATAATGAAGAAGCATTCCATCATAGCCTTTATGATAAATCATGTTTTCAAGGAGAGTCTAACGTGTTAAGTGATGAAGGAATAGTTTTTATTAGTTATTGGAAAGTTCAACGGGGAAGACATGACTATGGAAATAGTTATAAAAGTCTTGGTTCCAAGGTAGCTCAAGTGGGGAATTAAGACCAATAATGGCACATACCCTCTCTAAATCTGCTATAATATGTATAGGCTAAAGAAGATTTTCAATCAAGAACTTATACTCTTTAACACTATCATGCATTTGAATTATATAACCAATTTTTTACATTGCATCAATGGATCTATTTTTTACTCTTGGAACTTGTTCAAACTATAGAGATTTAAAATGTGTTTTGAGGTTATCAACAGTTTTCTTGTAAAGGACAAGTTTGTCATCTCTTGTTTTATATTGATTAATGGTCTAATTGATGATTAACTATGAATATCCATAGACCTTTAAGCTTTGAATATCCCATTTTATATCAAGGTAGAGCCATACAATCAATGCCTCATACTCAGCCATATTGTTTGTACAATGAAATTATATATAGAATGCTTTGGGAATCAAATCCCCCTATGGTGTGATCAACAATATGATGCCTCTAGATCCATGGGATGTGAAGGATCCATAAAAATAGAGCATCCACTATTCAAGATCCTATGGTGTTTATTCTATCATCATGATAGAATCATCTAGAAAGTTAAACTTGAGAGGTTGAGTGACCTCAATAGGAGCTTCCACAAGTTGGTCAACAATTACTTGCCCTTTGATTGCCTTTTGATTCTGGTACTCAATATCAAACTCACTTAAGATCATAATCCATTTATCCATGCATCCTTGAAGATCTACTTTAGACAAGAGGAAGTTGAGAGGGTCCACCTTGGCGATGAGAATATTTTTGTTAGTTAGCATATAATGTCACAATTTTTGAGTAGCAAACACCATAGCTGAACATTCCTTCTCAGTAGGCATATAATTATGTTCATAATCCACCATTATGTGGCTTAAATAATAAATAGTGTGTTCCTTACAATGATCATCATGTTGGGCCAAAAGCTCCACCAGTGCATGTTTTATGGCTGATATATAAAGAAGTAGTGGCTTTTCATGTGTTGGTAGTCTTAAGATTGGTGGATTGGCCAAGTATGTCTTAAGCTTTGCAAATGTTATCTAACAATTTTCATCCCATTAAAATGTTACCCCTTTCTTCAAAAGATGATTAAATGGGTGGCACTTATCTTCCAATTAAGAAATGAACCTACGTATAGACTAGATCTTTCCATGTAGGCTTCGTAGATGTTTAAGATCATTTGGTGGAGGAATTTCCATAATAGCCTTGACATTTACATGGTTGACTTCAATCCCCCATTATGATACAATGAACCCCAGAAATTTCCCTGAGGTGACTCTGAAGACACATTTCTTAAGATTCAAGAGGAATTTACATTCATGAAGCCTCTCAACGATTCTTCATAGAACGTTAGGATGTCCACCTCTTGTTTAGAATTTTGTAAGTATATCATCAACATAGTATTCTACAATTTCAAGCATCATGTCATGGAATATGATAGTCATTGCACATTGATATGTTGTTCCAACATTCTTAAATCCAAATGGCATGACTTGGTAATAGAATGTCCCCCACAGAGTGGTGAATGTAGTCTTGTTTTGGTATTCAAGGGCTATTTTGATCTGATTATAACTAGAATATCCATCTATTAAGGATAGCATCTCATACCTAGCAGTTGAGTCGATGATCATGTTGATTTTGGGTAGAGGAAACTCACCTTTGGGGCATGCTTTATTGATATCTCAAAAATTAGTACAAATACGTATACCTAGGGTCTATTTACTTACTAGGACTATGTTGGAAATACATTCTGAGTAATCCAAGGGTCTAATAAAATTGGCTCCTAACAATTTTTCTAATTTAGCTTTAACCAATAGGGTGATGCATGGATGCATCTTTCTCAATTTTTGTTGGACTGGTTTGGCATCGGGATGGACAACAAGGTGATGCACAACTAAATCAAAGTCTAAGCCTAGAATGTCAAAGTATGCCCATGCAAATATGTCTATATAATCCTTAAGAATGGATATAACATGCTCACATTCTACTTCAGTAAGGGAAGCTCCAAGATAAAAAATTTTAGGATCCTCATAGGTTCCCAAGTTCACTTCCATTATGTTTTCCACAAGAAGTATGGATCCATCTTCTAGAATTGTAGGCAATGTATGGTCATGATCATCTTCTTCTGCCATATCATCGAGATAGTATGAAGAATCAAAATCTACCATCTCAAGTAAAGGCCAAGTAGCAAAAACCTTTGGAAACTAAAGAGCAAGATGCTCAAACATCTGATGTTGTTTTGAAAAAATTCTTGTACTAGCTATAGAACTTGGACTAGATGGACCTCCTATGTCCTAAGGGGATGAGCAAAATTTCCTATCTAGGAGCACCTAAAATAGGTTTTCACTCAAAGGCTTGTTTTCTTTTTTACTTTTTCTCTGATCGATGAGTGTCTCAAATAGGTTTTCACCTGAAGATATTGATATTTATTCTTTATTATGATCAATAAATTTTGCCTACTTTATAAAGTAGGTAGAAGGATCCAATGAAAAATCAAATCTCTATTTGTGATCACCAATGGGAAATCCATCTCATAGGCCCATGTATTCTGTAATTGATTCATCATTTTTAAACTCATCAAGGCATATGACCAAATTTTGTGGGTCCAAATATATGAGTTCAAGATGGTAAAGTCATAGGGAACAATGAGGGTTTGTTTCAGGATGGGAAACTCCAATATTAAAAATATAATGTCCTTCTTTAGGAAGGAAAGAACCACTAGGACAGGTTCTTTCTTTAGGACAAAAATCTCTAATGGTGATATGGTTAATATGGCATTAGAATCAAATAAATCTAAGTTAGCAAGCTCATCAAAATGGCTATAATGGGGCATTGCATCACTACTAGGAGTCTCATCACTAGTCACTTCAGAAGTGTCACTATTGAAAGTCATGAGGTCACCCTCTGGTGGTATAAATCTAAGACCATGATTCCAATTGATAACTCCAGCTAATAAGAGCTCCAATATTCCTTGCACTTGTCAGTTAAGACCTTTCCTTGTATAGTCAAGATGATCCATTATCTAGTTAGGGATAGGATACTTTGGATTCTGAAAGCAATTAGCAAGGCCTTTAGAATATAACCAATCTCCTTCAATAAAATCTTCTTTATCATTCCAGGTGTGATTGTAGGTACAAAAATAATAAGTGGTTTATTTTGTTTCTTCTTTAGCTAGCAAAACTGGTTGGGTACATTAAGGGTCTTTGATGTTTTAGGTTTTCCAAATGATTTAGTGGATTTAGGTAATTTTTCAATATGTAATACATCCTTAAGATGGTACATGCAAATACCCACATCTTTAATAACAACCTATTTTGTGAGAGCTACAAGAAATGGATCAGCTGAAGTGGAAGCTAGATCATTAGGGTCAATATAATTAGATGGATATGGATAGGAAATGATGGCTTTGTTATTATTCATAATGAATATAGAACCTAGACAATAGTTATAATTATGAAACTCATATTTAAGATGCTTATAATATTGATATGGCTACTGATCAATGGGAATAGTAACCTTTATCCCATCATGGGGAAACTTAAGGCACTGGTGAAGATTAGATGGGATTGCATGTACTTCATGAATCAAGGGATGACCAAGAAGTATGTTATAAGGAATTTCAATATCCATAATATGAAATAATGTGTGATGAGAAATGGACCCAAACCTAAATGGTAACCAAATTATACCTGAAGACTCCCTCTCAATGTTGGTGTAAGCCTTGATTATAGTATTCTCTAGCTAAATGTCCTTATCCATGAAGCCCAATCATCGTACCAACTTGAGAGATATGATGTTCAGCCCTGAACCATTATCTATAAGAACCCACTTGATCTTATGTTCTAGGATGATTATCTTAATGTACAATGCATTATTGTGTTTGGGCCAAGAGTAGACATGTTTTTTTTATCAAAAGTGATTTACCAAAATGAATACAAATGTCCAACTAGGTTTTGGAACTAATCAGGGTTAATATCATTGGGCATGGTAGATTCTTTCAAAAGGTCATTCAAAATAGTTCTATGGACATTAGATGTCTGTAAGATTTCTAATATGGAAATTTGTGTAGGGGTTTTGTTCAATTGGTCCGCTAAACTATAAGGCTTTTTTATTGTGGATTGAGCTAGTTTAGTCTTTGTTGTCTCAATATTCAACTTTGGAACTATCAACATAATGTTCTTATTATGTTTCATAAAAGAAGTGGGTGTAGAGCCCTAAATTATAACTCATGGGCATCTAGTTGTGACTGCAAAACCTAGAGGTGGCAAGGAGTAATTATAATTATAATAGAAAGGCAAAGGGCCTTGGATGATGACTCGTGAGTGTCTAGCTATATTTCTATAGTTTTGAGTCAACAAGGAGCATTTATAATTAAAAGAAGGGTGATACTATTCAAAACTAGTAACTCATGCAAATAGAGTCACAACATGATTATGTGAACTTGACATGGTATTACTAGTGGGAAAGGGTGTTGAACCTATAATGATGGGTCGTGTGCTATGAAGAACATGAGATTGTCTATGTGGTTTCATAGTAATAGTGGCAATGTGAGTAGAAAAAATGCACCCCATAGTATTATTATAGTCATAAGGCATGTTGTTATAAGCCACATTTTTAGTATGGGTATTATGATCTTGATTATGCTCATTAGGATTTTGACCCTGATGTTGGTTCTAGTTCTACATCTGTCATTGATTTTGACCTTGGTTTTGATTATTTCTTGGAGATGGTGGATTATATCAAGGAAAGGGGTCTTTATAGATTCTCATATCTTAATTAGGGGCCAACTTAATTTCTAGTTCACCACTTTCAATAAAGTACTCAATAATGTGTCATAATTGGATGCAACGATATGCACCATGACCAATAACACGATGGAAGTTGTACCATTCATTTTATTTGTACCAATCTAGTTTTGGTTGATCTTGAGGGAATGGTCTTGATACTAGACATACAATCAAATTAGTTATGATAAGATTTTGTAACACTATTTCAACTAACTCCCTTAACTTACTTAAGACCCTGAAATTATTATGAAATATCCTTCATGGAGGTTGTCTCTGCAAAGTAGGTGGTGGATTTAGGGGAGTTATTTGTATATTTGGGGGAGGCGTAGCCTGCACCATTTGTATATGCCTTACTTCAGTCACTCCATTTCCAACCATGTGCTTATTTTTGTTGAAGCCCTTAGGCTTGTCTTGCATAATCATTTGAATCAGTGATTGGGTCTGAGTAGATGTCTGACCTTGCATGAAAATCTTGACAAGACATTTAACAATAAGAGCCTTCTCAATCTGCACTCCTTTGTCAATAATTTCTTCAAATGAGTTAGTACAAGCTAATTGTAGATTATGTGTGACTTCAGAATGCAAGTTCTATACAAATATATCAGCCAACTATTGGTCTAGCAAGTTATGTTAAAAGCAACCTACCAATGCTCTCCACCTTTGCAGATATGTAGCAAAACTTTCACCATCCTATTGTTTGGCTTTTCACAAGTCAACAATGGTCAATTCATGTTTTATGTTATATGAGAAATGGTTAATGAACTTTTTTGATAAGTCATTCCAGTCTGCAACCAATCCTTTGCGTAGTTTAAGTAGCTAATATAAGACCTGTCCCACTAAACTTTATGAAAATAGTCAAAGTAAGTACTCACTACTATAAGTAACCTCTTGACATAATATAAAGAATGCCTATATGTGCTCATGTGGATCTCCCTTTCCTTTGTATTTATCAAATTTAGGTGCCTCAAAATGAGGTGGAAAGGGGTTTTGGAGAATAGATAAATCAAATGGATATGGACATATATCATCAAATTTATACTTTTTAGCTATATTATTCATCTCAAATCTCTGAATAATTTCCTTCATAGAATTCCACTCTTGCATGTTTGGTGAATTTGTGGTTTGGATAAGATGTTGTTGGGGTGATATGTACCCTTAGTTTTGTTTTTGTTAGGGTGGAATGTGCCCTTGGTTTTGTTGCTATTGGGGTGGAATGTGCCTTTGGTTTTGTGTGGATCTATAGGGAATGTATACCTTTTGATCCATTTTTTAGTTCTTATTTTCTCCTTGAGTCAAGAAAATAGATCGTTGATTCTTGGATTGTAAAACATTCCTTGAATTTGGTTGTTTAGTACCTTGTTGATTTGGGATAGTTCTATGTTTATTTACCAATCTCTACATTGGTTAGAATGAACTAGCCAAATTATCTTGAGGGATTTCCAAAATTCAAATTGAATATTTGGGTCTTAGATTTTGTAAAGTAATAAGAGGTTCTTGATGATTAAAGAATGTAGGTTCCATGTTAAATGGAACATTTTATAATATCTCTTATGACTTTAACTATTCATTTAGGTTACCTTGATCCCCTATGGTTATGTTTTCATCAAATGTTTGTTGCATACCTTTGACCACATTTCCTTGTTCTTTTGAAGCATCATTGTGAATTGAAGTGGCAAATAATGAGTCAATTAAGTCTGCAATAAATTGATCCACATATCATTGAATTATTATCTTGATCTTGGGTAAAAGATATAGATTGGTGGGTTTTGACTCTATTTTTATTTCCCTTCTTTTGTTAGAATAAGAAAGTATGTCTATTTGTGCAAAAGCTTGCTCTTGACATCATTGTTCTCCTTCTCTTACTAAGGTATGTAATTATTCTATAGGAAAGTTTGAAGGTAGTCTAGCACCTGATTCTATCAAGCTAAGAAGTGCTTCATCTTGATCTCCTTGGAGTTGACATTCATTGTAATCATCTTCAAAACTTACTGTTGTGGGGATGTCATCAAAAATAATGGGGTTATCTTAACCATCATAAAATGACTCATCCTCATAGCTAAGGCCATAAGAGGCCCCACTACGAGTGAACCTTTGAGTCATGTCTATAAAGAGTTGTTCTTTGTGCTTGATTATATTTGGATCAATGTTTTTACAAATGCTCAAAAAAAGTATGCTTTGGGTCTCTTCAAACAAATAACTAAGGTACCAAAGAGACTATAAATGAGGGTGGTTTAGAACCACACACAATTATAATATTTGGTTCATGAATTTACTCAACTTTTGGTGAAGCAAAAATCATATAGATTGGAAGAGGGTATGGTAACTCAAAGATACAAGGTGAAAAATAGTACTCCAAAGCCTAGATCTTTGTGATATGCATATACTATAAAATCTAGTTCCAAATTTGATGAGTTGACCCTATAAAATTAGAGGAAAGATCTCCAAATTATGAAGAAGACAAAATAAACTAAGCAACTCAAGATGTAAAAACATGCATGAATCACTAAGTACAAAGCTAAGGCCAAATGGGTAGCACAACATCACCACATGGTTCTACTAGGATAAAATATGTTTTAGGACTCAAAGTGTGAGCAATACACAAGATGACTTGAGTCCACCTAAGATGATAATGTGGTTTTGAGTCTAATAAATGGCCCTCAATCCATATAGAAGATTGAACCCAAGTTAAAAAAAGTTTAGTGTGCAAATGGTGAATCCAACTTAACACACCAACCTTTGAAACTTAGAAAGGTTCAATTTTGAATGTGGATTATAAATGAGGGACTTTTAAAAAATTGGGTAAAAGGTCTAGACTCAATTGGGTAGCATGACTGTGCCAAAGTGGATGACATGGCACAAAAGCTTTTGTTAATAACTTGAATAAGGAAAAAATAAATTTTCCAACTGGACAGCGTAATACCTCCCTTGCTTAAGAGAATTGAGGAAAAAGTGATGTGGTTAAGTTTACTGAGTTAACAAGCATTTTTTAGACACAAATCAAGACCAAGTAAGCTAATGATAAAAAACAATTGTCTTAAGTCTAATTGACAAGGTATGGCAAAGTGGAGTCAACTAAACTAGCAAGTTTTTGAAAATTTCTACAGGAATCAATTACATAATGACTTTCACATCACAATGCAAAAGAAAATCATGTAATTGGGTGTTTATGGTACTTGTCTTGTTTCAAAAAGGTTTTTCCCTTTTTGCAACCACTACAACATGTTATTTGCTTAGTATAGTACAATGTCCAAAGTGTAGATACATCCTGTGTGAAAATTCATCACTAGAAGGTGGTTTAATCACTCAAACAGCTAATCCTAGTGGGAGTGGTTGAACTCAATGCCAGGAGGTGAAACCCCAAGTCAAATTTTCCCTAAAGAACTTGTAGGAGGTAATGAAGTCCCCCTCACAAGCCAAGATGCAATGAAATAAAAGACATAAAAGAAAAACTTTAGGGTCATTTTCAAGATCACCCAAACTATTATGAGTTTTTAGGGAGTGATTTAGATGACATTATTTGTATGCCTTGGACTAGGCATGTTTTCAATAAGAACGATGCTTTTGATTCTAAAATTTTCCTAAAGGGGACGGATGGAAGAGCATACACGCAATGTCCCTCTTTTTGTGAATCAAATTTTAAGTTTAAATAACTATTGAATACAAATTTGACAAGTGAATTAAATTTCAAGTCCCAAATGAAAGATGAGGTGATGTTATTTTTACCCCTTGATCTTAATTTGTAACTTTTAAATCACAATTTGTCAAAACATTAACAAATAAAACACCCTAAAGATTTTCTTTAAACACCAAAATGAAGGTTTCTAATTCATTTTAAACTTTCAAAAGATGTCTAAAGAGCATGATGTAACAAATTTCAAGTTGGTCCTACACCAAAATGGTAATTATGCCCTTTATCTTTTAATCACATTTAATTTTGAAACAATAAACTTTAAAATGGGTTATCAGTTACCTATCTACCCTTAAGGCATCACCCCAAAAGCAAATGTGTTAGGTTAGACAATGTTAGCACAAATATAAATAAAAACTTGAAAGGAAAAGATTATACATTGAAAAAATAATAAATAATAATAATAATAATATTAAACATATGAAAACCTTAAAATAACAAATTAGAAGGTTAAAAAAATTTAAAAATCAACACATAAAATATAAAAACCTGCAGTTAGTGTTTATATCATAAATTTTAAAATATAAATCAGTTTTATAAAAAAAAAATAGAGGTTATCAATAACTCCATATTTCACCTATCTAAAAAAAAATGAGATCCCAAAATTTAATAAAAAGAAATTATTCACTCTATACTAGCCGTTTTTACCAGAAAAACAAAAAACAGAAAGGGATAGTTACTTAAAAAGCCATAACCTCTAAAATATAAATATTTTTTTTGTGAAATTTTTATAGTATATAAATGACATATTTAGATATATTAATACATAAATTTATATAAAAATATTAATTAAATAAAAAAATTATGAATTGTTTATTGTCCCTTTTTACTCAAAGCAAAAACAATAAAAAAAGAATTAAAACTATGAAATACAAAAAAGTTCGTGGGTTGCGCCCTCATGACGATAGTCCCACCAGATGTACCAAAATATAGAGAAGATTAAATAACATAATTATTCAAACATTATTCCAATAAACCAAAGGAAAAATGCATAAGAACAAACTGAATTAAGCCTATCTATTCATACGGGAATTGCTAATGACAATGAAAGACAAATGAAAGAAAGCAAGAAACCTATACCTTCCCAAGTGAATCCATTCTCCAAAATCAACTAAAAATCATGTTCTCCCTTGATCAAGAATCCTTTTCTTCATCAACAATGGTGGAAAACTCCTTCAATGTCTCAATAACACTCCACAAAATCTAGGCTTATGATGTGAAATCACTAAACTAGGCTATCAATGAAGCTTGCATATAAAATCAATGGTCAAATGCAAAGGATTTTAGAAACAATTTAACATTATAAATTTTAAAAAATCAATCTTAAAAATTATGTCCATGGCCTCTCTATTTATATATTTTCAATATTGCTTAGAATCAACATGAACCGTCCATCTTGAAATGAAGATGTGTGGTCGAGGATTAATTCAATATTTGGAATTAAATCTATAATTATCCTCATCATGAATTTGGAAAAATAAGAATTTTAGAGGTATTGAGGGTCATTATGAGGAATGAGAAACCCATAATCCTAATATTTTATGCATTTATGGCTTATGGATGCCACCCCATATGATGATGTCACCTGATGATACAATTAATGACAATCAATTTTTAATAATGAGATACTCAATAAGTTCCATGGAATTCTTACTTAATATATTAATTTGGATTAATTATTCTAAACAAATTTAATCAATTTTAGTGTAATTCTTGGGAAATTGGTCCACAACTTAATCAAATTGGTCAAAAAGTCATACTATTGGGTTATAATTTGACTTGAAAAGAATTAGAAGGTGATGTTACATACGTTAGAACTGTATTCCCATTTAAGATGTTGTCAACATAAAATAACAAAGGTACATGCCTCATACACTAAATTAAAAATAAAAGAGCAATTCAGAGCACAAAAAGGTGAAATCATTATTTTGACTCGAAATGAATTGATCAAAATTAGTTGGCCCATAAATTGCATTGCCCCATTTAGGGATACTTTGACTTAAATTGGCACTTGTAAATGATAAATTCAAATCACTTAGGGTGTGTTATATATTTTAACCTAAAATATGCATTTGAGTGCAATTCAAGTAATATTGACAATTTCAACACAAAAGGTATTAGGAATTGAATGTCTATAATCCCTAGTTTGGGGTTACTTTGCCTCCTCTCTACTAGCTTTATTTTCTATATGTATGTTCATTTTTTGAAATAATATATCACATTATGCTACTACATCACCTTTGAAGCAATAAAAAGTTGATTTTTCTCTATTTTCAGATTTTTCATGAAGTGTGTGCTTCATGTTGATTGATGTAACTTAATGAATTATTGATTTTCTTATGTTTATGTCTAATTTTTTCACATTTATGCAGAAAATTATAATTTTTTTAGGTCATATCAAGTGCCTGATTCTAATTTCAGCCTAATTTATAAGTGAATTCAACCAATGTTCATTCCTTCCATGCTAGTGTGAGTGTTTGTCAAGACTTTTATATGAAATATTGATGTAAGAGTCATTGTATAAAGATGAAGTGAATGTGTGAAAGTTATTTAGGTTCAAAAGTGTGTCAAATATAGGAATATTTACTATAAAATTGGTGCACCAACCCAAATTTTCAATAGTCATGTTCAATTTCAATCTGAGTATTACTCTTTTACCATTTTCTTAGTCAAGAAATCACTAAATTAGAGAGTTTAGAGTGAAGTAGGTGAGTGTTAAAAAAGGAACCAACCCTTTATCTATATATTCTCTCTAATATAAGGTCACACATACATTAGATAGTTTTCATTCTATCAACAAGGGTGATAACAAGCACACATTCTCACAAGGGTGCACCCCTGAGTGATAACAGTGTCTAACACACCTGGTGGGACTAGTATTCAAATTAGTTCATCTGTTGAGGGATTTTTGGTGTTTTTATTCAACATATCAACCTTTGTAAGAATTTTTACAATCATCGATGGCAACTCCAAGTATATATTGTTGGTTTAAGCAGTCCAAGTTCTTAAAAAGCATTAATTTGTATGTATTTCAGTCTTTCATTTTATGAAAATGCATCTTTTATACCTTCATATTCTTCATATCAAGGTGAAAATATTTATTGCTTCACATAAATTATCCTTGAACCATAAAAATATAAATTTCCTCATGACATTTACCCCCCTCCCACCCTTACTCATGTTTCCAATCAACCTTAAAAAATCATGTTCATTTCAATTAACCTAAAAAAAGTATGCAAGAGATAAGATTTAAATTTGAGAGATAATGTATGGAGAGTGATAGGTAAATTGAATAAAATATACATTAATAATAACTTTATTATTATACCCGTGTACATCAGGAAAAGGTAGAATCATTGAAGAGATACAATGAGACTATAAGAGAATAAATGCAGTAGCTTCTCATGAGAGTACAAAAACAATTGTTCAAAATCTTAAGTTGGAAACAAGAAGAGCCCCTTAAACCTTAAAGAGAGTAAAATTTTTTTAAGATTCTAAATTTTAGGACTCCTGATCCTATGAAAGAGCCTATGCTTGTGCAAACTCTTTTCATTCTTCCTCAATATCTTCAATCAAGGAAGTTTTCAAGTTTTTTGAGCCCTCCTTTCAAACAAGTATTAAATGAAACTATTACTTCAAAATCTTAAAGCCTTATTAATGCCTCTTTAATTACAAATCTAATTCAAGATCATACCATAATTATCTATGTTCATATGCCACAAAATGGAATCTTTTTCCCTCCCACCATCTCCTTTTTTTAAGGAGGACCTATTGTATGGAAGGCAAAAGAAGAGCATCCAAGTGAAGAGGAAAATTTGTCAAGAGACGATGATCAAGAGTTGTATTGGTAAAATTAACTTCAATTTAACATAGAAGAAGATAATGTTGTATTTATTGATGAGAAAATCCAAATTTTAGTTGCAAATTATCTTCAAGAAGTCTATCATGAAGATGTTCAAGATGACATGGCAGTATCTAGTGAGATTGCAACAGCGGTTTCACAAGGTAATAGCCCTGGACATGAGCTAAGTAAAGATACAAAATAAGATGTAGTTATTCCTATTATACCTTAATAAGATACAAGTGAGGATCATGAAAAAATTTATTAAGAGTGGTATTAGTACCTTGAACTCATTCTAGATATTGAGACTCTTTGTAGGCCTACATCTCCTTGTGAATACATTGACAAAATGGTTGTGAAGGTTGGAAAACATGTTCAAGAATATGTTGATAAAATGAAATCTCAATTAGATATTGATGAAGATAGAGAGAATTATTTTTATCTCCTTTAAGATCTTGAATAACTTTCAGCAATTTAAAATCAAGATGATATATCTCAAGATGTCATAAAATGCTAAGAATAATGTTCTAGTGAGCCATTAAAAGCTAAAGTTGTAGTTGTTTGTATGAATAAGAATGTGGTTACATGGAAATATTTATTAGTTTTAAAGAGAAAATTGAGGTGACCATTAAATTACAATGAAATTTTGTTTATACCAGAGATATGTTTGCTTCAGTTGATTCACTTGGAGACAAGATAAAGAGGTTGATAAGTAGGAAAAGAGCGGATCCAACCATAATGGCACTCAAACAGTAGCTTATTCCTCATCTTTGTCAACCATATGGAGATTATATGAGAGTTTTTTGCTTTTATCCAAGTGTATTTTTAGTTTTGTACATATTAGTGTTATATTTTCACTTTCCTCCAAGTGTTATCTTGCACATGTTTAGTCGGTAGTTGTATTAGTTTTCAATTCCCTAAGTGCTTTTGCACAAGTGTTATTATTACTTGGAGAAGGCATTTTCAGTTTCATATTTATATAAGGAAGGTAAAATAGTGTTTATCACATTAATATAATATTTTGTGATGATTTTCATTATTCCATAGCCTAATAATTAAGGCTATTAGTCTTGAGTGTTTAGCAGGCAAACATCCTAGCAGGGTCACCAAGAATGTTGGCAAATTTTGTCACCATTGGTCAACGGTATGTGCATAAATAATTTGAGGTAATTTTTTTTTTTTTAGTGTTATATATCATGTTTTTTATAAATTAATATAACTTTTCAAAATTTAAGGTAAAGTGAGTCTAACTTGTTTCTTGCAAACTCTATCAAAACCTTTGGAAGTGTCTTGTCAAGAGAGTCAAGTTCTTTATCTTAAAGGTCATTTTAAATAATTTAACATGATAGGAGATAAATTAAAAGATTTAATAATTATATTTTATTTTATTTTATTATTCTCATGTTTTTTTATGATTTATTTAAAACATTTTCAAAGAAGGAACAAGCTCAAAGCATGGAAAAAGTGCAAAAAGACATCTTGGCACATCTAGTTGCTTATGTACAGGTCTTCAGAAATACTCAATTCATGGATTGAATATTAAATAATATATAAAAAACATATTAAATCCTTAATTAATCCAAAACCATTCTTATTAATAACTCACATGTCCAAAAATGGTAGAAGTTTCCTTCATTTCTCCATCAAGCTCTTTGTAAACTAGTAATGGATATTTTCTAATGTTTGGTTCATGAAGGAGAAGAAGAGTTGATTAAAATTATATTATGGTAATATATGTGTCTATATTATCTAAATATTTCATGCATTATTTTTATTTTATAGGGGCTTAACTTTATGAACTATCTTTAAGAAGGAAAGGTTCTCTAAAACCCCAATAACTCAATTTTAGGCAATATGATTGTATTTTTGTTTATTTATTGAAAATTAAAAGTTATGTGAGATATTATGAGGATTAAATATCCTTAATAAACCTTATTAAAAAAAAAATCAATGAAAATAATGGATAAATATAAAATTACAGGTTGCAAGATTTCAAACATGTAAGGGAGACAGTCAAAAAAAGCATATTTTAAGAGGTTTAAGTAATTGGTTGAAGGTATATAATATTTTTAATTATTATATTGGATATAAAATTTTATAATTAAAAAATAAATAGGTATTTAGGCCTCATAAATCTCAATAAAATTTTAAAACTCAGACCTGCAACCATGCAAAAATAAGAAAATGCAAGCTAGAAAGCACTAAAAAGTGCATATTTTGAGTTTTACTAAGTGAAATATCATGAAAATTTAAATGGATGTATTTTTTTAAGTTATTTAATGTTTAAAAAAAATTCATATAATTAATTTACATTATGATATATAAAATGGTAAAACACAGGTCTACACCATGGAGGAAATTAGGGTTTTTGACTAGTTTGCTTTTGAATGGAGTGAGAAATGAGTATTTAATATATTTTAAATGGAATATAATGATATTATATGATGTATAATTCATTTAAATTTATTAATATATGATTAAATAATGAAAACAAATTCTAAATTAGAATCATATCATTGAAAAACATCTCTGGGCAACCCTGCGGGCAACAAACAAATAATTATTTGTGAATTTTTGTTTGAAAGTTTGGTGAAGAATTTTTAATATTTTAAAACATTTACATGTATTACCTATTTATAAATATATAATTATAATATTATTATTTACATTTGATACCTATAACTCATTTTAGACCCCCCAAATCTGGATAAGGGTTTCTTGAGGCATAGAAAGCACAAAAGAGCATTTTTTGAAGTTGTATGTGGAGTTTGGAGATGAAAATTTGTTTGAAGGTATATTCCACCATGATGATTATTTTAAAATATTATTTATACTAACCATATGTTAAAATAATCTATGTTCATCAAGTTACAGGTTCTCGTTATGCATTTGGCAAGCTTGCCAAGATGGAGATGTACACTTCCAAAAAAGATCAGTATAGAGAGTTGTGATCATCATAAAATGAAATATCATCAAGGATAATTCATGATAATTAATAATTAAACAAATAAAACATGCATCCACTTACTCCTACACCAAGTTGGAGGAATAAGAGTCTTATTACCAATCTATAAGCCTCATTAATGCATTAAAATCTTCTACAACCTTGCCAAGTCAATCACATGTGATCTTTGCCATTTGGAGGAAATGAAGAGGTAAATATTTTGTGTTAAAAAATGATTAAATGTTATAAGTATTAAAAAATATCAATAATAATTTTTCTCTCCTTCTACACCACCTTGGAGCTAATTAAGGAAAAAGTCAAATCAAACATGAAGAACCCCTCAAACAACCCTATTAATGTGGACAAGAATCATGAAAGAATATAGAGGTCGGTTGAAGAATTGATCAAGAATTGAGGGAATATTTTCATATAAGATACTCCTTCATCAAGTAAAACATGTAAATCTCTCCCTTCTATGCCACCTTGGATCTATTTGAGGAAGTTAAGAGAGAGAAACATGCAAACAAGAAAATAGGTGCATAGGTGGGTCAAAATCTAAGATACAAGGAAGATAGTTGAAGTAACTCACTATAAATATGGAGATTCTAAATTATATGTTCAAAATGAGTTAATCAATATGATCAAGACCTCTTCAAGCATTAAAGACCATCAAATCATGCAAGGAGACCAATTCCCTTCAAGATAGGTCATGAATAAGAACCTGTGACGTTTTCAATGCAATCAAACAAGCCTATCTCCCTTTCATACATCATTTTTCAAGAGAGAGTTTTAAATCCATCATATACTACATAATATTTTAGTGGTTGATTGAGGAAGAGAGAAGGATGACTAGGCATGATGACTCATCCCTAGTTTGGGGCTACTTTAACTCCTCTCTCCTAAATTTATTTTCTATATGTATGTTTATTTTTTGAATGAAGATATAACATTATACTTTTGGCTATGTATAAAATCTATAAAAAATTTATACTACATCAACTTTTAAGTTATAAGTTCATTTTTCCTCTATTTTTAGGTTATTCATGAAGTGTGTGCTTCATGTTCATTGATGTAACTTAATGAATGATTGATTTTCCTATGTTTATGTCTAAATTTTTTACCCTTATGCAGAAAATGAGAATTATTATAGGAAATATCAAGTGTCTAAGTCTGAATTATACCTAATTTGGAAGTGAATTCAACCAATGTTCATTCCTTTCATGCTATTGTGAGTGTTTATCAAGACCTTTATATGAAATACTGATGTAAGAGTCATTGTATGAAGATGAAGTGAATGTATGAAAGTTATTTAGCTTCTCAAGTGTGTCAATTATAAGCATAATTAACTATAACATTGGTGCATCACCTCAAATTTTTGGTTTTCATGTTCAATTTCAGCTTGAGAATTATTCCTTTTACCTTTTTCCTAATTAAGAAATCACTAAATTAGAGAGTTTATAGTGAAGTAGGTGAGTGTACCAAAGAGAACCAAAACTTTATCTAGAAATTATATCCAATATAAAGTCACCCACACCTTTAATAGTTTCCATTGTGTCAAAAGGGGTGATAATAAGCACACATTTTCATAAGGATGCATTCTTAAGTGATAACAGGTCTTGCATAGGCTAGATCTATATGTGTCCCTGATGGCCCTATTTAGCCCAGATATATATTTATACTTACCCAATCCACCTCCATATCATCCCCAACCTTGTCCACCTCCATTTCATCCCCTCCATGATCACCAACCTTAGCTTGTACCTGTCTAGTCTAAACCTATCATGATGCCTGAAGAAGTGTTTTCAATCTCAGTGGACAAAATTATGCCCAACATATCATGTAGGCCAATGTCACGCCTACATCTATGTCACCTCCTTTTTAGGCCCATCTAATCCATTTTAATACCCCATATCTTCCTACATAATTACTCCTTAAAATCAATGGAGTCACTCAACTAATCTGTCGAGTAGTATGAGTAAATCACCTAGGATCATCAAGTACATCTTGCCTCATACTAAACTATTGTAGAACCTAAAATGTCATGTACTCATTAAGAATGTGTGTATGCCTACCTATCATAAATCACTTAGATGTCATATATGATGTATACCATCTATTTTATCTCCACTATAGCTATAGTGGTAAGTAGGGTTGCCATATGAAGAAATCAGCCATCAAGTCATCTAGCATCTAGCAATAGTCATAAATATCACCACAATGCCCTCGATGACCTACACCTATCTGGACCCATCCATATGACACTAGATCTTATGGACCCCATACTCATCTTTGCCTTAATAAGTGCGCTATGGATATGTACTCCCATCCCAAACTAGAGCAAAATAGTAGCCACAATACTCTATCCTCCTCAGTAGGCCACCACATACAAATCTTTATATAGTTAGGATAGCACTACAAGCCCTCAAGCAAATACGATTATGTCACCTAGAATCAATCTGATCACCCTACCTAGGAACATATAAAATAATTATCCACTCTTGTCAATTAGTAATATTTCACTAACAATCACCATCAGTACCAAAACCTCCTTATCAATTAGTGCTTGTGGTGTCGACTCCTCAAGTGCTAAGTCATCTAGCCAAATGTCTATATAAAACTCTAATAAATCAATATTAACCTTCCCATGTGGCATGGGAATGTCATAAAATTTTACCAAATCATCTAACACACCTTGTTGTTATGTTGGATATGTCCAAAATAATCATTGACCTCTCATAGGTAGCTTAAATATATGTCAAATGTCCTCCAATATAATTATAGCCTCCCTTATCAATAGGTGGAAGGTGGAAGTCTCTGAGTGATACCACTTGGACAATTCACTCAAATATGTTTGATCCACTCTAATCATGGGCATCCATGCCACATCAACTATATCTATGTCCTTTATAAATGTGCATATCTCCTTGGTCTAGATATGAGGAATCTGTAAATAGTGTGAGCATCATTCACATGCCATTAGGACCTCCCATCACTCTTGTAACCATAGATAGATTAGCGTGAGTCTATGTCTATATCACATCTCACTAAGCAAGTCCCTACTTGACCTATTTTATGCCTAAGAATAGTATGCACCTTTTTTAAAGACTTGACCCACTTTGAGTACATTAGCTATTTGATTTTGCTTTTGGGGTTAAGTCATCATCTTCCTTAGTGGTGAAGTCATCATTTAATAATTTTTTTCCATTTATGGTGATGTCACCATTTTCATAAAATGGTGCCTTTGCCTATTTTGGCAAAATCACTGATTTGGTGATTTCTATATACACAATATTTTTAAACTTTATCACTTACTAACACTTTGTATCTTGCAAGAACCCATCGAATCTCAATCTCTCTGAGTGCATGCCTTAAGGGGTGCACTGGGAAAGGGGTGGACAAACCATTGGTACTTCATAAAATTGTTGTCCCTTTTGCCACTTGTTATCTACACACTTGTCTCCTAAAATTGTTTACCCTAAGCTTATTTTTCTCATTTGTACCCATTCCAAAAATTTGCCATGATTTATCCTCCTTTCTCTTTCCTTGATCCCCTTTCGTTAGTTGATAGTACTAGGTCAATTGGGTCAACCCTATATAGTTTTAAACCTCTGATTATTGTACAGGGTTGACAAGGTTGACCATGTACTATTTAGGGATATTTTCACTTGGAGATTTTTTCAACCTTTAGCTATCCTAGCTTGGGACCTAGTGATTTACCTCCCAAAAACATACAAGGTCGAATGGGTCAACCTTGTATAGCTGATATATTTGGAAGGATTTAAGGAAAGATATGCCTATATATACAAGTTCATTTCCAACCATTTGAGAATAAAGAAGTGAAGAAGAATAAGTGATAACAAACATTTTCTTATTGACCATTCTACTTGAGGAATAAATATTAGGGTTCCATACTTTCTTTGGAGATATGGATCTTGTCTTGCAGAGAAGTCTTTTCGATACATAGATAGGTTGTGTAGCCTAGAGCTGGTTTGTCTTCATTATCCTTACATACCACAATAATCTCTTGTGAAGCACCTTGTCCAAAGGAGAGATTGAGGCTTGATGGGTTCATATTCAAGATAAGTATTCCTAAATTTATTTCTCCTTTGTAAGAGTAGATAGATAATGAAGTTGTGCTTCTCTCCCATGTATTACTATTTCATATACATTGATGTTATTATATGTCTTCTATGCATGTTTAGTTTAGTTTATTTTATTTCTAACCCCCACTTTGTGTCACAAGCTTTGGTGTGCACTAGATTAGATTTACTTTCTTGTTTATTAGAATAGAGTGAACATTAAACCTAGGACTCTTTTAGGGTTGTTGCATGATTGTGTTAGACTGTAGGCTTTGAAACCCTTCCTAGCATGGTGTATTATGACAAGTGATCCCTTAATCAGGTCTAGTAGATCTCATCTTGGTCATGCTTTTGCTTAACAAATGTATTTCCAGTAAAAAGTGTAGGTATGTTCTATCTTCTCTAAGCCAAGATTGATTTATAGACATGATGCATTTTTTATTGCATATAATTTCCACCAAAAATCATCAAAGTCATCATGGGAATTTGGGTGAAGCCATCATTTTGAATGCCATAAAAAATGGTGACTTCACCATTTTTTACCCTAATTTAGAATTTAATATGTAATAAATGCCAAATAGCTCAAGCAAGGATCACTCATTAGCTGTTCATCATATGGTGGTCTCCCATACTCCCACACCCAATCACTCACATGCCTTTGTTCTCATCAACCAACCATATTTAACTACTTTTATCCACAAGACCAAAGCTTAAAATTCTCAAAGGGTAGGGTGAAAATTATTTTTTTTACCCCAATGGGTCAATATATAGCTTGAAAACTTGATTTTTCACCCCTAGTTCCTAAGGTTCATTCCTTTCATCCTAGGAGGTCCTATTTTTGACTCTATGGTCCATTTTTTAGGCTATTCATTTCTATTGTTATTATTTTTAAACCATTTTTATTGCCAGACCATGTTGTTCAAGATTTTTGGAGCCTTGTTTCATAACACCATTTTTCTAACTATATTACATGTTCATTTGGACATGCATCTTTGTACTAATAAGTACCCCAATTTGTACCATTCCTATGTGCAAGCTCATCGATAATTTGTGTTATGGGTTTAGTGCATGAGATCCCTTTACTAATTTAACTAGATGAGGTAAAATTATTAAAAACTAACCAATGATCAGAATTGCCCTATTGGGGAACAATCAATTTTATCATGTTTCAATCCACCTTGTTGGGGCAACTCAATGTGCTAAGGATTAAAACCACCTTGTTAGGTAAAATCCTTATTTAGATTTTTAAACCATGTCATTTTCATATTTTTAGGGCCTATTTTATGACATTATTTTTATCCTAATCCCTTGAGGAGCCATCTAGGGCTCATCAACTTCCCTCTGGGGCATGGACTTATACCTATTGACTCGTAACAACTTATGGTTGTCAAAACGTCACTTTTCAAAACATTAAAATTTTTAACTTAACAAATTTTTCATTATTTGAGAATATGTTAATGCGCTTGTGTCTTTTAATTCATCCTCAAACAATGGTAAAACTAGACACTCTGTTTTGGGCACATTTCATGTATAAATGGACATTAGACCAATTTCTAATTAACACCACAAAGTAAGCCAATAAATCATTTAAACACCAAAATTCATCTGCAAATTGGACATAAGTTCCCTAAATCATGTCAAGGTATCCCTATTTTGGTCAATACCTATACACAACAATAACCTCTCATGAATTTATTCCCAGTCAAGTTACAACCTTTAGCACTTAACCAAATTCTTGAAATGACCTGTGAATAATCTTCTGCACAAATTTACAAACTATAAAAAATAATGGAATAATAAAATAAAATTCAAAAAATAACTTAGAATAATTCAAGTATTTTATATTGATCATATGCCACTTTGAGGGGGAAACCTCATTTGAGCAAACTCAATACAGTAATATTCATGGATGCCTTCATTGGGCCTCAATACTTAATTAAATACTAATTATATTCTAGCAACTAATACTTCCCATGCAGGTGGGATAATTCAATATGCTACTTAATGAAATATTAATTATATTCTAGCAACTAATACTTCACATGCATGTGGGATAATTCAAATATGCTAAACGGATGAGTTATAAAGCATATGTCTCTATAGTGACTAATACACTAATAATGCAAAGAGAATGGTAGGACATAGGTTCTTAACATCACCTCACCCTTAGAAAAAGTTTTGTTCTCAAAGCTTCATATGTGGGAATCATTGTTGAATTTGGAATAGTGGTTCTCATGTGGCATCTTTGGGTTGCATGTCATTCCACTATATTAATACTTTTGTGATGGAGTGGGAGCAAAGTTGGCAGGTGTGCCTATCTAAGATAGATTTTAGTTCAAGAAGGATGGAACCTTCATTATCAAGTTTGGGTAAAACTATCTACACTCTATTGGTAGGACCAAGAACTTTCTTCAAATAGGAAACATGAAAGATTAGGTGAATTTAGGAGGAAGGTGGAAGCTCCAACTTGTAAGCAACATACCCATTTTACTAGAGAACCTTATATGGCCCATAAAACTTTAGGTCAAGCTTATGATCCCCTTTTAGTTTCAAGGATGATTGCTTGTATGGATGAAAATGAATAAAAAATATATCACCAAGTTGAAAGGTGTGTTCAGAGCGGTGTTGATTTGCCTATTATTTCATTCAATTTTGTGATAAATGGAGATTGTCCCATAAGATGCTAATAATTTGAACCCAATGATGGAGATTAGTGTCGACTACCTAAACTAAGGAATTATCGGGTATATATGGGAGAAGTGTTGGGGATTCTTGACCATAAACTACTTCAAATGGAATCATTTTAGTAGAAGTGTGGTTGAGGTATCATACCACCATTCAATGAGGGGGAGCCACTTTACCCACTAGTGATGTTGTTCTAATGCAAAGCAATGAAGGAATGTTTCCAAACATTTATTGATGATTTCTATTTGGCCATTAGTTTAGGGATGATACCCAGAGCTCAACTTTAGTTGTGTGCCTATGCATCAGAATAGCACTATCCAAAAATGGTGATTTAAATTTGCATCACAATCAAAGACAATTGAAAAAGGGATACCATGAAGACAGAAGATCTGATCCAAGAAACCTTGTGTAACCATGGAGTCTATATAAGGGTGGATGAAGGCACAAGAATGACTATATTTGGAGAGACAGTCGACCATGACGAGGATCACTATTTTGTTTCCATAGTTAGGGAACCCCTCAATGAAATCTATAAAAATATTAGTCTAGATCCTATTAGGTATGGACAAGGGTTCCATCAAACTATGAATCATTATGGTTTCACCTTTGTTAGATTAGTATGTATCACATTCAGCCACCATCTATTTAATTTCCATTTCCATCCCCTTCTAGAACAAATTTTGGTGTGCCCACTCATATGCTTTGAGAAATCTTAAGTGCCCTACTAATGGAGAAACATGGATTTCTTAGAATACATCTTGATGAAGGTTTATGATATTGGTAAGCACTAGATGACCCTTATAATGTAGAGAAGCACCATCCCTTGAATAATGTGGTATTACAGAGGGTTTAATGGTCAATTGTTGAATCAGTTGGTGTAAAGAGGGATCATGTGCATACCCTTGGTGTACAGATTCCAACCAGTTTAAAATGGGCATGGAGATGTAAAAAAGGTAAGTATGGTCCTCAAACATCTTGGAGAGAGCATCTACCATGACATTATCTTTACCCTTCTTGTAAGTTATTTCATAATCATATCCCATGAGTTTTTTGAACCATTTATGTTGTGTCAGGGTTGAGACCCATTGTTCTAAGAAGTATTTCAAATTCTGGTGATCAGTTTTAATGCAAAAATGATTTCAATGTAAGTATGGTCACCATTTTTGTAATGCATGCATAATTTCCATCATTTTTTTTTCATATGTAGATAAATCCAATTTTCATCCAAAAAGGGCTTTGATAGTGAAAGAAATGGGACAAACTTCTTGGAGAAGAACAAAACCAAGGTCATTACTACATGCATCACTTTTGATGGTTAAAGTTTTGGTGAAGTCTAACATGGCCAAAATTGGTGTGCTACACATAACCTATTTGAGTGCCATGAACACCTAGTTAGCTACAACATCCCATGTGAATGCATCCTTATTCAGTAAGGAAGTCAAAGGAGCCATGATCTTGCCATAATCCTTAAAAAAAAATTGGTAGTATCCTATAAGGTTGAGGAAGCCATGAAGGTTCTTGAGGTTTGTTGGTTGAGGCCAATGTTTCATGGCATTGATTCTATCTAGATCAATGTGGACCCCATTAGCTAAAATAATGTGCCCTAGATATTCAACTTTTGTTTGACCGAAGGAACACTTGGACTACTTGGTACATAATTGATTATCTACAAGAAGTTTTAATGCCTGTCAAGATTTGGAGATGTTCATCCCATGTGTCGTTTTAGATCAAAATATCATCAAATAAAACCAAAGTAAATTGATGGAGGAAAGACTAAAAGATTGTATTCAATAGGGCTTGAAATGTTGAAGGGGAATTTGTAAGTCTAAATGGCATGAGCAAGAATTCATAATGACCCTCATGAGTGCAGAAATCTATCTTTATAATGTCATCAACATGCATGTGGATTTGATGATAGCCAAAATGAAGATCTAATTTGGAGAAAAAAATTACCCCATGGAGGTCATCAATGATCAAAATTGGAAACTTCTCTTTGATAGTGAGTTGGTTAAGGGAAAGGAAGTCAATACAGATGTGCCACGACCCATCCTTTTTGTGGACTAGAAGCACTGGGGAGGAGTATGGGTTGGTGTTTTGGGTGAATAATTTTGGACTTGAGGAGTTCTCATACTAATTTTTCAATCTCAGTTTTTTTATAAATGTGGATAGTGGTATGGCTGAATATTGGGTGGGATACTTACTAGAAGGAGCAGGATGCAATGATATTTAGGATGTGAAGGGGGTAAACCCACTAGATCTATAAAAATGGTTGCATGCTTTTCAAGGATGGCTTGAAAATTAGTAGGGTAGTTAGTAAAAGAGGGGAGTTAGAGTTGGATGGAATGCATATGGGCAATAACCCCATCTGAACCTTTCTTTAGAAGCTTTTCCATGTGATGAAAAATGATGATTTTAGTAGATCTAGGCAACAACCCTTTTAACGTGTTATTCTAGCCACTATCGGTGAATTGCATCCAATAATCTTAGAGAATTCCCATAGAATAGGTCCCAATGTGTGGAGACACTGCACCCCTAAGACCACATCACATCCCCTTAAAGGTAGGGCAAACATATATGATTGAAGAGTGTAATTGCCTATCGTAATACAAGAAAATGTTCTTCCATTGGAAATCATGACTTCAAAGCTGAAATAAGGGTGTACAAATCAGTTTACATGCTTATCAATGCAGGGATCGATGAAATTATATGTGATGCTAGAGTTAATGAGGATTGTGAGAAGGATATTTTTAAATAACCACTTGACCTTCATGGTTTGAGGGGTTGTAACACCTATGAGTGCATGGAGAGAGATATCAAGTTGGGTTTCCTAATCCATGGAGTCATTAGAAGGGATTTGTTCTTCTTGAGCATCCTATAATTCTTGGATATTAGGTTTATTATCTTGATCTGGTAGTGATGCCACATCTAGCAAGTAAAGCTTCTATGTGATGCATTGGTGAACCTTTACTAATTTGTCATTACAATTATAATATAATCATTTCTCCTTATGATCCCACATTTCTTCCTTAGTAAGGTGCTTGACTGGTGTGGTTGTGTTTATCTATTGGTTCATGTGTTCTTTATGGGTGGAAAAGTGAGAAGTCCATGTTGCACTGAGATTTTATCTTTTAATAACTTAGCCAGACCCAAGGAGGCCATCAAGTTAGTGGGATGAAACATTTTCACCTCTGAACAGATTGGATCTTTGAGGCCACTAATAAAATAACTCTTGAAGAAGTCATCCGATAACCCTTCAGTGTGATTAGATAATTTCTCAAATTCAATCTAATAATCATGAACGATTCTTGTCTGGTAGAATTTGGTGAGAGCTCCTATAAAGTTCTCAAATCTCAAAGGACCAAACCTGCCCAGAAGTAAGGATGAAAAAGTTTTCCATTTGGGTTCATCATTCAACTTGAGATACTAATGGTACCATTGAAGTGCTTCTTGTTCCAAGTGAAAGGAAATAATTGGGACTTTGTTGACAAAATAATTATAGTGAAGGTTGAATAATTTCTTAGCTTGATATATCCATCTAGTAGGATTTGTACCATTGAACTATGGAAAGTCTAGCTTAGGCCCACGTGATATGTGGTGAGAAGAGAAACTATTCTCTGAACAAGACTCCTTATGCAACTTGTTAAAAAAAGGCTATTCTATTGATTTAGTCCATGTATCCTTTCGGTTAACTCAATGACATGGGCTTTCAATGTGGCAAGTTCTACCTACATAATTTTTTTGCCTGTACGGGTGATTACCATAACTAGTGTTTTTTTTTTTTTGCAAGGATAGAAAAACAAGTTTTAAGACACAATCAGTAAGGAACTTTTTTTATTTTGATTAAATCAGAAAGGGTAAATGTACATTTATGGATTTTTTAACACTATCTAGGTATGATTGATGAGGGTAGGGGCAATTTCGAAATTGAAATGAAAAAATTGGAAAATTTGTCTAAGAGGGACAAAGGATCAGAAAAGGGAAAGGAACATTATGGAAAAATTTTGAAGGGGATAAAAAATGAAGTTACGCTAAAACCCAAAAAAATCAAAAAATAAAATTTGTGGCTAATGGAAGTGAAATTGGGAAATGGGACCTCAAGGAAGAAAAAGTGCATAATGAAATTTTAGGTGTCCTAGTAAAGTTTGAAGATCAACAGAGATAGAGATGAAGAGATATGGAAAAAAATGAAAAAAAATTATAGAAACTAATTTTTCTTGGTTTCTCCTATCAAAAGTCTATCTACAGTTTGTAGTTACTAGTTTGCTCAACTGTAGTTACTTCTACTTATAATCTTTAAGAACTAGTATGTTGGATATGGGCCCTAAGTTTGTTTGACTACGTAAGGGTTTTAATAAATCTCTCTGGCCACCAATACCATTTGAAAAAGTAATGATCCCAAAAAAATTGGCCATGAATTTATCCCTAAACAACAACTCTTAGTTTATCTCACAAGTGGAAACTAGTCAATTGGGATGGAGTTGTTGCCCTTTTCGTTGATAAGTCCTCTCAATGGACTAGCTACTTTGGGGTTCTTGTGGTGCTCCTCACAATGAGTTTTATGAATATATGCCCAAGTACTTCTCACACTTATGTGGATGGGTATTTGCCCTTATCTGAACCTGCAAATGAAGATATACAAATAGAGACAATGAAAAATAGTTTCTTAAATGGCACAACTCCTAGAAATCCACTTCTAAAAAGAAAAAAATCTCCAAAATCTACCCATAGGCTGAGAAAAGTGCTTTGATACCATATGTGAAGAATCTTCTCCAAAGATTTATGAACTACATAAAATAATGGAATAATAAAATAAACTTTAGAAAATAACTCAAAATAATTCAAGTATTTTATATTGATTACAGGCCACTTCGAGGGGGCAACCTCCTTTGAGCAAGCTCAATACAATAATATTTATGGATGTCTTCATTGGTCCTCAATACTTGTGGGATAATTCAAATATGCTAAAGGGATTACTTACAAAGCTTATGCGTCCATAGTGACTAATACACTAATAATGCAAAAAGAATGGTAAGACCAAAAACCTCATCAGATCCACTTAGCTAATTTAATCAAATTAAATGCTTAAGTGAAAAATCCATGTTTAATTAATGAATATCTAATTTTTGAAAATGAATTTTTTAAAAATATTAAAGAATATGATGTCATGATGATGTCACCAGCCCCAAAGTCAAAAATTAGGAAATATCAACATAAGTGCCATAAAAATCATAAATATTGAGCCATGCCTCCATAAATACATAATTAAATCTATCATTAAATGCATTTGGACTCCCAACTTTAACCCTAGCTTAACTACATGGGTTAGAATTAGTTGAAAAACTATAAATACAAGTGCCATGACTATTCTTCAAGAAGATTTTAGATGCAAACAAATAATGTCAAATTATTGCTAGAGAGCTTCATAGCCAACACAAGCCAAAATCCAATTGACAAGTGAATAAAAGTAGGTGTTTCCCATAAAGCATTAGCATCATCAAAGATCATTTATTCAAAATACTGAACACAAGCCTTCTTTCACATTGAATTCAAAAGAGTCATTCTAGGAAGGTAAATGGTGTTCTTGTCTTCCATTTGTAGATTTCTTTGTTTTGTTATCATTACTCACCCTAGTACTTAGGCCTAGAATTTTAGTTGTCATAGAGTTATTTTGGTTTATCCACTAACAAGAAAAACTAATCATTGTCTTTGTAATCCTACAATACAAATAGTCCATAGAAGAGTTTGAAAGTCTGAAATTGGTTTGGATTTTGTGATATTAGCTACACATTGCATAGCATATACACCTTATATGTGTCTCGTGTTAAAATTATGTATAAAAATGGTACCAATATATAGAATTATGTCATAACTATGAATCTGAATTCTATAACTATGTGCTTTAGCCAATTCAAAAACTAAGTGTGAAAAACATGCTTCCAAAGCATGCTCCTATTATATATGAAAAATCTAAATACTGAATAAGTGTGGAGAACATGCTTCCAAAATATACCCCCACTATAATCTAGAGATGTTGAATAGTGAATAAGCATGGAGAACATGCTTCCTAAGCATGCCCTCACTTAATCTAAAAATTGTGCCAAATGTAAATAAATGTGGAGAACATGCTTCCAAAGCATGCCGCCACTAATATTCCCCCTGCTCTTTTGAGGTGAGAAAAGAATAGAAACTGGTAGTTACCTCACCTCAAAAGAATAATACAATTGTATAATCTATGAATGTAACCATGCAACATATAGAAGGAACTTGTCTGGGTAAATGTAGCATTAAAGCACATAGAACAATGTGATCACACAAGATCCTAAGATGCATGATAAGGATCATGGAAATATCTATATAGTAATAGTACATGATCAACAAGTAAATCAAACATACACACACACACACACACACACATAAGAGCACTCAAAATCAAGTCAAAGGTTTAAGGAGACCGTAAATAAGGGGTATGTTCAAATGCTACACAATCGAAGGGACATGACTTGGTCAAATGTCCACAAAATCAAGAATGGCATATTCAAATGTCCATACAATACACAATGACATATTCAAATGTCAAAGAAATCACACATAGGCACAGGGGCTACAAGTAAAGGAGCATATTTAAATGCTTGAACAAGAAAAACAATAGCAAGACAAGGAACTCAAGGAAGCATATAAATGAAAGCATAGGCAACCAACATAAACATATCATATTATCCCATGGATCAAATGTGTTAGCAAAAAATATCAAATGCATAACATATCAATTACCCTGTGAAAGATATAATCATGGATAAAGGTATGTGTAAGCACACATATGAGCTCAAAACATGATAATGTAGAGTGACCATAGAATTATATAACTTATAATTATCATGATCATAGAGGTATATTCCCCCAATGTCCATATGACATGAGTAGAGGGAAGACCCAACATCTGAAATAGGAATAGATCATGTATTTGTGTATGTCTGTATCATACTCAAGTAGAAGTGAGACACACATGTTGATGTAGGAGTAACTGATATGTCATCCATCAACATGTATCTAACACATAGATGCCAAGGAGCCAATAAGATATGTAGTTACTAAAAGCATTTTTAGATTTTTGAATGTTTTTTATTTTTTGGGGTATTTTGGAATATTTGAGACCTTTTATGTCTCCAGATGAGAAGTATAGAGTGTATTATCACCACTATCAATTATGTGTTGTATCCTTTTCTTTAGATTCAAGCAATGGTTTGTGTGGTGGCCTTGCATTCTATGATATGCACAATAGTATTTGGATCTATGTAGAAGATGTATGGGAGGTAAGTTTATCACTTTGTATCGAATCATTTCCCTTAGGATTTCGCTTGGTCTCTTAGTAACCATTGGTATAATGTTTGGATCGCTTGTTTTAGATGTGTTTTATTGCAGATTCTAATTTGGATAAGACACTTTGTTTATCATAACATTCATAGATGAGAATGCAAACACATGATTCACACTAACATAATGTGGATATGAAATCTGATTTTACAATAAGGTGATCTTTGAATTTGAAGATTGACTTTGCTTTTGTAACTCATCCATTGACTTGGACATGGTATGGATTTGTTCTTTGAGAGTTTCACAAACATATTTCCTAGGTATATCGAATTGAACATGCATACATGTACGATCAAGGGATATGGGGAGGGTTTTTTGGTTACCCTTTTTTTGCATAATAGGATGAGCCACCTTACCCTTTGAAGAGGTGATAGTGTGAATTTGATTAGAGAGATCATATCTATCACCTCCTTAGGGCTAGGAGAATCAATAGGTTCCTCTTTGTCCATTTGAAATTTTCTAAATATTGAAATGAGAATAGGATAGGAAAGACACACAAACTCTAGGGAGAAATCCATTTTGTTGATATATTCTTTAGATTTTGAAAACAAACTGATTTTTGAAACAAATTTTAGCAAATTATAAATCATAAAAATAATCATGTTTTTAGAACACTCTAGGAGTTGCATGAAAAGATATAGAGATTGGGTTCACCAAATATTTAACCCTAAAATGTTGGTTTTAAGTTTAAATTAACTAGATACTATTATTAAAGGGGTATATAGAAATGAATAAGCATAAGGGTGATAATCAAATCTACAACATGTCAATTGGGTGTTGAACTTAGATATAACATATACTAAATTTCTTATGTTGAGTTATGTTAAACATAATAAGTACAACTATGTTAGATATGGAAATGACAAAATAAGTAATGTACTTAGTTTCTTTTATGTTAATGTAGTTCTAGATCTGGAACAAGTAGGAATTAGACTGAAAGATGATTCAGTAATAATTGTTAGATTCTAGATTAGATACTTTTGGATTCGTAGACACTAACGTCACCTTGGGACGGTTACATCAATGTTCTTGTCTAAACTTGATGGAAGTGTCATGTATGAAATATCTGTTATAAAAGGATGCAACCTCATGGATGCTTCTACTTTTGTCTTTGCCTTCACTATAGTGCATTCATATCTGGGTCATGGATTGTCACTCCTCATGATTTTTCAAAACCCTAGTTCTTCATCTTCATAATGACTTTGGAGGAGAATAGATTACTGGGCACATGGTGTTGAGATGACCCCAAAGACCCATCTATTAATGAGTGATGCATACATAGCCAATACTCTGAAGAGAGCCTCAAAATGATGTTCTCCCCTACATGTTGGCTTGTATATGACTCATGCAATATGTAATAAGCAAGTACAATAATGGCATAGCTTGTAACTTGGCAAATATATCTTTTGGGTTTCTCCTTCATTACTTTAGACCTATCAATGTGATGTCCCTATGAATGATATGGAAATAGAAAAAAATAAGGAAGCTTTGCTCAATTTAAGGCTTGATTAAATGTCTTTTGTAAGTTGCATTGGTCTTTTCTAGTTTTTTAACGAATGAAGGTTGATCTTGTATTTATATCAATCCCTTTGGAGAAATGATTGCATTAAATCACTTAGGCCAACCATTAGGATACATTTGATTTAAAAATTAGATGAATTCAGGGCATTAAACACTTGTGTTGGGTTAGGACACTAGTGTTTATCCCGAACGTTAGTATTGAGGGAGCAAGAAAGTAGGTACAAACTCAAAAATTGCAGAGATGGAAGATAAGTAAGTTTTAATCATTATGAGCAAGATATAAGGTCTGGGTCATCAGCATAAGACTGGTTGAACTAAGAGATAGGCCAAGGGGCACAAGATAGAATAAATGCGAGATTTGAAAAAACATGAAAAGTCTAGAACTGATAGGAATAACCAAGGTCTAATTTTTTCAAGTGTACAAGACTAAAGTGTTATATAATTCATAAATAATGTCTATAAAAAAAAGGTATAGGTCTAAAACTTGTAGAGAGTGATAATGATTAGGTTTATAACATTTTGCATAGTATAGAAGGCCTAGTCATTAGAATAATATTGTTCTAACTAAGAGATATGCAATTTGTCACAAAGAGATAGCAACCATGAGCCTTTTGGTAGTGAGGTCTTAGAATAGAGGGTACAACCATGATAGGTATTTTCTAAGTGTAAAAGATTGAGGTGTTATATAATTCATATTTAGTGTCTACATGCCTCCTTTTTAATTTAGTAATGAAATTACTAGTTTTAAGGTACTTGGGTGTATATAACACACCTTGTCTTTATGTGAGTCCAAATTGAGTGCTTTTCTGGTCACTGACCTGCAACCAAAAGTATGTTACAATATATTTTTAGTGCATATAATCTAGAATTAAAATAATTTTAAATGCTTAAAAGTAAAAAGAGCAAGTTTAGGACTACATCTATGTCTTAATGTAACCATCTTGCCTTTTGGCAAATTAATTTCAAGAGATGCTTTATTGTGTAGCCTTGGAGCTAATATGAGGACAATTTGTATACCTGCAAGTGCATACATCTATAGAGAGATTGGAGGACAACATGCTCCCAACCTTGGTGAAAATATGAGTTTCCACTAGCCATTAAGCATATCACAATCATGCAACCCAATCATACTTATAACTTGGCAAGTGTGAGTGATCCAATCAAATCACACTATATATTTGGTGAAGCTCAATGATTCAATCAATTATAACTTATAGACTTGGTAAGATTGAGTGATTTAATCATCTTAACTTTGCCAAAAGGTGAACCAACTAATACAGTATATTGGCTCAATAAATTCCATAGAAGTTTTTCTTAAGTATGATAACAATCCATAGTAGTATTTGAAATCTAAAAGATTATTTGATTTTATAATTTACGATGCTCTTTGTATGGCATATGCACCTCATATATGTCTCAAGTTGACACTTGGGTATAAAAATGGTACCAATGTATAAAATATTGCAACAAATATGTATCTAAATCATATAACTATGAAATTTATCCAATTTAAAAAAAAAAAAGTGTGGAGAACGTATTCCCATGACATGCCCCCATTGAATTTGAAGAATCTGAGAACTAGTATAAATGTGGAGAACATGTTTTCATAACATGTCCACACTGTAGTCTGGAGATGTTGAGTACTAAATAAGTGTGGAGATCATGCATTTTATACATTCCCCCTCCCCTTCTGAAATTTGAAACTGTGAAAGTGTGGAATCCATGCCTCTATGACATACACCCATTAATATGCCCTCCCTTTTGAGGTGAGGGGAAATATAAACTGGTAGTAACTTTACCTCAAAAGGATAATATAATTGTATAATTTAGTATGGATCATGTAGCATATAGGATTAGTAGGTCTAGATAGATATAGCAATGAGGTACATAGTATATAATCACATCAAGTCTTAAGATACATGATGTAAATCATGGCAATGTCTACAGAGTAACAGTATAAGCTTGACAAGCAATCAAACACATAGATAAGATCACTCAAAATTAAAGCAAAAGGTAATTGTCCAAGGAGACCTCATACAAGGGGCATGTTCAAATTTCACACAATCTAAAGGACATGACTTAATTAAATGTCCACAAAGTATACAATGACATGTTCAAATATTCACATACAATAAGCTAAGACATATTCAAATGTCACAATAGGCAAATAAAGGCACGAGGGCCACAAGCAATGGAGCATATTCAAATTCTCGAACAAGTAAGACAATGCAAGACAATAACAGGCAAGGAACACACTCAAAGAAGTGTAAAAATGAAAGCATGGAATCATAATCGACCAGCATAAGCATATCATACTAGTCCCTAGATATATGCGTTAGTAAAAAATATTAAATACATAGCATATCAATTACAATGTGAAAGATCTAAGCATAGATAAAGACATGTGTAAATATATAAGCTCAAACATGATAATGAAAATGATTTTATAATAATGCAACCTATATGTATCATGATCAAGGAAAAGGATGCCCCTAATGTACTAATGACATGATTAGAGAGAAGGCCCAACATCCATATGTGCATATATCATGTGCCTAGGTATGCATGTATCACACTCAAAATATGTGTGAAACCTATGTGTGTATATAGAAATAAATGATATGTTATCTACCAACATGGAACTAACATAATAGATTCCTTGGAACTAATAAGAAATGAAAATGTTGAATATTTTTGAATTTTTAAATGTTTTAATTTTTTTGGTATATTTTTAAAATATTTGAAAGGACTAATCGAAGAAGTCTTCATCATCAAAAGGTGTAGGATCACTTGAGACAATTTTCAGCTTTTGCTTATAGCTACTCATTGTCACCTCCTCAATGTTTCCATGCAATTATTTTTCGAAAGTCGTTGGTGGGGATGGATGGCCATATCCATCCTAGTGTAGGCAAATCTATCTATCCTTAACAGTTAAGGTGATACACATATCTATAGTATCCAATGTTGCATTCCAATCGGAAAACCAATGTTGTCTAAATTTTAATGTCAAATGTGGGTCCCAATATAATATACATATGATCGTGGGGACCTCTTGTGGTCTACATCCGATTGGTAGGTGGATGTACCCATAAGATTCTAGCATCAATGGAGAGTATGTTAATTCAATTGTATTATGTGCCAATTGTTGAATAAATGTGGTGCTACAAATTGTATCCCAATTGTTCCTATCAAACTTGAGATGTTGACAATTGACCCCATAAGTATTAGGAGTAATAGTTAGATCTTTCTGCCTTAGTCACTTTGAAGGATGGTTTTCTTGTGAAGCTTTGGAATTATTATGTCTTTTTCTCTTCTCGGGCACAATTTGTATGTGACCCTCACTCTTATATTTATGAATTTGGTTTTGCAATGCCTCATATTGATTTTTTTTTTGGCTAATGATCTGATGATAGTTACAATATGGTAATCCCTCTTTAGGAAGAAGTTTGTTTCCTGATCTCTGTCTATTCGGAGGTAAAGATATAATCATATGGTTAAGTAACATAGAAAGTATTGTATCTGGGGTGTCATGGTTTGTTGTGATCTATAACATTTGTTGTGGATTCTTATGAAATACCTCCACAGTATTTACATGATGTATTTGCATTTGTCCTTTGTAAGGTTGACTCAATGTTTGTAGCCAAGAGGGATGTATGGAAAAACAAACATTTACATGCTCATTTTCTATTTTTGTTTTGCCCTTATTTTGATCATATTATGCATCCTCTGAAGGTGGATTTAACTTATATGTGTTAGGACTTGTAGGTGTGAATAAGTTATGTGAAAGATTCTCAAGTGGATCAAAGTTTAATTTTTGCAATTTCTCATCTATCATATCATGGGCTAAATCATCATCACTGTCATAGTAATCTAAAACATGGCCATCTTGTTGCTTGGTGTTGAATACTAAAGAAAGCTCAAATAGTTGATTTTATTTTGGTTTTGGTATTATTGGTTCCTTTGGTAATGGATCTTGCACTTGATGTGCATCCATATGCACCTCAGTCGTTAGTGTCTTATTTGTATCTGGAGATAAATGAGTCATTGTGCTTAACTCACCTATTTCATAGGTTTGTATATTCTCAAGAGGAATACATTGTTTAGGTTGCATCACTTTAGAAATGCCCTTTATATCGGAATGTGCCATTTTATAAAATTTGAAGGGTTCGCCATTTGCAGACATCATCAACAAGGTTTTATCATGTATGGTTTTTATGCATCGATGTAGTGTAGATGGTATGGCTTCCATTGTGTGTATCCATGGTCTACCCAAAAACAAGTTATAATGTAAGTATTGAGACATTACTTGGAATGTAGATGAAACCATTTTTGGCCCCAATGTCATATCCAACATGATTTGGCCAATTGGAGGGCTATGTGAATTATCAAACCCTTGATATGCATAACCGATTTTTGAATAAGATTCATATTAATGCCCATGGTGGTTAATAAATTTGTGCTACAAATGTTTAGGCTCTAGACATTATCAATAAACACCTTTTTTATTCTTTTGTTATGCATACTCACTTGTATGAACAAAGGCAAATGTTGGTCAATAATATCCTTGGATGGTAAATCGGTTGGTTCAAAGGTGATGAGTTTTGCATTGTTTTTAAGATCTTGCATAATATTCGCAAAGTAAGTTGGTTCAATGTCACTTGGAACTTAGGGATCATGCAACACTTCATATAGGATATCCTTATAGATAGTAGATTTATTGAGAAGTTTGAGGATTGAGATCTTAGCATACATGTTCAATTGGTCAATAAGGTCATATCCCTTGGACTTTATCAGGAGTTTAAATTTAAGAGACACTTGTTGTATGTTAACAGTTGGCGAAGTAGGTTGTGCACCTTTTCCTTTTCTTGTAGTGACAACATGGACCATGGAATCCAATACAAGTCATGAGCGAATAATGGGTGTGGGATGGTAGCTATCACTCGAAATGGAGATAGGTGGAACAAATGGTTGAGATCATGTACATTGGCATTGGGATACCGGCTCTACTGTATTGCAAAAAGAGTTGGAAAGAGAGATTAAATGGTGCATTCATTTTAAAACACTCATTATATTGACAAATTCGTTTATTTTGTTGGATGATAGGTTTGATTAAACAACCATGACAACAAACCACAACTACAATTAGAAATTGGAGGCAAAAATAGCCTATAAATGCATCCATATTGAGCATAAGTATGATAAGGGAAATCTGATTTTTAAAATTTGAATATTTTGAAATCATAAATTAGATGAATCAAGCACAACAAATCATGAAACCCTAGGTCAATTATAGGGTTTTGAGACTAAACATCAAGTTCACCAAATGTTTAACCCTAAATTTAAATAGGTATGTATGGGGGTTACTTATAGGGTTAATAATATAGAAATGAATAAGCATAAGGGTGATAAACAAATCTATAACATGTTAATTAATTTACAAACTCAAATTAACAATAATATGAATCTATAATACTAAGATATGTTAAAAATAGAAAGTATGGCTATTGAATGATATTACAATAAATTGAAAACAAGAGTACTTAGTTGGTTTAATGTGGACATGCAGATCTAGGTTGAAATAGGCTAGAAGTGGATTGGATTAGGATTCTATAACAATTGCTAGATTCTGGAATTTTACATTTTGTGGCCCCAGATGGTTAGCCTAGGACTATTTGACGCTTATTTGTATCATGCAAATTTATCCAAGACATCCAAATTCATCTTAGACACATTGAAAATTTTATTCGGATCACAATTTGGGAGCGCTACAATAGTCTTGAAGAAAAAATTGTTCAAACTCAAAATGGAAGAAGGTGAGAGCATGGTACAACATATCAGTAAGTTTTGATCTATGTGAGTCAATTCGTTGGTATAAAAGTTGAAGATGCAAACATTGTTTTGTTGAGTAGTATGTCAACCAACTATTCAAATATAATTTTTACTTTAGAGTAAATTAAATCTCAATGTAAAAGATTTGATCTCTTCTCTATATGATAATGAAAACATAATCAAAATATTTGAGTCAGAAAAAGAGGAAATGGTAATGATTGCAAAAAAAAAATTCAATTCAGCGTTCAAGTTAGATAAGCATAAATCAACTTTCAAAATTTTGAGAAAAAGATGTCTCTGTCATTCATAGACAATCCTCTGAATTGTAAATAGAGATCACATGATCTCCTTGATGGAAAACTATAAAATAAGCCCTTTATTGTTGCTGAAAATAGAAAAGATGAAAGTGATTAAGAAGAATATTTTTCTAACAGAAAAGAGGAAATTGATTGGGAAAAATATTCTTCTACCAAAAATATTGAATAAAATGTATATTGATGTGTAGTTGCTAATAAGAACATAAGAGTGTATTTGTTCACGTGTGTGGTGTGTTAGTAATTACTGAAAAATAAAATGGCAATTGATACCACAAGTATTGTCCCAGAATGTGTTCTTGATCAGAGTTGTAGTGAGGTCATTCCCACTACTTTTCTTGGTTTGGTTGATGAGTTCATATGGGTTGGTCAATGTGTTACCATCTATGGTTGATGAGAACTGTCCATCAGAGTGTGTCAAGTGTTGTTCATTTCAGTGCTTGAGTAGTGTTTCTTCTCTGCGTTTGTACTAATGGAAAAAATGTTGGATAAATCCTATAGTAGTACATAGGTAATTAAATAATATTAGTTATATATGTGTGAGTTGTATGTGAGTTATAACAACTCATTTATTTGAGAATGAGTGATTAAAATGTGAGAGAGGTTGTAGGGAATTGATGATATGCCTAACTCCACTATTGTAAGAGTCCGTAAGGCCTATATATGTAAGCTCTCCATCATGGAATAATTATTTTATTGTATGAATTTGGGACCAACTCTATCATCAACAATCAGATTGAAGACAATATTTATTCCCAAAAGGAATGTTTCATAGATAACAAATTGACCTTGTTGTCTCCCTCCAAGGATAAACTTGAAGAAAATATTTTTTCCCAAAGGGAATGTGTCCTATTTTACAAATTGACCTCGCATTCTCTCTCCGGGGATCAACCTGAAGACAATGCTTATTCCCTAAAGGAAGGTCTCGTATATAACAAATTGGCCTCACTCCCTCTCCCACGCTGAACTCGATGAGCTTTGATCAATGTGTCTAAAATGACATACCATAATAACATAAACCATAAGTGGGTGGCATGACCTTTACAAAAATTATGTATAAAGAGATTTGACCAGCTTATCTAAAATGATATACCACACAACACAAACTAAGTGAATTGATATGACCATTTCAAACTCTGTGTGTGTGTGTGTGTGTGTGTCTCAATCTATGTGCATGCATGAGTGGGTGTCTGTGTACATGGGTGTGCATATATACATATATCATACAATACATCAAATAAAAAAAGTAAACAAGAGAATCTTATATGATGTGCACTTGAATAAACATGTAGATGTCGATGAGACCTCTGATAGGATCAAATAGTTATGTCTTCAAAATGCTTCAATGGCTTGGATTTGAATGAGATTGATCAACCAAATTAAATCCTTTGATGATGTATTTGGCAAACTTCTTGTTAATGGATCTCTCACTAAATCATTCCATCTTCAAAGATCCACTTGGCAGGGTCATCCTCTAACTCCTTTTCTTAATGTCTTAGCAATAGATGATCCTAGGTACATGTTTCAGAAAGTTTGTTCATTGGGTCAAATCAAAGGCATTACCCTACCACATCAGAAATTTGTTCTCAATTCTCACTGCACTAAAGATAGCATGCTTTTTTTGCAAAACAAGAAATCATAAGTTAACAATGCACAAGTCTTGAATTATATTGCATGGCTTTAGGGTCTAAGCTTTCAATGCACAAAACAAAATTCATTCTCACTAGAATAGAAACCCCTGTCATTTGGATACCCAAAAAATGGAAGCAATTGAGACACGGGGAGGTCGTGAAGTATTTGGGCATTTCCTTTGGTATTGGAAGTACACTTTCTCAGATGTGGGACTGGGTCCTTCACAAATTCAAAGGAAAGATTGACAATTGGGAGGTGCCACTCATGCCACTCGTTGGACATATTCAAATTGTTAATAACATTTTCCTAGCCACTCACATGTATTACCTCCTCTTGTTAGATGCCATCCAAATCTTGCTATCTCACACTGATTCAAAAGGTGAGATGCTTCCTTTGGGCTAGATGGGATGATCGAAAAAGCATGGTTGTGATCTCTTGAACTATTTGCACTCAACCCAAACATGGTGGATTGGGTATCATTGATCCTTGGACTCGAGGCACATGACTCGTCTCCAAGTGGATGGTTGGAGCTCTTTTTGGCAACAAACCTTGGGAAGTCCTCCTTAGGCATAAAAATCGACGAGTCAAGACAAATGAGAGCATAATAATTTACATGATAAAATTTTGAACGATAAATTCTTCAAAATCAAAGTTTCTCCACCAATGAATACCCTATGGAAAGCTTGGGAAAAAAACCTCCCAGCAACTTAGTTGAAAAGACTCCTCTCTAATAAGCTTCCCCAACTCTTCAATTTGGTGGAATCATCTAATCACTATTAACGACTATTCCTTGGCTCTAGAGAATTCCTTACAAGAGTTGAAGCTTTTCAACAAAAGGATTTTACATTTAAAGACCTTTGGAATTCTCTCGTGATGGAATGGTCACCTTGGCCAGCTATTAATAAGTCTTTTTACCTTGCTGATAAGGATAAGCTCATCATTGATTTCATTAGGTCATTGATCACTACAAATCTTCTCATTGAGATATTTGCAAAGATCCCTTGTAACTTAATCAAAGACTAGAGGTGATCTAACTTTTTTTTTTAAAAATATTGAAGAGAGGTGGTCTTACTTAATCAAAAGACTAAAGGTGGTCTAATGGTGCTAGATTTGATCAAATCCCTTTGAAAATCTCCTATCTCCGATCGCTACCTACTATATCTATTTTAAAAAGACACCTTGAAATGGAGTTGTAAGTTCACTGAGTGCAGCTGCCTTCAACTTTGTACCAATGTTTGGAGATTGAACGCTAGGCCCAGTGCCCAACATCTTTTGGAGAGTGAGTCAATGCCAATTGCTTTACTTGTTGCTAATAGACTTGGGTTTCTTCAAGAGATTGAGTTGTCTTGTCCGCTTTGCAAAAAACAAAGAAACTATTAAGCATCCCTTTTGGACGTGCAAATCAGTGAAACCTATCTAGACTCAAGTTCAACATGCACTGCCAATCCTCTCCGTAAGCAAACTGTCCTGGAAAAATGCTCTTCTTGGAGTTGTATTATCTACAAATGTGATTAATAAAACATTTAGTCAGATTATAATCAAACATACTTGGAAAAATAGATCACTCTTGTTTCTTTAAGAGCACCATTTCTTAGAAGTGCTTCACCGACTTCACTTCTGATTTTTTGCTTCAGATTTCCTCTCTGCAAAATTGCTTCAGATTTCCTCTCTGCAACAGTTCATGCATATCTCTCATAAAGGTGTCAACACGATCTTGGATAAGCAACTGAAAGAAGTTAAGCTCCAAATGTCGCACCTAGCTGAAAATCAGTGGAGCCAAGCCAAAAAGGTTGAAGATCTCAACCAAATCTCTTGTTTGAGTCGGGGCATGCTACAAGCCAATGAAGACTTGGAAAAACAATTTAAAAAGCTCAAGTTGGAGTTGATTCATCATACGGAGACCCAAGATAATTTGGCCATGAAGACAAGAATTCAACACTTTAGTGACAATTTCTCAGAAAAAACATAAACAGCAGCCACATTATCAAGGCCGTTCATTAGTTGGAAGTTTTATTTTAGCTTATTGGCTGGTTTGTCAATGCTTTGTAATGTTTGCTTGGCTATTAGCTGTGTACTGATTTTTTCTGAACCTTCTTTGTAGCTGTTTCACCAGCTGTACTTTGTTTCTCTTTTGGGGAATACATCTGTTGTTCTGGGTTTGTCTCTCCATTGTAATCTGGTTTTTGTTCTTTGCATCCTCCAATATAAAAAGACATAAACATGTAGATCATCATTAGAGCATTATATATGATACTAATTCAAATTTCCATGCTAGCATATACAAGCAAACTAAATTAAGCATTGAAGTTAGGCAACACATGCATCCCACAATTTGCATTTCTAACATCTAGAACATTCTTTAGATAATCAACTTAACGATGCACATTGTTACAGGGAAAACATACTAACTCATTACAAAAAAAGCATTCATACTCACAAATCATTCAATATGATAATTTTATCAACAATTACATTAAGACTACAACCGTGTGTCAAGAATCGTAAAAACAATGCAAAAATGAATTTACATTCTTTACATTTTAAATCTCAAGTGACACAAGCAACTCAAATGAAAGTAGATTGTTTGCAAACAGAATCTCTGTTCAATTCTAACTTTGTGAACAAACTGGTAGTCGTGCATTTTCATGATCTCCCAGAGAAACCAAACCTGAGCCTAATTATTTCAAACCACAATAAGGTCTTACAAAAATAAGCTAATCTTAACTCATCCTAGTGCACATGGCATATTACAGAAAGGATATTTATGTTTAGGCTTAATCGAAGCAACGATCTTCTAATGATAATGCCCTAGTTAATGCCTGGAAAACCTCGTGACCATTACTTGCTATGTACAATTAAAAGAGCAATGCTTTTCCAGCCCTGCATACTCTATTAGTGCTTCTTAAAATTGATGTTCTGACCAGATCCGTTTGCAGACATCGCAGCAATAGCAGAGGTAGTCATCGTAAATGAACTTCTAGTGATGCCCAAACCTTTCCTAATTGCTTCCCATACAAGCCAGAAAAATCCTATCCATCCTGCAATAGCGGGAAAGAAGAAGATTCACTTAATTTCACAAAAAGACAATTTGAATACAGATTGGATGTACTCTAATAGTTGAAAACATTAAAAGTAGAAACATTAGAAGGGAACTAACAAAAACTAGAAAAGGCATTTTCAGTTTTCTTTTTAAATGCCAAATACTGTCCAAAATTATATGATGTTCACAACATCCTAGGGGTGGCCAGGACTTACCTGCTGCCAAAATACACCAAGCTTTGTGGTGGCAAACATTAAATGTTATGAGAAGACAAAATCAAGAAATCAACAAACTCATACATAGGAAATCTAGCATCTAACAACCAACATAAGAAGTAGCAGCCACATATTTTTACTCAATCTAATAACCAAATCTAACACAATTTTTAAAAGTCTCGTCTAAAAAAAAAATAAGAGCATCAAGAAATGCATAATACACACATGAATACATCAATTTCTGGTAGTGCTATAGTCTACTGTCACTACAAGAAAACACAAAGACTTCATCTTTTATCTTACATTAATTGTTTGCTTAGATTACATTTTAATACCATCTAAATCTATGTTCTGATATCAGAATTGACTTTTTGTACATCAAATTTATTTTAATGTTTAGATAACGATCAAGACCATAAAAAATACCTGCAACAATAGCAACAGCTGAGATGGTAATCAAAGTTGCCACAGAAATAACAAACATGGCAATAGACAAGGCTCCGATGTAAATTGCTGTAAGACAAGTGAAAAAGAGAGCCATGAAACCACCAACTGCTGCTAAAGACATCAGCAAACCAACAATAATTGTATTTGTTGTGGCTGCCAAAAAGAATAGCACAAATGCCCCTAAACCTGTCAGAGACAACAGCAAAATCGTACCAACCTGCACAAGGAAAGATTCACTTTGTCACTTATAGCCATAAAGTTTCCAAATGCCAACCATCATGCTTTTTCAAATGAATTACTAGCATTTTTGTCTGTCCCGTTCTACTCAGTCTGCACCACAGGGACAAAAGGAATTTGATTGAAATTAAATAAAAAAAAATTAACAAGATAACTTTGAAAAGAGAAAGCATTCCATGAACAGGCTATGTGAGAAAAGTCTAAATACCACTTTCTTTTGATTGGCCCCTTGATCTATTATTTACATAATTAAATTTCTTATACATTCACAACCTTAACCAATTTTACTTATCATATCACAGCTGGAAATGATCAAGTGGAACTGATAAGACCACCATATCCTGTCTGTGCAAGATCTGGTAAGTAGAAAGAAGCTACTAACCCCTGCTGATGTCTATGTGGAAAATGCCCGTGAGAAAAAGAACATTACTAAATGTGCATTTGAACCTGTCATTCATAAACCAAGTCCTGACAAGGCTTTCTATCTCAGTGACATTGTTTTAATAAGCTCCCTATAAGGATTTGATATTTTAGTAACCCAGCAAGAAAGTTGTGCACTTCACTAGTATTGAGGATTGAAGGCTTGCAGGACATGCACAAGAGTAAATAATCTGGCCTGCTCAGCTCATCTTGCAATATGTATGTACAATATTTCGCACATAAAATGACTCAGCATGGCTAGAGTTGAGCATTCCAAAAAGGCCAAATACGTGGGTCTCAGTAAGTTTATTACATAGAACTTTGCTTGTTCTTAAGAGTATCATAATTGAAACAGAGGTCTTCTCAGAACTTCACGATTACATATGGGGGACACCAAATATAGCATTTGTTTGTGCGGAAAAAAATAACTGATGTACAAAGTAGGTGTATGTCTCTCAGTAATTGAATCACACATATCAATCTTCCACTGCAGAACTCAAATGAAACTTAACAGTTAATTTCTAGCACTCATATCTTCTTAAAAAACTCAAACCCACAGACTTATGCAACTGTTAGTAAGGACACGGGCCTGCAGGATTTCATTGTTATACTTCTTTGACGATCAATTTTCAAACTGGCCACCAGATTTTTTTTTACGCATCCTCAAAAAGAAAACCTTAATAGCTGATAATTTAGTAGCCTCCATTACATAGTTTTATCTTCATACTTATTTACTCCAAGCACTGATTTTCACAATCACAGTATAAAAAAGAAACCCATAATCTAGTCTGTGCTTATGTAGCCCAATGTATGAGACTATTATTCTTTCTCAGGCCCACTGGCATCTCATTAATAGAATACTAAAATTCAAGGCATGGATGTCTACCAATAAATAATAGAAACAACAAATACCTAGCATGAAAACATGTACTATCTTTTCAAACTGCTGCTTTTCCATGATTTTGTACAATCTGTACAGAAGCTCTTAAAGCATTTTCAAATAACATGGTCATTTATAAAGCACAAGGAAACCGCAAAGCAGGGGTTAGTTTTGATCTCCATGGTGCACTAAATCTTAAAGTTTGTTTAAAGTTTGTAAAAGATAGTTCAGAGTTATCATCCCCTACTTCCAGATTGTGGATGGCCCTAGCCGCAAGAGACCTTGTAATCCAACAACAGGTCTAACATCAGTTAGACAGTGGTCATCTCAGTAGCACTGAATAAACATCAATATGAACCCTATCATCGTTTTCTTCTAAACTTCAAATATTGAGAGAGTGGCTGTTTGACATAGCTTTGTGTTTTTTAGGAGTTGCAACTGCTGCTTCATGTTTTTGTTTCTTGAAAGCTTTCAGCTTGATCTAGGACGATCTCCCAACAACAGTTCCAGTGATACTGCCAAGCCTGTTCTCACAGCTTGCAGTTGAGTGGTTCCTGCTCAATGGTCTACAATACTCCAGAACCACATTGAGAGGCTCCCAATACCTCCAAGATCATCATCCTGTCTCCAACAGATGCCGCACACACTCCAGCAGTGGCATAGTGCAATTTGTGTAGACGGACGTGGCACTACCCATGCACGCACCAAACCTACTGTGATACCTACCATCGACTTAAGCAGGGTCTGACACACCTTCATGCCAAACTGCAAAAGACAACTCACACTGCGTGGTACCCCCGCGTGCCAACAACTTGCTGTCTCCATAACCACAGGGGCACAGCGAGTGTTTTTCAAAGGCTTAACCGGTGCAAGGTTGAGGGGTAGCACCCACTTTCACGGAGCTATGCCCCGCGGCAAAATGTTGACCGTTACTTCTGATGCCTATCAACGCAACCATCGGAAAGTGAAGATTTGCATAGAAGCTCAACCATTTCAACTTTTGTAATGGTTCTTTCGGCCTCCACGGCTTTGTAATATACATATACACATATGTAGCTTTAGTTGGCAATCAGAGTAGAAGATAGGCGGCCATGCCTCTTTCTCAAGAGTATGCCATGTACAGAACACACAGATTAAGAAAAGTTTCTATCCGGTTCTATTATCTCTCTCTCTTGATTCTCTACATATAATCTCATGTAGCTTCCACACATGCATCATTGCATGTAACATATCTATATCCTCATTTAGTGTTGTCCACGAGGATCCTCTTGAGCCATGGATCACAACTGCTTTATTTTCTTGTTGTACATTAGTAATGTATCAATTTATTGGAGATGCACTAGGGGCTCCCATTGTGTACTTTTTCAGCTATGTAATTTCTTTCAATCCCATTGGCATTATCGGCCACTCGTGCGCATTAATATCTATATTAAATTAAAATAAACTAAAGGTAAAACTTTCCTTCACAATTATGTCAAAATGAAAACAAGACACGGGATTTATTTTTGAGCTTTGATGAGCACAAAGCCCACAATTAATGATCAAACTTATATCCAGCATTCCATGTGTTTCTCATCCTTGTTGAAGACAATTTTCAGATTTGAGAAGATCAATACATCCATACTCAAGTTAGTAGTAGATGAAAATCAATGGATGCAAACAAAAAATTCAATGCTGAAATCAAACCCTTTAGGCTATGCACAACACAGGCATACAATTTTACATGTGCATACATCTGAAGAGATATAGAAAAAAGAATAATGTATTATTGACCAATAATAACAAGCATTCCCAATGGCAAAAATATCATCAGACACCACAGGCATACAGTTTTACAAGTGCATACATCTTAAGAGATATGTAAAAAGGAATATTGACCAATAATAACAAGCATACCCAATGGTGAAGAATTCATCAAACATTGCAGATCAAAAAGAATGTTAACAAAAAAGGTTTCTGAGGCTTAATAACAGTTTCACCAAACTTGACAAAGAAGTTCTAACTTCTAAGGGAGCATTTTGAATGGAACCTAATCTTGAGACACAAAAACCAAAAAATTATTACTCCAGCCAAAAAAAATGAATTTTGGAACCAAACAAATTCTATGAATGTAACATGCCATTCTATATGAGCACATTCTTACAAGCATCTAATCTCGGTTCTTATGATAACAATCAAATAGGCAAACAATCACTCGAGTGTGTTCAAACAAATACCATTGGCAATTCACTTCAAGTATATTCTGCCTGCCACTAATATTAAAGTACTAGACATATTTCTACTCGACTAATCTCTCTGACATGAGATATTTAATAATCGCTCCAACTTGTCAACCAATAATTTTGCATTTCCCATATTTTTATTTGATTAGCAAAGAAGCTAGTAACAACCTATACTAGAATCATTCAAAGCACCCTTCCCTTACCGTAGTATCCAAAACGACAAAGAGCTCATAAATGTTGGCTGAGAGTCAAACATATTAAAGTCAAATTGCATTCTTTAAAAGGAAATATTTCCCAATGCACACTAGAAACATTTTGGCTCAATGGAGATTTATCCATACCATTTATGGACAAGTTTCGTTATTTCTTCAAATTTTAAACCAAAAAACTTACAAACTAGTTATTATGGACATTTTTTATTCTTTGCATTGTAATACAACAAACCATAGAAATATAATCTCTTGATATCTCTGTTTATATTACTATGATTAATGGAATAGCTCTTAAGCCTAGAGAACAGAAGAAGAAACCCCAACTCATACGTCCATACAGTATTCAAATCCATAAACAATGGTAGGAGTTCAAAATCGCTTAATCATGAATATATATAGTCCAGAGAGTTGAAAGTATAGTAATGCATTATCTTGTGTCAAATACAGGGTAAGCTGCCACTCATAGAGATTAAAGCACAATTCCTGTGCCTTGGATACAACCACAAAAATAAAAATAGGAACATACATAGGAGCTGAAACCATGCCTTGCAAATCAAGCTGGAAGAACAAAATATTTAGGAATCGTGCTAGTCAAGTGGAAATAATGCATTAAATAGATGTCAGACATCTACACGGAGAGGTATAATGCATCATGTAACGCCATTGAATCCAAATCTGAATCTCATGAATTTTTAAATCATATACAGCATCCAAAGTCAATTATCAAAAATTATCTGCCATATGAAGCTAGAACGAGACAAAAACATCACAAAACCAAAGGTTAACTTTTGCAAACACAGTAATTCAGGTAGAAAGAAAACACATTTAAACTTCGGGAAAAAAAATGCTTCCTGGTTTTGAAGCCTATCCTCGGCTCACTTAGAGTACTAAATCTTAGCAATGTTGGATTTGAGCACTCCACTTTTTCATCTCACTTGTTATTTTTTCAAGATACCAAGTGCCCATAGGTGGCTCCATAGCACACTAGAAACCAATGGCAGCAGACAATTAGAAAATACATTGAACCAAAAATTCTTTCTAAACGGACAGAAAATGGGCACAGCATAAGGAAAAATACACTGGATAGGGCCATAAACAAATGTAACTGGCATAGCAAAACACGAACAGACTCAAGGTGGATTCTCGCAAACATCAATGACTTGGTATAGAGCAAACATCTAAACTTTTGAAATATGAAATTTATCTCCAAGATGTTTTTCGAGATACCAAATTACCCATAGGTGGCTCCATAGCACCCTAGAAACCAATGGCAACAGACAATTAGAAAATACATTGAACCAAACTTCCCTTCCAAATGGACAGAAAATCGGCACAACATAAGGAATAATACACTGGATAAGGCCATAAACAGGTGTCACTGGCATAGCAAAACATCAAGGTGCATTTTTGCAAACATCAATGACTTGGTAGACAGCAAACATCTAAACTTTTGAAAGGTGAAATTTGTCTCCAAGATGAAGGAAACAAGTAGAAGATGAACACCATAAATCATCAGAATGACAAATATTCAAAGACTATATTGTCAAGCATCATACATACGGAGACACCAATCCCCATAAATTTATTGTCTTACAATGGGAAACAAAAAGTAAAATTAAAAATAATATTAGCAATACCACAGGCAACTTTCACTACTTACAAAAACAGCTGGACACATACTTTAAAGCCCCCAGTAGAGACCTCATAAACAAAAGTTTTCCAAGGAGACCATGAATAACAATTGAATGTTTTAATTTTGGTCAACAAATCTACTTGCGCAAAACCCACCTATAACTAGAGAGGAGAGGAAGTAGCCAGTGACATGGTAAGTCAACAAGTTTTGAATCAAGATGGTATCACAAAGACAGCAAACACAAGCCAACACAATCCACAAAACACATACCAGCACCACCAACTACAAGATAAGGAATCCACAAAGCATGTGATGGTGCCACTCAGTAAATTTAGTATTGGCTTATCAGTGGAAGGGGATTCACAAAGCACACATTGGCACTGTTAGCACTTTTAGCACTGGAGAAGAAGGGGATTCACATAGCATGCATTGGCACCATAATGCAATGCTAGTGCAGGAGAAATAAGGGGAGTCAAAAAAAAATATGCAAAAGTCACCCACAAACAAAGGAAACTGTAAGCTAGTGTTCACATGGAGAGAGGCTTCCTAAACCATCTCACAAGTCTAGGAGCCCTTTGTAGTGAAATGGTCTCATGGAATTCCTAATTTTCAATGACAAGTGCTACTTAGAAAATTTAGCAATTTCTTGTAGAGGAATTACCCTAAAAGTTTTGAAACTATACTATAAAAAGAAACGGAGTGCATCCAAGCTCCCACTTGGCAAGAGCATATCTTAAACCTGAACGGTAAACACCCCAAGTTTCGAGGTCTACATTTTTCCAAATTATAAGGTTTCATGGGACTGCTTGAAGCATATAGTTGGAGAAGGAATCCCTTCATGGGACCCTTCCCTAAGAAATGTTAGTACCTAAAAAATAGGAGATTCATGATGCATACACAGCCAGTTGCAAAGTGATGCCACTTCTCAAGAAGAGAAATCACAAAAAGCATAATGGCCTGGTAAACAATGTTAGTACCAGAGAAGAGGATTCACTAATCCCCACCGCCATCAGAAGGTGATGTTAGTATATGAAAAGGCAGTGTTTTTATTTTTTATTTTTGAGCCAGTGAGGCACAGGACTCAAATGGAAACCTGTACTTATTAGCCACCGGACTCCAAGCTCTGCCGTTGGAGGTCTGATCTATCACCAACAGCAGCCAATCCTGGTGAACCTCACCAGAAATTGCAGCTACTAGGAGGAGGAATCACATCACAACTTGAAATGGTAAAAGCCAAATGTTCTTACCCCGGCGTGCTCAATGGGATTATAATTTGGATTTTGAACAAGTGAGACTCAAGGCTCAAACGCATCCCCGAGCTTATTAGCCATCTGGGTTTGTGTTTGGGGTGCCGGAGAAGATCTCCGGCAGCAGATACACACAGTTTACCTTTGGCAAGTGATCCCCATGATTAGGGAATCGCACCTAACCACCCTAACTCAGATAATGGCAAACGCTGAATAGTCTTCGCTTTGCATAGACGGTAAAAGTGTTTGATGTGGTTGGAAACAATCCACACTTTGGATGACAAAGAGGATAATTAGCTATAGAGCACCCCAGCAGCGAATGAGAGGTTTCTTAGGTTCAAGTTCTAGCTGGCCCATGAAAATTAACAGGTAAGACGGTTTGGGCGTCCACTAGGCACCCACTGGCACCACTAAGCTACCCTGTTATTGGAAAAGAGGTACTCACTAACAAATACAATGTAAGGACTTACGCCCGCATGGTGGCTTTGGAATTGATAAAGCACTTGGTTTGTCCCGAAATTTCCCATTTCTACATCTGTAACAAGTTCGTTTCCCAATTCAATTCAATTCAAATAGCCATTACATACTTAGATGCATCATAATTCATTGAAAACAAAGAAAAACGAAAAAAAGATTACCGATATGACAAGAAAAGCTCGCCATGGTCCACCTCGGTGAATCCAGTGCATCAAATTGTGAGTAGAATTCGTGGCAGACTGCTTAATGATGGGAGCATTCTCCTTCAAAGCCCGCTTAGTCCTCTGAATTATGGGCACCCCTTCTATCGGATAAATTATCTGAGCCACTAAGTCTTTCAGAGCATCTAACAGTCCTTGCTGGTCATCATAAACGTCACAAGAATCCTCCTCAGGTTCAATCTGTATTCCGTTTTCGCCCATTCTCTTTGAAATTTTTAATTTGCTCACTCCACTCTCAGATCTCCAAACAGTTTAAGTGCCCCTTTTGGATTCGAGGTTTTAATTAGGACGCCTACTGGAGTTGAAACGCCTGGATGGAAACGAGAGTTTTCATCGACATTTTGTTTGTTTTTGAGCGACAGGTTTTAAGAACTCCGTGCCGTAACGGAGGGGTCCCACGCTGGGCTACTCCATTTATAATTTTGTTCAGCGTCATCCCATGGATTATTATAAGTTAAAAAATATATTTTGAATTTTAAAATGAGGAAGAGTTTGTTATTATCTCTTTCTTACAATTAATAATGAAATTATTTTTCGATTTTCTCTTTAAAAAATTAAAAATTTATATTACAATAATTATTTTAAAATTTTATTTAAAGTTTATATTAATTTGAAAATATTTTTTACATGTTATTTAAGTATATATCTTTAGATTGAATGGAGTGTTAATATGCGTCTTTTACAATTATACATTTTTAAATATTTTTTATATTATATAATTATAAAATTGCACTTTTTATAAAGGGTGTAGAAGTAGTGCAAAATAAAAATTATGATAGTTTATCGTGCGAGTTTGATTGGTGATTCACTTCACACGACATAAATTGTTACATCTCATTATGTTCTATATGAAAATAATAATAATTTGGAACATATATTTAGTTCAACTATTATATGGATTAGGAATATATCATTTGTTTGATTTCATTTCTAATGTAATGCATGGGTACATTATGGTGATATAGGTATGTGTAGATGTACAAATTTATGATTTTTGTAATAATATTTTAGCGACAATTTAATTGATATGTCACTGCATTTATATTGGTTATCTTTTTCTTCTTTTTGGTGAAATGGATGTAGAAGACCCTGTACCCACGACAAACGCAAGGGGGAGTATCATAAGAGAGAAGATGACAGAAGACGACAATTGTGAGCAAAAAGAACAAATCTAAAACAATCACATACTATATGTATCATTTGTTTGCTTAATATAACATTGTTTGGTCTTATCATACATACTTTAAAAATATTATTGATTGCCATAGTTTCATAAACAATTGTTGAGTATATATTTTACATTGGCTTGTTGAGTGCATATTTATCTAATGATGAGCTTAACTAGCACACGCCAACTCCGATGATGACCAGTCCACGTTGGGAGTTGGCGTGTGCTAGTTAAGCTCTGCCTTTATCTAACATCCGAATTTGTATAACATGCATGGTATTACTTGTTCAGTATGATGATTTGCTTGCTATTGTTAAGCTAGAGGCTTATACAGTGGGCAAGGCCCTGCAGATTCGTCTCACAAGAGACAAAATAAGAGAATATTCGGTTAACACCGTTTTAGAAGATGGTTTTGTGGGAAACGCAGTTTTAATGATGTCAGCTACAGGTTGTTAGTCGACGTTGGCAAGAGCCAGGGGCATCCTACCTCGTTGACTAAGCGATTAGCGAACACTGCTTCACCATATCACTTGCGCTAGTTCTCACCAATATGCACTAAAATTGAGGGCAAAACAAATTTGTGTGAAGTTGACAATGCAGGAAGGCGAGAGGTTGACGACGTGACAGGGAATCATTTTGGTTTCACATATATTTTAAACTCTTTAAAGCGAGGAGAAGATTTACTACCATATGTTACTACCATAACACGCTACAACATAGATAAGAATACAATTCAAGAAAACAATGCCACAAATAGAAATATCAACAACTAGATTAGACCCCCTGCTCATAAGAGGCAGTGATTTTCTAGATACATCAATTAATCATCCAATCCAATTACCATTTACCAAGTCATATGCAGTATAAATATTGACAAGCAAATGTTACATTTGCCAGCGTTATCACAATTATCTATTGGAGTAAACAAGAGGTTTACAAATATTTATTTCAAAAAACTACCAAACAATCAATAAGTTTGAACAATCAGCAAAAAAATTACGAAAAAAATGGAAGCACTAATGATCTAGGGAAAACTTAGGTGTGTTTTGAAGATCTAATGATATGTATTTAATTAAAATACATATTTAATATTAAAAATAGCATTTATAATTTATATTATAATTATAATAATAATTTATATCAACAACTATAATAATATATTTATCATATTTTATATTTATATATATATATATATATATATATATATATATAAATATATATATATAAATATATATATAATATTATTAATTATGGTTATTTAATTTAATATATATAATCTATTTTATTCAATACTATTAACAATTTATAATACATTAAATATTGTTAAAAAGTATTTACAAAATATAATTTTATATTTTAAATAATAAGAAATTATAAAAAATATTCATGAAAAAATAATATAATATATTAAATACAAAAAATTATTAATATCAGTATCAATATAATACATTAAATACTGTTAAAAAGTATTTAAAAAATATAATTTTATCTTTTAAATAATATGAAATTATAAAAAAATATTCCTAAAAAAATAATATATTAAATAAAAAAAATTATTAATATTAGTATCAATATTAATATATTAATATTATATAGTATAATTAATATATATATATATATATATATATATATATATATATATATATATATATATATATATTATATAATTTTTTTATTGTTTATATATTGGTAAGAGGGATTTTATAAAGCGAAAGAGTGTAAATCGACAGTTAAACATTACTTAAAACTCATAGCTATTAATTTACCATTGCTTCTCATTGTCATCGTTCATCTCACATTGAAATATATCATGACTTTTATACTTTATAAGAATGTATTTGGATGTCAAAAAAAGTTCGTGTAAAATAACTATGGGGGTAAATCGATCGAGAATGGAATCACCATGCAATACTTTAGTCTATTCCTCTGTTGTGCAAGTTTCTACATTGGAATGGTTTTCACCAATAATTGAGTGGAGTAATTGTTAACACAATTAGTTTTAATCAACGTATTTTGTTTTTTGTTTTACTGAAAGTCCAACATATTCATCTATGAAGAAAGCCAAAGCTGAATTGAAATGAATCATGGAAGATTATACTTCATTCTCTTTCTTTACAGGGATCGGTTCAACCTAGGAAGTACTCTATTTATGATGTTTTTCAAGTGAATATTGTTTGGACCATATTCATTTCTATAATGTTGGACCAATTTACAATAGTAAACTGATAAATTATATTTCTCTATTATTTGATATTGTTGCCTAATGACTACATTATTATTTCAATACATTTCAATCATCATCACTTTTATGAACATATTTGTGATGGCCATTCGCATAGACATTTTTCTACTGCCTTACTCTTCAACAGAATGACCCTCTAATGTTTTGTGTGTCGGAAGAGTAATTCTTCAAAGAGACTTGGTACCTGATAACCAGTGTCTATATGTTGCTTCCATGAAGATAAGTACTTCAGTGTTTTCTTGTAAGTCCAACTCTTTTAATTACCGTAATACTATAATGTTGGTAATAAATGTAAGGTGTTAGAGGGGCAACTTTTCATGTGTGGGATTTTCACATATTTGATCCATTAGGAATTCATTCACTTTTATTGTAAGGGTGGTAGACAAGGAGTTTTGAACAAGGCAATATTCTCTTGCAGCATAATATTGGAATGGAAGTAGGAATCACTTCTATTATTATATATACATGTTGCTCCTTATCAGTGAAGGCAAGGCACCATCATACTTCTAAAAATATTGGAATGGAAGTAGGAATTCATTCACTTCTATTGTTATTAGGGAATATTGCCTAAACTAAATGTAATGACTCCTCGAACTCTGAAGTGTCAAGGCAATCGATGATTATTCATTATGTTTCGTAACGCTTGTTATCCAATTGGCATAAAAGTTGAAGAGATTACAATGACAAAAAAACACAAACAATGATAGCAATGAAGAAAGCAAGTGGTAACAATCAATCCATGGGCAATTTTATTGAGATTTCCCTGTGTTCAAGAAAGTAGCATCCCAAGACTTTTTTGGTTTTTAATATTAGAATGGAGCCCATTTTCAGTTACCACTTATCAAAGTAGAGGAGATGAATGAGAGGATTGAGAGGGATATGAGAACATTTTAATTTTACTTGCAACAATCAAGTCATTCTATTTTAATTTAGAGGAGATGAATGAATGAGGGAAGTACTACCAACTATTCCTCAAAGGCTCCCCAAATCTCTATCTATGGAGGCATTTTGAAGCCTTTGACAAGTATATGAAAGCATATGATCTCATTCATGGCTATTAATTCATTCAAAATCTTCTTCCATGAGGATTTCATAACGACATTTATATTATTTGGTATTTCTACTACAAATTCATGGATGCCTACTCGATGCTTCATATGATAAGTGCTACATATGCCTTTTCCTTGATTTTATTTGCTCTTTTATCTTCTATGTAATCTGAAATTTCTTTTATTTGTAATTACAAGTCTACAAGTTATGATTTCTAAAAAACATATAATTAAATTTAAGGTGAATTTTAATGAATTTTTTATACCTAGATGTATGGAGATTCCTTGTAGATTAATTGTACGTCATTAACTTATATAATCTTCGATTACTTCAAGAAAAAAGTCTATATTTGGTATATATTGTTGTTAACTTTTATAGGGTTTAGGTATGGCCAAAAAATAGTTTATATTAATGGTATTTGTGAATGGATCACTGAATATCGTTTATTTCTTCTTGTTTTTTATTGTTTATTTAAAATGCAATAAGCAAAGTATATTGTACACAACCATAAACAAAACATATTGTACACTTTCATGGAGGATATTCTAGATATGTTATCTATTGCTACAGTAAACCACATAATTATACGATTGCTTATTTTATTTAATCATTTCATTTCAATTATATATATAGAAATATATAATATAATATATTTGAAACATATAATATATCTCATATTAATATTTATTAAATATAATCGAAAAAAAATCTACAATTCCTCTGGATTTCTTTGCACTTTGAGAGCAACTGCTAATTTACACTCTATAAATGACCATGTGTTAGAGAAGAAAATGCCTTCTTAGACCCTTAAACCCCAAGGGGAAAATTAATAAACTCTTAAAATTATCATGGCATAGATTAAAAGGTTAGAAACGTTTAAAAAGGTAAAAGAATTACATGAGGTGGAATACATACCCCTACCTAGCAAATGGAATGATTAAAATATCTTGACATTGGAAAAAGAGGGGGAATAATTAGGGTTGAAATTCATAAATATTGACTTAAATTTCATTCTTTTTGAGAAGAGAGCAGGAGGCGAGTTGGAGAATGGAAGAAGGTAAAAATCCTACGCATTACTTTGGGGAAAGCAATTGGGACATTTGTCTTGGGTCGTGACATGGTGAGGATAATGGCGAACTGCCAGAGTATAAAATGACTGTAAAATGATAATGGCGGTCGAAGGAGGATGGTAGAATAAGTGGATGAAGAGTTGTAACCTACAACACGGTTTTGGAGGCAATACAAGGAAGGGAAACAAAGATTTTCGACTTCTATCTTTTGTGATATGCAGGTAGCGTATTTCTTCTATTTTGGGGGTTTTTTTCAAGATTTCTTAATAAACGAGACAAATAGTAAACCCTTTTAGGGGAAGTGTACAAAATCATAGATAGCAGCTGGAAAATTCTTCGTGGGCTTTCAATTAATGAAATTATCATATGTTTTGGGTGGGTATATATATATACAGAATAGTTATTGAAATGTTTGATTTGGTTATGGTAAATAATGTTAAAATTGTTTTCAATTCACTACATAAATTTGTATTGAGAAATTTTTTATTATGGCTTTGGAGGTACGGTTTTGACTTTACTCAGAGGGTCATAATAAAGGATTTAATTCAATTCTGGATTTAATTCAATCCTGCATATGCATGAAAATCGTTTTGTATCATAAATAAGAAGGTTTTAGAGTCATAGTTGATGATTTAGGTAATTGTTAAATTTGAATTATTCTTTTAAAAGTAAATAATAGCATCACTTAGACACATTTACAGGTTTATTTTTAGACATGTAGGTGGCTATAATAACCACTAACAAGGCCAAAAATGTGCTTCTTTTGCTTTATGATGATAATAAGATCATATAGCTTGCTTATACAAAAGTGCATATAAGGGATAAGGAAATAGTTTGTTACCTACAATAAATGATGTCTTGAAAAAAAACTCAAAAAATAGGCAATAGTGCCAAGGGTTATATAGAATTGTAGCTTCACTTTCACATCCTTATGGATGGCTATGCACTCTTTTGAGTAGAAACATTTGGACTATTTAGTAATGAGACAATCTTTCTTTTGATAAGTTATTCAATTAGTCTAAGTTATTATTAGCATAGTTGGATAAGCCATGATTGTAACTATTGATTGCTTAGTCAAAATCAGGTTAGACTTTTTTTACTTATTCACTTAACAAACACATGTGAGCAGGGGATCAATTGCTTCCTTAAAAACAGAGAATAACAACTATATAATATGATTTTGTAAATTCACAACAATCATAATGTATTAGAGGATGGTTTTAATGTTTGTAAAAACATATATAACTAGATAAACTATGTTTGATTAGTAAGTGGAAATCTTAAAACAAATTGTAGTTGCATGCATAAAAGCTTGATTAAAATTTGGAAATGCACGTAGCTGATTTTAGTTGCATTATTTGAGTAGATTTAGTCATTCATATGTCCATAATAAAGAGTTGTAGCATCCTTGAGAGACTTAACATTAAAGGCTTAGAAAGCATTCAATAAAGGTTAGCTAAAGGAAAGTTTGAATGAAATTAGTATATGACTATAGATGATTGTCTTGTGTGAATTTTAGCATGTTGCATTGTTGTATTAACTCTTATTCACAACCAAATGGAAAACTTAGTTTTAATGAAGTCTATTGGGCCTTCAATTTTGAAGACATTTTGGCTAAGTACTTTTTGATGACAAGTGGCATGGGAGAGACACAGCATGGAAGACCGTGGCACAGAAGACCATGGCGCGGAAGAGGCAAGTCACTTGGAATAAAGAAGCATAATACATGGAGAACCCAAGAGCATATGACTTAGATATTAGCGAAAGATTTGAGGAAAGTGCGAAAAGTGGCGACAGTTATGGAGTGGTTTGTATGAACGTTGGAAAAGATTAAGTCAAGTGCGAATCTAGCATCGGCTCCCGGGAAGATAGGCATTTGGCGATGAGGATACAACATAGAGAGAGAATATAGGGGCAGTTAGGCCCAATCCTTAGGAATTCATTGTAAATGGTTTGCCATGACTCAATTTTGTTAATGATCATTGACGAGTCATCTTGTTTGTATTTACTTCTGTAACTGAATGGTCATGGTAGACCATGTATAAATACCCCCTTGGTCTACTTGTTGTTGATGAGTTGTTTATTATTATAATTTTGGAATCATTGTAATATTGACATAACTTATGAATGCAATGAAATAAAACATGCGTTGATGAAATACTTGTGTGCATCTATCTATGCTAGTAATGTAGTTAATATTGTTTGTTATCAGTTTACGCTAACTTCTTTCTCTTTTGTTAGTTAAGTATGAATGAATAGTTCAGAGTTAAGTACAAAACTAAGGATGAGTTTAGGACTACATGCTTGTTTAAGCGCCCTAACTTAGGAAAGTAGATGAATACACCTTTGCACAACAAAACCAATGGGAATCAGTCTTACGCTGCATACTTTGGGTGAGCATGCCAAAACCTTTTCTTGCATGATATATGAATGCACTAACATGTTGGAACTGTTGTTTTCTTAGACATGCAACTAGGGAAAAGATATTCCATACTAAAGGAAAAGAGCCCAACATTTTGGTTTTGTTGTCAGGACCCCATAGTGATTATTTACATGATGATGGGTGTTGTAGTAAAGTGCAATGTTGTCTTAGTCGATTCTTGGTTTAATTCGACTAGGCGCAATCATGGGATATTCCCTTTTATGATCAACATTTGAACACTCGATTGCATCGACATCAATCCACATAAGGCATAGGCCTTATGCGCTCACCTGAAGCATAACTAAAAAGGAACCAAGGCCCGTGTTGGGTTAGTTATGCCATGGTGCAAGGCTTTAATTAGGGGACTTATGCATTTAGATGGAAGCTTTAGGTAGTTCCATAGGTGCAATCCCTTTGTGGACTAAGCTTAGTGTCATATAGGCGCTTACGAGGTCACAAGGCTTCTTTCACTCAAACTAATCATACTGGTCATGCGATCTTGACAAAGATAGGAATACTTAGTGCAAACTTTATACACAATCTATATGCGAAATAAAGATTACGTTATGAAAGTTTACAGGGACTCCATTAAAGATGTGAACTAGTAAAAATGCATGACTGCTTATTAACATATTTCCATTGAAAGTATAACATTACATATATACACATTCCCTTAGTAATTCAAAAGGACAAGAAAACCAGATAGAGTATGTTTCAATGCAATAGTCTTCGTCATTAATCAAAATTTATAATAGAGTGTATGTTTAGTTTATACTACTTAACGATCCAGAGGCTCACAAACGAGCTTGGGCACTTACAAGTGAAGCCTTCATGGCTTCCAAACTATTCCTAAGCCTAAAGGCTGTCAAAGTAATGTCTATAGAGGATTCATTTTGCCAGAGCTCCAATGCAATTCTTCCCCTCTCTGCTTCATCTTGCTCGAGCTCCTTAAATAGCTTTCAGGAGCATCTTTATTAGGGTGGAAGGTGAATGCTAAGCGCCACGTTGGAGCTTGGTCATCATAACCACTGGCTCCATTACTCCACGAAGTCTACACTGCAGTCGCCACATCTTGCCAATCCTAGAAGATGCCTTGAAAATCCAGGAGATAATTATCTACCTGCCAGCTGGTGTAAGATGCCAAAATGCCAAAAGGCTAACCACTACACAATGATTCCTTCACGCCCAAGTGGATGTTGTGTTGGTGCGAATCCTTTACTTAACGAGATAAGGGCCCCAACAGTGGGAATATGTTTGAAAGGATATCTTTGAAGAATATTGAATGATGGGTTACTAGATTAGAAGATAATTTTGCATTACCGTATCTTGAACCAGGAGTTTTCACATGCGTATGGGTAGAATAAAACCTGTACGACTCACCCTATGAAGCTTTCTTTGTAGAAATGTCCTGTCACCTTCATACTTGTCTTTCAGTGTATGTACAAGATCGGTCAATGATCTATAGATAAAAGATGACCTAGTCAGTAGAGCGTCAATCAACCTTGGCAATATGGGGAGCGCCTTGGATGCATGTAGTGGATGTTTGGTGGTGAGGAACCTTGAATAATTACATGTTAGAATACACGGTCTCAATGTACTCATGCCCAGAGGAAGCCTAGTTTCACTTCCTTTGAGAGTCGCACAGAAGATATCTCGAGC